>JBBHAA010002086.1:0-1200000 GCA_037953035.1 Aquarana catesbeiana | reverse complement strand
TTAAGCACACCTGACCTGTGTGTCCATTGTCATTGCACAGTTTAACCCTCCCTGTTTTCCAAGGGTTGGGGGAAGTGTTTTGAAGTGGGATCTGTATAACATGTGTTTGAATAAAGATTAATTCCTGCTTGAACCTCAAGACAGAGCCTTGTCTCGTATTTGGGGAGAATTATTTGTATGGGTTCCTTGTTCTGCTGACTGAAGTGCTCAGTAGCTGCCTTTGTGTTTGGGTATGGAATGTCCTAAACGACTTTAACCCCTTTCATACTCGGGGTGTCGTTACAACTGGTGGCAAGCAGCGGGATGATTCCCACAGCCCAGAAGGACAGCTACAAGAGGACACAGGCCAATGGAAGCACAGTATGAATGGCTGAAGCGCTCTACCCTCAAGGACTTACTGGAGAACCGGGGCTGACCGGCCAACAACCGTAAGAAGTGGGACATTATCGCAGAACTAGTCGAAATGGATAGAGCCAAAAGACCCAACATAACTGAAAGGCCCAACAGACAGGACACCCGAAAAGGCAAGTTTTGATCGGGCTGTTAACATAAGACTGGCACATTATGGTCCTAACCCTACAGCGGAGATCATAGACCGAGTTATAGCAGCTGTGTAGGCAAATTGGCTACAGCAAAGAGGTGCTGCAGCAGCAGAAGTCACAGCAGCACCAATTGAAAGGAGAGGAGAGGTACATTTTGCTGCTTTTAAAAATTTAATCGAAGCAGAAAAAGAGATTGATGGGTACCTTGCCAATTTTGAACACCGGGTGCCCACAAAGGAATGGGTTACCATTTTGTCTGGGAAATTGTCCGGCCAGGCCAGTAAAGCGTTCAGAGCCATCCCAGACGAGGATATTATGAACTATGGGCTGGTAAAAGAAGCACTTTTGGCCAGGTATGCCATCACACCGGAGGCATCCTGGAGGTGGTTCTGAGAGATGAGCAAGCAGACTGGAGACTCATATACCAAGTGGGCATGCCGCCTACACCGCACGGTATCCCACTGGGTCACTGGATGCCAAGCAGTATCCGGGGAAGAGGTGCTGCAGCTGTTCCTGCTGGAGCACTTCTTTGACAAGCTGTCCCCGGAAGTCAGAGAGTGGGTCCGGGACCGACAACCTTTCACCTTGCCTGAAGCAGCTCGCCTGGCAGACGAATACACAGACGCCCGCAAACTGGATAACCCTGTGGTCAAGACAACAGCTTGGGTGGATTATCGATCAGTGGCACCCCCTCCAGCTGGCACCTACCAACCACAGTCATACCGCCCTACAGCACCACCTTCAGCGGCCAATTATTCTTAGCAGCTCAGCTTCAACTCCCAGGACTACTCACAACTCCTCAGGTGTTTCAGGTGTAAACAGCTAGGGCACAAAAAGCCAGACTGTCCATTGAATCCAGCCAGGCAGTCCCAGTCGGGAAGAAAGCCAGCTGGGGGGAATCCCTGCACATCCATGTCTGCGGCTCACTGCGTTGAGAAGGAAGAACATTGGGGCGTCCTGCACTAGGCTGATCCAGTACAAGCAGCTAGGACAACAGGCAGCAACCCAGGCAGACTGTCAGGGTTAATGGAAAGGTAGCCAATGGCCTACGTGATACTGGCGCCACCATGACCTTATTACAGAAGAACCTCATCCCAGAGAGCCAACACACCAGAGACACTGTAGCCGTAAGGGTAGCAGGAGGCACGATTTTCCAGCGAACCGTTGCCCGTGTTCACCTGGATTGGGGAGTTGGTTCGGGACCTGTGAATGTGGGGGTGATGAAGGATTTGCCAGTGGATGTACTACTGGGAATGATTTGGCCCCCCTCGTTTATGCTTACACGCTGATGGGCCCCGCTAAAGCCAACCCAGTGACTACCCGTGCCCAGACCCGTGCTGTTGGAACCGACCCGCTTGCTGCTGAGACCCAGGTAAGACTATCTTCCCCGACATGTACCTTAGATCAGGCTCCCCTAGGCTGGCATACCCCAGAGGCATTCGGGAGGGAAACCCGGGAGGACCCGGCCTTACACAAGCATAGGGCTAAGGCAGATACTCAGGAAAGAGGAATAGATGGGGAGCTTTATGAATGGGTGGGGGATAGACTGTATAGGATCCCTAAGTCATCCCCGGGAAATAAAGCCCCTTTGCAGAAATGACATCTGGTGGTACCTAAGAAATACCAGCTGGAGATTCTGCGAATCGGGCATGATTTACCACTAGCAGGACATCTGGGGTCCCATCGCACAGCCCATAGAATTACACAGAATTTCTTCTGGCCCAATTTTAACGAGGATGTGCGACAGTACTGCAAGACGTGTGACACATGTCAATGGGTAGGTAAGCGGGGGGACCACCCTAAGGCCGGACTTATGTCCATACCTATTATTGGGGAGCCCTTTTACCGCATAGCCGTTGACATTGTGGGTTCCTTGGCCAAGCCTAGTCCATCCAGGAAGAAGTATATTCTCACCGTGGTGGACTATGCCACCCCTTACCCAGAGGCAGTAGCTATGTCCAATGTAACGAGCCCCTTGCTCGCTCGATTCCACTCTCCCGACACTCCTCTGCAGCTATTGAATCAGACTGCAACGTCTGATGGTTCGGTCATCCAATGCTCCGGGATTAGAACTTCAGCTATGTGCCATTCTAACCCAGTTGTGATAGCTCAGAACAAACACCAGGCAGGCTGTATGTAAGTTCAAACAGGAATCTCTTTTATTGCAATATACAGGCTCTTTTATACACTAAAAGTGGAGGTGCATACCTCCGACTCATATTACTCTAACAATACAGCTGTAACCTAATTAACCTAATTAACATGAGCTAATTAACTAATCCCTTTAGACAGCCTAGATGACTCAGACATGACCTTTAGGCCAGACTGGCCGTCTTGTAGTTCAGAAAATCCAATCAACATTATTACAATAGCAGAGTTGATTAAACACAAACAACAATGGGGATCTAATGACCCTTAGATCCCATACTAGAGACTTATTTTCAATACACATTTTAGCAGACAACAGACAGGTAGCTGGAATTGATGACATTAGCATTTAACAGTAGGAGTCCCAACGGTATGAATCAGTCACTATTCCAATATGGCAAATCCAGGGTCCCCAGAGTCTGTGTGTCCTGGGGGACCAGGACCTGAATCCACAGTGATACCGCATCAAGGGTCCCCAGGCATACAGCTCACAAAGAGCACTGTTCCCCCAAATGCCAGGGCCCACGATCGATCAGCAAGAGGCTAGCATACAGTCCCCTCCAAAAGTCTCTCTCCTGGCTAGGTCTGTCACATCCAACATTAAAGCAGAGACAGTAGCTGATGCCCTGGTTAAAATATTTACTAGAGTGGGGTTCCCTAAGGAGATTCTCTCTGACCAGGGAACCCAGTTTACCGCTGTGCTCACCCAGCAGTTGTGGAAGGTGTGCAATATTAAGCCCTTGCTGAGCTCACCTTACCACCCCCAGACTAATGGTCTCTGCGATCGCTTTAATGGGACCCTCAAGCAAATGCTGAGGACCTTTTCGGACGCTTTCAGAGACTGGGTGAGATTCCTGCCTTACCTCTTATTTGCATACAGAGGGGTACCCCAGGAATCTACTGGGTTCTCTCCCTTTGAGTTACTCTATGGGAGAAGGGTCCATGGACCCCTCGATCTCATTAGAGGAAAGTCTTAGTGCTCAAGCCTGTGAAGACCGACAAGATGCAGGCATCTTGGCAGGGCTCATATAAAGTAGAAGCCCAGGTATGTGATACTACCTATGTTATTGACAGCTGTGTAGATGAAAGAATCCAGCTAACCTTTCATGTGAACATGCTAAAAGAGTATCAGAAACGGCAGGAGGATGTTGCTGCAGTATGTGCCCCTGCTGCGGACGACTCCGAAAGTTTACCCCTCCCTGACTTACTTGAGAGAGACCCCCAGACTGACCCCATTAGCCTCGTACAGCTAGGGGACCGGTTAAACCCCACAAAGAAGGAACAGGCCAAGCGGCTTCTGTGGTAGAAACAGGTGACTTTCTCCCAAAAACCAGGCTACACGACCCTGGCTGTGCATAAGGTAGAGACCCCTGGACAAGCACCCCTTCGACAGCCCCCCTACCGTATCCCTGAAGCAGTCCGAGAAGGAATGCAGAAGGAGATACAGGAGATGACTCAGTTAGGAGTCATTGCACCCTCTGACAGCCCTTGGGCCTCGCCTGTAGTCCTGGTGCCTAAGAAAGATGGAACTACTCGGTTCTGCGTGGACTACAGGCGACTCAATGAGAAGACCGCCACTGACGCCTACCCGATGCCCAGGGTAGACAAACTGCTAGATCGTATAGCCAGGGGACGTTATTTAACTACAATAGACCTGTGTAAGGGCTATTGGCAGATTTCCCTGGCCGAGGATGCTATCCCCAAGTCTGAATTTGTTACCCCGTTTGGCCTGTACCAGTCTAAAGTCATGCCATTCGGGATGAAAAGTGCCCCGGCTACCTTCCAACGTATGGTGGATAGGCTCCTCTATGGCTTTCAGGATTTTGCATGTGCATACCTGGATGACATTGCGATCTACAGTGGGTCTTGGGAGGAGCACATGGTTCACGTAGGGGTGATTCTGGACAAGATTTGGGCCGCAGGCCTGACCTTGAAACCAGACAAGTGCCATCTAGGTATGGCGAAGGTGCAGTACCTGGGACACCGAGTAGGGTGTGGGAACCAAAGACCAGAGCCAGCCAAGATAGAGGCAGTAGCTAACTGGCCCACACCCCGTACTAAGACCCTGGTATTAGCCTTCTTGGGGACTGCAGGGTACTACCAACGTTTTGTCCCTGATTATTGCTATCGCCAAGCCCCTGACTGATCTGACAAAAAAGAATTTACCTAGGCAGGTCCTGTGGTCTCCAGCTTGGGAAGCCGCATTTCTAGCCCTCAAGCAAGCATTTGTAAATGCCCCTGTCTTGGCTGCCCCAGTACCTAACAAACGTTTCCATGTCCACGCAGACGCTTCCATGTTTGGACTGGGTGCTGTGCTGAGCCAAATCGGGGAGGATGGAGGAGAACACCCTGTCACATACCTGAGCAGAAAGCTATTACCTCGGGAAGTGAGCTATGCGGCAGTGGAGAAGGAGTGCTTGGCCCTGGTCTGGGCCCTTAAAAAGTTGAACCCTTATTTGTACAGACAGGAATTTTCATTAGTCACCGACCACAACCCATTGGTTTGGCTTAACCGGATCTCAGGAGACAATGGCAGGTTGCTGCGGTGGAGCTTAGCCCTGCAACCTTACAATTTCACCATCAGCTACCGACCCGGTAAGCAAAATGGCAATGCTGATGGATTGTCCCGGCAAACAGACGTCACTCCGGCCTCCTAGTTCCGGACATCCCCAAGTTGACCCGAGAAGGATCAAGCCGGGTCTGCCGGAGTGTTCCACAAGGAGAGAGCCATGTGACGGGAGTCACTAATAGGGGCACAGGGTGAATGAGAACCCCACTATGATCTATGCTAGTCAGACTCAATGCTGTATATATGTATATATAATGTGTGCTGTCTCATCCTGTTGTGGACTCTTTGCTGTGATGGTTGGGGTGTGACTGTATTCTATTGTCTATTGTGGCTGTCTGCCTCAACTATTATGGGATGCCTAACTGTCTTGCTGTGAGGAAAGAGGGAGGGGGGATTCCTCCAGCAGCCCCTTATTAAGACTGTGTATTGATTAGACTTTAAACACACCTGATCTGTGTGTCCATTGTCATTGGACAGTTTAACCCGCCCTGTTTTCCAAGGGTTGGGGGAAGTGTTTTGAAGTGGGATCTGTATAACGTGTTTGAATAAAGAATCATTTCTGCTTGAACCTCAAGACAGAGCCTTGTCTCGTATTTGGGGGAGAATTATTTGTATGGGTTCCTTATTCGGCTGATTGAAGTGTTCGGTAGCTGCCTTTGTGTTTGGGTATGGAATGTCCTAAATGACTTTAACCCCTTTCATACTCGGGGTGTCGTTACATACAGATACTCCGGTCTCTGCTGTGGAACTCTGCAGCTCCTCCAGGGTTATCTTAGGTCTCTGTGCTCCTCTCTGATCAATGCCCTCCTAGCCCGGTCCGTGAGTTTTGGTGTGCGGCCGTCTCTTTTCAGGTTTGCTGTTGTGCCATGTTCTTTCCATTTGGTTATGCTAGATTTGATGGTGATCCTAGGGATCGTCAAAGATTTGGATATTTTTTTATAGCCTAACCCTGACTTGTACTTCTCAACAACATTGTCCCTTACTTGTTTGGAGAGTTCCTTGGTCTTCATGGCAGTGTTTGGTTAGTGGTGCCTCTTGCTTAGGTGTTGCAGCCTCTGGGGCCTTTAAAAAGGCAATAATCAGAGAGGCAGTACAGAGACCTAAGGTAAACCTGGAGGAGCTGCAGAGTTCCACAGCAGAGACTGGAGTATCTGTACATAGGACCACAATAAGCTGTATGCTCCATAGAGTTGGGCTTTATGGCAGAGTGGCCAGAAGAAAGCCATGACTTTCAGAAAAAAACAAAATGGCACATTTTGAGTTTGCGAAAAGCCATGTGGGAGACTCCCAAAATGTATGGAGGAAGGTGCTCTGGTCTGATGAGACTAAAATTTTACTTTTTGGCCATCAAAGAAAATGCTATGTCTGGTGCAAATCCAACACATCACATCACCCAAGGAACACCATCCCCACAGTGAAACATGGTGGTGGCAGCATCATGCTGTGGGGATGTTTTTCAGCAATCGGGACTGGGAAACTGGTCAGGGTTGAGGGAAAGATGAATGGTGCTAAATACAGGGATATTTTTGAGCAAAACCTGTAGCACTCTGTGTGTGATTTGAGGCTAGGACAGAGGTTCACCTTCCAGCAGGACAATGACCCCAAACACACTGCTAAAGCAACACTTGAGTTGTTTAAGGGGAAACATGGAAATGTGTTGGCATGGCCTAGTCAAAGCCCAGACCTCAATCCAATAGAAAATCTGTGGTCAGACTTAAAAATGTCTGTTCACAAGTGCAAACCATCCAACTTGAAGAAACAGGAGCAGTTTTGCAAGGAGGAATGGGCAAAAATCCCAGTGGTAAGATGTGGCAACCACATAGAGACTTATCCAAAGCGACTTGGAGCTGTGATAGCCGCAAGAGGTGGCTCTACAAAGTATTGACTTTAGGGGGGTGAATAGTTATGCACATTGACTTTTTCTGTTATTTTGTCCTTTTTTTAGTGTCATCTTCTCTCCCATGTTTCACTCTCACCTCCAGACCTTCTCTTCTGCTGCACCTCTATTCTGGAACTCTCCCATATTAATGTGTAACATGTCTTTCTTTTCAAACAGATACTCTTTTTGGAAATGGCACGTATTTTGCAGTCAATGCAAATTATTCTGTTAACTACGCCAGCCCTGGTAAAAATGGACAGGGACACATGTACCTGGCCCGCGTTCTCACCGGACTCTACTGTGTAGGAGATAAAGAGATAAAAACACCTCCAGCCAAAAACGCAGCCAACCCCACCGACCTTTATGACAGCGTGACGAATAACGTCCAGAATCCTTCAATGTTTGTGATATTTAATGACATCCAGGCCTACCCCGAATATCACATCATCTTCCAGTGATGATCTATGACTGTGACCGGGGATCACACAAATCTCCGGGACAGAGACTCCTGAAAATCCCTGTATTTGTGTCACTTGGTCGGATCGGGATTTCCATGGAACCTCAGGGAAGACTATCGATGTTTTGAAGTGCAATTATTATTTGCGGCCTTCTGGGTCTGTTCACACTACAAACTTTGCTGCAACACGGACAGTTTTGTGCCTTGAGATGCATTGCAGCCGGCTGCATTAGCAAGTCCATTCATAATAACCAATGGGCTGTAACCTACCTCAACACAGGAACATTTCTGGCATGTGGCGTTTTGCATTACAACATACATGTGCTGCGGTGCATTGGGGAGCCATTAAAACCCAACACATGCATGCCATGTTACTACAATGTACTGGTGTGTCTGAGTCCTAAGAGTAAATATGAAGTCTCCATACTGCTGGCCATTGGGGGTCTTATTTATAAAACTATTGGGAAAGGTAAGTGATGGAGGGGGTGGGGTGGATTCAGACAGGTCCTATGAGCCAATAACATTACAACGTTCATTCTTCAGCTATCAATTTTTGGTGCAGGTCTGATGTTTGGTTGCCTGAAATGGATCTTCCTGTACAGTATATGGCACTTTAGTCTGCTACAATGTAACAAGATAAATGTAAATGAATAAAATGGTTACAATGTTGTGTTTTCGGATTATTTCATTTCATGTTCACATGTCAGATTCTGGACAGTTTATTCTCAATATTAAAGGGGTTGTAAAGGTTTTTTCACCTTAAAGCCGAGTTCCGCTTAAAAAAAAAAAAAAATTAAAAGTCAGCAGCTACAAATACTGCAGCTGCTGACTTTTAATAATTGGACACTTACCTGTCCTGGGGTCCAGCGATGTGGGGGATCGAAGCCCCGCTTGTCTGGGGCCGGCATTGTAACTGTGGGTGCCCACTGCGCATGCGCCGCGTGCCGTGACGTCACAGGTCCCAGATGATTGCCTAGAGGGAGGGGGAGAGGTGATCTCCCTTCTTGCACCGAGGGAAGTGACGTCAGAAGTCCAGGCGCTGAAGGAGGCAGATTTCGAGGGACAACATAGTAACAAGCATTAAAAGGTAAGTAAAAAAATAAATACATTTCTCCAAATGTTTTTTTTTTTATTTATTTCATGCACATTAATGACATTTTTTTTTTTTTTTGGGTGGAACGCCACTTTAATGCATCCTATGCATCCTACCAGCCCCCCGTTTTACTTACCTGAACCCCTTCATTCAGTCGACGGGAGCACGCTGTCTTTCTCTTCACGGGCTCCTGGCTCTTAATTGGATAGATTGATAGCAGCGCAGCCATTGACTCCCGCTACTGTCAATCAAATCCAATGACGCGGGGGGCAGGGCCGAGTCCTGCATTCTGTGTCTATAGACGCAAATGCTGGGCTCGGGAGCGCACCCGCAAAGTATATCAAAGCCACAAAATCTCTGCGCTTAGGACAAAGAACCAAGGAGAAAGAGGAGAAGAGGAAGGAAAAGAAGAAGAAGAAAGAGGTTGGGAGAGGTGGGAATGAGAGAAACAAGGGGGTGTATACCCCACTAAAGAGAGGGAGGTCAGTGAGGAGAGATGGCAAGAAAAGGGAGAAATAGCTGAGGAGAAGGTGTGCTGCCTCCCCTAGTTAAGCCCTCAAAAAGGGCTAACGTATGTATCAGAATATAAATGGGGGTATGGCGCTACCTTGTGGGGGGTATATAAGTGGTAACAGTAAATACTGGTAAGGATGTTATATTAAATAGTATATTGGTTAATATATACCATACGCAAAAGGTGAAATAGTGCAATAACTCATAAATAGATTAATACCATAAGTATATGCCATACACAAAGGGTAAAAAAGTGCAATAACTCATAAATGGATTAATACCATAAAAAATTGTGAGTCCAACAAAATGTGATGAAAACACCCCATACACATATAATTCATACACATATACTAACAAGTGTGAGATGTTGGTTAATTGCAAATAATGACCACTAGGTGCTACTACTATATGTAAACTGTGCCACTCTAGTGTTGAGTCCAACGTGTTCCTGAGTAAATGACAAATGCAATCCAATCGGAAAAATAAAGAAAAAATATATAAAAAAATATAATAGATAATAAAAAAAATATTAAAAAATACAAATACAAAATACAAAAAGTCTATTCAAAAAGTGATGTATTCCCAAAATGTAGATATCATGACAAAGTTCCAAGAGCTTTAGTGACTGTAGTGCCCACAGAGGAGAATATCCGTGACTTCTGTGCTCCCCCTTTTGGCTCCCCACTCACCGGCTCCCAATACCCCTGCAGGGGTGACAGACACTTTAAAATCCCAATGCCGTCCTCTTGGTAGGTATCCCGTGGTTGCTGAGATATGGTATCCTCTCTCCCAGGATTTCCAGGTCACTCCTCCATATCACCTTATCACCTTACTCCACGTCCAAAAAGGGAATCGCCAGAGGAATCCTCATAAGAAAAGATGCCACCTCATAGTGTAGTATGATTAAAAACTTTATTAAATTAATAATCCCCAATAGGGAAGAATAAAATCCGCAAAACACTACACTATGGGTGAAGCCGAAACCAGGAAGAGCTTTCCCGCAGCGTGCGGTCCAGCTGCGTTCCAAGCTCTCTCGCTCCGTACCCGGAAATGACGTAAGTGCGTAGCTCCGCCTTACGCATTTCGTCATCGACGTTATCAAAGGCGGCGCCATCTTACTACACCTCACAGGTTATATGGTAAGCGGACATGCTGGGTCCTCCCTTCTCCCATCGCTATAGGAACTGTGATTGGCTATTCAATCATAAAGCCCCCCCTCCAGGTGCAGCCCCATTGGGAAAAAAACACAATCCAGATCCTTATGTCCGTAGGCAAAAATAGTTATCATGGATCCATGCATCTCCGCTAACCCTTACACAGATTGGCAGACATATTTCACACAGAGTAATATTGACATCATACATCTATTAATATGTAATACAGATTAAAATAGGTTAAACATCCAGGTAAGTATATCATATAGGCTGGATCTTCAATAGTGAGTTACGGTACTACATGTTCTCCATTTTGCAGACCCAATGCCTATCTTGTAAAAATAAATTAAAATAAAGTTAAATGTAAAACTAAGTCCCAATAAAGGTGTATTTACATATAAAAGTAAAAGAAAAAGTTTTGAATGTTCATTACTGTACTTTATGGATACCAGCCTCAGATCTCCAAGCACCAAAGGGAAATTTTACATCTGAGACATGAAAACTAGTACAGGCCGGTGTTTCTAAAACCATCCAAGTATAACATACTAATAGCCACTCAAATGTAAATGCAAGGGATGTCAATGAAAAAGATGGTTTACAGATATCCCTATGTTAGGCCGATATATTCCTAGGTGCAAATGTTACATAGGCATTTATAGCTGCAAAGCACTAATTCACATGGGTAATGTCCCACATACAAAAGCCTCCCAGTGGTATATTCCAGTAGTGCACTCTACCCACGCAAACCCAGATATTACTCAGTAAACTTTGTCCAATACATTACCAGCAACCCCGAGATGGGCCCTTCATTACATTCTGGGGTGCTAAAGAATCCTGGGATTTAAAGTATATAGTATCATCCCGGGGATAAAGGTTACATTCAGGACATGAAGATTATAAAAGGAAGCAACATGAAGGACATTATTAAAGAGGTATATACATATATGGAAGCAGTATCCATATGCGTAAGAGTTACACATAGCCCCGCATATCTGAGTTAAGATACCACCGCCTACCCCAATATATGCACATTTTGCCTCGTTATTTCTGTATGTTGATGGTGCTAAATTTGTTTAGCTGTGATCAACCCCATTTAGGTCATGTCTATGGTTTTCCCACTGCTGTCCCTAAATCTACTATTTATCTCACAGGCCATATATTGCAAGGAAACAAACAGGCTAAAAGCAAAGAACATACACCAGAAAGAACGTGGGGGAGTTTTTATGCCCTAGATATTACTACCATTGATTATATTTATGGGTTAGCTATAAAACAGTTGAGGTCTATATCCAAATTCAAGCCTCTAGGGGCAATAGACCCCAACCGATATATCCACCCCGTCTCATTCCTAGAGACCAGTGTTTCTTTATTACCCCCTCTCCAGTGATCTTTCACCTGGTCAATGCCATAGAAAATAAGGCCACTTGGATCTTTTTAAAGGAATTCAGCAAAGTGCCATGATAGATGATGTTTCGGGAATCCTTTCCTAATATTTTTAATGTGTTCCCGTATTCTGACATAGAGGGGGCGGGTGGTTCTTCCCACGTACTGTAAATGGCAGGGGCATTCAATGATATAGGTAACATGGGTGCTATGACAGGTTATCAACTCCTTAATCTGATATTCTTTATGGTCTACAGTTGACCTAAACTTTTCCTTCTTTCTTGGTTGGGGTTTACTAACTCTACAAGGTAGACATCTGCGACATCTGTAAAACCCTTTCATATTAGGTATGATATGGGTGTGATGTGGGAAGAACCACCCGCCCCCTCTATGTCAGAATACGGGAACACATTAAAAATATTAGGAAAGGATTCCCGAAACATCATCTATCACGGCACTTTGCTGACTTCCATCAAAAAGATCCAAGTGGCCTTATTTTCTATGGCATTGACCAGGTGAAAGATCACTGGAGAGGGGGTAATAAAGAAACACTGGTCTCTAGGAATGAGACGGGGTGGATATATCGGTTGGGGTCTATTGCCCCTAGAGGCTTGAATTTGGATATAGACCTCAACTGTTTTATAGCTAACCCATAAATATAATCAATGGTAGTAATATCTAGGGCATAAAAACTCCCCCACGTTCTTTCTGGTGTATGTTCTTTGCTTTTAGCCTGTTTGTTTCCTTTCAATATATGGTCTGTGAGATAAATAGTAGATTTAGGGACAGCAGTGGGAAAACCATAGACATGACCTAAATGGGGTTGATCACAGCTAAACAAATTTAGCACCATCAACATACAGAAATAACGAGGCAAAATGTGCATATATTGGGGTAGGCGGTGGTATCTAAACTCAGATATGCGGGGCTATATGTAACTCTTACGCATATGGATACTGCTTCCATATATGTATATACCTCTTTAATAATGTCCTTCATGTTGCTTCCTTTTATAATGTTCATGTCCTGAATGTAACCTTTATCCCCGGGATGATACTATATACTTTAAATCCCAGGATTCTTTAGCACCCCAGAATGTAATGAAGGGCCCATCTCGGGGTTGCTGGTAATGTATTGGACAAAGTTTACTGAGTAATATCTGGGTTTGCGTGGGTAGAGTGCACTACCGGAATATACCACTGGGAGGCTTTTGTATGTGGGACATTACCCATGTGAATTAGTGCTTTGCAGCTATAAATGCCTATGTAACATTTGCACCTAGGAATATATCGGTGTTAGGTTCAACTCTTAAACAAGTTGCTTAAGTTTATATTGCTTTGTCAAATTATTGCTTCTTATAGGAATTAAGACACAGAGTCAGAAATCCGTGTATCAGTTTCTGAGCATAATGGACTGCTCCCTTTACTTCTTTCAAAGGCCTTTATAGGCAATTATACAAACAATAGCATCAGCACAACCCCCACAAAGGGCAAGGGTAAACAACAACAGGAGTCACCTGGGCTACGAACACAAGCTTCAACACCATGGCAATACAGTTACAAGAAAACAAAAGCAGCTTCAATCGAGTTCAACAGCCAAAAGTTACATTCATAACAGATTTACACGTAGGCATTATATTAAGTGAGAACTCTAAATTAAATCCCTGACCTTATCAATTTCCCCCCTTTGACATCATCCTCTCCTTCCCCCTGGGTCCTCATGAATAAGTTCTAGTCAGTTTTTCCCCAGAGTCCTTTCCCTAACCGCAAGTTGTCAGAGGTGTAGAACCCATCCCCCTAGGTATTACCAACATCTTAAAATTCAAGAAGAGGAGTTTTATAGGACTAGGGTGATGTCAATACACATTTATCGGTATGCCCTGTCTATTCTCCTAATTTTCCTTTTTATTTTCCTGTATACACATATATTCGTGATTGTAAGTGATATTAATATTAGAATAATAATTACCATTGGACTTAACAACCAGTGAAAGGTATTGGTTGCTGTAGAAGACATTCCACTAAATATATCCCACCAATGTGGTGCAGTATCCTGTTGTATCTGTGAGGAAAGATGTACTAGTCTACCTTTGTCAATAATTGCAGATACGAGGTTATTCTGTAGGGTATGTTCTAGTGTTTCTATGTGTTGTCTTAACAACTCTGATTGTTCCAAAACCTGTTTTAGTGGGTCTAAAGAAATTATAAAGGGTGTAGTGTCAGTGAGATTATGTACCTCATAGACTGAAGAGAATATCTTATCGGTGTCTGGTTCAAAAAGATAGGTGTCGTTACCCCATTGTAATATTTTAATCTTTTTTATACATCCCGCAAACGGCGCCGATTTATTTAATGCTGACATGGTGCGGTTATCATTAGTAATGATACAAATATGCTGGGGTCCTATTTCTATGAATCTATTGTTCACATTTATCGGTGTTCTTTGCATTTTGCATATGCTAGTTTGGTATTTTAACAAGTAAGGTTCATATACTGGGGAACTTCTGCCACATACCATTCCCTTATTGGTTCCTTCACATAGAGTTAAATCATGGGTTCTGTTTCCTTTATCTACATATTTCCCATATATTTCTGGATACCAAAACTCGTCTTTAATTACTAGTGGCATGACCACTATTTTACACATTTCCATTACATCTGCTACCCGGTATGCTTCGAACCTTCCTACACACCATTTCTCCTCACATTCTATCTTATCCCCTTTTACTTGGAACCATACACCATCGTCAGTTAAACCCTTAAAATATTTCATCCAGGTATGATAATTTCCCAACTGTAGTTCAGTCCTGGCCCTATTTATTTGTATATGATAGGATAAGAGGTTAAAAGAGCACTGTGTGAAATTTACAAACTGTTGACTTTGATTCCACAGCTGGAGCTCTGCTCCTATCGTGTGATTTATTAACCCTCCCAAAAATTGTAATAGGGGTATTTCTTGCAGTTGGGTTTCAAAAGTGGTGGGTAACCATTTGCTTATGATAGTCAAGCTGTCAGCTATGTGTCCCCCTGCATGCTTCCATCTGTTGTTCATTTCTTCTATCTCGACCGAGTTTAAAATTCCCATCCCTGTACCTGTCAGTCCCAATAGTGTGTCGTACCATTCTCGTTTATACCTACACTCCGGTATCGGGGGAAAGGTGATATTGAATTTTATTTTTGTTTTCTGTTGTGATGTTGATACATTTATGCAAGTGTTTGGTACGGGTGTTAATATGGAAGATTCAATTGTTGGCGTTACTTCTTCCTCCATTTGTATGTGAAACCCATAGGTCTGTGCCATCCAGTACCACCTATCAACTCTCTCTTCCCTCCACCAAGATGCACAGAGGAAAGTACTGGATTGATTAACAGTAATATCTGTCAGATTAAACATCCCTTCGGTTATATTCCCTCCTTCTGCCATGACTGTTAATATTTGGTACGTCTGTCCCACTACCCGTTCCCAGGCTTGTTTCCATGTCTGTGAAAGGGATATTTTATGACACCTATGGTTCTTACTATTGTTAAAGGGGAAACCCATATTATCGTTCCACTGGAAAGTTACAGTTACTTCTGAGAGGGGGTCTGCCTGTATCCATGCTATACCTACATCTACATGAAACGGTCGCCTATGTCCTTCAACAGTATAATTACCCACAGTGTAATCCTTATTTATCTCATATCCTGATACATTTGCCACTTTAGGGTCATCTATGCTCCATTCGAAAGTCATTGTTTCCTCTACTTCAAGTACATTAATACCAGGAGTCCATGCATATATTTGTAAAACAACAATCTTCAACAAAAAATATGTATGTAGATATTTCATCATGTTGTTTTCTCGGGTTGTTTCTTGCAATGTGATGCGTGTATCCAGGTAGGTTTTCCTTCCAGCTTTACTGAGGTGGCTGTGGTCAAGAGTACTTGGTAAGGACCTTCAAACCTGGGTTCCAATGTCTTTCTGGTGTGTTTCTTTACATATACATAATCCCCTGGTAGCAGCGTATGTGTACCTGTTATTGAATTAGGGTCTGGAAGAGAAGAATACACACTTTTGTGGATCTTAGTTAGACGTTGTTGTAATTGTATCACATATGCAGTCAAACTATCACATTGCAATTGCATACTCTGTGGAAAGTATAGACCTAATCTAGGTGCATTCCCAAAAAGTATTTCGTATGGGGATAATCCTGTTTTTCCTGTTGGAGTGTACCTTATAGAGAATAAAGCCAGAGGCAGACATTCAGGCCATGGCTTGTTTAACTCTTGCATGGCTTTTTGTATTTTTAGCTTTATTGTCCCATTTACTCTCTCCACTGATCCTGAACTCTGTGGGTGGTAAGGGGTGTGAAAACTTTGTTGAACCCCTAACATGGTCATCACATTCTGCATGATTTCTCCTGTAAAGTGTGTCCCCCTATCTGATTCTATGGTTTCAGGAAGACCAAACCTAGGTATTAACTCAGTGATCAGTTTCTTAGCTATGGCTTTCGCTGTAGCCGATTTTACTGGATAACTTTCGGGCCAACCTGAGAATAAATCGATACACACGATGACAAATTCAAAGGGGCCACTCTTAGGCATTTGTATGTAATCAATTTGCAGTCTCTGGAAGGGGTATTGGGCCCGGACCTGGTGTTTTCGTGGGGTTTTCACTTTCTGTCCTGGGTTATTCAGGAGACAGATTTGGCAGGCTGCACAGTAGTTTCTTGCAGTGCTACTGAATCCAGGGGCGAGCCATCCTTGGTTCACAATCCTATACATGGAATTGGAACTGACGTGTGTGGGTAGGTGAACTGCCGCTGCCATTGCTGGGTACAGAGAGTCAGGTAGGCATATTTTGCCTCCTTCCCTCCATACATTGTCAAGGTCTGGTGCTGCTCCCATCCTGACCCACTTATCTTTCTCGCTCTCCCCTGCTTGCTCCTGTAATTTACTCAGCTGCTGCCATGTTGGTTCTGGGATACTCACCTCTACCGCTGCTAAGGTCTCAGGGCTTCCTTCCCCTAGAGCTGCCTGTTTTGCAGTCAAATCTGCAAATGCATTTCCTTTTGCCTCAATTGTTTTTGCGCTCGTGTGTGCCGCTATCTTCATGATGGCCACTCGTTTAACCTTTTGAAGATTGTTCAGGACTCTCTTAATCCCTTCTCCATGTTTTACAGGTGTACCTGCTGCTGTCAGATAACCTCTAGCCCTCCATATGTGGCCATAATCGTGCGCTACACCATAAGCGTAGGCAGAGTCAGTGTAAATATTCCCTTCTCATTCTTTTAAGTATTCTAGGGCTTGTTCTAAAGCTTTGAATTCTGCTTCTTGTGCTGACATGTGGGCTGGTAAGGGCTGTGCGTCAATTACCTGTGTATCAGTCACTACGGCATACCCTGTGTGATATTTACCCTTGTCATCAGCAAACCTGCTACCATCTATGTACAAAGTGTGCTCAGCGTTTAAAATTGGTGTATCTGTAACATGTGGGAATCCCATTGTCTCCTGTTCCATGAGCTGAAAACAATCGTGTTCATCTACTTCTTTAAACAAAAGAGTGTCAGTGTCCTCATTTCTTTTCTCACTAGTACTATTAGTACTATCATTCCCCCTTGCCAAATCTGGTGACTGAAGAGGCAAAAAGGTGGCCAATTTTAACGTTGTACAGCGCTGAAAAGTAACATTTGGAGGTAAGAGTAAAGTACACTGTAACCTTAATTGCCTAGCCATTGAAATGTGTTTGGGCTGTACCTGAGACAAGATTGCATGTATGTCATGTGTGGTATGCACTACAACTGGATTGTCTAGAACAATCTCTGATGACTTATCTATGATAATTGACACTGCAGCTACCGCCCGTACACAGGACGGTGAACCTCTAGATACTGGATCTAACGCCGCAGAAAAGTAAGCGACTGGTCTTTGTTTTACATGTGCCTGTGTCAGAACACCTGTGGCATGTCCAGTGATCTCAGCAATGTACAGATTAAATATCTTGGTGTAATCTGGTATACCAATAGCCGGGGCAGAAATCAACAACTTTTTCAAAGTGATAAACGACTCATAAGCTACTTCTGTAAGCATATACGGTACAATTTTCAAACAATCGTATAATGGCTGCATCAAAGCGCTAGCATTGGTATCCACTGTCTACAATATGACACGATACCTAAAAACATACGCAATTGTTTGAAATTCCGTGGGGGTAACATTCCCTTTATCACTTGAACCCTCTCCTCAGTGAGATGTCTCGCACCCTGTGATATACAATGTCCCAAAAAGATAACTTTTTCCTGACACACTTGCAACTTTTCTTATTAACCTTACAACCCTTTTCTGCCAAAAATCGCAACAAATTAAGGGTGGTGTGCAAGCTTTCAGTCTTTCACTTATCTGTGGAATTAATCCTTCCATAAATTGTCTATTGAAGGCTCAGATCGTGACTGGCAGAGCCAAATCCAATCCCTCATCTGCCATCATACTTTCCATAGATAAGTAAAATTCCGATACAGTCTGTCCTGGCATTTGCTTCATGGGTGATATGGACCCCCACTCCTGTTGTTTTGCCTGACAAAAAGCTTCTAATCTAGCAATAAAAGGGGCCCTTGAGTCTATGTGTCTGACGTATCCTGTCTCCAGATTGCCATCCCCCTCAGCTCGGTCTGCAGGTCAGTCATAAACTGGTTAAACAGGGTCAGAGTCATTTTATGTCTGCATAAATCCTCCCCATCCTGCCAGGTTGCTTCATGTGTATTCATTAACTGTGTCACAAATCTACAGAAAGCAGCTGGCTTTACTATAATGCATGTATCAGTGCGTACGGGAGCTACAGTTTCTGGATGAGATTTTTGTGCCCCACAATGCTGACAAACCCATCCTCTCCCCTCAAGTACAGGATATATCTTGTGTGGTTTACGTTCTATGTCAGTATATGGGGGTGGGATGGCTGAGCTAAGATTATTTAAAATTTCAACATTTTTTGTTCTTCTATCTTTCATATCCCAACCATCACAGTCTGGATTATTTTTCCACCCCTCTTCTTTTGCTCTATTTGAAACCTTAATTAAGCATTGAACCTGACTCATCCATTGCTTCTCTAACACCTCTCCTTGTCTATCCCTTTTTATTTCACCTTTTTTCACTATTTTTCTCACTATTTCACTCCATACATCCGGGTCTAAACCCGCTGCTCCTTTCACCTTAAATTTACGAAAGACATCCTTTAAGTCCTATGCTTCATCTTTCCCACAGATGTTTTTAATTATCTGTGGCACCGTATAGTGCGCCACAATTCCCTGACGGGGTTTTGTGTTCCTCTGGCCCATTCTAACAGTCCTGCCTAGGTAGCGTGTGGGACACTTAGTGTACAATATAATGCGGCTACAACATATACAAGAATGAATAATTACTTTATATGCTAGCCCAATAACAAACCAGCTAAGTTACACTAGTTCCTCGTTGCCTTCCTCCTAGGGTGCTAGAATACTAAAAACCTCTCCGGAATGAGATTTCTGAAACCGAATTACCTTATATGCTAGCCCAATAATAAATAATTACTTTATATGCTAGCCCAATAACAAACCAGAATGCGGCTACAACATATACAAAAATGCGGCTACAACATATACAAGCATTCCTTTAAGTGGCCAGGTATCCGACTAGATCTCCGGACTTTATGGAGACCTTATTCCCTCCCTGTATCTGGGATCCCTCTCATGCACTCTTATCCCTGCTTTATGGAGCAGACAGGGCTTATACTCTCAACCCGTCTATGGTTTATGAGTTAGATGTGAGGTTAAGCATAAGCGTCAGACCCCCAAAGTCCTCTTGCGAGGTAAGGGCGCATTCCGTTGCTTAGTTCGGCAATCCTCTTCTAACTCATACCATCCTTGACAAGGCTCATTCACTTTCTCAACAAGACAGACAAGACAGACAACAATCAAACAAATAATTCCAGCAATATAAACTAAAATATGCAATAATTCTAGACTCACCACTACAGAGGCTGGTGTTTTAAAACCAGGAGAACCATAACTGACAGAACGGATAGGCACAAATCAGGGGAGCACAGAATATAAGAAAAATAAAGCTTTTTCTTACCTGCGCAGGTTTTCGATCTGTGGTTCCCGGAATGCCTATTCCTTTTTGTTCCGTCAGCCGCGTTCGTCCACCTCTTGTAGTATCATCGGTGAGTCCCTGTTCGGGCGCCAAAATGTTAGGTTCAACTCTTAAACAAGTTGCTTAAGTTTATATTGCTTTGTCAAATTATTGCTTCTTATAGGAATTAAGACACAGAGTCAGAAATCCGTGTATCAGTTTCTGAGCATAATGGACTGCTGCTTTTACTTCTTTCAAAGGCCTTTTATAGGCAATTATACAAACAATAGCATCAGCACAACCCCCACAAAGGGCAAGGGTAAACAACAACAGGAGTCACCTGGGCTACGAACACAAGCTTCAACACCATGGCAATACAGTTACAAGAAAACAAAAGCAGCTTCAATCGAGTTCAACAGCCAAAAGTTAAATCCCTGACCTTATCATCGGCCTAACATAGGGATATCTGTAAACCATCTTTTTCATTGACATCCCTTGCATTTACATTTGAGTGGCTATTAGTATGTTATACTTGGATGGTTTTAGAAACACCGGCCTGTACTAGTTTTCATGTCTCAGATGTAAAATTTCCCTTTGGTGCTTGGAGATCTGAGGCTGGTATCCATAAAGTACAGTAATGAACATTCAAAACTTTTTCTTTTACTTTTATATGTAAATACACCTTTATTGGGACTTAGTTTTACATTTAACTTTATTTTAATTTATTTTTACAAGATAGGCATTGGGTCTGCAAAATGGAGAACATGTAGTACCGTAACTCACCATTGAAGATCCAGCCTATATGATATACTTACCTGGATGTTTAACCTATTTTAATCTGTATTACATATTAATAGATGTATGATGTCAATATTACTCTGTGTGAAATATGTCTGCCAATCTGTGTAAGGGTTAGCGGAGATGCATGGATCCATGATAACTATTTTTGCCTACGGACATAAGGATCTGGATTGTGTTTTTTTCCCAATGGGGCTGCACCTGGAGGGGGGGCTTTATGATTGAATAGCCAATCACAGTTCCTATAGCGATGGGAGAAGGGAGGACCCAGCATGTCCGCTTACCATATAACCTGTGAGGTGTAGTAAGATGGCGCCGCCTTTGATAACGTCGATGACGAAATACGTAAGGCGGAGCTACGCACTTACGTCATTTCCGGGTACGGAGCGAGAGAGCTTGGAACGCAGCTGGACCGCACGCTGCGGGAAAGCTCTTCCTGGTTTCGGCTTCACCCATAGTGTAGTGTTTTGCGGATTTTATTCTTCCCTATTGGGGATTATTAATTTAATAAAGTTTTTAATCATACTACACTATGAGGTGGCATCTTTTCTTATGAGGATTCCTCTGGCGATTCCCTTTTTGGACGTGGAGTAAGGTGATAAGGTGATATGGAGGAGTGACCTGGAAATCCTGGGAGAGAGGATACCATATCTCAGCAACCACGGGATACCTACCAAGAGGACGGCATTGGGATTTTAAAGTGTCTGTCACCCCTGCAGGGGTATTGGGAGCCGGTGAGTGGGGAGCCAAAAGGGGGAGCACAGAAGTCACGGATATTCTCCTCTGTGGGCACTACAGTCACTAAAGCTCTTGGAACTTTGTCATGATATCTACATTTTGGGAATACATCACTTTTTGAATAGACTTTTTGTATTTTGTATTTGTATTTTTTAATATTTTTTTTATTATCTATTATATTTTTTTATATATTTTTTCTTTATTTTTCCGATTGGATTGCATTTGTCATTTACTCAGGAACACGTTGGACTCAACACTAGAGTGGCACAGTTTACATATAGTAGTAGCACCTAGTGGTCATTATTTGCAATTAACCAACATCTCACACTTGTTAGTATATGTGTATGAATTATATGTGTATGGGGTGTTTTCATCACATTTTGTTGGACTCACAATTTTTTATGGTATTAATCCATTTATGAGTTATTGCACTTTTTTACCCTTTGTGTATGGCATATACTTATGGTATTAATCTATTTATGAGTTATTGCACTATTTCACCTTTTGCGTATGGTATATATTAACCAATATACTATTTAATATAACATCCTTACCAGTATTTACTGTTACCACTTATATACCCCCCCACAAGGTAGCGCCATACCCCCATTTATATTCTGATGCACCCGCAAAGTAACCCCCTCGGGGAAGTGCTTCTCCTAGGGGGTTATCAGATGCGGGGAGGAGCCGCGAGAGCCGCCGGGGGACCCCAGAAGAGAAGGTTCGGGGCCGCTCTGTGCAAAACGAGCTGCACAGTTGGAGGTAAGTATGACATGTTTGTTATTTAAAAGAAAAAAAAAGAAAAAAAAGAAGGCCTTTACAATCACTTTAACACAGAATTCTAATTCTGGGGATTAACAACCAACCAGATGTTGTTAACCTAAGAGCTGACTGTTTGATGACAACTGAAGTTATCAATAACCCCAAAAATGTAATAGTGGGGTGTTTAGGTTACTGCATGAACCTACAATCACAAAGAGATTGCACCAACTTAAACTGAGTGAGATTTTTTTTAACCACTTGCCGATCAGCCGCCATCATTATACTGGAGCAGGTTATCTGTACTGCGCGAATCGCTGTAGCCGAAAGTCGGTTCATGCAATAGATACAGTGGCCGCGCGCACGGCGCCATAGTGCATGACCGGCGGCTGCGATGTCCGCCGGCCACCCGCGATCGCTCCACAGGGAGCCAGAACGGGGATCTGTCAATGTAAACAAATCCTCGTTCTCACAGGGAAGGAGAGAGAGATTGTCTGTTCCTGGTCACTAAGAACAGACAATCTCTCTCCTCCTCCAGTTAGTTCCCTCCCCCCACAGTTATAAACACCCCCCAGGGAACACATGTAACCCCTTGATCACCACTAGTGTTAACCCCTTCCCTGCCACTGACATTTATACAGTAATCAGTGCATTTTTTTTAGCTCTGATCGCTGTATAGATGTCAATGGACCCAGTCCCGCTAAAAATCGCAGATTGCCGCCATTACTAGTAAAAAAAAAAAAAAAAAAATTAATAAAAATGCCATATCTCTATCCCCTATTTTGTAGACGTTTGTTTGGGTACAACTTCGCACGACCGCGCAGTTGTCAGGTAAAGCAACGCAGTGCCATATTGTAAAAAATGGCCTGGTCACTAAGGGGGTAAATCATTCCAGTCCTTAAGTGGTTAATAAAACGAGGAAGATTACAGTTTGCCATTGAACATAACAGACAAAGATCACACCTCCCTCCAGGAACAATGTGCTGAAGACGGATCCATCAAAGACCAGACTTTCTAGAACACATGTCAAGCTCAAGGCCCACGGGCCGAATATGGCCCTCCAGTCTATTTCATGTGGCCCTCGTACCTCTCCTGCAGCTGTGGCAACCCTCTTGTCTCTGTCCCCACCTTGTCTCAGCAGTCAACAGCAGAGAGGAGCACAGAACTCCTCCTGCCAGATCCTGTGTGTCATATTGCAGTCCCAGAGAGGCTCGTCTCTGCCCCACCCCCTTCCCCATCTCAGAAGTCGGCAGCAGTACAGAACTCCTTCTACGGATTCTGTGCCTCTCTGTGCAGCCTCATCTCTGCCTCCCCCTGGTCTCAGCATTCAGCAGACTCCAGGTCTCCTCTTTCCTGCTCCAGACCCTGAACTTCCCAGCTCCCACTCCCAGTTTCTTCACGGAAGCAGCATAAGGTAATGTGGGAGCACTGTGATATAAGGAAGGGTGGGGAACGCTTGACTTCTGATGGCGGGGGGCTCTTGACATCTGATATAAGGGGGAGTGGGGTCCTCTGGACATCTATTCTTACAGATACAACCGGCCCATTGAGGGCAACCATAATGCTGATGCGGCCGAAGATCAAATTGAGTTTGATGCCCCTGTTCTAGAACAATGTGCTAAAGACCGATCCATCAAAGACCAGGCCTTTTGGAAAAATATCAAATAGTTAAGATCCAAATAGCTTTGACTCTGAGAAAGAGGGTACTGCCCTTGAAAAACGTACGACATTTGGATCATTGATGAGGTAATCCCAAGCCGAGGGCAAGCAAAGTGGACAAACTGATTGTATTACTCTGATACACTTTGTCAGTATGGACGTCTGTGAGTAGATATATTTATGTTTGTTTGAATAAATGGTTTTAGTGATATGCTCTAGGCTTGAGCGCCCTCTCTTTTTGTTCAGTTGGCTTTGGGAGATCTCCAGTCCAAGGCATTGTGCAACGCTTTTAGCATCAGACCACTTTGCTCATGCACAGAAGGTGTTATATCTAATTTGCTTTTGGAACAACATGCTGAAGACTGACCCCACAAGGACTAGACCTTCTGGAACAGTGTGTTGAAGACTGCTCCATCAATGACCAGACCTTCTAGAACAATGTGCTGAAAACTGATCCATCAAAGACCAGACCTTCTAGAACAATGTGCTGAAAACTGATCCATCAAAGACCAGACCATCCAGAACAATATGCGGAAGACTGATTCATCAAAGACTAGACCTTCTAAAATGATGTGCTGAAGACTGATCCATCAAAGACCAGACCTTCTAGAACAGTGATGGCGAACCTTGGCACTCCAGATGTTTTGGAACTACATTTTCCATGATGCTCAACTACACTGCAGAGTGCATGAGCATCATGGGAAATGTAGTTACAAAACACCTGGAGTGCCAAGGTTCGCCATCACTGTTCTAGAACAATATGCTGAAGACTGATTAATCAAAGACTAGACCTTCTAGAACAATGTGCTGAAAACGGATCCATCAAAGACCAGACCATCTAGAATAATATGCTGAAGACTGATTCATCAAAGACTAGACCTTCTAAAATGAAAAGCTGAAGACTGATCCATCAAAGATATTGTATTCTAACAATGAAAAAATTGAAAGTGCTTAGGAGACACAATGTGTATGTAAATCCCAACCCAAATGACAATAAGTGCATGGAATATTTATGCAAAAGTGCAAAAAATGTGTTGAAAATCAATAATCATAAACCAAAAACACTTATAATCAGTCCATAATCATATGAATTGCATTAGATAAAGAAGGAAAACGTCCGCTTCATATGCCGGCTTTTTAATGATATTTTTTATTGGGATTTTTTTATATTCTCTTGTGGTTTATTTTAACCAATAAATACCCTAAACGTTATCATACTATTGGAGTCTTTTCTCCTTATACCTTTTATTTTGTATACGGACTCTTCCATTCCTGAGTCCCCCCTCTGATGTTGGAGCAGTTGGATCATCCCGTCTATACGGAAGTCGGTGGTATACGCTGTCAAGACCTGGCGATTAACATCTTGTCCCCGCAGAGGGTGAAATCTGCAAGCCCATAAGACCTTGCCATAGTGGAGGTCCAACATTTGGGGTAAGCGCACACCTATTACTTCTCTCGCTGCAATCAATGCACATCTGATCAGAAGTATTTTGATTCATCAATCCTTAGTGTGTGGTGATGAAACATATGAAGCGGACGTTTTCCTTCTTTATCTAATGCAATTCATATGATTATGGACTGATTATAAGTGTTTTTGGTTTATGATTATTGATTTTCAACACATTTTTTGCACTTTTGCATAAATATTCCATGCACTTATTGTCATTTGGGTTGGGATTTACATACACATTGTGTCTCCTAAGCACTTTCAATTTTTTCATTGTTAGAATACAATATCTTTTTACTGCTAGCGCAATTAAGTTTATTTATATGTTTACCACTTCATAGATATTTGGACTTTTATTTGCAGCTGCACCTTTGTATATATACTTTTCTATCATACATTGCTCATTAGCGCAGGTTGATTCTACCATTTTCTGATCCATCAAAGACCAGACCTTCTATAACAATGTGCTGAAGACTGATCCATCAAAGAGCAGACCTTCTAGTACAATGTACTGAAGACTGATCAATCATAGACTATACACTCTAGGATAATATGCATAAGACTGATCAACGTTAGAGAAGACCTTGTTGAACAATGTGCTGAAGACTGATCCATCAAAGATAGAATAAAGTTCCATAGGTAACCAGCTTTCAAAATGGGTGCTCCATATTTCCAAATACACAGTTTAAGTAACATATTGTAATGGAACCAAAGGTACAATTCAGATGCTACTTATGGGCATACATATATATAACTTTCTCCCTCCTTATTGGCCCAAAATGCAGAAGTACTGAGCATATCTGTCAATCCCTGCTAAGGGAGTTTACAAATAGCACACCGTATCATAAAACTGCCCATAGACACAACCCTCAAACTACACCTAAGTATCACCATGTAAATTCATAATATAATAACTGTCCATTTATCCTTGGAGTAGTTGTCAGGTCCAGCTCAGGGGGGGGGGGGTTGTGTTCATCTTTGTTTCACAGGAGTTTTATCCTTTGCTGTATTTATATCCCAAATATCAGAAACGTCCCACATTGGGATATGTGTCTGCACCTCTGTGATGTTTTCATGAAAACATTAAATATACTTTTGGACTGTGAGGATTTTGTAATTCTCTATTATCTGCAATATGTTCCATAGTTTCCTGATGAAGCAGGTGGGAAAGCCTGTGAAACGTGTCGAAGATTAACAACCCCTCCCCCTTGGGGTGGACCTGGCAACTACTCCAAGGATAAATGGACAGTTATTCTGGTGATACTTTGTGGTGATTTGAGGGTTGTGTCTGTGGACAATTTTATGATAAAGTGTGTCAGAAACAACAACTAACATACAATTTTTCAGGGCAAGCTTTTGGAGTGTGTCCCCATCTTCAAGGTTCAAGCAGTACTAAAAAAAAATAACTCACAATCTATCCTAGTTCAATTACCATTTCTGTGTACATTTGTTTGTAGGGTTTTTTTGCTTTTTTTTTTCTCCCTCTGAGATTGTTTTTTTTTTTTAACATTCTGATAAAACTCTGTTACTCAGTACCTGTCAGGAAAGGTTCCACCCGCTCATGATACTGTCTGACATTTGGCGTGCAGTACTGTGGTCCACCAGCAGGTGTCTCCTGGCAGTCTGGAACTGCCAGGGGAGCCTTCCCCTGTTGGTGGTATTATGTAATCCTTGGGCCGCAGTACTGACGTCCACCAGCGGGTGGTTCCTGGCAGTGTGGGGCCGACATCATCTCCTGCAATTAGGCATCACCTGAGTGATTGCAGGAGGTGTGTATAAGTCCCGGCAGACACACTGATGCCTTGCCTTGGTATCTTTCCTTGCGCCCTGACCCTGAACCTGTGAAGCTCTGTATCTGCATCTGTACCTGTACCTGTACCCATACCTGATCCTGTTCCTGTCTGTTACCTGAGCCCTGGACCCTGAACCTTGTACCTGTACCCGTCCCTGCTGTGATCCATCCATCCTCTTCCTGTGCTGTTTGTCTTCCTTTTCCCCAGCTGCTGACCTCCCTTTGACGACCCTCGCCTGGCCCTGTTTATGATTCTGGTATTCCCCTTTACTTGTATATATTTGTCTGTTATTATTTGTGGGTTTCTATTGGTGGTTGGTTGGTTGCACATTGTAGTATATTGGAGGTGGTTGTATTTATTAGGTATTTATTCACTTATCTTAATAAAACATATATTTTCACCTTACCTGCGTTTGTTCCTCTGTTGCCGTCCACACAGCTCTGGTCACACCTGATACTTGACAGTACTGCTGGGACCTTGAAGGAGACCCCCGACCCCCCAAAAGCCTGTCCTAAAAAATTTTATGTTAGTGCAGATAAAAAAAGTATCATGGACAGTACTTGTTGTTGTTTCTGTCGCAAGTGCACTAATACGGCTACAATCACCTCAAGAATGATCACGTGTGTACAATTATTTATAACCTCCCCCTAGCAGGGTTTGACATCTATGCTCAGTACTCCTACATTTTTGTATGAGGAGATTGTATATAAATATTTGAGTTTTGTACACCATTAACCACTTGCCCACCGGGCACTTAAACCCCCTTCCTAACCAGACCAATTTTCAGCTTTCCGCGATCTCACATTTTGAATGACAATTACTCAGTCATGCAGCATTGAACCCATATGAAATTTTTTGTCATTTTTTTTTACACAAATAGAGCTTTCTTTTGGTGGTATTTGATTACCACTGGGTTTTTTTATTTTTTGTGCTATAAATGAAAAAAGAAAATTTTGTAAAAAAAAAAAATGCATTTTTTTTTCGTTTCTGTTTAAAATTTTGCAAATGAGTAATTTTTCTTCATACATTTGGGCCAAATTTTATACTGCTACATTTGTTTGGTAAAAATAATCAAAAACAATCAAAATTGGTGTATATTATTATTTGGTCTTTGTGAAAGTTATAGAGTCTACAAGCTATGGTGCAAATTACTGAAAATTGATCACACCTGATGTACTGAAGGCCTATCTCATTTCTTGAGACCCTAACAAGCCAGGAAAGCACAAATACCCCTCAAATGACCCCTTTTTGCAAAGTAGACAATCCAATGTATTTAGTAAGAGGCATTGTGAGTTTTTTAAAGTTGTAATTTTTTTTCCTACAATTCTTTGCAAAATTAAGATTTTTTTTCTTCTTTTTTCCTTACAGAATTGTCATATTAACAGGTTATTTCTCTCACACAGCATATGCATACCACAAATTACACCTCAAAACACATTCTTCTACTCCTCCTGAGTATAACAATACCACATGTGTGAGACTTTTACACAGCCTGGCCACATACAGAGGCCCAACAGGCAAAGATCTCCTTCAGGCGTTCTAGGGACATAAATTACACATTATATTTTTTGACTACCTCTTATGCCGCATACACACGATAGGATTTTCTGACAACAAAACCGTGGATTTTTTTCCGAAGGATGTTGGCTCAAACTTGTCTTGCATACACACGGTCACACAAATGTTGTTGGAAATTCCGAACGTCAAGAACGCGGTGACATACAACAAGTACGACGAGCTGAGAAAAATTAAGTTCAATATTTTGTGCATCAGAATTGTGTACACACGCTCAGAATTTCCGACAACAAGTTTTGTTGTCAGAAAATTTGAGAACCAGCTCTGTTGGCGGAAATTCTGACAACAAATGTCCTATGGAGCATACACACGGTCGGACTTTCCGACAACAAGCTCACATCCAACATTTGTTGTTGGAAAATCCTATCGTGTGGACAGGGCATAACACTTTTGAAGGCCCTGGAGCACCAGGACAATGGAAACGTCCACAAAATGATCCCATTTTGGAAAATAAACACCCCCAACATATATTCTATGAGGCATAATGAGTCTTTTGAGCGTGTCATTTTTTTCCGCAAGTTTGTGGAAAACGTGGAAAGAAAATGAAAGCTTTTTTTTTAACACAAAGTTGTTCATTTATAAGATATTTCTGACACATAGCATGTACATAGCAAAAATTACACCCCAAAGTACATTCTGCTACTCCTCCTGAGTTCTGCGATACCACATGTGGGAGACTTTTCCACAGCCTGGGGGGATGCAGGGAGCACCGTCAGGGACATACATTTCAAATCTATGTGGCACGGATAAGAACTGATGTGGCATGGATGTGGCAGGGATCAGTACTGATGTGGCACAGATAAGCACTGATCTGGCATGGATAAGTAGTGATGAGCACCACTGTGGCACGGATGAGCATGAATGAGCCATGGATGAGCACAGATGGATCATGGATGGAGCACGAATGAACATGGATGAGCACGGATTGAGCATGGATGAGCCAGGGATGGATGGAGCATGGTTGAGAATGGATTGAGCATGGATGAGCAAGGATGGAGCATGGTTGAGAACGGATTGAGCATGGATGAGCATGGATGAGCATGGATGAGCCAGGGATGGATGGAGCACGGATGGAGCATGGTTGAGAACGGACTGAGCAAGGATGTAGCATGGTTGAGAACGGACTGAGCATGGATGAGCACGGATGGAGCATGGATAAGCCAGGGATGGATGGAGCATGGATGAGCCAGGGATAGATGGATGTTACATGGATGGGCACAGGTTTGTTGACAAGTGATCGCTCCGTCATTGGACGGATCAATCACTGACATTGGACACCCTCCCAGAATAAGCCGACGGCGCTGTAGCCGTCTTTCGGCTATGGCCGGTCGGTATGTGGTTAAACAAAAGTCTAAGGGAAATAAATAAATTATTGCCCACACACACACATACGAATATGTGCATACATACATATATACAAACAGGGTTTTTTTGTGCCATACCTGAAACAAACAGCAGGGGGGCATTGTAGGAAAGCTTGCCTGTCCCAGGCAGAAGGGGTTCCCTAGGCTGCTTAGCGTAATTTAGCAGCCCGAGCACTGGGACTTCGCACTGGGAGAGGCTTAACCTAGCCGGATGCTGCTTACTCTTCACTGGTGCGTGGAGGTATGAGGAAAAAAAGAAGAATGGGGTGGGGCCTAACTAGGCCTTTAATTTATGTTATTCACTGGTCCTGAGGGTGTGGAAAAGAGGCGGAGCCTATCACTAGTATGCTGCCATGGTGGTGTCCGGAAAAAATGCTTTCCCAATTTCCCAGTGGTGCTGTTTATATCCGGCGATAACAAAGTCATGAAATGCTTGTAGCTTCCAGTTTCTTAGGCCATAGAGATGATTGGAGCCATTCTGGTCTTTGATCAGCTCTATGATCAGCTGGCGGAACTACGGCTGCATTTCTCAGGAGAGCCTGAGAAAACCATGGAAGATGGCGGGAGGGGGGGTGTTCCCTCCCACTGCTTGTAAAAGAAGTCTAGAGGCTAATTAGCCGCTAGGATTGCTTTTATATGCAAGCTGACATGCTGGCTGAAAAGAATGATACCAAGATGATACCTAAACCTGCAGGCATCGTTCTGGTATAACCACTCAGAGTCCAGCAACATACCAGTACGTTGCTGGTCCTTGTTGGGCATATTGTTTCATGCAGCCTGTGGGCTGAACGAAAAAAGATTGATTGGTGGGTACGCCCACCATTAGAATACCGCCCTGCATCCACCCACTTCTAATGATGGGCATATATGCACCATTTTTTTTTAACTGTGGTGGTGAAATCACCTCCTACAGCGCTGGAGTCGGTGATTTACGTATCGTGAGAGTAAACGCTGTTGCTGTCAATATAAATAAACCAGTGCTGCAGCTGAATGGCGTACCTGAAAAGCAAACAATGTTAACAATAAAACATTAACTCAATAAAACAACAACAAACTGTTCCAAAAAAAGATTAAAAAATATATGCCGAAGCATGGGGGCAATCCGCCCCTAATGTTAGGGGCAAATCGCCCCTCCACCCCTGCTTCGGCACATAGCTATGTGCGCGGAGAGCTATGTGTGCGGAGGTGTGTGTGTTCAGAGAGCTGTGTGTGCGGAGGTCTGTGTGTGGAGAGCTGTGTGTGCGGAGGTCTGTGTGTATGGAGAGCTGTGTGTGTGGAGAGCTGTGTGTGCGGAGGTCTGTGTGTGCGGAGGCCTGTGTGTGTGGAGGTCTGTGTGTGGAGGTCTGTGCGTGTGGAGAGCTGTGTGTGCGGAGGTCTGTGTGTGCGGAGGTCTGTGTGTGCGGAGGTCTGTGTGTGCAGAGGTCTGTGTGTGCAGAGGTCTGTGTGTGTGGAGAGCTGTGTGTGTGGAGAGCTGTGTGTGCGGAGGTCTGTGTGTGCGGAGGTCTGTGTGTGCGGAGGTCTGTGTGTGTGCGGAGGTCTGTGTGTGTGGAGAGCTAGGTGTGCGGAGGTCTGTGTGTGCGGAGGTCTGTGTGTGCGGAGGTCTGTGTGTGCGGAGGTCTGTGTGTGCGGAGGTCTGTGTGTGTGGAGAGCTGTGTGTGTGGAGAGCTGTGTGTGCGGAGGTCTGTGTGTGCGGAGGTCTGTGTGTGTGGAGGTCTGTGTGTGTGCGGAGGTCTGTGTGTGTGGAGAGCTGTGTGTGCAGAGGTCTGTGTGTGTGGAGAGCTGTGTGTGTGGAGAGCTGTGTGTGTGGAGAGCTGTGTGTGCGGAGGTCTGTGTGTGGAGGTCTGTGCGTGTGGAGAGCTGTGTGTGCGGAGGTCTGTGTGTGCGGAGGTCTGTGTGTGCGGAGGTCTGTGTGTGCGGAGGTCTGTGTGTGTGGAGAGCTGTGTGTGTGGAGGTCTGTGTGTAAGGAGGGCTGTGTGTGCGGAGAGCTGTGTGTGCGGAGAGCTGTGTGTGCGGAGATCTGTGTGTGCGGAGGTCTGTGTGTGCTGAGAGCTGTGTGTGCGGAGGTCTGTGTGTGTGGAGAGTTGTGTGTGCGGAGGTCTGTGTGTGCGGAGAGCTGTGTGTGCGGAGGGCTGTGTGTGCGGAGGGCTGTGTGTGCGGAGAGCTGTGTGTGCGGAGGTCTGTGTGTGCGGAGGGCTGTGTGTGCGGAGGTCTGTGTGTGCGGAGGTCTGTGTGTGCGGAGGTCTGTGTGTGCGGAGGTCTGTGTGTGCGGAGAGCTGTGTGTGCGGAGATCTGTGTGTGCGGAGGTCTGTGTGTGCTGAGAGCTGTGTATGCGGAGGTCTGTGTGTGCGGAGGTCTGTGTGTTAGGAGGTCTGTGTGTGCAGAGAGCTGTGTGTGCAGAGAGTTGTGTGTGCGGAGGGCTGTGTGTGCGGAGAGCTGTGTGTGCGGAGAGCTGTGTGCGGGGGAGCTGTGTGTGCGGAGGTCTGTGTGTGCGGAGGTCTGTGTGTGCGGAGGTCTGTGTGTGCGGAGGTCTGAGTGTGCGGTGAGCCATGTGTGCGGAGAGCTGTGTGTGCGGAGGTCTGTGTGTGCGGAGGTCTGTGTGTGCGGAGAGCTGTGTGTGCGGAGGTCTGTGTGTGCGGAGGTCTGTGTGTGCGGAGGGCTGTGTGTGCGGAGGTCTGTGTGTGCGGAGAGCTGTGTGTGCGGAGGGCTGTGTGTGTGGAGGTCTGTGTGTGCGGAGAGTTGTGTGTGCGGTGAACCGTGTGTGCGGAGAGCTGTGTGTGCGGATGTCTGTGTGTGCGGAGATCTGTGTTCGGAGGTCTGTGTGTGCGGAATGCTGTGTGTGTGCGGAGAGCTGTGTGCGGGGGAGCTGTGTGTGCGGAGGTCTGTGTGTGCGGAGGTCTGAGTGTGCGGTGAGCCATGTGTGCGGAGAGCTGTGTGTGCGGAGGTCTGTGTGTGCGGAGGTCTGTGTGTGCGGAGAGCTGTGTGTGCGGAGGTCTGTGTGTGCGGAGCTCTGTGTGTGCGGAGGTCTGTGTGCGCGGAGGTCTGTGTGTGCGGAGGTCTGTGTGTGCGGAGGTCTGTGTGTGCGGAGAGCTGTGTGTGTGTGGAGGTCTGTGTGTGCGGAGGTCTGTGTGTGCGGAGGTCTGTGTGTGCGGAGGTCTGTGTGTGTGCGGAGGTCTGTGTGTACGGAGGTCTGTGTGTGCGGAGAGCTGTGTGTGTGTGTGGAGGTCTGTGTGTGCGGAGGTCTGTGTGTGCAGAGGTCTGTGTGTGTGCGGAGGTCTGTGTGTACGGAGGTCTGTGTGTGCGGAGAGCTGTGTGTGTGTGGAGGTCTGTGTGTGCGGAGGTCTGTGTGTACGGAGGTCTGTGTGTGCGGAGAGCTGTGTGTGTGCGGAGGTCTGTGTGTGCGGAGAGCTGTGTGTGCGGAGGGCTGTGTGTGTGAAGGGCTGTGTGTGCGGAGGTCTGTGTGTGCGGAGGTCTGTGTGTGCGGAGGTCTGTGTGTGCGGAGGTCTGTGTGTGCGGAGGTCTGTGTGTGCGGAGGGCTGTGTGTGTGCGGAGAGCTGTGTGTGCGGAGGTCTGTGTGTGCGGAGGTCTGTGTGTGCAGAGGGCTGTGTGTGCGGAGATCTGCGTTTGTGGAGGGCTGTGTGGGGGCGGAGAGCTGTGTGTGCGGAGGTCTGTATGTGCGGAGATCTGTGTGTTTGTGGAGATCTGTGTGTGCGGAGCTCTGTGTGTGCGGAGGTCTGTGTGTGCGGAGGTCTGTGTGTGCGGAGGTCTGTATGTGCGGAGATCTGTGTGTTTGTGGAGCTCTGTGTGTGCGGAGCTCTGTGTGTGCGGAGGTCTGTGTGTGCGGAGGTCTGTGTGTGCGGAGAGCTGTGTGTGCGGAGGGCTGTGTGTGTGCGGAGGTCTGTGTGTGCGGAGATCTGTGTGTGCGGAGGGCTGTGTGTGCGGAGGTCTGTGTGTGCGGAGGTCTGTGTGTGCAGAGGTCTGTGTGTACGGAGGTCTGTGTGTGCGGAGGTCTGTGTGTGCGGAGGTCTGTGTGTGCGGAGGTTTGTGTGTGTGCGGAGGTCTGTGTGTGCGGAGGTCTGTGTGTGCGGAGAGCTGTGTGTGCGGAGGTCTGTGTGTGCGGAGGTCTGTGTGTGTGCGGAGGTCTATTTGTACGGAGGTCTGTGTGTGCGGAGGTCTGTGTGTGTGCGGAGGTCTGTGTGTGTGCGGAGGTCTGTGTGTCCGGAGGTCTGTGTGTGCGGAGGTCTGTGTGTGCGGAGAGCTGTGTGTGCGGAGGTCTGTGTGTGCGGAGGTCTGTGTGTGCGGAGAGCTGTGTGTGCGGAGGTCTGTGTGTGCGGAGGTCTGTGTGTGCGGAGAGCTGTGTGTGCGGAGGTCTGTGTGTGTACGGAGGTCTGTGTGTGCGGAGGTCTGTGTGTGCGGAGAGCTGTGTGTGTACGGAGGTCTGTGTGTGCGGAGGTCTGTGTGTACGGAGGTCTGTGTGTGCAGAGGTCTGTGTATGCAGAGGTCTGTGTGTGCGGAGGGCTGTGTGTGCGGAGGTCTGTGTGTGCGGAGGTCTGTGTGTGCAGAGGTCTGTGTGTGCGGAGGTCTGTGTGTGCGGAGGTCTGTGTGTGTGCGGAGGTCTGTGTGTACGGAGGTCTGTGTGTGCGGAGGTCTGTGTGTGCGGAGGTCTGTGTGTGCGGAGGTCTGTGTGTGCGGAGGTCTGTGTGTACGGAGGTCTGTGTGTGCGGAGGTCTGTGTGTGCGGAGGTCAGTGTGTGCGGAGAGCTGTGTGTGCGGAGGTCTGTGTGTGCGGAGGTCTGTGTGTGCGGAGGTCTGTGTGTGCGGAGGTCTGTGTGTGCGGAGGTCTGTGTGTGCGGAGAGCTGTGTGTGTTTGTGGAGCTCTGTGTGTGTGCGGAGAGCTGTGTGTGCGGAGATCTGTGTGTGCTGAGGTCTGTGTGTGCGGAGGTCAGTGTGTGCGGAGAGCTGTGTGTGCGGAGAGCTGTGTGTGTTTGTGGAGCTCTGTGTGTGTGCGGAAAGCTGTGTGTGCGGAGGTCTGTGTGTTAGAAGGTCTGTGTGTGCGGAGAGCTGTGTGTGCGGAGGTCTGTGTGTGCGGAGGTCTGTGTGTGCGGAGAGCTGTGTGTGCGGAGAGCTGTGTGTGCGGGGGTCTGTGTGTGCAGAGGTCTGTGTGTGCGGAGAGCTGTGTGTGCGGAGGTCTGTGTGTGCGGAGGTCTGTGTGTGCGGAGGTCTGTGTGTGCGGACGGCTGTGTGTGCGGAGAGCTGTGTGTGCGGAGATGTGTGTTTGCGGATGTCTGTGTGTGCGGAGGTCTGTGTGTGCGGAGGTCTGTGTGTGCGGAGGTCTGTGTGTGCGGAGGGCTGTGTGTGCGGAGAGCTGTGTGTGCGGAGGTCTGTGTGTGCGGAGGTCTGTGTGTGCGGAGGTCTGTGTGTGCGGAGAGCTGTGTGTGCGGAGAGCTGTGTGTGCGGAGGTCTGTGTGTGCGGAGAGCTGTGTGTGCGGAGGTCTGTGTGTGCGGAGGTCTGTGTGTGCGGAGAGCTGTGTGTGCGGAGGTCTGTGTGTACGGAGGTCTGTGTGTGCAGAGGTCTGTGTATGCAGAGGTCTGTGTGTGCGGAGGGCTGTGTGTGCGGAGGTCTGTGTGTGCGGAGGTCTGTGTGTGCGGAGGTCTGTGTGCGCGGAGGTCTGTGTGTGTGCGGAGGTCTGTGTGTACGGAGGTCTGTGTGTGCGGAGGTCTGTGTGTGCGGAGGTCTGTGTGTGCGGAGGTCTGTGTGTACGGAGGTCTGTGTGTACGGAGGTCTGTGTGTGCGGAGGTCAGTGTGTGCGGAGAGCTGTGTGTGCGGAGGTCTGTGTGTGCGGAGAGCTGTGTGTGTTTGTGGAGCTCTGTGTGTGTGCGGAGAGCTGTGTGTGCAGAGATCTGTGTGTGCGGAGGTCTGTGTGTGCGGAGGTCAGTGTGTGCGGAGAGCTGTGTGTGTTTGTGGAGCTCTGTGTGTGTGCGGAAAGCTGTGTGTGCGGAGGTCTGTGTGTTAGAAGGTCTGTGTGTGCGGAGAGCTGTGTGTGCGGAGGTCTGTGTGTGCGGAGGTCTGTGTGTGCGGAGAGCTGTGTGTGCGGAGAGCTGTGTGTGCGGAGGTCTGTGTGTGCAGAGGTCTGTGTGTGCGGAGAGCTGTGTGTGCGGAGGTCTGTGTGTGCGGAGGTCTGTGTGTGCGGAGGTCTGTGTGTGCGGACGGCTGTGTGTGCGGAGAGCTGTGTGTGCGGAGATGTGTGTTTGCGGATGTCTGTGTGTGCGGAGGTCTGTGTGTGCGGAGGTCTGTGTGTGCGGAGGTCTGTGTGTGCGGAGGGCTGTGTGTGCGGAGAGCTGTGTGTGCGGAGGTCTGTGTGTGCGGAGGTCTGTGTGTGCGGAGGTCTGTGTGTGCGGAGAGCTGTGTGTGCGGAGAGCTGTGTGTGCGGAGGTCTGTGTGTGCGGAGAGCTGTGTGTGCGGAGGTCTGTGTGTGCGGAGGTCTGTGTGTGCGGAGAGCTGTGTGTGCGGAGGTCTGTGTGTACGGAGGTCTGTGTGTGCAGAGGTCTGTGTATGCAGAGGTCTGTGTGTGCGGAGGGCTGTGTGTGCGGAGGTCTGTGTGTGCGGAGGTCTGTGTGTACGGAGGTCTGTGTGTACGGAGGTCTGTGTGTGCGGAGGTCAGTGTGTGCGGAGGTCTGTGTGTACGGAGGTCTGTGTGTACGGAGGTCTGTGTGTACGGAGGTCTGTGTGTGCGGAGGTCAGTGTGTGCGGAGAGCTGTGTGTGCGGAGGTCTGTGTGTGCGGAGAGCTGTGTGTGTTTGTGGAGCTCTGTGTGTGTGCGGAGAGCTGTGTGTGCAGAGATCTGTGTGTGCGGAGGTCTGTGTGTGCGGAGGTCAGTGTGTGCGGAGAGCTGTGTGTGCGGAGAGCTGTGTGTGCGGAGGTCTGTGTGTACGGAGGGCTGTGTGTGCGGAGGTCTGTGTGTGCGGAGGTCAGTGTGTGCGGAGAGCTGTGTGTGTTTGTGGAGCTCTGTGTGTGTGCGGAAAGCTGTGTGTGCGGAGGTCTGTGTGTGCGGAGAGCTGTGTGTGCGGAGGTCTGTGTGTGTGGAGGTCTGTGTGTGCGGAGAGCTGTGTGTGCGGAGGTCTGTGTGTGTGGAGGTCTGTGTGTGCGGAGAGCTGTGTGTGCGGAGAGCTGTGTGTGCAGAGGTCTGTGTGTGCGGAGAGCTGTGTGTGCGGAGGTCTGTGTGTGCGGAGAGCTGTGTGTGCGGAGAGCTGTGTGTGAGGAGAGCTGTGTGTGAGGAGAGCTGTGTGTGAGGAGAGCTGTGTGTGAGGAGGTCTGTGTGTGCGGAGGGCTGTGTGTGCGGAGGTCTGTGTGTGCGGAGAGCTGTGTGTGCGGAGAGCTGTGTGTGCGGAGGTCTGTGTGTGCGGAGGTCTGTGTGTGCGGAGAGCTGTGTGTGCGGAGATCTCTGTGTTAGTAGGTTTGTTTGGTTGTGGAGGGACTTTCTTTGAATAGGAGGAGAGATCTCAGTAATAGCGAGAAATGAAACAGAAAGTAAAGAGCTCTGAGCCATTCCATGATCCACACCCAGATCGCACAACGTTTGTCTCCCAGACCTTCACCTGTCCAGACCAACCTTTACTGCCAGAGGATGGGGGACCCCCAGTACCCACACCCCGTCTCCCTCCAGTGGGGTGACGGCCCCCAGAGGCTGAAGAAATTAAAAAATAAACTTCTGCTGTATTTCCAGAAGAGGAGCGAATCTAATGGAGGAGAATGTGAGATTCAAGACACCGACTGCAGCCGGGGATACATCCTCATACACTTCAAGGAGGAAGAAGGTAGGTACTGGGGGGAGGGGGATCCTTATACACTACAAGGAGTAGGCAGGTACAGTGCCTTGAAAAAGTATTCATACCCCTTGAAATTTTCCACATTTCGTCATGTTACAACCAAAAACATAAATGTATTCTATTGGGAATTTATGTGATAGACCAACACAAAGTGGCACATAATTGTGAAGTGGAAGGAAAATGATAAATGATACAAATAAATCTGTGAAAAGCTTGGGGGGCATTTGTATGGCGCCCCCCTGAGTCAATATTTTGTAGAACCCCCTTTCTTTGCATTCACAGCTGCAAATCTTTTTGGGGATATCTTTACCAGCTTTGCACATCTAGAGAGAGGACATTTTTGCCCATTCTTCTTTGTAAAATATCTCAAGTTCTGTCAGATTGGATGGAGAGCGTCTGTAAACAGCAATTTTTAAGTCTTGCCACAGATACTCAATGTGATTTAGGTCTGGACTGTGACTGGGCCATTCTAATACATGAATATGCTTTGATCTAAACCATTGCCAAAGTCTATTAAATCCCCAGTCTCTGGAATTATTAACAATCCAGGGCATGGGCTCGTGGCCCTTGGGCACAGTGCCAACACTTGGGCAGGTGACTCATCATCCATAACTTCCTCTGATGAAAATTCAAGTAATTCCATACATTCTGTGATCTGTGGCTGGAGAGATGAGCCGACTGCTCCATCTCTCTACCCTCATCCAACTGCTGAACAGACGCATTCCCCCATCCAAATCATCCCACCCAGAAACAGGATCATCAAGGTCAGTCAGCACTTGCTGCATTCACCATAAGACCTCCACGTCCATAGCTGCGGGCGGAGATGGACAAAGCACACTGTTACTCTGCCACATTGCCGACTCTTCAGCCAGGATTTCAGAGTTGTCAGTTGGTATTTCCTCATAGTCCCAGGCAAAGGGAGCCTAAACCTGCTGCTGAGCAGAATCTAGCAGCCATCTGTAGGCGATCTCCAGCTCCCATTCCTGATTGGCTAGAAACTCCAAATCTTCCAGTTCCCTGGGAACTTCTGAGACATTCAGCATTCGTTCTATGTATTCCAAGATTTCTTCCAAACGCCACTCCAAATTGCTCCCAAAGTCAGGGTCCTCAGACAGCCTCTCTAATAACAGCCCTGCCATAGCCAAAGCCTTCTGTTGTGGTGTCGTTCGCTATGGGCACACTTGGACTACATACCAACGGAGGGCTCTGTAGCTCTTGTCCAACCGCATCTCTGCCTGGACCAGCCTGGTTACCTCCTGGTGTCGCTGCTCATGGGCTAGCACTTCCTTCCAGAGTTCCCAGTGGACAGAATCATACCATCCCAGTAGGACCTGCTCTGACATTGGTCCCTTGTGCTGTATCCACATCTCGCGCAACCTCCTTCCAATTTCCTCTTCCATGGTGGCTGGTATGTGTACCTCTCTCCTCCTGCTATCCAGATCTTGGAACCAGGTGGAGGTTTGGATGTCCCAGACTGCAGGAAGCATCCCACTGCTGCCACCAATGTCACGGAATCCCTTCCAAAACTCCGCTTGAGTGCTTTCTTCATATACCACTTCCTCCAGTCTGAATATAGATATTAGATAGTATTGCCACATATTACAACCAGGAACAAGGCAGGACTCGTTTTGCTGCAAAGCTGAAAGATGAACTCTTTATTTGATCAAAGGCACACAGATATACACCAGGGGACAATCCCCCCTTCTTTGCATAATGAAACAGGGCGGAGTAGACTTTACCTCCACCAGTAGCATGACACAGGTGTATTCAAACTTCTCATCAGTAGACTGTCTTTGGGAGGGGCTGCTGGAGAAATCCCCCTCCCCTCTCATAGCTAATCCACAGAGACATATACATCCCATAATAGGTTGCTCCCAAGGCAGACACAAACAATAGAACAATGGGATACAGCCATACCTCAAATGATCTAGTAAAGAGTCTACAACAGTATATGAGACTATATCTATATCTATATACAGTATTTACATAATAATGAATGTTGGACTAGTTCCAGATACAGATATAGGTCCACAATCCCTATTATTTATTTCAAACAAAAAGACTGAGGAGAAAGCCGCAGCTACCTCCTAAAAATTAGGATTTTAGTGTGGACCGTAGCATCTGTATAATAAGGTAAGCACAAACTTGGGATTTTGATAAAACTTTTTACATTTTATTAGATACAAAAACACATATAAACACATCTAATAAAATCATGAACTACAACCAGTCCATTGGAGATACTTAGTATAATTATTATTAGTCCGCGAATTGCTGGAAAAGATGCTTGAGTGTGCGATATGCCAACATGTTTCGCAGATTTCCTGCTTCTTCAAGGGCGTCGCTTACATCTGTTGGTATCTCTAGATTGTATAAATTCATATTAGGTACTGTTTTATAGTTACAATGTTCAAGTGCAGTTTATTAAACTAATATAAGTGCTTACCCAATATAGGTTATCAATGCCTAAAATGGGGCATGCAAAGCCCGACTCACAACAAAGGGCTCAGCCCGCTAACAGCCAACCACGATCAATACCCCCAGGCAGTCAGAGCGTGCGGGGTTGGAGAGTGGGATGTCGGATCACGTACTGACCAGCCTAATAAATAGGTATGTCCTGTGTAAAGAAACAATTTACCAACTAGTTTTATCAACTAAATTTTATTTCTGTCTTGTGCAAAGGGAGAGATATTGGTTATTGTAATTCCTAGTATTGATTTACATTTTGTACTCTCATAGATCCTAGATAGCCGTGTTGAACCCATGAAGCAATATCCCATTTGTCATTTAGAAAGAAATGGCCATCCAAATGGGTAAAGCCAGACCATATCCTCCTAGGAGTATATAATTAATTTCAAAGCCAATGAAATTAAATATTTGGCCATTTGGATGGCCATTTCTTTCTAAATGACAAATGGGATATTGCTTCATGGGTTCAACACAGCTATCTAGGATCTATGAGAGTAAAAATGTAAATCAATACTAGGAATTACAATAACCAATATCTCTCCCTTTGCACAAGACAGAAATAAAATTTAGTTGATAAAACTAGTTGGTAAATTGTTTCTTTACACAGGACATACCTATTTATTAGGCTGGTCAGTACGTGATCCGACATCCCACTCTCCAACCCCGCACGCTCTAACTGCCTGGGGGTATTGATCGTGGTTGGCTGTTAGCGGGCTGAGCCCTTTGTTGTGAGTCGGGCTTTGCATGCCCCATTTTAGGCATTGATAACCTATATTGGGTAAGCACTTATATTAGTTTAATAAACTGCACTTGAACATTGTAACTATAAAACAGTACCTAATATGAATTTATACAATCTAGAGATACCAACAGATGTAAGCGACGCCCTTGAAGAAACAGGAAATCTGCGAAACATGTTGGCATATCGCACACTCAAGCATCTTTTCCAGCAATTCGCGGACTAATAATAATTATACTAAGTATCTCCAATGGACTGGTTGTAGTTCATGATTTTATTATATGTGTTTATATGTGTTTTTGTATCTAATAAAATGTAAAAAGTTTGATCAAAATCCCAAGTTTGTGCTTACCTTATTATACAGATGCTACGGTCCACACTAAAATCCTAATTTTTAGGAGGTAGCTGCGGCTTTCTCCTCAGTCTTTTTGTTTGATTTATATACCATATCTCACAAAAGTGAGTACACCCCTCACATTTTTGTAAATATTTTATAATATTTTTTCATGTGACAACACTGAAGAAATGACACTTGTCTACAATGTAAAGTAGTGAGTGTACAGCTTGTATAACAGTGTAAATTTGCTGTCCTCTCAAAATAACTCAACACACAGCCATTAATGTCTAAACCACTGGCAACAAAAGTGTGTACACCCCTAAGTGAAAATGTCCAAATTGGGCCCAATTAGCCGTTTTCCCTCCCCAGTGTCAGGTGACTCGTTAGTATTACAAGGTCTCAGGTATGAATGGGGAGCAAGTGTGTTAAATTTGGTGTTAATGCTCTCACTCTCTCATACTGGTCACTGGAAGTACAACATGGCACCTCATGGCAAAGAACTCTCTTAGGATCTGAAAAAAAGAATTGTTGCTCTACATAAAGATGGCCTAGGCTATAAGAAGATTGCCAAGACCCTGAAACTGAGCTGCAACACAGTGGCCAAGACCATACAGCAGTATAACAGGACAGGTTCCACTCAGAACAGGCTTCACCATGGTCGACCAAAGAAGTTGAGTGCACGTGATCAGCGTCATATCCAGAGGTTGTCTTTGGGAAATAGAAGTACGAGTGCTGCCAGCATTGCTGCAGAGGTTGTAGGGGTTGGGGGTCAGCCTGTCAGTGCTCAGACCATACGCTGCACGCTGCATCAAATTGGTCTGCATGGCTGTCATCCCAGAAGGAAGCCTCTTCTAAAGATGATGCACAAGAAAGTCCACAAACAGTTTGCTGAAGACAAGCAGACTAAGGACATGGATTATTGGAACCATGTCATGTGGTCTGATGAGACCAAGATAAACTTATTTGGTTCAGATGGTGACAAGCGTGTGTGGGGGCAACCAGGTGAGGAGGACAAAGACAAGTGTGTCTTGTCTACAGTCAAGCATGGTGGTGGGAGTGTCATGGTCTGGGGCTACATGAGTGCTGCTGGCACTGGGGAGCTACAGTTCATTGAGGAACCATGAATGCCAACATGTACTGTGACATACTGAAGAAGAGCATGATCCCCTCCCTTCAGAGACTGGGCCGCAGGGCAGTATTCCAACATAACGACCCCAAACACACCTCCAAGACCACCACTGCCTTGCTAAAGAAGCTGAGGGTAAAGGTGATGGACTGGCCAAGCATGTCTCCAGACCTAAACTCCATTGAGCATCTTTGGGGCATCCTCAAACGGAAGGTCTCTAACATCCACCAGCTCCGTGATGTCGTCATAGAAGAGTGGAAGAGGACTCCAATGGCAACTTGTGAAGCTCTGGTGAACTCCATGCCCAAGAGGGTTAAAGCAGTGCTGGAAAATAATGGTAGTCACAAAATATTGACACTTTGGGCCCAATTTGGACACTTTCACTTAGGGGTGTACTGACTTTTGTTGCCAGTGGTTTAGACATTAATGGCTGTGTGTTGAGTTAGTTTGAGGGGACAGTAAATTTACACTGTTATACAAGCTGTACACTCACTACTTTACATTGTAGCCAAGTGTCATTTCTTCAGTGTTGTCACATGAAAAGATAGAAAAAAAAATTTACACAAATTTGACTGAGGGGTGTACATATATATATATATAATATTCCAGTGTGGTTTTACAGTGAGTCTGACTAGCACAGATCAGACTGGGGTTCTCGGTTGCCCTGTGCCCCTAATAGACACAGGGTGACTTACAGATAGGGGGGCGGGGAGCCGGACCAGGAGATTCCAGTGCTCTCCCAGGTAAGCTGGGTTCCACAAGCCCCCCCGCCCAAAGTGATTCCCATCACAAGTATCCCTCATCACCCCCACACCAGTCATATGATGACGTTGTATTGCACTGGTGACAGGATGTAAAAATAAAAAAAGTGAAAAAATAGTGAAAAAACCCCACAAATGTTCTTTGTAGTCAGACCAATCTGCCGGTTTTTGTTGTTGGGTAGTTGAAGTGAAAAGTGATCAGGACATCTGGTGAGACTACCCTTAAGGAGCACCGGTGCATTGTGACCGGCTTGGGATACCTCCCCGGGTCTGAGGAAACCGAAGTAACTCAGGAAGACAGCAGCCTTGAGGACAAGGCTGGGACCTGAGTCAAACAGTGAAAGAGACAACAAATCTGACAGCCCATGGAACATCCGTCCAGTGATTGGCAGACGTGTCAAACGTGACTGACCCTGATCTTTCTGTATACCTTTCAAAATGGCTTTGATGGGATGAGCCGCAAAAAAAGGATGGTCTATCAGGATCCTGAAGTGACATAAAGTGCTGAATACCTGAGAAGTACAACTTGATGGTATTGAATGAAAGGGACAACTCGCCATGACAATAGGCAGCAAAAGCCAAAATGTATTTGACATCTCCGACCGAATTGCAGGGATAGAGGGTCATGAATCTACAAAAACACTTCCAAGCCATCTTGTAAGCCTTGAGAGTATTCATTGACAACAAAGAATTCACCAGATTGGCAACCTGCACCCTGAGTGTGGCTAATCCATTGTCAATGTGGAAAAAGGAGGAACCGGCTTGCCCACACGATCTGCTTCCCGATACTGTAGGAAGAAACGCCGGAAATCAAAACGAGATAAGGCGTCAGCAGCCACATTATTGATGGATAAACATGGAGATACTGTTCCAATTGTTCAAAAACTGGTCCCACGTGAGCAGATCAGCAGCCGCATCGGCTTGTAACCTCACAGCCAAATCTGTGTCCTGGCACAGAGGTAGGAGAGCCTACAATCTAGACACAAATGACCTGCCTTGAGGAATAATCCTCATGGCAAAGTTGAGCATGCCTAACAGAGACTGCAAATCCTTCCTAGAGCAAACAGGGGACCTGACCAGATTGTGAATAGTGCCACGAATCCTATCCAGCTTCTCTTGAGGCAAACTGGCGATCATGCGATTGGTATCAAGAGTAATACCTAGGAAGGTAATAACAGTCGAAGGCCCTTCCACCTTATGGGCAGCTAAGGGGACGTTTAAATCCAAAAACAGTTCCGTGAGTGATTCCAGGTTCTTGGGAGACTGCGCAGGGCTCTCTAATAGCAAAAAATCATCCAAATAATGAATGATTCCATGACACCCTTTACGATTGGACAATATCCAATTGAGAGCTTAGGCAAAAGTGTTGAAGAGCCACGAACTACTCTTGGACCCTGTGACAGACCTAGTCGGGAGAGAGACTTTAGAGGGGACTGAATGCTAGCCTCTTGCCGATCGATCGTGGGCCCTGGCATTTGGGGGAACGGTGCTCTTTGTGAGCTGTATGCCTGGGGACCCTTGAGGTGGTATTACTGTGGATTCGGGTCCTGGTCCCCCAGGACACACAGACTCTGGGAATCCTGGATTTTCCATATTAGAAATAGTGGCTGATTCATAAATAAGTCTAGTATGGGATCCTAAGAGTCATTAGATCCCCATTGCTGTTTGTGTTAATTAACTCTGCTATTGTGTGAAGAAGTGTCTGTGTTGATTTGTGATAATGTTGATTGTGTTTTCTGAGCTACAAGATGGCCAGTCTGGCCTAAAGGTCATGTCTGAGTCATCTAGGCTGTCTAAAGGGATTAGTTAATTAGCCCATGTTAATTAGGTTTCTGGTCATAGGTGTATGTTCAGACTAATATGAGCAGGAGGTATGCACCTCCTCTTTTACTGTATAAAAGAGCCTGTATTCCTTTCAATAAAAGAGAGATTCCTGGTTGAACTTACATACAGCCTGCCTGGTGTTTGTTCTGAGCTATCACAACTGGATTAGAACGGCACATAGCTGTAGTTCTAGTCCCGGAGCATCAAATGACCGAACCATCAGATGTTGCGATCTGCAATCTGATTCTATAGCCACAGAGGAGTGTCGGGAGAGTGGAACCGAGCGAGCAGGGGCTCGTTACAGAACCAAAAGACAATTTCGTGGCAAAATAATACTGCTCCCGCTATTTGAGCCCATGCCATTGCCAGAGGGTTGGTTTGATGGGGAGGAGTTTAAAGGCAAATCCGAAATATTGCCTTTGGATAACCATGTGCCCCTACCTGACTGCAAAATGTACTGAATGGCCAAGTCCACTGATGAATATCGCAGTGATAATTCTTCTGAAGGAATAAGAGAATTAAGACTAGGTATGTGTGAGGAATGAGGAGCAGACAAGTCATAGATTAACCAATGTTTATTTGAAAATTTACCCCTAACCACACCGATGGGGCTGACCCTCCACATACAGAAAGGTGCAGCGAGAAATGGCCCTATGACAAAACCCTTGGTTAACTCGCCCTGTAACAATTTATTGACTAATAGGTCATTACTGGTGGCAGATAATAGGTTAGCGCATTCAAAAGTCTGCAAAGGTAAAGCGATGAGGCCCTTATGAAAACCGCCAGAAAACCCCTTTACGAGAAATTACCTGAGAGGTGGGGATGGGTGGTGCAACAACCAGAACTCTAACCTGGAAACATTGACTCGGCTTAGTCAAGAAGAACCGTATGACTTAAGGAGACAAGAGGATTTGGGGTGTGCTCTGAAGCAGTTGGTGTCAATATGAAGGAGTCTGCATTGAGTTTCAGGCCAAGTAATTGAAATTATTACACAGCTGAGTCTTGCCTAAAAAATGTATGGGTCTGCCCAGTTTGTCTACCTGCCCTGATGGCCCTGTAGAGGATCCACTGGACACCTGCCTGGCAGAACCCCCGAAGGCAGGGAATGCTCCAGATTGGGACACCAATTGGTGGTATGAGCTGATGACTGACAATGGCCACATGTTGGAGATTTTTGGAAAAGTGCCTACAGAAACGTTCCATATCAATATTGCTCCAACATGTGACCATTTGAAACTGCACCCAAGTAGCTGCGACCTTCGCTGAAAAAGACCAGTGATAATCGTAGAACGTAGAGCCACCGTACTTGTGAGCCACCACCTTGTGAAGATACAGGTCCAACTCCTCTCTCCTGCCGGGACTAACAGCACAAATTACATCTCTATAAATGCCAAAGGACAGAACAAATTCCGCTATGCTGAATTTATGATTGAGCCTTCGGGTCCCTAGTTTTGAGAACCATGGAGACTTCCCCACAAGCATAAGACTTGTTTTCAACAAGGTCTTGTGACGCTATGAGCAGGGATGGCAGGTTTATGTCCTTCCCCTCTAAGATATTTTTCTTGAGGTTGGCAGGGATGAAGTGCGCAGGGGACATGGATGGCAGCACCGCTAGTGGTGAAGGAATAGCTACAGGTAATGGCACGCTGGTATTACCTGCAGAGGTGCCAGCTTGCACAGAGGCTATGGGAGCAGCAGCAACTTCCACCCTGGCTGGACGGGCCTCCATCACGTCCATCCTATCTTGCAGCAGTTGACCTGAAGTGGAGAGTGTGTTTAGGACTGTGTGAATCTGGGTTAGTGACGTGAGCAAGGACACATGCTCTGCACTAGAGGATGGCTGTGGCTGGGAAGGGCTTGAAAATAAAACCCTAAACAACTCCGCTTTCCTGGCCGTGGACGAGAACGGAATGCCCCTGCGCCCTGCTATGAGCTTCGGTATAGTCCAGTTCCTCAGAGATGGGGCACTGCCGTGCTATGAACCCCTAACAGGAGTAGGAGATATGAGGGCAAATCCGTCGCTCTCCGAAATGTGCGACATGTCCGAATCTGTAGAAAAACCCAACTAGACCATCAGACCCAAGAAAAATTAAATCCTGAAAAACAAAGACACCCTACTGTGCCTAACTCTGAATAAGTTGCCGTGAAACAAAGTAAACAAACAGGAAGAGCGCGTGATGGTGAACCTAGTGACCGTGACCCCCTGTGTGTATGTAGTAAGCGAGCTCGAGTAACCCGCAGCGCAAAGACAGGTAATTAAAAACGAACACTCAGAGCTTGGAACCGACAGACCGTGGTAGGTAGATATAGGAATGTACGTAATGTGCAACGTATGAAGTACAGGTGAGAAGACTGCAAATAATACAATCATTTAAAACTGAAACCTAGACGTGACAGATCCTGGTATGTAGTGCAACCAGCTATGACCCCTGACCGAAAGACACACAGAACACGCCTTGCTGTTCCTGAACGTAGAATGTGGAATCCACCTGCGACAACATCATGAGGTATGCACTGAATAAAATGATGCAATGAACAAGCAGAAAATCAAAAACCTAAAAGCAACACCAAAATAAGACACCACCTGAACAGAGTGAAGTGCGGGCTCTGTGGTGGGAGAAAGAAAGGTGAACCTGCAGCAGAGAAGAAAACCGTGAACCCCCCCCCTTTTTTTTGTTTAATATGGGGGCTGGGGGAACCAGGCTGTGCGTAGCCCCGCCTGTGAGATGTGACATAGTGCTACATGCCCGTGACAGTGGCAGCCAAAATGAGGGGCTAATGTGGTCACCAAGCAGAAAGACTCAGAAACTTAGCTGGCCCTTGGACAGCGGAGGGTCCAGACATTAGACCTACTAGCCCCTCACCTCCTGGGAGAGTGTATCCTGTTACTTGTGCAGTCGCACTACCGCCTCCTACTAGTAGGCCTAGGGTCACCCCTTTAGCTATTGACTGTGGGATAGTGTTTGATCCGTCCTTAACTACTCATAATCCCTTCACTATTCTAGAAAATCTAGAATCTGATCTCAACAATGGTAGCATAGCAAATGTCACACCCCCATTGACTTTTTTAGAAATGGAAGTTGCAAGAATGGAGGGGCCTGCAACGGAGAACGAGACCTTGTACCCTCCGCCACATGCTCTGTCAACAACAAAAAAGTCAAGGAAACGGGAGGAGGAACAAGAAGGGGTAGAAGAGGAGGAAAGGGGCATAAAAAGAGGCAGAGTATAAATTGCACTCATGCCACTATTAAAATCTATAATTTGTCTAGTTCTGTGTTCACTGATGCTGAGCTAGATCTGCTTAGAAAAGGTCTCAATTATGCCCCCCCTAGCGTTCCCAATTTATTTGAGCTATTTGTCGATCTCAATAAGTATATACGTAAACTTACCCTCCAACGGTATTACTTATTGAAGGACAATGGCAAGACCTCTGCAACTATTAATAAGATTGCTGAGCCATCACCCTGTTCCTCTATGAGCAGGGACACAGAAGATGACTCTGCTCTAGATATCTTAGAGGAACTATATGCAGAGGCAGAGCATAATGAGCTATCACCATCCCTCCATAAGCATCCTAGCGATACAGCCATAGTCCACACTTCCTTTGCACCTAAATCCTCGTTCTTCCCACATTGGGCCAAAGGCAAATATATATCGACCTTCTATGATGTGGTCTTTGAATCCTTTAAAACGAGATTTCATCACACCAATACTAAAGGTAATAAATTCAACAAACATCTTGATCCGCTGGGGCTATCTGTCAATAGTCTTAAGCAGAATCAGGATGTCATCATTCGGAAAGCCGATAAGGGCGGTAGCCTGGTTATCCAAAATAGAGAGGACTACATTGCCGAAGCAATGAGACTATTGGGGGACACAGATACCTATGTCAGACTCAATAGAGATCCCATTATTGAATACACAAAGATCTAAAACTACTCCTAGATAAGGCCCTACTGGATGGGGTCCTTACTAAAAGCGAGTATCACTTCCTCTACAACAGACATGCTCTAACCCCACATTTCTATCATATACCTAAGGTGCATAAGAGTGAGGTCAATCCTCCAGGTAGGCCTATTATTGCAGGTATTGATAGTATTACAAGTAATGTGGGTTGTTATATCGATCATTTCTTGCAGGGAATAGTGACCAGCCTTCCATCTTTCGTCAGGGATTCGAGCCATATGCTGGAAATACTGTCCCATTATGTTTGGCAACCTAGGTACAAATGGCTTTCCCTAGATGTAGCCTCGCTCTATACATCAATTGACCATATTTATGGCCTTAGGGCGGCCAATCACTACCTGTCCAAAGAGGGTGCACTCAATTCAGTGCAGGCTAAATTTGTACTTGACTGTGTTGAATACTCTCTCACGCACAACCACTTTTCTTTCCTTGGAGAGCATTATTTGCAGAAGAAGGGCACTGCTATGGGGGCCAGGTTCGCCCCAAGCTATGCCAACATTTTTATGGGATACTGGGAAGAACAGTATATTTGGAACAATAACCCATATGGGGCGAACCTGGTCCTCTACGCCAGATATATTGATGACATCCTTATCATTTGGGATGGGTCTGATCAGGAATTGCATCTCTTCCTTGACCACTGCAGAGAGAACCCCTTTGGGATCAGTTTCACTCATGTCATCAGTAGTGAGAGCCTTGTCTTTTTTGATCTTGAACTTAGGAGTGACTTTGATGGTAATATCCTCTCTAGAACACATTTTAAACCCAGTGGTGGTAACTCCTTCTTGCATGCTGATAGCAATCACCATCCTAGATGGATCAGAAACATCCCGTTTGGACAGTTCTGCCGCCTGAAGCGTACTTGCACTAAGAAAAGTGACTACCTAGAGCAGAGCAAGGTCCTTCGTAATAAGTTCTTGGACAAGGGATATGATCCCACCCTCATTGAGACTGCCTTCAATAAATATGCCCTTTTGTATGATGAAACTGCGAAATATGATCCACCGTCTGTTCCCACCATCAACCAGGACACCATACAAACCCGGTTTTCCACACAATACACCAACAAAGCTTTTGAAATACAAAGTATTTTACGGAAAAACTGGAGTATCTTAAAGCGCGATCCAGTGCTAAGTGAGTACCTTTCTGATGGACCAAATATAGTATATAGGAAACCACGAGACCTGAGAGGTCTTATAGCCCCTAGTATGGTGAGGGAACCCATAAATAGGTCCACAAACGCATGGTCAACTATTTTTGACCAAAAGGGCAGCTACAAATGTAGTGTCAGGAACTGTGGCACATGTCAATACATGTGGCACAGAAAAAAGACAGTCGCTGGCAGAGACGGGAGGATCCACCATCTGAAGCAGTTCATCAACTGTGGGACGGACCACGTAGTCTATGGCATTCTTTGCCCATGCGGTCGCCTTTATGTTGGCCGCACTTCCCGTCCCATGAGAGTACGTATTGGCGAACACAAATGCGACATCACGAATACACGGGTCAAGTATCCAGTCCCCCGGCATTTTCAGGAAGTCCATCACGGTGATCCGTCAGGTATGAAAGTATTTGGGATCGAGTCTATTGGAGGCAGCCTCGATAGGGGTAGAAGACACCAAAGGCTTTGCAAACGCGAAGCCTATTGGATCTTCACCCTCGGGAGTATGACCCCCGGGGGCTTGAATGAGGACCCTGAGGTTCACAAAATCATGTGACTCCGCAGTGCCCACCCATGGTGCTCCCATATGCCATTGCCATTCTTTCCACACACACTCACACATACACATCTTTCCGTGCCCCTTCTGCCTTTGAAATCAGGTCGGCTGTGTCTGTTGCTATCTACTAGGTTTTTCAATCAGTGTAGTATATTGCACATCTTCTAGTGATCTATGATTAGTGTACTATCATTAGTGTATTCCAATTCTCTACTAATTTTTATTATTACAATAACATCATTATTGTGTTACCATTAGTGATATGTTTGGCATCCATATGATAAGGGTATCCTTTTGCTAGTGACAAGTCTGTCACTCCGCATATGTTGCACACAGTGACGAGGAAGGGACCACTTGGTATTTTGCCCATGCTAGGGAAACATGTTTTTCCCCCCTTCCCCCCCCCTTTTTTGTGGGGTACACAATATTATCACCTGCACAATAATACCAAGCGGTCATTATGCCAGCTACTGTTTGTGCCACATGTGTCCACTCCTTCAATACCATCCCTGTGTACATATAAATTATTTTATATTATATTTTTTTATATTTATTTATTTATTTTTTTTTTTTTTTATTTTTTTTTTTTTTCTGTCTGGCCTGGGTTATCCCTTGATTTACACAATCTCCTCATTCACCCGAGGTTGGTTCATGATATGTCAGTGATATGGGCATGCACGTTATGTGCGGATTGGCATATGGGATGTGCACCTACATTAATGTTTGATTCATCTATGCACATATATATGTATATTTATGTATATGCACTTATGTGTGTATATGTATATACTATCGACAATGGTTTCAATGCTATGTGTGATATAATGCAGCAGTGTTACTGTGTGTATATATAATGTAGTAGTTATTCACTTTCCTACTTCTCCTCAGGTGCATATTGTGCACTATACAAGAGAATGCAATATGCATAGTGTATTTTCTGTTGTACAGTGGCCTCTTTTACTTCATGTGTACCTCTATAGTTTTTTTGTGTTACACTCCTGGCAGTGTGAGTAGCACAGCTGCAGACAGCGGGGCGGACCTATGGTTGGGCTGGCGTCGGGTTGATTCTGCGCTGTGCCAGCCAGCCATGATCCATTGCCGCTCACGTCACTGGTAGGCGACAGCAGGCGTAGAGGAAGTGACGCGCACTGCCTCTTCCTCCTGTCTGGAACGCAAGCACACTGGCGTGTGTTCCAACACAGAAACAACACGCGGAAACGATCAGCGAGCGACTCTCATACACAGAGCCGCTCGCACAGAGATCAGGATCGGACACTGAAGGTACAGTGCCTTGTTACAGTAAGCTAGCCTGCTATTTATATGACTACTTCCCCGGCTAAAGGTGTACTTTCCCCGTGCCACTCTGAACATTTTGCCGCTATCACTGTATGTTATGTGCACCTATGGTTAACCCTTGTTGTGGCTTGTTGATATTATTCAACCACATTGATATTCTTTTTGATTGTAGATTCTACATTTACATCTTGTATCATTTTTAATTCATAATTTATATTCATCTATTTTTATCCAACTTTTCATTTTATTTAATTTATTATTTAGCATTTATTATCATCATCTATTCACTTGTACAAGTGAGTGGCCCATGAGGGAGAGATCCATTGAGGGGGAGGGACCCCACATGCCCTCCCTACTCCACTGACTGTGCTTTCTGGCACATACACTATATATACAGGGACTATTGAAGGAGGGTTCACTGCTGAGCTCTGATGAAGAAGGGACGTGCCCTTCGAAACGCGTCAGCTAGTAGTGAAGCTTGTATGTTCCTCTAAGACCTTTGGAAGGCTTCGCTCATCATCATCACCACTTGCTGCTTGTTGTTGCTCGAGTTTTATGGCACCAGATTTTACTACTGCTTGTGAGTAATTTCTTTTATCATTTTATTCAATAAATGTTTTACAAAAGATAATGCACATGGCCGGTGCGCCCCTCTCTCTTTTTATTTCTAAGACTCAGAAACTGCCTGAGTAACGCCAATGACGTTCCCAGGACTGAGGCCCCTGGAGCTGGGCGCGAGCCCTGCCATGCCTGACCAAATTGTGCTGATGTACATGATGAGGCAACCCAAATGAGGGGCTGAACCGAGGCCACCAGTTTGTGGAACTACAAGACCCATAGCTCCCAACTGTCCCTGATTTTGAGGGACTGTCCCTGATTTGGAGCAATGTCCCTCTGTCCCTCATTCCTCCTCATTTGTCCCTCATTTTGGTCTGATCTGTATAGTTGTACATAAAATGCCCCCGCCGCAGGAACTGCTGAGAACAGTCAGTTTCCATCATTCTCTCATCACGGCGGGTAGCGTTGTGCCAACCTTCAGGGTTTTCTGGGTTCCTACTCAGAGAAACCTCTTTACCTGGACCTGTAAAAGACTCTGCCAGAAACTTTCGTGCCACTGTTTTAATAGTACACCAAGCCTGGTTTTCTCAGAGCCCAGTCCTCCAAAGAGAGACTTACAGGCAAAACTTTTCTTCTTCGGATGACGAGGCCCGGGTATGGATCCATCTTGGGAGTCAAAATATCGGCCCGAGATATGGATCCGGTCAGCATAGCCCTTTAAGCCCTCGCAGGGACCAAACTGGAGCTTTCTTCACAGCACATGTTTTACGTGACCAACCACCTTAGACACTGGTGAAAAAACTGAGGTCCTCCCCATATGGGAGGGGTTATATAGGGGAGGAATTCTGCTCAATTGGGGTTAACCAGTGTCCAATCACCGATGGTGCCTATCTAACCCACTATGTAATGAATACTCTGTGTCCCGTGATGTATGATCAAGAAATGCACTTTTTATCTTTCAAAAAGCGCTAAACCTTTCATCCAATTTCTAAATTGCTACATTTGTAAATTTCCAAAGCCAATATAAAGGAATGGTAATGGTAAAATAAAAAAAAGCACTTGTAGGTTTAACTAATCATTTTTTTTGTATACCGGTAATTCTCATTTAACCACTTGCTTACTGGCCACTTTTACCCCCCTCCTGCCCAGGCCAATTTACAGCTTTGAGCGCTGTCACATCTTAAAAAAGACAAAAAATGTTGAAAAAAATGTTTTTCATGGTTTGATATAAAATTTTGCAAACTGGTAGTGTTTTTGATGAGGCTGCACTGATGGGCACTGATTGGCAGCACCGATGGTCACTGTTAGGACTGCACTGATAATCAGGACACTGATATTCAGTGCCCTGATTATCAGTGTAGATATCCATTTCACACAAGCCAGTTATCGGCTCTCTTCTCCTCTCCTCATGCTGGCTTGTGTTTACATCGTGATCCGCTGTGATTGGACACAGCTGATCACATGCTAAAGAGCCTCTGATTGACTCTCTACCCCGATCTGTGATCAGTTGTCTCCGGAGGACACAGCCGAACACAGAGCACGCTGCCCGTGCGCCGACCACGCTATAGCCGCTTGACGACTAAAGTGCAGCCGGCAAGTGTTTAAGGGGGTGTGTCAGGGGGTGTGTCCTATGCCTACATACTTTTGCTAATAGGTGTCCCTCGTTCCCATCACCAAAAGTTGGGAGGTGTGAAGACCCAGCGGTTTGCCCGAATGACGCCAGTGAGGTTGTGAGGGTCTATGGGTAAGGCCTTATTAAAATAAGTGAGCATATTTTAGCAATAAAGGGGCCCCCAGATACCTCCTCCCCATAGTACCCCTAGTTATTAAAAATAAAAAGGAAAACAGTAAATAAAAACACAGTTCTTGACAAGTACTTTAATAATGTGTTTGAAGCCGTGACACCATAAGGATGTGTGGTCCTATGGCGTGGTATGGTTATCTGAATCTGGGGGCGGCCCACCTGACATGGAGCACTTTGGATATAGATGGTCATGTGACTGGTGACATTCCCATAGAAAATCCTCATCATGGTTATCCTTGTCTTCCAGCTCGGGATCGAGTCCTCCAGAAAGGACACCATCTGCTGAAACTTCCCAATGGGGAAGAAGTACATCTGACCGTCTCACTGCCGAATACTGAGAGTCCGGACGAGGCGGGGAATACATCGGGATCGGTCCATGTAAGTAAATCTGCCAGACAAGCTCCACATTGAGGTTATGGATCGTGTATCAGAATATCATAAAACTTATTTTCCATTAAATCTCTTCAATCACCTGAAGGGGCCCCTAGACACATTTTCCACCAATAATCCCATGTGTGTCTGCAGAAACCGTCACCACCCAACTGATCAGATAGATAAACCTCTTCAATCCGTATTGATCCCCTGTGATCAGTGGCACTGGAAGCCTCCTTCCTTCTCTTTGACATTGAAGAAGAAATATACACTGGCAATATATTCGGTAGTAAATGCAATGTATGATTTACACTTCTGCTGCTTTTTGTAATTCCTTTATTTATTTTCAAAATGATGCAATTTAACAGTCAAAATCAGATGACAGTGGTTATTATAAAATCAGAAATGTGTAACAGGAAGGGTTAAATGTTAGAATAGCAATGTCAAATATCGATTCCCCCAGGTGTGCAGCCTGTAGTATACATGTAGGGGTGAAGCTGTGTGATGAAGTGTCAGCGTTCTATGCCGGGGTGGCTTCCAGATCGTTACCTTAATAACCCAGTACAGATATTATAGCTACCAGGGCCATACAGTAAGAAACACACTCACAGCTGTCTGGGAAGCTTGTATCCCGAGTACCAGCTGAGCCCAGCCATGGGACATAACAGACAGGTGATGTAAAACAGGATATTAACATTATCTGACTAAACCAGCCAATGACTGGGTACAGATTAGGGAAGGGAGAACAAGGAGAAAGAGGAAGGGTGGGGGGGGACAAAACTCCCCGGTGGGAGGAGAGGGGGGTAGTGTGGAAAGTAGGGGAGAGGGCAGAGGGGAGGAGAAAGGGAGAGGAAGACGGTGCCCCCCGACTAGGAAGCAACTTGAGCCTTAAGGATCAGTCAGGCTGTGCAACCTCCCGGAGGTATGCTTCAGTGTAAATGTAGTGTTGCCATGGTCGCCATGTCTCCCGAAAGGTCTACTCCCTACCGTACAAGGTGGCAGTGAGATCCCCCATGTTTCTTAGTTCATTCACCTTGGCAAACCACAGGGATTTTGTCGGTGGAATCTCCGATCTCCAACACAGAGGGATGCATGCCTTAGCAGCGTTTATTAGCTGTTTAATAGCTGGACAGTAAGGGAGGCTTTGTATTTGTTGATGGGTCGCTTTGAGAGGTGCAGCAAGCAAGCCCCGGGGTCCCCCTCCAGAGTAACATTGGTCAGGTGCCTGATCGTGCGTGCCACCTCCAGCTAAAAAGGTCTGATTTTGGGGGGTCTGATTTTGGGGCATTCCCAGAAGATGTGAAGCATCGTTCCCTCCGTACCACATCGCCAGCATAGACTGGGGACTTGCGGGAAGAAGCGGTGCAGAGTAGTAGGCACTCTATACCATTGGGTTATGATCTTATAGCAGGTCTCTTGGACTATGGTAGCTATGGATGACTTCTGGGCAAAGTGTAGGATCTTCTCCCTCTGTGAGTCGGTAAATCGGACTCCTAAATCCGCTTTCCACTTAGAGAGGAACGGGGGGATAAACCCTTCTGCTTGTAGAGTCAAGGAGGAGTAGATTAGAGATAAACAGTGACGGACCGGCTCTCCACTGTGGCAGATTTGTTCTAGTTCTGTGAGCTGATGTGATATGCCCGGTGTCCGTGCGCACCCGCGCAAAAAATTACGCAGCTGGAGACCGCTCCAGAAGTCCAGCAGGGGGTCTGCAGCAGACACCCCTGCTTCTACTGAGAGTTGGCCATCCGGCCCCAGAAAGTCATGAAGGCGAAGCCGCCCACCCGCAGTCAGGTGCCTAAAAATAGGATTCAGACGGCCGATTGGGAAGTTCGGGTTACCCAAGATTGGCACCATAGGGGAGGGTATCGGGGACACTGAGGAGTGTCGGAAGGTGTCTCTGGCCACTTGTAATGTGCTGCCTAATGTGGGATGGTCAGTGAGGTCCCTCAGCAGAGGGGTGGTGATCCATGGCCAGCTCTTGGCCATTTCATCAGAGTCCTCCAATTCCATCGCCACCCACTGTATAGCCTCTGCAATGCCAGTCGACCACTCTAGTAAGATGCACCGCCGTGTAATAGGCTTTCATGTCCGGGAGACCAACTCCACCCCTGTGCTTTGCCAGATGGAGACGTTGCAGTCTGATGCGCAGTTTACGGTGCGACCAGATAAAGTCGCGAAACATCGAGTCGACTCGCTTAAAAAATGGAGGGGGGAGGCAAATAGGGAAGGCTTGTAGCAGGTATAATAACCTAGGCAGGACGGTCATCTTGATGGCATTGCACCATCCAAACCATGGTAAAGTAAGGGAATGCCATCAGAGGAGGTCCATTTTAAGATGGAGAAGTAGTGTGGTGAAGCTCGCCTGATACAGGTCAGAGGGGTCGGAGGTAATGTCGACTCCTAGATAAGGAATAGTGTTGGTCGCCCAGCGTAGATGGTACTCTGAGCGCAGGCGTCGGACAATGTCTTTGCCCACTGTGATGTTAAGAAGGGAGGATTTGGATAGATTGATTTGGAATAAAGAGAGGGCCGAGTACTCCTGTAGGGAGTGAAGTAGGTTAGGAAGTAAGGTGAGTGGTTCTGTTTGAAAGAAAATTAGGTCATCCGCAAAGGCGCCCACTTTGTGGGACCCAGAAGATGTGTGATAACCAATAATGCCCGAGTTTGCCCTTATTCTGCATAAGGGAGGCTCCAGTGAGAGTATAAAGATCAGAGGAGACAAGGGGCAGCCTTGTCGAGTGCCGTTGCGAATGTTAAAGTAGCTGGACCTCGTCTCATTGACTTTGACCGCAGCCGTAGGGTGGGAGTAAAGAGATAGGATCCAACTTAGCATCGACGATCAAAGTACGATGTGTTCCAGGGTGGCCCGTATAAAGGACCAATCAACGCGGTCGAAAGCCTTCTCCGCGTCAGTTGACAGCAGGAGAAGGGGTCGCCCTGATGTCTTGGCCGCATGGATTAGGTTTATCACCCTGATGGTGTTGTCGCTGGGCTCCCGTTGCGGTACAAAACCCGCTTGCTCCCTATGGATTAGGCTTGGTATATGTAAGAGTAGCCTATTAGACAGTATCTTGGCAAACAGTTTTAGGTTGGTGTTCAAGAGAGCTATCGGATGATAGCTCCGACACTGCAGTGGGTCTTTCCCCTACTTCGGGATAAGGGTTATGTAGGCTCTTAGAGTGTTTATCAGGAAAGAATTGCCTTCTGTGATTGAGCTGAGGGCAGATGTCAGAGGTCAAGATAGAGTCTCAAAGAAGACTTTGTAGTGTGTTGGAGTGAAGCCACCCGGGCTGGGGGCCTTCTTTAGTTTTGAGTTTGCTAGCGCCACTCCCAGCTCCGCTGTTGTAATAGGCTCCTATGGACTTTAATGTGGACCCTCCATGGTAAATGAAAGGTTTGCTTTTTTGCTAGCCCTCTGCCCACCAATACAAATAGCTTTGGAAAGCCATTTAACTTCAGGGGCCCGGGGTCCCTTTCTGTAAAGGGCCTTTTCTTTGATCTGGAGTGTCTGGTCAGATCCATCAACGTGTCTCAGCTGAGTTTTTCTGCAAGCAAGTTTGCTGGAGGAAGTGAGGGAGTGTATATAGACTGTATATAGGAGAAGTTGTCCCAGAAGTTATTTGAAGTCAAGTTTCGCTTTTTCCTCTCCCCACCCCCTCCTTTCTTTTTATCTTCCCCTTGCATTTGCCTTATGTGGCTTTTTTTGGTAGTTTGTTCACGTTCACCATTTGCATATCGTCTTTCACATTCATCCACGGACTGCACCACCATTTGCCTTTTCTCCTTTGTCCTTGTTCACTCACCACCTTAACCCCAATCCCTTTTCCCCATCAATCCACTGGAACACACTCCCCTCCCCCCATCTCCTTTTTTGACAATTTTATCTTTGGCATATTCACCTTATATACCTCATTCCACTCAGACTCCAGCCCCCTGACTTGTTAATCTCCCCCAGTCACCGCGGGAGGCTCCTCTGGGTACGCCCTGTGCTCTGCCTGCACTGGGACGTGGGTAAGCAGCCGTATACTATTACAAAATCCTCCCCCCCCCTTCCACTTAATTGTATTATCTGTATGAATTTTGTATATACTTCTGACTTCACTGTCATTGACCTTGTGTCTATTTGCAGATGTATTTCCTGATGAAGCGGTTTACCCCGCAAAACTAATTGAAGTACTATGTATGACCAAGTCACCTTTGTTTTAATCTCATTGTTTTGCTTTTTGTATTAATACATTTTTTGTACATTTTTTACGATTGTCTACATATTCAATTTGTACGTTTCCTATACTGTACTGTGATAGTCCACTTGCTCCCTTGCCCTTGGTGAACCTTGATTGGGGACTAGGTTCCCAAAAACCTCTATTCTGAGTTTGAGGTGGAGGAACTTGACTGGCCTGCACAGAGTCCTGACCTCACCCCGATAGAACACCTTTGGGATGAATTAGAGCGGAGACTGCGAGCCAGGCCTTCTCGTCCAACATCAGTGCCTGACCTCACAAATGCGCTTCTGGAAGAATGGTCAAACATTTCCATAGACACCCTCCTAAACCTTGTGGACGGCCTTCCCAGAAGAGTTGAAGCTGTTATAGCTGCAAAGGGCGGAGCCAACTCAATATTGAACCCTCCGGACTAAGACTGGGATACCATTGGATTTCATGTGTGTGAAAAGGCAGGTGTCCCAATACTTTTGGCACTATAGTGTATGAAAAAGTCTAAATGCACTTTTGTGTCTCCACCAGATCCTCGTCCCAGGCCAGATATCATATATCAGTATAACCATTGGTGTGCCCCCCAGAGCACAAACACACATACATGTATACCGGCAGAGCACAAACACACATACATGTATACCCGCAGAGCACAAACACACATACATGTATACCGGCAGAGCACAAACACACATACATGTATACCCCCAGAGCACAAACACACATACATGTATACCCACAGAGCACAAACACACATACATGTATACCCACAGAGCACAAACACACATACATGTATATCCGCACAGCACAAACACACATACATGTATATCCGCAGAGCACAAACACACATACATGTATACCCGCAGAGCACAAACACACATACATGTATACCCCCAGAGCACAAACACACATACATGTATACCCCCAGAGCACAAACACACATACATGTATACCCGCAGAACACAAACACACATACATGTATACCCCCAGAGCACAAACACACATACATGTATACCCGCAGAACACAAACACACATACATGTATACCCACAGAACACAAACACACATACATGTATACCCACAGAACACAAACACACATACATGTATACCCACAGAGCACAAACACACATACATGTATACCCGCAGAGCGGTGGACGGTGTCAGTCGAGCAGAGATTTGTGTCGGTAGTTTTTTATTTTTATTATTTTTTTATTAGTTTTTACAATTTTATTTTTTTTTTATTTTTCACAAGATTATTTTTTATTATTTTTTTATTAGTTTTTACAATTTTATTTTTTTATTTTTTACAAGATTATTATTTTTTTTATTAGTTTTTACAATTTTATTTTTTTATTTTTTACAAGGTTATTTTTATTATTTTTTTCACACTTTTTTTTTTAGGAGTCTCGTTGGGGGGGCTTTGGTGAAATATTAAGGGTCTAAATGTCTCACTTTTGCCACAGAACTTCCCAAGTCCCTTTCTCTGCAGTCTCAGCTGCACATGGCGGTGAATGATCGGGAAGCGCTCTGTGCTGAGCGGCTTTCTGTTCATTCACAAACTGAAGCCTAGTAATCACAGTTTACTATGCTTCAGTTAAGAATGAACACAAGAGCAATCTGTACAGATCCCCTCACTGTGTTCATTCAGAAAAGAAAATGAAATATTTACTGGCCCCTTCCCCCCTCTCTCCATCCTGAAACATCCCCCGCAGCAGCCGGTGGAAGAGGAGAGGAGGGAAGCTGGAAGCACTGCAGGGGGGAGACGGGGGGCCCCAGGAAGACAAGTTTATGTACTCACTTTAATACCGGGCACTTTTACCCCCCCCCCCCCTCCTGCCCAGGCAACATTTTCAGCTTTCAGCACTGTCACACTTGGAATGACAATTACGCGGTCATGTAACACTGTACACATGTAATATTTTTATCATTTTTATCACAAAAATAGAGATTTCTTTTGGTGGTATTTAATCACCTCTGGGGGGGGGGGTTATTTTTTGCTAAATAAATGGAAATATTTGAAAAGGAAAACGCATTTCTGTTATAAAATATTGAAAACAAATAATCTTGCTTCATAAATCTTGGCCAAAATGTATCCTGCTACATTTCCTTGGTGAAAATCCCCCAAATCAGTGAATATTATTTATTCTGTAGGAAAGTTATAGAGTCCACAAACTATGGGATGTATATCTGATAATCGATCAATCCTGATGTACTGACGGCCGATCTCATTTCTTGAGACCCGAAAATGTCAGGACAGAATAAATACCCCCCAAATCACCCCTTTATATTTATGGGAGATATTTAGGAAGTGGCGAGTTTTTGAAGTCGTAATTTTTTGACACAATTATTTGGAAAATAAAGAAATGTAAAAAAAAAAAAAAATTCATAACTTTTTTTTCTTTTTTTACATCCTGTCACCAGTGCAGTACATCGTTATTATATAACTGGTATGGCGGTGATCAGGGACACTACCTGGTGACATTATGTTAAAAAAAAGTAATAATAATAATTTAAATTTCTTTTAACCACTTGACCACTGGGCACTTAAACCCCCTTCCTAACCAGACCAATTTTCAGCTTTCGGTGCTCTCACACTTTGAATGACAATTACTCAGTCATGCAACACTGTACCCAAATGAATTTTTTGTCCTTTTTTCACACAAATAGAGCTTTATTTTGATGGTATTTAATCACCGCTGGGTTCTTTATTTTTTGCGCTATAAAAGAAAAAAGACCGAAAATTCTGTAAAAAAATGCATTTTTCTTCATTTCTGTTATAAAATTTTGCAAATTAGTAATTTTTTCTTCATATATTTTGGCCAAAATTTATACCGCTACATATCTTTGGTAAAAATAACCCAAATCGGTGGATATTATTTGGTCTTTGTGAAAGTTATAGAGTCCACAAGCTATGGTGCCAATCTCTGAAAATTGATCACACCTGAATTACTGACGGCCTATCTCATTTCTTGAGACCCTAACATGCCAGAAAAGTACAAATACCCCCCAAATGACCCCTTTTTGGAAAGAAGACATTCCAAGGTATTTAGAAAGATGCATGGTGAGTTTTTTGAAGTTGTCATTTTTTCCCACAATTCTTTGCAAAATCAAGATTTTTTTTTTCTTTTTTTTTTTCACAAAATTGTCATATTAGCAGGTTATTTCTCACACACAGCATATGCATACCACAAATTACACCCCAAAACACATTCTGCTATTACTCCCGAGTACGGCGATACCACATGTGTGAGACTTTTACACAGCGTGGCCACATACAGAGGCCCAACATACAGGGAGCACCTCCAGGCGTTCTGGAGCACCCAGGCCAATTCTTATATTTCTCTCCTACATGTAAAAATCATCATTTATTTGCTAGAAAATTACATAGAACCCCAAAACATTATATATATTTTTTTAGCAAAGACCCTAGAGAATACAATGGCAGCAATTTTTCGAACACGTTTTGTTTGAAAAAAAAAACAGTTTTGTGCTTTCAAAAAAAACAAAACAGTAAAGTTGGCCCAATGTTTTTACATAATGTGAATAATGAAGTTATGCCGAGTAAATAGATACCTAACATGTCACCCTTCAAAATTGCACACGCTCGTGGAATGGCGCCAAACTTCGCTACTTAAAAATCCCCATAGGAGACGCTTTAAAAATTTTTACTGGTTACATGTTGTGAGTTACAGAGGAGGTCTCGCAGCGATACCTCACATGTGTGGTTTGAACACCATATTCATATGTGGGCGCAACTTACGTATGCGTTCGCTTCTGACTGCGAGCACACGGGGACACGGGGAAATTTTTTTTTTTTTTTTTTATTGTTCATTTTACTTTATTTATTTTAGTTTGAGGCTTTTTTCCAAAATATTAATTTTTTGATCACTTTTATTTCTATTACAAGGAATGTAAACATCCCCTGTAATAGGAATATGGCATGACAGGTCCTCTTTACAGTGAGATATGGGGTCAATAAGACCCCACATCTCACCTCTAGGCTGGGAAGCCTGAAATAAAAAAAATAAAAAAATGATCCTGGCTTCGATCGTAGCGGTGAGTCGGTAGAAGCGCGGGAGGGGGGACATCCCCTCTCGCCTCCCGTAAGAACAATCAAGCAGTGGAACAGCCGCTATGATCATTCTTATGGTGTAGGGAATCGCCGGCTGATATCTGAATGATGCCTGTAGCTGCAACCGTCATTCAGATATCACCGCACAAAGTCAAGGACGTCATATGACGACATACCAAAAATGACCCCCCAAAATAGATTCTCCTCCTCCTGAGTACGGCGATACCACATGTGTGAGACTTCCACAGCCTGGCCACATACAGAGGCCAAGTACAGCCAAGCATGGCCTGAGTATGGCTGAGCATGGCAAAGTATGGCTGGGTATCGCGGGGTATGGCAGGGCATGGCGGAGCATGGCGGAGTATGGCGGGTATTGCAGAGTATGGCATAGTATGGTGGGGCATGGCGGAGTATGGCGGAGTATGGCGGAGTATGGCGGGATATGGCGGGGTATGGCGGGGTATGGCGGAGTATGGCGGGGTATGGCGGAGCATGGCGGAGTATGGCGGGGTATGGCGGGGTATGGCGGAGTATGGCAGAGTATGGCGGGGTATGGCGGAGTATGGCGGAGTATGGCGGAGTATGGCGGGGTATGGTGGAGTATGGCGGGGTATAGCGGAGTATGGCGGGGTATGGCGGGGTATGGCAGAGTATGGCGGAGTATGGCGGGGTATGGCGGAGTATGGCGGAGTATGGCGGGGTATGGCGGAGTATGGCGGGGTATGGCGGGGTATGGCGGGGTATGGCAGAGTATGGCGGGGTATGGCGGAGTATGGCGGGGTATGGCGGAGTATGGCGGAGTATGGCGGGGTATGGCGGAGTATGGCGGGATATGGCGGGGTATGGCAGAGTATGGCGGGGTATGGCGGGGTATAGCGGAGTATGGCGGAGTATGGCGGGGTATGGCAGAGTATGGCGGGGCATGGCGGAGTATTGCACAGGATCATTGCAGAGTATTTCACAGGGTTGTAGAGTATTGCACAGGGTTGCAGAGTATTGCACAGGGTTGCAGAGTATTTCACAGGGTTGCAGAGTATTTCACAGGGTTGCAGAGTATTTCACAGGGTTGCAGAGTATTGCAGAGTATTGCACAGGGTCATTGCAGAGCATGGGGGGGATGGCTGAGCATGGATGGATGGATGTGACTGTACATGTCACTGAGCTGCGCTGTGGGCACTACACATCCAGCCCACAGCGCGGCTCCCATCCAATCTCTCCCCCTCTGTACCGATCGGTACAGAGAGGGGAGGGAGGAACCGGCGTCATGACATGACGCCGGTTTGTTTATATGTGATCGCTCCGTCATTAGACGGCCGTCACGGATGTTCCCGTGTGCGTGCCCCAGGTGGCGCGCGGGAGCAGTTTTCTGGAATCACGTCATATGACGTGATCCCAGAGTTATCCAGCCGCCCTGCAGCCGTCATTTGGCTATAGGGCGGTTGGCAAGTGGTTAATTTTTAATTACATTTTGTTTCTTTTTTTTTTTCGATTTTTTTTCTAACACAACGTGACCAGAGCAATATACCCAAGTTTTTTTTTTTTTGTTTTTTTTTTTTTACACATTATGATTGTACAGTATATGCCAATCAATTTAATTAGTATAAGCAAACACTTTAACTGAATGAAAAGAGAAGGCCTTCTTCAGTGTTGTCACCTGAAAAGATATAAAAAGATATAATAGAGGGGTGTACTTACTTTTGTGAGATACTGTATATCAATTTGTGTTGATTGATGGGTCAGCTGCTTTTTATGCCCTCTGAGCACTATTTCTTTTTTTGATTCATTGTTATCCAGAGCAATGAAGTGATTCTAAACAGGTACATATAAAACGTATAAGAAACTCATAAAGAAAAAGTTTTTGAAGGAAACTAAACTGCCCAATGAAGAACATCCCTCGTGTAAAGAGTTCTACTTCTCCTACTCTCCCCTCTCCAGTCATGGCTTTGTTGCCACCATCCCATGATCTACCCCAGGTAATATATCAATAAAGTCACAGGGGAGATCGCCCAGTCCAGGAGAAATAAGATGAGGGGATCTGCAGCTCAGATGGGAGAGAGGCAGTGAACCGAATCAGAGGGCAGTAACCATTTTCTATTCTCAGCTCTCATTGGTTGTCTCTACTGGAAATAATGATTGTTGTAGAAATAAGAATTGTTATAATGAACAGAATCTCTAGAAATGACTTATAGCGGTTTATCTTCTATTTTCAGGGCTCACAGTGCGGCCGTGCCGAGGACAAACGTAAGAAATCATTCATTGGACGTTTAGAGTAATATCTGTCCTATAGATCACAATGGTGGGAGCGGGGGAAGGGAGAGGATAAGGTGTCTGAGGCCGGTCTGCCTTCTGGCACTGATTGCTGAGGTGCTTCCATTGGGGAGAAGTTGCTGATTTTGCACCAAAATTGCCAATTTATCTTTTACAGAGAATTCCTGCAAAGCAAAATTGGTTAAAGTGTCGAGCCAAAAACTTGCTTTCTAATTTTGGATGGAGTGGGGGAAGGATTAGGATTTACCTGCAATCTGGGGTTCCATAAGAGAGATTTTCCCTCATCCCCCTGTCCGTCATTCCTAGTTTTAATGCCTATAGGGAGATATAACCCCTCCAACGAGTTCTGCCATAAGATGGAGATATATTACCTCCAGTGTGTTCAGGGTCAGTCCTGGGATGGAGATATATTACCTCCAGTGTGTTCAGGGTCAGTCCTGGGATGGAGATTTATTACCTCCAGTGTGTTCAGGGTCAGTCCTGGGATGGAGATATATTACCTCCAGTGTGTTCAGGGTCAGTCCTGGAATGGAGATATATTACCTCCAGTGTGTTCAGGGTCAGTCCTGGGATGGAGATATATTACCTCCAATGAATTTCAAATCTGTTTCTGAACCCTCCAACAATTGGATGTCCCTGAGATGGACCAGCTGCATCCTCCCAGAAGGCCTCTATGTATATATATCACGCTTTTCTTTTCAGTTAGCCCTCCACAATTAGAAGGAACAATGGCTCCACTCTGAGGTCACCAACTCTCATCCTGCCCTGGTGAATGAGTTCAGCAACCCACAAAGTAACACAATCTCTGCCGATAGCTCTCAGAATATTCTTTAAATCATTATGTTCATCGTGATGTAGATGAAAAAATTCCACTTAAAAAACTTTCCCCGGGAATATATTTTGTTGTATTACAGCCGCATCAGATGATGAAAACCCCTCGTCTTCTCTGGTTCTGATTGAGAATGTCAAGGACAGCCACACTCCTGAGATGTTAAACCTCCTGGTGGAGAATACCAGTGAGAAGGTTGAGGACACGGACTTCTATGTGGAGATAATTCCGGAGATCCAATCTGCTGTTGTCACATTCACATGTGATATCGGTGAGTCCAATCTTTGGGATTTGCCCATGATTTAGATATAGAGCCTGAAATGAGGCTCACAGCTTCTAGTATGGGCCTAAGAGCTCCATCATGTACTACCAGCCAATGGCTCTTGTAAGAGAATGTTGTTTGCCATATGCCAAAAAACGGGGAGCTACCATAAGGCCTGCGCTCTACACATCTTTATCTACTGAATGCTGGAGAGCAATAATGCTAAAAGCTTCAATGTACAGATTCACATGCCAAAAATGTGCTCACTGTACAATGAAGTCATTTCAAGAAAAATTAAAATAACCCCGTGAATGATTAATTATAGATACGAACATTGGGACTGTATTAGAGTTCAAAAATGCACCGAATGTATAACAAATGTTAAAACAGCAAGGTTCTATCATTCTCTTCTGTCCAGGGCCGTCTTTAATATTGATTGGACCCTGGGCAAAAATTTTCTTGGGCCCCCCTCATGCAGTTTCGCTTCCACCTGCCCTGAGACATACAATAAATAGCAGCTAGACTCAAAATCTGTTTACTGAATCAGATCAGGCAGCGATTGCGATTGGTTGCCAGAGGTTACAGTGTATCATTACCGCTCACTGACTGGTTGCTAGAGGTTACAGCACACATTACGGCTCACTGATTAGTTGCTAGAGGATACAAAACATAATTTATGCTTGTTGATTGGTTGCTAGAGATTACTGTACATCAATACTGCTCACTGATTGGTTACTGCGCATCATTACTGTTTACTGATTGGTTTCTAGAGGTTACAGCACATCATCTCCTCAATGACTGCACACCATGGACTGGGGAGGTGAGGGAACCTGGGGAGCTGAGGGAACCCATTAATAGACAGAAAACTCCTAGGGATCCTAGAACTCCTGGGATCAGTGGCAGTGCTGGGGGGGAGGGGAGGGTGTAATCAATGGCAATGCTGATTTTTTTACCGACTACCAATATAAAGAGGAGTTTCAACAATGTCATCAATGTAATAGGGGTTTACACTGACCACTAATGTAATAGGGGTTTACACTGACCACTAATGTAATAGGGGTTTACACTGACCACTAATGTAATAGGGGTTTACACTGACCACCAATGTAATAGGGGTTTACACTGGCCACCAATGTAATAGGGGTTTACACTGGCCACCAATGTAATAGGGGTTTACACTGACCACTAATGTAATAGGGGTTTACACTGAACACTAATGTAATAGGGGTTTGCACTGACCACTAATGTAATAGAAGCATTCACAGTAACCACCAATGTAAGGAGGGATTTGCACTGACCACCAATGTAAGGGGGACATTCACACTGGCCACTAGTGTGAATGAAAGGATTCTACACCAAGCACCAATGTAATGAGATTTACACTGACCACCAATGTAACTGAGACATTTAGCCTGTGTTCACATTTGTGTGTGTCGGGAATGCGTGCAAAATTGCTTTCCTGACACCACAGAAATGTGCTGCCCTTTAGCAGATACACAGCAATGCCATTAATTGTTAAGGGCACCCTCACCCATCTGCTGACATGTGCCTTGAAAAAGGGTTTGGGACTTTCTTCCGCATTTGTAGCGCATAGAGCAGCCCATTGAAATGAATGGGCTGCCCTACACGTGACCTACATCTTTACCCTGTCAGTACACCTTTGCATCCTAAAACCCCTGCTAACTTCTGCACCCCAAACCTCCCCCATCCTCTCCACTCCAATCCACCTCCCCTTTAACTCTACCTGCCTCCTCTGATCATCTTTGCACCCACCTTCCTTACCTCTATACATCCCCTCCTTGCTCACCTGAGCACCCCAAACTGTAATTCCTTCTCTGCCTACCTCTGCACACCCCACACTACCCCCCCCCCCCCCCACCATTTTGCTTACCTTTGCAGAACAGGCGGTAGGCTTAATGACCACAGTTATTGGCAGGACTTTCAAGCATGCCCCTTTATCTCCCCAGTGGGCAGCATTCATTATAGGTGATGGTGGATATGACCTCAGGGGGGCATGATAAACATATGAATACCGCCTCTGTTTACATACAATGCTGCTGGTCAGCCACTATTTACCGTATATACTCGAGTATAAGTCGAATTTTTCAGCACATTTTTTTGTGCTGAAAGTGCCCCCCTCGACTTATACTTGAGTCAAGCACTTTTCTGCAGCAAAAAATTTCATTTTCTGAACCGAATTTGGGGCCCCATATCTCAGGGCCACTTGGTGCTAGGAACCCCAAATTTGGCGTGCAAACCCAGTGGAACTGGTACCACAACATATCCAAAGATCAAGTTCCTAGTACTAAGTGGCCCCGAGATACGGGGCCCCAAAATCTGTTCAGAAAATGTCATTCTCTGCTGCAGAAAAGTGCTTGACATTTTCTGAACCGACTTTGGGGCCCCATATCTCAGGGCCACTTGGTGCTAGGAACCCCAAATTTGGTGTGCAAACCCAGTGGAACTGGTACCATAACATATCCAAAGCTGGGGTCCTAGCACTAAGTGGCCCTAAGATACGGGGCCCCAAAACCGGTTCGGAAAATGACATTCTCTGCTGCAGAAAAGTGCTTGAGATTTTCTGAACTGATTTTTGGGGCCCTGTATCTCGGGGCCACTTAGTGCTAGAAACCCCAGCTTTGGAAATTTTATGGTGCTAGTTCCACTGGGTTTGCACGCCAAATATGGGGTTCCTAGCGCTAAGTGGCCCCGAGATACGGGGCCCCAAATTCGGTCAACTGTGTCCATCTGCAGCAATGTCATTTCGGGACCTTTTGGGTTCAGAGACCCCAAATTTTGGCTGCAGCTAGGGGGCATCTAGGAACCCTTAACTACCGAGTTTGAAGTTCAGGGGACCTATGGCTGCAAATGGGCACAGTGAGGCTGCAAATGGGCACAGTGATGCTGCAAATGGGCATTGTTGACCCTCTTTTCCACTTACAGTAGCTGTGCATTTCTCACCCTCGTCTTATACTCGGGTCAATAAGTTTTTTTTTGTGTGGTAAATTAGGGCCTCGACTTATACTCGGAACGACTTATACTCGAGTATATACGGTACATATGAATGCCGCTGATATTTACATATCAATGCTGTCACTATTTACATATCAATTGCGGTATTTACATGTAAACACAGGGTCTGCAGGTGAGTCATCTGTGCACAACAATAGGGCAGAGTTGGGCAGCATTAGTAACAGAACTTCACACTGAGATATCAGGACACAACACGGGACTAAAACCTCAAGGGACAAGGGAATTTGGGATAATTGGCAAGTATGAGGTAGCAGGTTTGGGCCCCACAACAATGACGGGGCCCAGGGAAGCTGCCTCTTTTGCCCTGGCTTAAAGATGGCCCTGCTTCCGTCAGTAAAGTTTTTACACAGTTGTACTTATTGCCATTAAATTTGGGGGGGGGGATTTCCTGTTTTTCTCCAGATATTCCGAGATTCATCAGAACATTCTCCAGTAACCTCAGAGTGGTTCACAACAGGCTGACAGCGAGGCCTCTGGAGGAATCCCGAAGTGTCAGGGTGGAGAATGTCCCTGAGAACATATCTGAGATGAATCTGAAAGCTTTCTTTGAGAACCCAAAACAGGGAGGAGGAAGAGTAAGAGACATTGTGATGTTACCAGAAGAAAGAGCTGCGCTGATCACATTTCAGGAGACAGCAGGTGAGTTCACAGAGTGGGTACAGAGAAGACCTTCATATGTTGGAAATGATTGCTGGTTGATGATGCTTATGAAAACATTTAATTGTTTAGAATTGTCCCAAGCGGCACATCAAGGAGAGATAGAGCCACTTGTGGTCAACATCAAAGTGTTCAAACAATGCTCCAGTCTGAGCATGAACCAGGCCAGGGGATTGGTTATGAACAGCCTTTATTTTATAGCTATATTAACTTTTTTATTATTAGTCAAATGATCTGCTATGTAATATTAATTGTTGACCAACAGATTACAAAAACCTTTTGGTTTTGTTCAGTTCATAAACTTGTAGGTTGGGTGCAGCATGGTGTGGTGGCAATAACACACATAGTCCTAGTGCAATGAAAGAGTAGGAAGACAACCCAACCAGGAACACTCAGGGATTCCAACAGCGTTTAGGCTGCATTCACACCTGAGCATTTAGTTTGCAGGCAGAAAGTCGCATGTTTTTATCGCGATTTTGTCGTGTTTTCTGCCACGTTTTTGCCATGTTTTGCCGCAATTTTGCACAGGTCAAATGGTCACCAATGTAAAAAGCAGAAAAAGGCCTGTACTCTGCCCAAAAAGAAGCTCATGTACTTTTTTGAGTTGCAGGCATTTTGCTTTAGGCGACAAAACGCTCAGATGTGAACAGGGGCCATTTCAATTAATGGGATTTTGCTTGTTGGGTTTTTTTATGGCCTTTTTTTACTGGCGTTTTACGAGCTGAAAATGCTCAGGTGTGAATTAAGCCTTAGAGAGCAGGTATCAGCTGAACTGACAGCGCCTGTTAAAAGGGATAGAATGCGGCCTCGCCATCTTGTGCCCAACCGGGAGGATGTAGCAATCCCTATGCTTTCCCTCCTCATCAGGAACCCTTCCCTGTTGCTAGCTCTTTCCCTAACAGACGAGTACCTGTCCCTAATCTACCCACTCGCCTATGTACACCAAGCCTGGACCTTAAATAGGCTCTGCCTGACCCAATATGGCGGCTAGAGTGACATGGGGTGGCAGCATCCAATCGGATAGCTTCCCCGGTGACCCAGGAGACCATAGAGGAACCTTGTTCTTTTTGACTTCCTCTGCAACTGCAATGCCACTGCGGACGAACACCACCTACAGAGGAGAAAGTAGACTGCACCTTACTACACCCCCCCTCTTCTTTAACAGATGCTGTTCTCAGCATTGCAGTAACATGGAAGCAACAATAATAAAAGTGATAAAAGCACAAGCAAAGGAAGATTAGGACTGAACAGTAGACAATTTCAAACAACATAGTCAGAATATCTTGCAGGAAGCTGCCCAGAGTTATACTGCAAAAGATGCCGACCCTCTCGATTCTCTGTAGAGTCACTTAACAACGGTGCATCTGCAGAGAGTGATTCAGGAGCTTCAGCTGGTAAGGGACCAAATGTGTCTTCTACCTTCTCATCTCCTGGCGCCAAGGTCAAATCCTTGGATAAGTCAGTACAGTCTGTAGTACTGGATGGGGTGGATGGACCTTCCGGACTCTCAACATCCAAATTGTCAATCTCTGAGTTAGGAAAGGTTGGAGGAACGACTACGAGGGACAGCAGGAACCAGTCAGTTGGGGTTTCATACACATTGCGGGGAGATCCGCGGCGTCAAACACCTCCCAGTCATCGGTAGTGTAACAAAACTCTGCTTGAGTGCTTTCGTGATATATCACTTCCTCCAGTCTGAATATAGATATCAGATATTCTAAACCGCTGATAACCAATAACTAGGCAATACTCGTTTTTGTTGCTCAACATGAATTGTTTATTGAAACACAGGTACACAGAGATATTTAAACTTCACATCAGTAGACTGTCCAATCAGCAGGGAGAGCTGTTAGAGGAATACCCCCCTCCCCTCTCACAGCTAATCTACATACACATCCCATTATACCCAAGGCAGACAGACACAATAGAACAATGGAAAACAGCCACACCCCAAACGACCCAGCAAAAAGTCCCCAACAGTATGAGACATTATACAACATATATATATATATACAGTATATATATACACACACAACATTCCAGTGTGGTTGCACAGTGAGTCCGATTAGTACAGATCAGACTGGGGTTCTCGGGCCACACTGTGCCCATAATAGACACAGGATGACTTAGACATAGGAGGTGCATGGGGAGCTCAAACAAGGCTTTCCCAACCTCTCCAAGGGATTCTGGTTTCCACTGGCCCCCCGTCCAAAGTGATTCCCGTCCCAAGTAGATTTTCCTGGAGCAGTCTCCACCCAGCACACAAGGTCTCAGCATGTTTCGATGTAGCTGCTTCTTTATGAGGTCAGGCCCCTCCAAGACCAGGTCATAGACAGGGGTAGGTGGATAGTGCATGGTGCGTTCCCACTTGGGCTGCAGCTTGCTTCCTCAGGTGTGACAGGTAATGTTTACCAACACCCAGTCCCCCGTTCACAATGGCAGTTCTTCCGAAACAGGTTCAGGAACCATCTCTTTGTGCTTGTCTAACGTCATCTACTTGGCCTTTTTCTGCTGCTCCCAATGTTCCTGCTCAGACGAAGTAGGTGTTCTGGGGAATGTGCTCCAGTGTCCCCAACAGGAGGTCTACAGGAATTCAGCTGTATTGCCTAAAGATTATGAAAAAGGGCATGTGGATGGTGTTGTTATATGCACACACCATGGCCCCCACTTGTTGGTGCCACCATTTTTGGTAACTCAGTTCTAGGGTCTGCAGCATTCCCAACAGGGTGCTGCTGAACTGCTCACAGGTGAGGTGCCATTGCTTGGGGGTGATAGGAGGTGGTATGAAACATTCGGTCAAACCAGATCCTCTTCAGGTAGCCATATGGTTGGACGAAATGCTCCTAGAAAAGTTTTGCAGTGGTGACAGCTGTCTGGCCCTTGGCCCTCACCCCAAATTTGGTAAAGTGGCCGGCAAAGAACAGCACATAGTGATAGCTGGAGGGAGCGCTGGAGATTGTCAGGGAGTCCATGGTCACCAACTCAAAAGGTTCAGAAGTGGAGATTGTCATGGGAGTTATCTTTTCAGAGGAAGTGTATGGTGCAACTTTCACATTCTCTACAAGCCTTGTGCACCTATTCTGACAAATAGAGGCAGAAGAATTATCTCTAAGCCAACAATTCAGTTCGATCCACCCCTAAATGGTGACCTGTCTCATGGAGTACCTGACAGATCTGGGGGACCACGACTTGCAGGATATCCCACTGCTCGGAGGGGATGCGTGCCTGACAATAGAGTATCTTGTCGTAATTCCAGCTGGTCCCAATGTCTCAGGATGGCCGGAGCGACAGGAGACAACTTCTGGCACTCTCGGGAAGTGTGTTTGTGGTTCTGGGAGAGGTAGCACTGCACCTACATCAGGTCTGGGTCTTTTTGCTGAATCAGCGTCCACTTCTCTCAACCATAAAGTTCATCCTTGGTCTGTGGGTCCAACTCTTGGTCTTCAATTGAGCGTAACACGGCTGGCATAGGTATAACAGGAGTGACCTCTATCTCTGTCTTCTCAACAAGAGTCCACGTCCTCCCTTGGGCGCTCCTCCCTGTATCAGGACAGAGCATCAGCATGCCTGTTAAGCTTCCCTGGCCAATAGTAAATTTTGAGCTTGAACCAGGCCAGGCAAGCTGCCCAACTCTGTTCCAACACCCCCAACTTTGCAGTTTCCAGATTGTTGTCCATGTCAGGCCCCGTGAGATATTATGTGAATTTTTTGCTGATGGCCCAAACCAGAGCATGTAACTCTAGCTTGAAAGAGTTGTAGTTGTGAGGGGTCTTTTTGGTGGGTCATAGGCTCTGGCTGGCAAGAGCAATCACCCTGTCTTGACCATCCTGTACTTGGGCCAGAACAGCCCCCAGACCCTGTATGCTCCCTTCTGTGTACACCCGGAAGGGCTGGATGTAGTCTCCAAAGGCCAACAATGGGGCAGATGTCAGTCTCTGCTTTAGCATCTCAAAGGCCTGCTGCTGGGGGTCATGCCATTGGGCCTGAATAGAAGGTGAAGGTTCACTTTTCCTTTGGGCGCTGTGCCCACTCAGAAAGGGGTAAGGGGGATGGCTATCTGGGTGAAATTCGGGATGAACTGCCGGTAGTACCCCACTAGGCCCAAGAAAGAGCCCATCTCTTATACCTCCAACTTTTGGAGGGTGCCAGTCCTGGACAGCTTGCACCTTGGCTGGGTCAGGTAATACACCTCTGGCCTCAACAACGTGTCCAAATTACTTTATTTCCTGCCTCATCATGTGGCGCTTTCTGGGTTTAAATTTTAGTTTGTATTATGCCAAGCTGGAGAACACCTGGTCCAGATGTTTGTCGTGTTTTTGAATGTCTTGGAGCAGATGATGATGTCATCAAGGTAAAATAACACAGTCTCGAAGTTGAAGTCTCCAAGACATCTTTCCATTAGTCACTGGAAGGTGTTGGAGGCTGAAGGGCATGTGAATAAGCTTAAACAGTCTCAGGGGTGTGATGAAGGCTGTCTTCTCTCAGTCCTGATCCCGCACTGGGATTTGCCAGTAGCTGCTAGTCAGATCCAAGGTGCAGAAGAACTTGGCTTGTCTGAGATCTCTTAGGGATTCCTCAACCCTAGGAAGTGGGTAGGCATCCCAGTGGGTGCATGTGTTGAATTTACAGTAGTTCGCACAGAACTGTAGACTGCCATCCTTCTTTCGCACCAGAACGGCAGGAGCAGGACCATAGACTGCGGCTTTCCTTGATCACTCCACTCTGAAGCATGTTGCAGAATAACTCCTTGACCTCTTGGGACAAAGCTGGGATGATGGGCTGTGTGTTCTTCATGTGTATGGGGTAGTCAATGGCTTCAGGGAACCCATAATCCTCTGGACTGGTGGCAATTACCAGTAGGTGTTTTTCCAGCAGCTGGTGAAGCAGTCTTTTTTGGGGTAAAGAAAAATATTTAAAGGGGATATCCAGCTGCTCTAGTAGGGTCCTGTATTGGTTCTCATCTCAGGAGGCCATAGCTGCCTCTAGAGAGGCGCAGACTGCTTCCACCCCTGGTTGGGCCTTAGAGATACAGTGGCGAGGCAGTATGTAGAGATCAGCCAAGATGGCTTGTCTGGGAAGCGATACTGGTGTTGTTCCCAGGTTGACCAGAAGTTGCACCAAGACTTTTCCCTGATGGATAGGGTACAACCCACCAGCCACTCCGCTGATTTCACGGGATCCTTGCCGGGTTCTGCCATAACAGTGGCCCCCTGTCATTTCTGATGGGCCCCAACAGGGGGTGAGTAGACTACCTGTGACAGGAGTCAATTTGGGCACAGGGGCTTGTGGAACCCAGCATACCTTTAGAGAGCTCTGCAAGCTCCTTGTCCAGCTCCCCCCTTCTATGCATAATTCACCCTATGTGTATTAGGGGTAGGGACCGAGAACCCCAGTCTGATCTGCACTAATCAGACTCACCGTACAAGCACACCAGAATTTCCTGTTACCCCTGTTATCCAGGGTTTTATATGTGTGATTTGTGGTGAAAGAATGAAGGGGTTCTTTCACTTAGGACAGTGATGTTTCTGAACAATATCCCTCAAGAGATATATGAAAATAGATTACACCTTTCTTCTCAGACAATTGATAGATGGATTGAGGTGGGGTGGGGGTTGTTATGTGTTTGTGAAGTGCCTGTATCCCATTGTTCTATTCTTCTGTCTGCCTTGGCAGAAAAGTATTATGGGATGTATATGTGGATTAGCTGTGAGAGGGGAGGGGGGTTTTCCAGCAGCCCCTCCAAAAGACGGTCTACTGTTGAAATGTTTGAATACACCTGTGTGTCTCTTGTTACTGGACGAGGTAAAGTTTACCCCGCCCTGTGTCATTATGCAAAGAAGGGAGGTTGTCCCCTGAGTGTTTTGTGGTTTGTGTTGAAGGAATGAAGGGGCTCTTTCACTTGGAACATTAATATTTCTAAACAATATCCCTCAAGAAATATATGAAGATAAATTAATTCCACCTTTCCAGCTGCTGGAATATTGTATGAGCTCATAAACTGTTGTAGGCTTTTTACTAGATCATTTGAGGTGTAGCTGTATCCCATTGTTCTATTGTTTCTGTCTGCCTTGGGAGCAACCTATTATGGGATGTATATGTATATATGGATTCGATTCTAGAGGGGAAGGGCGGGGGGTTTCTCCAGCAGCCCCTCCCAAAGACTGTCTACTGTTGAAATGTTTGAATACCTGTGTGTCATGTTACTGGATGAGGTAAAGTTTACCCTGCCCTGTGCCATTATGCAAAGAAGGGAGATTGACCCCTGAGTGTATATATCTCTTTGTACATGTGTTTGAATAAACAGTTTTATGCTTCTCTTCACTAGGGATGGGTGAACGGTTCGGCCCGAGCATAAGTTTGGGCCAAACTTTCGCTGTTCGGACGTTCGGCGAACAGCCAGTCAAACGGGTCGTTCGACCGTTTGTTCGCCCCCCCGAACCGACCACAATGCATTGCAACGCTGAACAGTGCATTGCAAGCCCTGATTGGCTAAAGCAGTGAAAGCTTCAGCCAATCAGGGCACGGAGCACTGTCAGAGTCATGATTGGACACTGTCATCATGACTTTATCCAATCATGGCTCATTCCCGCCCCACAGTATAAAAGTATTCTTTCAATGGCAGCCATTTTCAGTGTGATTTTGGTGTGGAGAGAGATAGAACAGGGCTCTGTTCAGTGCTATTAGTTAGTGTGCTATACAGTGCTATTTTGCTTCAATTGTCAGTGTAGAATATTAGTTTAGTGTCAATCTAGGGATAGTGTGAGTGTAGTGAGGAGCACAGCTAGAGTAGGGACAGCTCAGATAGTTTCACTGTAGTGTAGTGAGACAGTGTCATTAATCTTGACATTAGTGTATGGCTAGAGTAGGGACAGTTCAGATAGCGCCAGTGTAGTGATGGTTGAACACCATCTATTTGAATGCGTTACTGCCAGCTTAACGTCATTTACTTCTTTGTGCGTTACTGCCAGTTTAATGCCATATAGTGTTGTGTGCGTTGCTACCAGTTTAACTGCATTTACTTCTGTGTGCGTTACTGCCAGTTTAACACCAATTACTTCTGTGTACATTACTGCCAGTTTAACGCCATATAGTTTTGTGTGCATTACTGCCAGTTTAACACCATATAATTCTGTGTGCGTTACTGCCAGTTTAACGCCATATACTTCTGTGTGTGTTCCTGCCAGTTTAACGCCACTTACTTCTGTGTGTGTTACTTCCAGTTTAACGCCATATAGTTCTGTGTGTGTTACTGCCAGTTTAATGCCATATATTTCTGTGTGCATTACTGCCAGTTTAACGCCATATAGTTTTGTGTGCGTTACTACCAGTTTAACGCCATATAGTTCTGTGTGCGTTACTGCCAGTTTAATGTCATATACTTTTGTGTGCGTTACTGCCAGTTTAACGCCATACACTGTAGTTCTGTGTGCGTTACTGCCAATTTAATGCCATATAGTTCTGTGTGCGTTACTGCCAGTTTAATGCCATATTTTTTTTAAATACTTTTTATTTCATAAGTCTGCATTAATATAATTGATAATATCACATTTCGTCATTTTCCAAGCCATTTGTTTCCTCATATTGATCAATGCAAACCAAAAAAAAAATGAAAAAAAAAACAATACATAATATATTTCCACCCAGGAGAAAAAAGACAAAACAAAAAATTCTAAAAGAGTAGAGACAGCATAGGTGTGCGCAGCCTATTGCATTAGGGTGTGCACCCCAAAGCTCAAAAACATATGCATGCGTGTGTATGTATATGTACTGACTACATTGTTATTAGCTTCTCCTGGTAGGCTGAATCCTGTCCCACACTGCAGGCTGTGTTTAGTCCTCCTTCTCCTACCTGCTCCAGCTGCCAGCACCTTCTGTTGTAAAGTCAAATAAGGCATGCTGGGGAAGGCAGTGTTGTTACCATTGGCTAACGAGGCAGCAGAGACGTGGAGCAACTGTAGCCTCTGGCTTTTTACAGACACTACATGGTTGTCCACCTTGGTGATTAGGGTGTGCCCAGGTACACCTGGCACACCCCCTGCGCACGCCTATGAGAGACAGCTAAATATCCTGGCTGCAGCGCCCTCCTTTACTGTTTTCCTAATATCCATCAATCAATGTCCTCTATTATTTATGCTCCTCTTATACATTATTAATTTCCACTAAGAGTCAATGGTGAATTCTACCATCTATCCCAGATTCTATAATATTTCTGAGGTGTTCCTCTATGCTCGTATGTTAATTTCTCATATGGAAGTATTTGGTTTACCGCTTTAAGCCATTGATCCCTTGAGGGGGGTATTTGTTGCATCCACATAAGCACAATTTGCTAGCGTGCCACAAATAGGGTTTCCTGTAGGCAGGTCTTGGTATATCCAGTCTACTTCTGGTTCCCAACCAGTCCTAGCAGGCAAACTTCTAAAGTGAATGGAATGCGGTCTCCCAGCACTTTTGAGAATATATCCAAAACCTGTCTTCAGTATCTACCAATGCCTGGGTAAGACCACATTAAATGCACAAAATCAGCCCCTGGTTGATGATACCTCACACAATCCGCGGATGCCGTTCATCCCATTAAATTTAATTTACATGGTGTAATATAGGCTTGATGTATTAAATACAGCTGTATCAATCTGTTATTACTTGCAGGTGATACTCCCAAATGTGATTTACACACCTCCTTCCATATCTCATCTGTCATAGATGTACAGACCATTTGCCATTTCCTTTCAATCTGTAACGGAGCATCCCGTATCTTGGCCTGCGTTAAATATGTATATAGTTTAGATATTAATCCCTTTGGTCCCTGAGTTCTTAATATTCCAATAAGAGGAAACTTTGATATACTAACATTATGACTACCAAATTGAGCTTGCAGTGCATATCTTAACTGTAGGAATCTATAAAAATTTCTATCTGTTAAGTTATATTGTGTTTTTAGACAATCAAATGAGCATATATTCCCACTTTCATAGACCTGATACAGTTGGGATGTCCCTAAATCCTGTTAACATTTTGACCTCCCTTCATACTGATCGCGCCAAAGAGAGCATGGGAATCTTTACCCTTGGTAATTGTTTATGTCGTGCCTCAAGTCCTGCCAGTAGATTCTCGGCATGGACAATCCTTAAAAGGTACTTCTCCACTCCCAAGCTTTGTTCCTGTACCAACCAAGTACGCAAATGTCTTAGTTGCCCCGCAAGGTAATACAGATACATATCTGGCAAGGCCAGTCCTGCCTTCGGTTTTGGCCGCTGTAATGTTGTAAGCTTTACTTTGCATCTGCCATTAGCCCGTATAAATTTAGTAAATTGAGAGTTCAGGCTTTTAAAAATCTTTTTAGGCACTACTACTGGGGAGTGTAAAAAAATATATAAACACTTTGGTAATAAAATCATTTTAATTAAATTTATTCTTGGCATTCATATTGCCAAGTTGTCTCCAGTGGTAATGATGAAGATGAAGGAGATGGAGATGAAGATGATGATGATTAGGGATGAGCTTCGTGTTCGAGTCGAACCCATGTTCGACTCGAACATCGTCTGTTCACCCGTTCGCCGAATTGCGAACGATATGGGCCGTTCGCGCCAAATTCGTGTGGCGCGTCACGGCCCATAATTCACTGCGGCATCGCAGTGCATTGCTGGCTGATGATTGGCCAAGCATGCACTATGACCCGCATGCTTGGCCAATCACAGCGCCGTCTGAACAGAGAGCCGTAATTGGCCAAAGCCAAGGAGGCTTTGGCCAATTATGGCTCAGGGGATTTAGCACACGCCCCACACTATATAAGGCCGCCTGCACGGCGGCCCTGTGTAGTGTGTGTTCCGGTGTTCATAGATAGAGAGAGAGAGAGAGACAGACAGTGTCATTTGATTTGAGTTAGATAGATTAGGCAGAACAGTCAGTCAGTTAGCTGCACTTACAGTGTATTGTGTATATATATGCATCCCAGGTGTTGTATATATATATATATATATATACACTGTATTCAGTTTAGCTAGATCCGTTCCTGTTATCTTCTTACTGACAGGCAGGCTTGTCTTGTTACAGTATTTACAGCTACCTGAAGAAAATTGCTCTTTTGATCCTATTAGTACCACAGTCAGGCAGCTAGACTATTTACAGTTAGTGCAGTGCGTCCTGCTCACAGTGTTCAGCTAAACGTACAAGTTAGTGTGGTGCGTCCTGCTCACAGTGTTCAGCTAAACCTACAAGTTAGTGCGGTGCGTCCTGCTCACAGTGTCCAGCTAAACCTACAAGTTATTTTTTTGCGAGCTCTGCACAGTGTTCAGCTAAAGCTACCTGTAGAAGGTTGGTGGTGTTTTCCTGATCCTATCACTACCGCAGGCAGCTAAAAAAGCTACAAGTTAGTTTTTTGCGAGCTCTGCACAGTGTTCAGCTAAAGCTACCTGTAGAAGGTTGGTGGTGTTCTCATACTACAGGCAGGCAGTTGATTTTGCTAGCTGCAGTATCAGTACATATATATATATATATATCCCAGCTTAGTGCAGCTACAGGCCATTAGTATGTCTGGAAGGCCAAGAAGGAGAGGCAGACAGTCACAAGCCAATAAGAGAGGGCAAGCAGGCTCTGTGTCTAGTGCTGGTCGTGGAGACGGTGCATCCTCATCAGCATGTGGCCGTGGGACACGCTTGGCCTTTTTTTCGGAAGCTGGCCGTGTTGAGCCGCAACATGCGGAAGACTTGGTTGAGTGGATGACCAAGCCGTCCTCATCCTCCTCATCCTCTCTCACCCATGCCCAGGGTACTTTGTCTGGCCAAGCAGCAGGCTCTTCCCTTGGCTCAATGTCATCAGTGACTCCTTCCCTAGCCCCACCATGTCCTCCTGAGGAGTCCCTCGAACTGTTTGACCACAGTGTTGGGTACATGCTCCAGGAGGATGCCCAGCGTTTGGAAGGCTCTGATGATGATACTGAGCTCAATGAAGGCAGTAACGTGAGCACGGACAGAGAGGGTGCTCAAGAAGGACAGCAATCTGGCAGTCATGCTCCCCCTGCTGCAGCATACTGCCAGGTTTGCTCCAGTGATGAGGAGGGAGGGGATGATGAGGTCACTGACTCAACGTGGGTGCCTGATAGGAGAGAGGAGGAGGAGGCGGCACATCACCAACAAGGCAGGATGCCCTCCAGGGGCCAGCCTAAGGGCAGCACATTGACTGCATCACACCCCAAAGCTCCACATTTGCAGGGCGCTGCAGTCTCTGCGCGTTATTCAAAAAGTTCTTTGGTGTGGGCCTTTTTTGAGACGAGTGCATCAGATCGCACCACTGCTATTTGCAACATATGTCTCAAGCGTATCTCGCGTGGCCAAAACATCTCCCGCTTGGGTACCACATGCTTGACCAGACATATGTTGACCTGCCATGCAGTTCGTTGGCAAGCGTATCTAAAAGACCCACACCAAAGAACAAAGAGGACCTCTCCTTGCTCCTCATCAGCTGAGATCTCCAACCCCACTATACCTTCAGTCCTCTCTGAGACCTGCACTGAGAGGAATGAAGGTGTTGAATTAGGTGTGTCACAGCCAAGTACTTGTGGGCAATCTGCTTTTGGTACACCGACGTCAGATTGTACCAGGCAAATTTCCCTGCCCCAGCTGCTGCACCGCCGAAAGAAGTTTGCTCCCAGCCATCCACATGCCCAGCGGTTGAATGCTAGCTTGGAAAAATTGCTAGCACTTCAACTGCTGCCTTTTTAGTTGGTAGACTCTGCCCCCTTCCGTGAGTTTGTGGAATGTGCGGTTCCTCGGTGGCAGGTACCCAAATGCCACTTTTTCTCACGGAAGGCGATTCCGGCTCTCTACCGGCATGTGGAAGGCAATGTCCATGCCTCGCTGGACAGGGCGGTCAGCGGTAAGGTGCATATTACCGCTGACTCATGGTCCAGCAGGCATGGACAGGGACGTTACCTAAGTTTCACGGCGCATTGGGTGACTCTGCTGGCAGCTGGGAAGGATGCAGGACAAGGTGCAGTAGTGTTGGAGGTTGTTCCGCCACCATGCCTCCAAAATGCTAATGATTGTGACACACCTCTCTCCTCCACCCCCTCCTCTTCTTCTTACTCCATGGCCTCTTCCTGTGCTTTGTCCTCGGAACCAGCGGTGCTCCGTAGCCGTTCTAGGGGCTACGCAAGTACGCAGGCCAAAAGATGCCATGCCAGTCATATATTGCCAGTGCTCGGCTGACGGACCTCCAAAAGGAGTTTAACCTGCCCAAGAACCGCCTAATCTGTGACAAGCCCACCAGGTGGAACTCAACGTTGGCCATGCTGCAGCGGCTGCACACGCAGCAGAGGGCCATCAATGAGTACCTGTGCGACTATGGCACCAGGACAGGGTCAGGGGAGCTTGTTTTTTTTCCCCACGCCAGTGGGCCATGATCAGGGATGCATGCACTGTCCTGTCACCATGTGAGGAGGCCACGAGGATGGTAAGCAGTGACAGTGCATGCATCAGTGACACTGTCCCCCTTGTCCACCTGTTGGAGCACACGCTGTGTGGAATAATGGACAGGGCACTTGAGGCAGAACAGAGGCAGGAAGAGAAGGACTTCCTTAGCTCTCAAGGCCCCCTTTATCCAGACAGTGTTCCTGCGTGCCCGCCGATCACACAGGAAGAGGAGGAGGAGGAGGAAGATTGTGTCAGTATGGAGGTGGAGCCTGGCACTCAGCATCAGCAGCAGTCTTTAAGGGATCAGTCCCAAGAAACACATGGACTTGTACATGGCTGGGAGGAGGTGGCTGCGGACCATGTCGTCCTTAGTGACCCAGAGGACTCCAGACCGAATGCCTCAGCAAACCTACGCTGCATGGCCTCCCTGATCCTGCAAAGCCTGCGTAAGGATCCTCGTATTCGTGGTATCAAGGAGAAGGACCAATACTGGCTGGCAACCCTCCTTGATCCACGTTACAAGGGTAAGGTTGCGGACCTTATCATGCCATCGCAGAGGGAGCAGAGGATGAAACATCTTCGGGAGGCCTTGCAGAAAGGTCTGTGCAACGCGTTCCCAGAGACTGGGAGGTTACAAACTCCTGTTTCTGGACAACGTGTTGCTGAGGCTTCGGTCAGTCAAAGAAGGAGCGGTGGAGAAGGTGGCCATCTGACCGATGCGTTCAGACAATTTTTTGGTCCGCAGCCCCAAGGTATGATCGGTTCCAGCAACCATCGCCAGCGTCTGTTTTACATGGTGCAGGAATACCAAGGGGCAAGATCTGACTTGGACACCTTTCCCACCGAAAATCCTCTGGGTTACTGGGTCTTGAGGATGGATCACTGGCCAGAGCTTGCACAGTATGCAATTGAGCTACTGGCTTGTCCTGCATCCAGCGTTCTTTCGGAACGCACATTCAGTGCTGCTGGAGGCTTTGTAACCGATCACAGGGTGTGTCTGTCCACCGACTCGGTCGATCGACTGACCTTCATAAAAATGAATCAGTCTTGGATCACCACCAGCTACCAAGCACCTGATGCTGATGTAACCGAATAATTTTTTTTGAAATCTCAGATCCCTTCAAAGACTGCTTATGCTGATGCTGAGTGACTATCCTTGAGTAATTATCCTCTTCCTCCTCAATCATCACGCTGATAGCTTGAAAGAACATTTTTGGTTCTGGGCGCCACCACCAGTGCCTAAGGCCCAATTTTTCAGCCCCTGTTTAACAGGGGCATGTAATTACAATTTTTGATGCAATACTTTGCAGCAGGGCTCATTTCTGCGTTCCAACTAGAGTATCTGTGAGGGGTTGCAGTGTTGTGGCACCAGCACCAGTGCCTAAGGCCTAATTTTTCAGCCCCTGTTCAACAGGGGCATGTAATTACAATTCTTCATCTAATATTTCACAGCAGGGCCCATTTCTGCACCCACCAAGAGCGAGTGAGGACTTACAGTGTTGTGGCACCAGCACCACCACCACCACCACCAAAGGCCCAATTTTTCTGCCCTTGTTCAACAGGGGCATGTAATTACAATTCTTGATCTAATATTTCACAGCAGGGCCCTGTGAGGGCTTACAGTCTTGTGGCCACAACAACACCTAAGGCCCAAATTTCTGCTGAGTATATAGGGCATGCCCCTACTTTCAAACATCTAACTTACAAACGACTCCTACTTGCAAACGGAAGGGGACAACAGGAAGTGAGATGAAATCTACCCCATAGGAAGGGAAATTCTCTCCTGTAAGAGTTAATATGGGAAAAACATTTCTCCTTTCCACTGATGCTTTCCAATCCTTGTTCCACAAAAAACCCAAATTTTCAAAAAACATTTGTCATTGGGACAAAAAGTGAGGTGAAATCTTCTGAAGAGGAGCACAGACAGCAAAACAAATGTCACAGGGGTGATAATCCTTCCCTATGTTTTCCAAAAAGCTTAAAAAAGATTTTTTGGCTGGAGCTAAACACGTTAAAAATGTACCCGTTAAAAATTACAAACAGATTCTACTTAACAACAAACCTACAGTCCCTGTCTTGTTTGCACCGCCTGTATACTGCTGTTCAGAGTATAAAGGGCCTGGTGGCCCCACACCTTTCCTTATTTTAATTTGGGTGCGGGGTTCCCCTTAATATCCATACAAGACCCAAAGGGCCTGGTAATGGACTGAGGGGTACCCACGCCGTTTGTCTCACTGATTTTCATCCATATTGCCAGGACCCGACATTACATTAAACCCGCAAGCAGTTTTAAATGAGATTTTTCCTTTAAAAATGACATTTTGTGCAGGGACTGTTCTAAACACGGGAAACACGCGTCACTTTACAGGCATACTATAGACACACCCCAGGTACGATATTTAAAGGAATATTTCACTTTTTTTTTACTTTAAGCATCATTAAAATCACTGCTCTCGAAAAAACGGACGTTTTTAAAAGTTTTTTTTGCATCGATACATGTCCCCTGGGGTAGGACCCGGGTCCCCAAACCCTTTTTAGGACAATACCATGCAAATTAGCCTTTAAAATGAGCACTTTTGATTTCGAACGTTCGAGTCCCATAGACGTCAATGGGGTTCTAACGTTCGTGCGAATTTTCGGTCCGTTCGCAGGTTCTGGTGCAAACCGAACCGGGGGGTGTTCGGCTCATCCCTAATGATGATGATGAGGTCACTGATTCGACTTGGGTGCCAGATAGAGCAGAGGAGGAAACTGAAGGTGAGGCAGCACAATCCCAAGGAGGCCGACATCAAGAAAGAGTAGCATGCAGCTACCCTATTCCATCATATTCTGCAGCTGTTATCTCCCGGCTCACTCCCCAAACCTCAGCTGTCTGGGCCTTTTTCAGCACATCTGCAGCAGATCGCACTGTTACTATCTGAAAACTGTGTCTCAGGCACATCAAACGTGGCAAAAACGCCAACCATTTGGGTACCACATGCTTAACAAGGCATTTAACGTCCGTTGACAAGAGCACCTAAAAGCCACATAAAAGGGGCACAAATCTATCCCTCCTCCTCCTCCTTACCCACTTCAGTCTGTCCCTGCTATACCGAGTCATTACCTCTCAGCAGCCTCCACTGACAGGGATGATGGTATAGCATAGGGTGCCCCAGGTCCTAGCAGCACATCTGCCAGCAGCACACCTCCATCCAGCTGTAGACTGTAGCTGAGAAATTTCTCTGCCCCCATCTGCTGCAGTGGAAAAAAAATACAGTCCCTGCCACCAACATGCCCAGCATCTAAATGCAAGCTTGTCAAAGCTGTTGGCTCTCCAACTTCTGCCTTTCAGCCTGGTGGATTCTGCCCCCATGAATTAGCACAATGTGCTGTACTGCAATGGCAGGTTCCCAGTCGCTACTACATTTCACATAAGACTGTTCCATCTCTCTACCATCACGTGGAGGGGAATGTTCTGGGATTGTTGGGCAAGCCAGTCAGCCGTAAAATCCACCTTACTGCTGACACATGGTCCAGCAAACATGGACAGGGAGGATATATTTTGTTCACACAGAACACTGGGTAACGCTGCTTGCAACTCGAAAGTATGCAGAACAGGGCTCGGTGCTGCAGCTTGTTGTGCCCCCACATCTCTGTACAGCTGGTGGTGATGATGCCAGACCTGTGAGCTCTACAACCCTCCTCCTCCTCTGCCACCTCCATGCCCTCCTCTACAGAATTATCCTATGAACAGCAGGTACCCCCTAAGCGTTCAAAGGGCTATTCCCAGAGTCAGGCTAAAAGGTGCCATGCAGTGCTTCAGCTGGTGTGTTTAGGGGACAGGAACCCCACCGGAGCAGCGATTCTTGCAGCTCTGCAGGGACAGGCCCAGAGGTGATTCAAACCATGCCAACTGGAGCCAGGAATGGTGGTGTGCGATAATGGTTCAAACCTCCTGTCTGCCCTTAGACAGGGAAAGTTGACACATGTGCCATGCCTGGCACATGTCCTAAGTTTGGTGGTGCAGCGTTTCCTAAGTACGTAACCCAGGGTTGCAAGATGTGCTAAAGCTGGCCAGAAGAGTCTGTAGCCATTTCAGGCAGTAATACACAGCCAGTGCTCGGTTGCCTGAAATTCAGCGGGAAATCCACCTGCCCGTAAACCGCCTGATTTGTGACATACCCACCAGGTGGAACTCGACTTTGTCAATGCTGCAGCGGCTATACATGCAGCAGAGGGCCGTCAATGAATACCTGTGCGAATACGGCACAACAACAAGCTCAAGCCGCCTCGGCTTTTTTTCCCACACCAATGGCTGATCATTAAGGATGCATGCACTGTATTGTCACCATTTGAGGAGGCCACAAGGATGGTGAGCCGTGACAGGGCTTGCATCAGTGACACAATCCCTGTTGTGTTCCTACTGGATCAGACTCTGCGTGGCATTATGGACAGAGCACTAGAGGCAGAGCAGCAGGAGGAAGAGGAGGACTTCCTTTCCTCTCAAGGCCCACTTTATCCAGACACCATCATTCCTATGTCACAGAACACACAGGAGGAAAGAGGGGAAGAGAATGAAGAGGAGGATTCTGGCACTTTCATAGGCTTCGAAGAAGAGGAAGACATGCATCAATTTGTAATCAATGGCTTTCCAACCCCAGGACCCTTGGGAGTAGTACATGGCTGGGAGGAGGAAATTCCAGATGCTGTCATCTTGAGTGACCCCTAGGAGTCTGCTTCTCAAGCCTTGGCAAATTTGAGGTGCATGGGCAATCTCATGCTTCAAAGCCTGCGAAAGTACCCAAGAATATGTGGCATAAAGGAGAAGGATGATTACTGGTTGGCAACCCTCCTTGACCACCTTTATAAGAGGAAGGTCTCAGAACTCATCCCGTCCCCACAGAGAGTGCAAAAGATAAAATCCTAAGTGAGGCATGTCTGAATTTTTTTAGTCCTCGCCACCCAGGACTGCCAGCTTCCACATCCCATCGGCAGCGTCTGCATCACATGGTGGATGATTGCCTCGGGACCAAAACAGAGGTGGAGAGTTTTCCAGCTGATGATCCACTGACTTACTGGGTCATGAGAATAGACCACTGGCCGGAACTTGCCCAGTATGCTATTGAGTTGTTGGGCTGCCCTGCATCCAGTGTGCTTTTAGAATGGGAATTCAGTGCTGCAGGAGGTTTTCGTTACTGATCATAGAACGTGTCTATCCACAGACTCTGTCGACCGTTTGACTTTTATAAAAATTAATCAGTCCTGGATTACCAGCTATGAAGCCCCTGATGCCGATGTCACTGATTAAGTCTTTTTGGGATCTGGAATTTCTGCAGGACTTCGAGGCTGCCTAGCTTTGAGGGTGTTTAATCATTTCATCTGGAAGAATGTTTTTGGTATAGGTTTCATGGGCACAATTAACACCCAAAGACCAATTTTTCAGCAGCTGTTTGACAGGTGCATATCATTGCAATTTTTTACAGCAAGGCCAATTCTTGCTTTCATCAAGAGCACCTCTATAGTGTTACAGTGGGAAGGCGCCACCGACACCCAAAACCAATTTTTACGCACCCATAACCTCTATACAAAGTCAAAGTGACACCAGAATGTATCCAAAAAATCTCTAATCTTGTTCCCAGTGCACTACACGGGGGCCTCATCATACACACTGACGCCCCAGCTGTTGAGCAAAATAAAGGCAGCTTGCAGGGAAAATATCATTTTTTTTTGGCTTTATAAATGCAATTATTGCTGCAGCAGTTTCTAGACACAGTACAGATCTGCCACTTTACTGGTAGACTAAGGGGGCCCCCCAGGCACTATATTGGAAGGAATTTTTCATTTTTAGGCTTTCACTTTAAAAATAAAAAAAATCACTGCTCATTTAAAAATGACATTTTTCCAAACTTTTTTTTTTTGGTTCATGTCCCCCAGGTCAGGACCCGGACCCCTTTAACCATTGTATGCCCAATTACTTGCATATAAGCCTTCAAAATGGGCACTTTTGATTTTTGACGTTCGGGTCTCATTGAATTGAATTGGGTTCGTTATTCGGGGCCAAACTTTCGCAGTGTTCGAAAGTTCTGGTGCGAACCAAACAGGGGTCTGTTCGGCCCATCCCTACTCTTCACCCTACTCTGATGCCTTGACAAGTGACTGGGTGGGCTAAGGGATGTTGAATCGTGCTGGTACCGATAAAAGGAAGCTTTTACGGCGGACATACTCTTCTTGGGTATGGGGGTCCGTCACACCACCTTTTGCAGGGATTGCAAGAATAACTTTTGATTGGGGGTGTACAGACCACTCCTACTTGCTCTGGTTGCTTCTTTATTGCCCTGTGCTTGGCCTCATAGGCCTGGAGCACTCAAAGCCACACAGTTCGCAGGACGCAGCCATGTGTCCGCTGGCCCGAATGTATATATTTGGCCAACAAGTGGGGTAAGTCCAGGCCTTTCAGGACATTCATGCCCAGCACAACAGGCATTGCTGGGTTGACTGGGCCCGGGGTCACAACTATCCCTACCCGCTCCACCACTAGGTCTTGATTTATATCCTCACCCAGGTCGACCAGAATGGGTTGTTTCCTGGCTGCTCTGAGGGATAGGCAGCTGGGGTCTTATTGTTCTCATACTCCAAATCTCTGCACATAGAAATCATATCCTATGACTGTGACCTTTGACTGATGCAGTGTCAATCAGGCATGGGACTTCTTGCCTGTTGTCCAGGGCGGCTACTGTTGGGCTTGGTGCGACAATGTCCTCTGACTTGCTGGGACTTTGTGTTGTTAGTCCCGGGGTTCATCCCTCTGCCCCAGTAGTCAGTAGTTAAATTACAGCCTGGAAGATTTTCTAAACCAGACCGCCCACAGTTCTTGGATATGTGCCCGTAGCAGTCGCACCATCAGCATTTTGTTCACCTTGGGATCCCTGCGCAGTGGGTTTTCACCCCTATGGGTTTGGACTGAGTCCTTCTTACAGGAGACTACCTCCTGCGTCAAGGTATCCACATCCACTAGGGCATTAATAGCCAGCTCCACCAACAGCCGGAACCTGGTATAGGCACAGGGCATTTTCTAGTCTCTCCACTTACTCTGCCTGAGGAATCTTGGAGCCACTGAACTTTGCTATTAGGACTAAGGCAGATACTAGTGGAGCCATGCTGGAACCCAATCCTCCTTCCAAACCCGTTGCAAGGGACATGTCCTGTTGACTGCTGCCAAGTGTAGATAGGGTGAGGCGTGGTGAGGTGGCAATAACACACCCAGTCCAAGTGTGATATGGAGAACTTGAAATAAAGTAATGCAAAGGTAGTTCACATTGAACCCGGTGGGAAGTCTCTGGGATTCCAACAGAGTGTAGAGAGCAGGTATCAGCCAATCTGACAGCGTCTGTTATGAGGGGCAGAATGCAGCCTGGCCGTCTCATGCCAAAGCAGGATGATGAACAGAAAAGTAGCAATCTCTATGCTTTCCCTCCTCATCAGGAACCTTTCCCTGTCGCTAGTTCTGTCTCAATAGAATTAGTAGTATACACTTCTCCGATAATTCTCAGATAAATAACAATAGGAGAGACCTACGTACAATAAACACATTATGGCAGGCGACCCCAGTGTTTGAGCTGATTACATAAGCAATATCTGTACATGTTAATTTGAGGCATAGAGGCCCCAAATGTGTTTATGGAACCTCCAGTTCCTAGAGTCTGTGTTTTTTGGGGACATATGGACATGAATCCAAAGCAAGACCACTCCAAGGGTCCCCGTGCACATACATCCCAAAGAATAGTGTTCCCTTAAACGTCAGGGCCCATAGTCAGTAGGCAAGAGGCCACCCTGCAGTCCTCTCCAAAAGCCTCTGTCCCCGTTGGATCTGTCACACCAGTCAATGGCTAATAACACTAGGAGGATGTTTCTCAATCTACAAGTGCCAGTGGATAAGAGCTAGGGCCATTCTCTCCTTAGACGCACCCAAGGCTTTTGACGTTGTCAAGTGGCCTTACCTCTAGGAGGTTTGGGCTGGGGAAAAGGTTTGTTAATTGGGTACGTGTTTTCTAGTCTGATCCCAGAGCCAGACTGCGCATTAATAATATCCTTTCTTCCTCCTTTTCTTTACATAGGAGCACTAGACAAGGGTGTCCATTATCTCCCCTTTTGGAGATAATGGACACCCTGGTGGAACCCTTAGCCATCCAAATTCACAAGGATGCTGCAATTCTGGGATTTCACCAAGGCTCTTTTGAAGAGAAAATTTCCCTCTATGCAGACTTGGGAGATACAGCTGACTCCTTGCAGACTCTGATGGCAACCATTAATTAATTCGGTGAATTCACCATAAATTGGTAAAAATCCATCCTAATGCCCCTCGACGCACTAGGAGTACCTCTCCCTGCCTATGCTAGTCAAATTGCTGTTACCACTTTTAAGTATTTAGGGGTGATGGTATCTCCTGAGCCCTCAGAATACCTCCAACTGAACCTTTCCCCTCTGTTGGATAGGCAGAGTTTAAAAAGCGTGTTAACTTAATAAAGATGATCTGAGCCCCACAGCTCCTATATATTTTCCATAACTCTCCAATGTGGATCTCTAATAAATGATTTAAACACATTGATTTCCCATTCCAAGATCTCATATGGAAGAAGAAAAAGGCCCATATCACCTTAACCACTTAGTAAGTGCAGTATAGTAAGGATAGAGGAGGTTTGTCAGTTCTGCATCCCAGAATGTATTTTCTGGCTTCCCAGATGCAACAGTTTGCTGGTTGGGGACATTGTAATACCTTAGACCCCGTAGCTCAGTTGGTAACCCTGTCCAACTCTACCTTGCCTGCTAGCTCCCACCTGAAGATGGACCTTCTGAGCCTTCCCCCTTCTTCCCACACGGCAGTTTGTTAGGCTACTAAAGAGGCACTGCATATGTCTGGCCCTCTGTATTTTACCCCCCTATGGCATAACCCCAATTATCCCGAACTCTGCAAATTTATCTTGGCAACAAAGGGGTGTTTGTTTTTTTTCCCCCAAGTTTTTAGTGCAACTATGATCACAACTATGATATGATCACTTATGCACTGAATTCTCATTGTCCCACAAGCAATTTTACCAATATCTTCAATTCAGACATGCACTACAAACCCAAAAACAAACACTTAATTTAACAGTATCTAGTTCAGCCTTAGTGACCGAGGTCCTACAATCCAGTGTCTTTAAAGGTTTGATATCCTGTATATATCTGGAGTTGTTGCCCTCCATTCAGAACCACACTTTGTTGAAATGCAGGGCTCGCTGGGTGGCTGATATAGGAGATATTGATGGTGATCAAAGGGACATGGCCCTAGGATCGATTCCTGTTACATCCCTATCGGCCTCACACAAGCTCTCACAGTTGTTTAGTCTTCATAGAGCCTACTGTACACCCGCCACCTTGTTTGATTGGGGCAGGAGAGATATGCCACTGTGCCTTAAATGTAACATACACAGAGGTGATTTTATACACATGATCTGGCGATGCCCAAAGCTCACTTGGTATTGGACTAAGGTCCTACAGACTATCTCGAACCTCACGCCAAGTTTCTGTACCTCTAACCCCTTTGGTGTGCCTACTTGGAACTGTGGACACTAAAATCTACCCACCGGGTGTATACATTATGATAACTAGATTGCTATACTTAGCTAGGAAGTTAATTGATTCTGGATATTACCCACGGTACCTTCTAGAAAGAAATGGGTTGAGTATGTTAATTCTCTACTACTTGGTGAAAATGTAATCTTATTTGGCAGAGCTGGTTGGATTCTCACGGCCTCGCTCCTTCACAGCTAGTAATGGATAGACAAATTTAAGTTGGCACGGCCCCACTGTTAAGGGGCTCGAATTGTTTCATCCACCTAAAGCATCAGTTATATTAGGCTTGTTCTGAGCTTATAGTAGATTATTCTAGGAAAACAGAAGGAAATTGTATTGTGCACAGCTTATTGAACTATGAGCTCTGGTTGATCTGTTTTTTTTTTCTTACATTCTCTATTATTTTACGTTCTATTTGCACAGACTGACGACTGTTTATTTTATGCATATTATGTATGATTCATACTGACTAATATGCTAATATGTCTTTGTACTTTTCAGATGCTTTTTTCATATTGGTAAAAAATAGTTTGGATTAAAAAAAACTGACTGAATGTGAGTATTAAGTGAAGCATCACCGTGAACCATCTGTTTGTTTCCTTCTCTTCCAGATGTTAAAAGAATTTTGAAGAAGGATCATGTGTTTTCCAAGAAAAAGATATCCGTGTACCCTTACTACCCATTGTTGGGTATAGCAATGTATGGGAAGGACGGACCATGTATAGAAATACCAAAGCCTATAGAGTTTAATATCAGTCCATACATATTCCAACTTATCTGTAATAATGAAGAACTAAAGAACAACATAGATGTGAAGATGAAGAATAAACATTGTGAGATCAAATGGCCAGCTCAAAATTGCCAGAATCCTTTCCTTCAACTCATCTTCCCTCCCACCTTGTCTACCCATCTCAGGTCTGTGACAAAGATTGTACCGCAGTGGAGTGAGGATATTTATAATGAATTTGCACTCTTCATATCAAAGTTCAGAGTAATAGAGTATAAAATGGATAAGTCCGTCTGGGAAACTATTAGAGAACATGTCAGCAGCTCCACCTATGATGGAGTACTCATCAAACCTGACTTTGGTTTAGAGAAAGTTTTCTTGGCTGGAATGTCCAAGGATGTTACAAAGATTGACCCGACATTCAGACAACTGGTAGAGGAAACCACCAAAGTGGTGGAAAGAAAGAAACAAACCAAGACTGAGACCTTATCTATGTCTCCAGTTCTCTATCAGATTATGTGTAACAGCGGCCTAAAGAAGAAGATCATGGGCCAGGTTCCAGAGCTGAAGATGGACTATGATGTGCCAACAAAGAAAGCCCGTCTATCGGGACTGAGAGTTGAAGTGCTCACCGCCAAATGTGAGATACTCAACATCAAACAACAAATGAAAAGTAAACTCATCCAGATGAATCCACACCTCGTCCAGTTCCTGATGTCCACCGATAACGAGGAGCTGTCTTCTCTGCTCTTTTTACATCACAAAATTAATGCAATGCTGGAAATTGATGATGGCGTTGTTAGACTGATGGGTCATTCAAAGGAAGACTTGATAGAAGCAGAAAATCAAATTAAGGAAAATCTGCTCCACAGACAACTTTTAATTGAAGACAAAAGTCTTCTGAAGACTCCTGAGTGGAGAAGTCTCCAGTCACATCTGCTCCAGGAATTTAATGCAGAAAAAATCACAGTTCTAATAGAGGAATCTTCTTCTGGAACGGAGGATAACATGGTCATCGCCGGCCTGCCTTCAAATGTTCTAAAGTGTTACCAACAAGTCAGCGCTTTTCTGGAGAAGAACACTACTATAGAGACAGAAATTCCAGTTCAACCTTCAGCAAAGATGACGTTCATCTGGGAGGAAAGGAAGGAGATGTTGGAAAAGATAAAGGAAAATGTAAATGTAACAAAGAACCAGAACAGCATATGCCTGTCAGGATCACGGGTGAAGGTTCAAGAGGCAGCAAATGTCATTAGGGACATTCTGTACTCACTTCACAGTGATACTCTGCGTATTGAGAAACCGGGAGCCAAAAAGTTTTGTAAGGTCAATGAAGAAGTTCATGCTACAACCGCAAGGACAAATTACCATTGTGTGATATGTTTGGATGAGGCTGGTGTAAACGATGATCTATTTAAAAAATCCCAATTCCAGATAACTCTTCCAAATGGAATGACCCTCTCTGTATATAAAGATGACCTGTGCCGTCATAATGTAGATGTCATTGTTAATGTAGCCAATGAAGATCTGAAACATATTGGGGGTTTGGCAAAAGCTATTCTGGATGCAGCAGGACATAAACTCCAAGATGACTGCGATCAGATTATCAGGAAAGATGGTAAATTGTTAACTGGAAATTCAGTAATTACTGACGTAGGGAAATTGCCTTGCAAACAAATAATACATACAATCGCTCCCCGATGGGATGCAAATTCACGCTCCAGATGTGAACAGCTTCTACGGAAGGCGATTACCACCAGTTTACAGCTGGCCTCTGAGAAGAGTCTCAGTTCAATAGCAATTCCTGCTGTCAGTTCTGGAGTTTTTGGATTTCCTCTAAAATTATGTGTTGAGAACATAGTGGAAGCCATACGGGACTATGTAGAGACGCCGGGACAACAGAGCACTTTACAGAGAATCCATCTTGTGGATATGAATGATGAAATCGTCAACATTTTCTCTGAGGTTACAAAGGAAAAATTTGGTAACCAAACAAGCGCTGTGCCATCTACAGCAATGACACCCCAGCTGGTCACAAGAGTGACACAGAGCCCACCAGCACCAGCACCAGTGAATAGAGGTAATGACAACACTGTGATGACCAAGGAAGGACTGAAGATCAAGCTGCTTCAGAAGAATATTGAGGACTGTTCGGTATGTATATTCTCCAGCACTTTCCTGCTAAATTAGAACAGTTTACCATGAAGGTTTTTTCCATTTATATTCCTGCTAAAGTAGGACTCCACTTTTATGATTCAAATAGAGGTAGGAAGGGTTAGAACCTCTGTTGCTTCTTTCTTCCTGTCCAAGTGGGATAGTAGAAAGTGGGGGGAATCTGCCTAACAGGGACACAGAGAGCAATAAAAATATAACAGAGGTTCTCACTCTTTCCAAATCTTGACGTCAAGGGGATTTCCACAGCTGGCCCAAACAGCAGTGGAAACTTGACAGAGATGTTTCAATTTCCCGACATTAAGGCAAAAATACACTACTGCTTTTACAAGGTGTATATAAGCCTTTCTCAATCAGGATTTAGTGGATTCCTAGTGTTCTTCCAGAGGTTACTGGGGGTTCTTTGACCCTTGAGCAATTTCTGCCCCTGACAGTAACTCCAGACCAGTGATCTTTTTTAGCTTAGGAACATTCTTCCCAACTTTTCTTTATTAAAAGTCTTGCAATCAATAAGCATAAAATCACTATATATATAATATACATAAATATATACATATTTACATAAATGAAAATAAATATAGCAAATCTGCTCTCAAACAAAAAAATGACTTTACAGCAAAAACAAAACTCATCATGAACATGTCATTATTGGGGATAATCTTACTACAACTTACACCAATACACCAGACATCTAAACTGTGAGGTCAAGAAACAAACCCGCACCCATTATGCATGCAGCCCTTCTTCAAAAAGAAGATACTAACCAACAAAAGCTAAGGGAGTGAAAGAAACAGAAAAAGAAAACAGCTCCTCACCCAGAGATGGGCAGTTCACCAAAGGCAGGTCTGATATTCCTCCACGCCCTTTTCCAGGTGTATATCAGCTTTTCTCAATCAGGATTTAGTGGATTCCTAGTGTTCTTCCAGAGGTTACTGGGGGTTCTTTGACCGTTGAGCAATTTCTGCCCCTGACAGTAAATCCTGACCAATGATCTTTTTAGCTTAGGAACATTCTTCCCACTGACCACCAATGTAAGGAACATTCTTCCCACTGACCACCAATGTAAGGAACATTCTTCTCACTGATCACCAAAGTAAGGAACATTCTTCCCACTGATCACCAAAGTAAGGAACATTCTTCCCACTGATCACCAATGTAAGGAACATTCTTCCCACTGATCACCAATGTAAGGAACATTCTTCCCACTGATCACCAATGTAAGGGACATTCTTCCCACTGATCACCAATGTAAGGAACATTCTTCCCACTGATCACCAATGTAAGGAACATTCTTCCCACTGATCACCAATGTAAGGAACATTCTTCCCACTGATCACCAATGTAAGGAACATTCTTCCCACTGATCACCAATGTAAGGAACATTCTTCCCACTGATCACCAATGTAAGGAACATTCTTCCCACTGATCACCAATGTAAGGAACATTCTTCTCACTGATCACCAATGTAAGGAACATTCTTCTCACTGATCACCAATGTAAGGAACATTCTTCTCACTGATCACCAATGTAAGGGACATTCTTCTCACTGATCACCAATGTAAGGGACATTCTTCCCACTGATCACCAATGTAAGTAACATTCTTCCCACTGATCACCAATGTAAGGAACATTCTTCCCACTGATCACCAATGTAAGGAACATTCTTCCCACTGATCACCAATGTAAGGAACATTCTTCCCACTGATCACCAATGTAAGGGACATTCTTCCCACTGATCACCAATGTAAGGAACATTCTTCCCACTGATCACCAATGTAAGGAACATTCTTCCCATTGATCACCAATGTAAGGAACATTCTTCCCACTCTTCACCAATGTAAGGAACATTCTTCCCACTGATCACCAATGTAAGGAACATTCTTCTCACTGATCACCAATGTATAGAACATTCTTCCCACTGATCACCAATGTAAGGAACATTCTTCTCATTGATCACCAATGTAAGGGGCATTCTTCTCACTGATCACCAATGTAAGGAACATTCTTCTCATTGATCACCAATGTAAGGAACATTCTTCTCACTGATCACCAATGTAAGGAACATTCTTCCCACTGATCACCAATGTAAGGAACATTCTTCTCACTGATCACCAATGTAAGGAACATTCTTCCCACTGATCACCAATGTAAGGAACATTCTTCTCACTGACCACCAATGTAAGGAACATTCTTCTCACTGATCACCAATGTAAGGAACATTCTTCCCACTGATCACCAATGTAAGGAACATTCTTCTCACTGACCACCAATGTAAGGAACATTCTTCCCACTGATCACCAATGTAAGGAACATTCTTCCCATTGATCACCAATGTAAGGAACATTCTTCCCACTCTTCACCAATGTAAGGAACATTCTTCCCACTGATCACCAATGTAAGGAACATTCTTCTCACTGATCACCAATGTATAGAACATTCTTCCCACTGATCACCAATGTAAGGAACATTCTTCTCATTGATCACCAATGTAAGGGGCATTCTTCTCACTGATCACCAATGTAAGGAACATTCTTCTCATTGATCACCAATGTAAGGAACATTCTTCTCACTGATCACCAATGTAAGGAACATTCTTCCCACTGATCACCAATGTAAGGAACATTCTTCCCATTGATCACCAATGTAAGGAACATTCTTCCCACTCTTCACCAATGTAAGGAACATTCTTCCCACTGATCACCAATGTAAGGAACATTCTTCCCACTGACCACCAATGTAAGGAACATTCTTCTCACTGATCACCAATGTATAGAACATTCTTCCCACTGATCACCAATGTAAGGAACATTCTTCTCATTGATCACCAATGTAAGGGGCATTCTTCTCACTGATCACCAATGTAAGGAACATTCTTCTCATTGATCACCAATGTAAGGAACATTCTTCTCACTGATCACCAATGTAAGGAACATTCTTCCCACTGATCACCAATGTAAGGAACATTCTTCTCACTGATCACCAATGTAAGGAACATTCTTCCCACTGATCACCAATGTAAGGAACATTCTTCTCACTGACCACCAATGTAAGGAACATTCTTCTCACTGATCACCAATGTAAGGAACATTCTTCTCACTGATCACCAATGTAAGGAACATTCTTCTCACTGATCACCAATGTAAGGAGCATTCTTCTCACTGATCACCAATGTAAGGAACATTCTTCTCACTGATCATCAATGTAAGGGACATTCTTCTCACTGATCACCAATGTAAGGAACATTCTTCTCACTGATCACCAATGTAAGGAACATTCTTCTCACTGATCACCAATGTAAGGAGCATTCTTCTCACTGATCACCAATGTAAGGAACATTCTTCTCACTGATCACCAATGTAAGGAACATTCTTCTCACTGATCACCAATGTAAGGAACATTCTTCTCACTGATCACCAATGTAAGGAACATTCTTCTCACTGATCACCAATGTAAGGAACATTCTTCTCACTGATCACCAATGTAAGGAGCATTCTTCTCACTGATCACTAGGGATGAGCTCCGAGTTCGAGTCGAACTCATGTTCGACTCGAACATCGGCTGTTTGCCAGTTCGCCGAACAGCGAACAATTTGGGGCAAATTCGAAAGCCGCGGAACACCCTTTAAAAGTCTATGGGAGAAATAAAAAGTGCTCATTTTAAAGGCTTATATGCAAGGTATTGTCATGAAAAGTGTTTGGGGACCCGGGTCCTGCCCCAGGGGACATGGATCAATGCAAAAAAAGTTTTAAAAACGGCAGTTTTTTCAGGAGCAGTGATTTTAATAATTCTTAAAGTAAAACAATAAAAGTGTAATATTCCTTTAAATTTCGTACCTGGGGGGGTGTCTATAGTATGCCTGTAAAGGGGCGCATGTTTCCTGTGTTTAGAACAGTCTGAGAGCAAAATGACAGGTCCTTCAGGTCTGGTATGGATTTTAAGGGGAACCCTGCGCCAAAATTTCAAGGGTTTCTGCGTTGAAAAAAAGTTTGAGAAGGACTTCTCTGATGTAGTATACATGTGTACATTCATGCCCTATTCAGGAAATATAACAGTAGAAGAAGACCACACATAATTACATATTCATTATAATAAATATCACCTCTAGTCTTTCATATTTGGTTTCTCTTTCTTTCTGGATCTGGAACAAATTAGAATTACAAAGATTGTTATTTGTATCCTTTTTAATTGCAAACCATTTAACTCTTAGGATTTTTTTTTCAATTAATATCACTTGGTAATGCTTGTCATCTCTCTATGGCAGACGGATGTCATTGTGAACAGTGTAGTAGGAGCCGGTCTGAACCTGAATATTGGTGCCGTATCCAAAGCCTTGCTGAGTCGGGCAGGCTCTAATATGCAGCAACTCCTGAACGATGCAAGTCTCGGCACTCAGACCGCGCCAGGATCCGTGTTTAGTACCGACGGCTGCAATCTCAACTGTCAAGAGGTTCTTCATGTTGTGACCCCTCATTGGGACAGACAAGGAACATCAGAAACGGTACCTTCAGGCCCACAGAGTGTGGTGGGAAATTCTTTGGGTTTGGATTTATTAAAGGACTAAAACCTGATCAGTTTGTAAAGGAAACTTTCACTTAACTTAGTGAATGCAGTAAAAATTGGCATTGCAAAGAATACCCAATCACATACAAAGTATTAAAAAAAAAAAGGATTTTTGCTGGTACATGATTGGATGGTTGATACCAAGACAACTTCACCTTATTGCAGATGTTTAGTCCTTAGATGTGGTGACTGCATTCTTTTTTTTCTTTTTCAGGGTAGTGGGGGAATTTGGAAAGTGGCAGTTGTGTGGGGGTGGTGGATGGATGGTAAAGGGGGAGCATTGGTGGGAGTATGGGGAAGGGGGAGAATAGGGGGAGGGAAATGGGTGGAGGGTGTACTGAGCCAGAGCCCACTGTAGTATTTAATATTAACCTTTAGAAGAGGGGTAAAGAAAAAATAAACAGTGTTTAAATCATATCAGAGACAATATTTAAAGAGCTTCTGGGGATACGATCATTTCTCAAGGAATGCACATTATTCCTCTGAATGAACTCAATCCGACAAAACCAAGTTTTCCTATTGGGTTCTTCATGATGTTGGAGGGATGAGGTTAGATCTTCCAATTGTTGAATTTAAGATATGGTGGACCTCCAGAGAGACATCAGTAGAGAGTATTAGGCCATACTTTTAGTTTTTTTTGTCAATTGGAGATACATCTTTTTTTATACAACCATATTCTCTGATCTTGTGAATGTTGTTATCTCTTTCAACAAATGTGTATCTCATTATATGACTGAAAGCATTCTAGGGGTTTTTCAAGTCTCTCATTTAAAATGTGGAGGGAGAACTGCAGTTTATGTTGGAGAATCAGATAGATCTTCTAGACTATTCAGTGTTGGTCTAGATTTAATAATAATAAAGAGCAGTGGCGGAACTACCAGGGTCGCAAAGATCACACCTGTGACCGACCCTGGAGTTCCGCCACTGTGGGGGGCCCCAAGAGCCTGGACTGTTGCTCCCCAGCAGCTGCAGAGCTCTAAGCTGAGAGAGTCTCTCTCTCACAGCCCAGAGCCAGTACTGACAGTTGCCCATACCTCCCAACTTTTTGAGATGGGAATGAGGGACACCTATCAGCAAAAGTATGCAGGCATAGGACGCATTCCCTACCACGCCCCCTTAAAGGAGAATTGTACAAAAAACAAGATTGATTAAACCCACAAGTGCTTTTTTACCATTACTATTCCTTTATATTGTAATTTATAACTGCAGCAATTTAGAAATCAGATGAAAGATTTAGCACTGGGAAACACTTTTTGATGGATAAAAAGTGCATTTTATATACAACTATATAGATCAGACCAAAATGAGGGACAAATGAGGAGGGATGAGGGACAGAGGGACATTGCTCCAAATCAGGGACAGTCCCTCAAAATCAGGGATCAGTTGGGAGCTATAGTTGCTCCCTCCCCCCACATGGATGGGAGAGGAGAGAGAAAGCTGGTTCTGCTCCTCCTGTGTCCCGTGTGGGTGGGAAGTTTGAAGCCCAGCAGCCAGAAAAGGAAAGGACTGTGGACTCTCATGTAAGGGGGGTTTTGGTGAGCAGAGACCCCCTTACATCAGAGTTCTCTATCATCATCAGAGTCTTCAGAGTCACCCCTTACAGTGTAAGGGAACTCTGCCAGTTCAGATGTAGGGGGAAACTCTGCGGATTCAGATGTAAGGGTAAACTCTTTTGATTGAGATGTAAAGGGGAACTCTGTGGATTCATATTTAAAGGGGAACTCTGTTGACTCTGATGTAAGGGTGAACTCTTGTTATTAAAGTTACATGATTAGAAATGTTATTTAACCATTTCACCCCCGGAAGATTTGGCTGCTCAATGACCAGTCCATTTTTTGCGATGCGGCACTGCGTCGCTTTAACTGACAATTGCGCGGTCGTGCGACGCTGTACCCAAACAAAATTGATGTTGTTTTTTTCCCACAAATAGAGCTTTCTTTTGATGGTATTTGATCACCTCTGCGGTTTTTATTTTTTGCGCTGTAACCTGCACTCCCAAAACGCCCCCTGCCTATTGCAATGAATGGGCAACGCTCCCAGAGCACCTTAAAATTGCTTTAAAAGCGCCGCAACATGGGACTTTTTACATTTTTTTTTTGTAAAAAGCACCCGCTAGCGGACGAAAAGCACGGCTAAAACAGCGCTAAAGCACCGCCAAAAAACTCTTTGCTTGCTTTCGTAGTATGCTTCAGGTCATTGTCCATCTGCACTGTGAAGCGCCGTCCAATGAGTTCTGAAGCATTTTGCTGAATATGAGCAGATAATATTGTCCGAAACACTTCAGAATTCATCCTGCTGCTTTTGTCAGCAGTCACATCATCAATAAATACAAGAGAACCAGTTCCATTGGAAGCCATACATGCCCATGTCATGACACTACCACCACCATGCTTCACTGATGAGGTGGTATGCTTTGGATCATGAGCAGTTCCTTTCCTTCTCCATACTCTTCTCTTCCCATCACTCCGGTACAAGTTGATCTTGGTCTCATCTGTCCATAGAATGTTGTTCCAGAACTGTTTTTGAGGCTCACCAATGGTTTACATCTTGTGGTGAACCCTCTGTATTCACTCTGGTGAAGTCTTCTCTTGATTGTTGACTTTGACACACATACACCTACCTCCTGGAGAGTGTTCTTCATCTGGCCAACTGTTGTGAAGGGTGTTTTCTTCACCAGGGAAAGAATTCTTCGGTCATCCACCACAGTTGTTTTCCATGGTCTTCCGGGTCTTTTGGTGTTGCTAATCTCACCGGTGCATTCTTTCTTTTTAAGGATCTTCCAAACAGTTGATTTGGCCACACCTAATGTTTTTGCTATCTCTCTGATGGGTTTGTTTTGTTTTTTCAGCCTAATGATGGCTTGCTTCACTGATAGTGACAGCTCTTTGGATCTCATATTGAGAGTTGACAGCAACAGATTCCAAATGCAAATAGTACACTTGAAATGAACTCTGGACCTTTTATCTGCTCCTTGTAAATGGGATAATCAGGTAATAACACACACCTGGCCATGGAACAGCTGAGCAGCCAATTGTTCCATTACGTTTGGTCCCTTAAAAACTGTGAGGCACATATACAAACTGTTGTAATTCCTACACTGTTCACCTGATTTGGATGCAAATACCTTCAAATTAAAGATGAAAGTCTGCAGTTAAAGCTCATCTTGTTCGTTTCATTTCAAATCCATTGTGGTGGTGTATAGAGCCAAAAAGATTAGAATTGAGTCGATGTCCCAATATTTATGGACCTGACTGTAGAAGCCCCAAATATGTATATGGAACCTCCAATTCTCAGAGTCCCTGTGTTTTGGGGAGATACAGGCTTGAATCTAAATAAGATCACTCCAGGAGTCCCCCAGGAACGCACCTCCCAAAGAGTAGCGTTCCCTTAAAAGCCAAGACCCATAGTCAGTAGGCAAGAGGCCACCCTGCAGTCCCCTCCAAAAGCCCCTGTCACACATGGAGTTTGCAGGTGATCCCTGTGCTTGTATGGGTTTCATCTGGGTACCCCAGTGTCCTTCCTCACTCTAAAGACTGGTAGGTCAGTTGGCTAAACTAGGTGCTCCCAAGATGGCTGCCCCACCGCCTAAACCCTTTTTAGTCCCCAGGGAGAAAAGCACTATAGAATTGCAAATTAAATATATGTGATTTTTTAAAAAAAATCTTGCCCAGAGTTACCCTTTAACCTTGGACTCTCTGTTTCAGATTCTTCGCACAAATATCAAAAACTGTTTGGCGCTGGCAGAGCAGAACCAGCGGAAGTCAATATCTTTTCCAGCTATTGGGACCGGCAATCTTGGCTTTCCGAAGGATTTGGTGGCATTTGTGATGTTCGATGAGATTTTCCAGTTTAGCTGCCAAAACAAAGTACAGAATCTTGTAGAAGTTCATTTGGTCCTTCACCCCAGTGACAGGGACACCATCAAGGTAATGGAGATCTCCTGTTTATTGTGATGCTCTTAGTCTAGAGGTTGAATATTCCTGCATGGCCATCTGGGTGGTGGGGTGTCCTGCTCCTTGTCCCCGGCAAGCACAGAGCCATCATTAGGTGCATGGAGATGGTGCTGGAGCTGTGTAGGACCTGTTGGAAAAATCTGAAAAAACAAAGGAGTGAGGAATTTGGCCCTTGCATCCTACAGGAGTGTCAGTTGACAAATAATGAGGAAGGTGATAGTGCAAGCCACTTGAACAGGATACACATACAGAATGATACATTTGGTGACTACAAACAGAAACATGGATTTCCAAAGACTCTTTATAGAAGGTATCATTGTAGTGCATAAGATTATAGAAAGCCTCTCCTTCATCCCACTAGACCCCGGCCACCTCACTTCCAAAGTCACATTACCTGTATCTCATATATGTTTTTCTTGCTGTATAGTGGATGTTTTCTTGGTTTATGTATTTACAGGCATTTACAAGCCAACTGGAAAACTGCACTGATGCTGCCACTAGCGGGGCCACCAACATGAAATCAGCTGGGACGGGGTCAAGTATGTTTATGTAATATTAATCTATGTCTGCTATAAGGAGTTTATTTACTCAAACTATTCCATATATTTTATAATATACAAAGGAACACTTCATATCAGATTCTAATTTAATATATACTGTATGACCAAAAGTCTTTGAACCCTTGGCCATCACACCTACATGAGCTTGTTGAACATTCCATTCCAAATTAATGGCCATCAATATGGAGTTGCTCACCGCCCTTCCCCTCGTAGTCTCCACTCTTCTGGGAAGACTTTCCACAAGGTTTGAAGGGTGTCTATGGGAATTTGTGCCCATTTGTGAGGTCAGGTATTGAAGACCCGACTCACCATCAGAGATCCATTTCATCCCAAAGGTGATCAGTAGGGGTGAGGTCAGGGCTCTGTGCAGGACACTCGAGTTCCTCCACACCAAGCTGGTCACACCGTGTCTTTATGGAGCTGGCTTTGTACACAGGAGGGGCACAGTTATACTGGAACAAAAAAAGGGTCTACCCAGAACTGTTACCACAAGGTTGGAAGAGCACAATTGTCTACGATGTCTTTGTACGATGTAGTATTACCAGGACCATTCACTGGAGCCACCTGAAATCTGTCATTTGGGAAGGGGGTCTACATACTGTACATCTGCCATACATTCCTATCCTTTCTGTCTTGCAGCATTCTTTGGGACGGTGACAAACCCATCACTCTGGGTTCATGAAATGAAGATCGGATCTATCACTTATCAGGTGAAGACCGGCGATATAACTAAAGAGGACACTGAAGTCATTGTAAATTCTTCCAACCGAGACTTCACTCTGTGCACAGGTGATTCATTCCGACCCCCAACATCTGAATATCAGATTATACAACAATCAGCCATAACTCTATGACTATCCAGTATGTCCCCTTTTTGCTGCCAAAACAGCCCTGACCCGTCGAGTCATGGGCTCCACTAGACCTCTGAAGGTATGATGTGGTATCTGGCAGATCCTTTAGGTCCTGCAAGTTGCAAGGTGGGGCCTCCATGGACCAGACTTCCCATAGTACATCCTGGTGCCACCTCTTTCCCAGGTAAGTGACGCACACACACCCGGCCATCCACATTATGTAAAAGAAAACATGATTCATCAGACCAAACCACCTTCTTCCATTGTTCTGTGCTCCAGTTCTGATGCTCACGTCCCCATTATAGGCATTTATGGCTGTGGACACAGGTCTAGTGATTACAATTTGGTTCTTGTCAAAGTCGCTCATATCCTGACACCTGCCTATTTTTTTCTGCTTTCAACACATCAACTTCAGGGACATCATGTTCACTTGCTGCCTAATATATCCCACCCACTTTCAGGTAACAAAATAATCAGTGTTATTCACTTTACCAGTCATAAAGTTATGGCTGATCAGTGTAGATTGTAAATCACTCATGAAGAAATCCAGAAAAAAAAAGTGGTCATAATTTTGTTCTATGTTCAGAGTCCTAGATAGAACAGGGGTGGGTAGTACAGATAATACAATGCATACAATGATCCAATGATTAGTATAGCATAAAAAACTACAACCTGAGGAGAGGAGTGTGAAGAGTGCACTTGATGCCTGTAGAGGTGATCGGGATGGGGGAGGGGAATCCCAGAGAAGGTCTGGGTGGTGGAGTGTGAGGACATGACTGGAGTAGGGGGGGTCATGTGTCATTGTATCTGGAAACTGGTGAGGGAATGTATAGAGACATCAGATTGTGAAGGGCTTTGTATGAGTTATAGATGGAAAGACTTGTAGATGAGGGAATATGAATTTTGTTGGGCTCATCTCTCTGTTGAGTTGACACCGGACCTAATTCACAAAGCTAACACACCAGGATAAAGGATACTTGTTTTTGGTTGAGTCCAATAAGATGTGAAAATGACAGTCACATGGATAAATAAGGACACATAACCGTGTGTTGAAGCTCTGTGAATTGAGCCTCATTGTGTTTTTATATTTTTTATTTGCAGGAGTTTCAAAAGCGATTCTGGATGCTGCTGGACCGTCTGTTGTATCATCTGCTGCGGCTCTGGGTAAAGCTCTGCACTGGACCATTCTTGTTTTATTCTTTGTTTTTGCCTTTGTACAAGAATAGACAATGCACCAACATAATGTGACAGACGTAGGGAAGATATAGAGAGAAATGGGTTTAAACCATTGGGTATTACTATTGATGGACGCTCACCCGGTGCCAGTAAAGGCCATGCCATGTACATCTTTATATGTCTGTGAAAGTTCTCATTTATCCAAGTCATGGTATACTGTAGCTAGTAATAAATGGCCACATTCTGCTTGATTTGTTCTGTTGAAGATATTTTCACAAAAAAAGATTTCTAATCCTGCACTCTTCAACCTAGATATCCACTGTCCTAATTAGGTGAACCAGGTAGAGCTGCTCCCCTAGGAGATTGTCAACAAGTTCTGGGCTGCAATCTGTAACGAAAGGAAGAAGGGAAAAAAACAATACAAGGGAAGCGCTCCCCTAGTGTAAAACCTCCTTTATTGGGAACAAGAAAGACCACAAGATGCACTCACATGGTTCCAATGAAAACACGGCCCACCGAGCCATGGAGCTGCTCTAAGATGTATTCCTGCATACAGCCAGGGACGCCAAGTTTTATGATTTTGGAATATGATGTTTATATGACATAATTATGTAGATATCTGTATATTTCTCATCCAAGTAGTGACAAGTTTCTTATTAGAATTATTTTTAGGTATAAAGTACTGCTGATGGATAGCTCAGAATGTGTAAATACATATACTGTACATATGCCACTTAGTAAGCCATCTGATAGTAAGGGGTTAATGCCTCCTCCTGGGACTCTAACCCAGGTCAGGCTTTTAAGTAGATGGAGGAGCGCTACTGAGCATGCCTGAAGAAGGAGGCCACGTCTTCAGAAACGTGTTTCAGTATCCACAGTACACAGACTTGCGTTCTGTGACTCCCCCGGCACATTGGATCGGTGCCCACAGCCATCCTGACTCTTCATTACAAGTGCCACAGGCTGTATTGGTTTGAGTGTCTCCAGCGGCAGCTCTTGGCTCAGAGTGCCTGGCTGTATGCAGGAATACATCTTAGAGCAGCTACCCGACTCGGTGGATGGGATCACTCTGGTTTACATTACAAGTTCTGTGACAGGCGTGTTTTCATTGGAACCATGTGAGAGCATCTTGTTCTCTTTCTTGTCATATTACCAATAAAGAAGGTTTTACACTATGGGAGCGCGTCCCTTGTTTTTTTCCTTCTACCTGTTAAAGATATTTGAAAGCTTCTCCAAGTCACTTCTTCAGTTATAATGAATGTCAGAAAATTTCCTCCAGTGTCTATACCCACACAGGTAACAGAGACACCTTCATCTAATTACCATTGAATGTGTCAAGGCAGATGTTGATTTCCAAGAACAGGATGGTGTTTTATTTTATGAAGATGTATTTAATATGTATTGTCACAGTGTCTCCCAGTGTTAGTTCTCCTGCAGCCCGTTCTACGGAGCGGACCGGGGCAGACTGACGCCAGTTGAGACCCGTTTTGGTAACGGAAAGTTCCTGAGGATGCAGAGAAGTGTTTGCAGAGTGGGGATATGTCCGCCAGCAAAGGGTAGGGTGACCACATTGCCAAACTGCCATTCAAGGACACCCACCCCCCCAAAAAAAGATGATTTTTGACTTTTTTTTGCAGATTTTTGGGGCAGGGGCGTATGAAATCAGCGGCCCGTGTGTAAGATCAAAAGTGGGCCCTAGGCATCAAGAAGAACAACAATATGGCGGCACAGCACGTTGTGGTGAACAGTGGACATGTCTTAAATTGCGCTAAACATTGGCTTAAAGGGGGTGTTGTTAAAGAGAGTCTGAGATGACTTATATAGTGCAGAATGTGGTAATGTTATAGGGAATGCAGAGTGTATGGAGGTGAGTAGTATGTACAGGAGAGGAGTGCGGAGTGTATGGAGGTGAGTAGTATGTACAGGAGAGGAGTGCAGAGTGTATGGAGGTGAGTAATATGTACAGGAGAGGAGTGCGGAGTGTATGGAGGTGAGTAGTATGTACAGGAGAGGAGTGCAGAGTGTATGGAGGTGAGTAATATGTACAGGAGAGGAGTGTGGAGTGTATGGAGGTGAGTAGTATGTACAGGAGAGGAGTGTGGAGTGTATGGAGGTGAGTAGTATGTACAGGAGAGGAGTGTGGAGTGTATGGAGGTGAGTAGTATGTACAGGAGAGGAGTGTGGAGTGTATGGAGGTGAGTAATATGTACAGGAGAGGAGTGCGGAGTGTATGGAGGTGAGTAGTATGTACAGGAGAGGAGTGCGGAGTGTATGGAGGTGAGTAGTATGTACAGGAGAGGAGTGCGGAGTGTATGGAGGTGAGTAGTATGTACAGGAGAGGAGTGCAGAGTGTATGGAGGTGAGTAATATGTACAGGAGAGGAGTGCAGAGTGTATGGAAGTGAGTAGTATGTACAGGAGAGGAGTGCAGAGTGTATGGAGGTGAGTAGTATGTACAGGAGAGGAGTGCGGAGTGTATGGAGGTGAGTAGTATGTACAGGAGAGGAGTGCAGAGTGTATGGAGGTGAGTAGTATGTACAGGAGAGGAGTGTGGAGTGTATGGAGGTGAGTAATATGTACAGGAGAGGAGTGCAGAGTGTATGGAGGTGAGTAATATGTACAGGAGAGGAGTGCGGAGTGTATGGAGGTGAGTAGTATGTACAGGAGAGGAGTGTGGAGTGTATGGAGGTGAGTAGTATGTACAGGAGAGGAGTGCGGAGTGTATGGAGGTGAGTAGTATGTACAGGAGAGGAGTGTGGAGTGTATGGAGGTGAGTAATATGTACAGGAGAGGAGTGCGGAGTGTATGGAGGAGAGTAGTATGTACAGGAGAGGAGTGTGGAGTGTATGGAGGTGAGTAGTATGTACAGGAGAGGAGTGTGGAGTGTATGGAGGTGAGTAGTATGTACAGGAGAGGAGTGTGGAGTGTATGGAGGTGAGTAGTATGTACAGGAGAGGAGTGTGGAGTGTATGGAGGTGAGTAGTATGTACAGGAGAGGAGTGTGGAGTGTATGGAGGTGAGTAGTATGTACAGGAGAGGAGTGTGGAGTGTATGGAGGTGAGTAATATGTACAGGAGAGGAGTGCGGAGTGTATGGAGGTGAGTAGTATGTACAGGAGAGGAGTGCAGAGTGTATGGAGATGAGTAGTATGTACAGGAAGGGAGTGAGGAGTGTATGGAGGTGAGTAGTATGTACAGGAGAGGAGTGCAGAGTGTATGGAGATGAGTAGTATGTACAGGAGAGGAGTGTGGAGTGTATGGAGGTGAGTAGTATGTACAGGAGGGGAGTGTGGAGTGTATGGAGGTGAGTAGTATATACAGGAGAGGAGTGCGGAGTGTATGGAGGTGAGTAATATGTACAGGAAGGGAGTGAGGAGTGTATGGAGGTGAGTAGTATGTACAGGAGAGGAGTGTGGAGTGTATGGAGGTGAGTAGTATGTACAGGAGAGGAGTGCAGAGTGTATGGAGATGAGTAGTATGTACAGGAAGGGAGTGAGGAGTGTATGGAGGTGAGTAGTATGTACAGGAGAGGAGTGCGGAGTGTATGAAGTTGAGTAGTATGTACAGGAGAGGAGTGCGGAGTGTATGGAGGGGGGGGTAATATGTACAGGAGAGGAGTGCGGAGTGTATAGCGGGGGGGTAATATGTACAGGAGAGGAGTGCGGAGTGTATGAAGGGGGGGTAGTATGTACAGGAGAGGAGTGCGGAGTGTATGAAGGGGGGGTAATATGTACAGGAGAGGAGTGCGGAGTGTATGAAGGGGGGGTAGTATGTACAGGAGAGGAGTGCGGAGTGTATGAAGGGGGGGTAGTATGTACAGGAGAGGAGTGCGGAGTGTATAGCGGGGGGGTAATATGTACAGGAGAGGAGTGCGGAGTGTATGAAGGGGGGGTAGTATGTACAGGAGAGGAGTGCGGAGTGTATAGCGGGGGGGTAATATGTACAGGAGAGGAGTGCGGAGTGTATGAAGGGGGGGTAGTATGTACAGGAGAGGAGTGCGGAGTGTATGAAGGGGGGGTAATATGTACAGGAGAGGAGTGCGGAGTGTATGAAGGGGGGGTAGTATGTACAGGAGAGGAGTGCGGAGTGTATGAAGGGGGGGTAGTATGTACAGGAGAGGAGTGCGGAGTGTATGAAGGGGGGGTAATATGTACAGGAGAGGAGTGCGGAGTGTATGAAGGGGGGGTAGTATGTACAGGAGAGGAGTGCGGAGTGTATGAAGGGGGGGTAATATGTACAGGAGAGGAGTGCGGAGTGTATGAAGGGGGGGTAGTATGTACAGGAGAGGAGTGTGGAGTGTATGGAGGTGAGTAGTATGTACAGGAGAGGAGTGCGGAGTGTATGGAGGGGGGGGGTAATATGTACAGGAGAGGAGTGCGGAGTGTATAGCGGGGGGGTAATATGTACAGGAGAGGAGTGCGGAGTGTATGGAGGTGAGTAGTATGTACAGGAGAGGAGTGTGGAGTGTATGGAGGTGAGTAGTATGTACAGGAGAGGAGTGTGGAGTGTATGGAGGTGAGTAGTATGTACAGGAGAGGAGTGCGGAGTGTATGAAGGGGGGTAGTATGTACAGGAGAGGAGTGCGGAGTGTATGAAGGGGGGGTAATATGTACAGGAGAGGAGTGCGGAGTGTATGGGGGGGGGTAATATGTACAGGAGAGGAGTGCGGAGTGTATGAAGGGGGGGTAATATGTACAGGAGAGGAGTGTGGAGTGTATGGAGGTGAGTAGTATGTACAGGAGAGGAGTGCGGAGTGTATGAAGGGGGGGGTAATATGTACAGGAGAGGAGTGCGGAGTGTATGGGGGGGGTAATATGTACAGGAGAGGAGTGCGGAGTGTATGAAGGGGGGGTAATATGTACAGGAGAGGAGTGCGGAGTGTATGAAGGGGGGGGTAATATGTACAGGAGAGGAGTGCGGAGTGTATGGGGGGGGTAATATGTACAGGAGAGGAGTGCGGAGTGTATGGCGGGGGGTAATATGTACAGGAGAGGAGTGTGGAGTGTATGGAGGTGAGTAGTATGTACAGGAGAGGAGTGCGGAGTGTATGGAGGGGGGGGGGTAATATGTACAGGAGAGGAGTGCGGAGTGTATGGCGGGGGGTAGTTAGCGGAGAGAGGAGGAAGAGGAGTGCAATATCACCTCCTGATAGTCTGTCAGCCACTGCTATACCATCTTGGTGGTGGGGCACTCCGAAGGATGTAAAGGGGCACTCTGGAGGCACTAACTTAGTCAGAGCCCCCTTCCATCCTTCGGGGTGCCCCCTTAGTGCCTCCTTACATCCTCTGGAATGTGCCTTACATTCTCCTCCAGAATGCCCCCTTACATCCTCCTCCAGAGTGCCCCCTTAGTACTATTGTACTAAGGAGCATTCTGGAGAAAGTAAGGGGGCATTCTGGAGAAAGTAAAGGGAGGAAGTAAGGGGGCACTCTGGGGGCAGATAGATAGTACCTCCAGAGTGCCCCCTGCAGAGAGTCCTGAGGAGCGATGGCCATTAATCCATGCCAGGTGAATGTTAGGAGAAGCAGAGCACACCACCCACCTCATGGCTGCCCTATTCCAGTCCTGCTTGCTCTCTCCCTGGCACAGCCCTGACATAAGCCCGGTCCAGCCTCTGGTGTACGTCCCTCATGTTATCTGTACCTAAATTACTGCAGTTCCTCCGGGGGATGCGGCACCCGCTGCTGCTCAGGTCAGGGTGGCCGGTGGTGAGATCTTCTCCCACTCCCTTCTGGGCTGTTTGTTCTAGCCAGCCTTGTGCTGCTCATCGGGACCGCCGTTTGCTGTTTCAGGATGCTGCTTCTTTGGCTCCGCTTCCACTGCCCTGCACCCCGCCGCCACTAGACAAGTGGGGGACTGTCACTCAGGTTTATAGCATGACGGGGGTGGCGGCAGGGCTCAGCTCAAAGGGCAGCTGCTTTGGTCCCAGCTAGAGGCGTAACTACAACCTATAGGGCCCCGGTGCAGGAAACCATGAAGGGCCCCCCTGACCTCTGGTCCTGGGCCCCTTTACTATTGTCCCGGGGCCCTTTATTAGGGTCCCACAGCTGCCTCCTTCCTGCCATTTTGGGGCCCCCACACGGTGGTAGAACACCAGGGTCCAATCGCAAGTGCAAAATTTGTGACCCTGGCATTTCCGCCACTGTGTTCCACATGCATTTAGGTACCGCCATAAATGTGATAGATTTTAGCGGCATGTAAGACCTGCACTCCCAGCATCCGAAAGGCTTATAAACAGGATGTTAGTGACCGGCTGAGTGAGCAGATCACCCATGACAGGAGAACCAACATACCCATCGCCGACCCCAGGAATATGAGCTGCAGTGGTGCAGGAGGAGAGCTCTGACAGCAAGTGGCTGACATTGGGGGCACTAATGGAGGTTGGAAGGTCAGACTGGCAGCACTGGGCTAGCAGCGGTGGGGAGTGGTGGGGGGCCAAGTCAGGGGGTGGTTATCAGTAGCAGAAGAGCCGGTGCAAGAATTTTCTCTACACAGGCGAAGGTGCATTTTGATTTTTGATGCTCTTCCACTCCACTGTCCAGCTGCTGCCCCACTCCCCTCCACAATGCAGCCCCCCACCCCTACTGTCCATGCTGGGACCTCCCTCACACCATGCCCATGTTTGTGATAGGGTGCAACGTGAAGGACGTCTCTTCAAATCCCCCCAGGACAAATCCATCTTCACCCAATCCCCCTCTCAGCAAAAATCCTCTCTCCACCTCTAGCACAGATCCTCTCCTCCAGGTTCTCCCTTCCAGCAGAACCCCCCCCCCCCCTCATCCTCCCCAGCAAAATCCTCTTTCCCCTATTCCAGCATAAGTACTCTCCCCAGTTACAGTCAGGTCCATAAATATTGGGACATCGACACAATTTCTAATCTATTTGGCTCTATATACCACCACAATGGATTTGAAATGAAACGGACAATATGTGCTTTAACTGCAGACTTTCATCTTTAATTTGAGGGTATTTACATCCAAATCAGGTGAACGGTGCAGGAATTACAACAGTTTGTATATGTGCCTCCCACTTTTTAAGGGACCAAAAGTAATGGGACAGATTAACAATCCATCAAACTTTTTAATACTTGGTTGCAAATCCTTTGCAGTCAATTACAGCCTGAAGTCTGGAACACATAGACATCACCAGACGTTGGGTTTCGTCCCTGGTGATGCTCTGCCAGGCCTCTACTGCAACTGTCTTCAGTTCCTGCTTGTTCTTGGGGCATTTCCCCTTCAGTTTTGTCTTCAGCAAGTGAAATGCATGCTCAATCGGATTCAGGTCAGGTGATTGACTTGGTCCTTGCATAACATTCCACTTCTTTCCCTTAAAAAACTCTTTGGTTGCTTTCGCAGTATGCTTTGGGTCATTGTCCATCTGCACTGTGAAGCGCCGTCCAATGAGTTCTGAAGCATTTTGCTGAATATGAGCCGATAATATTGTCCGAAACACTTCAGAATTCATCCTGCTGCTTTTGTCAGTAGTCACATCATCAATAAATACAAGAGAACCAGTTCCATTGGCAGCCATACATGCCCATGCCATGACACTACCACCACCATGCTTCACTGATGAGGTGGTATGCTTTGGATCATGAGCAGTTCCTTTCCTTCTCCATACTCTTCTCTTCCCATCACTCTGGTACAAGTTGATCTTGGTCTCATCTGTCCATAGGATGTTGTTCCAGAACTGTGAAGGCTTTTTTAGATGTTGTTTGGCAAACTCTAATCTGGCCTTCCTGTTTTTGAGGCTCACCAATGGTTTACATCTTGTGGTGAACCCTCTGTATTCAATCTGGTGAAGTCTTCTCTTGATTGTTGACTTTGACACACATACACCGACCTCCTGGAGAGTGTTCTTCATCTGACCAACTGTTGTGAAGGGTGTTTTCTTCACCAGGGAAAGAATTCTTCGGTCATCCACCACAGTTGTTTTCCGTGGTCTTCCGGGTCTTTTGGTGTTACTGAGTTCACCGGTGCGTTCTTTCTTTTTAAGTTCCAAACAGTTGATTTGGCCACACCTAATGTTTTTGCTATCTCTCTGATGGGTTTGTTTTGTTTTTTCAGCCTAATGATGGCTTGCTTCACTGATAGTGACAGCTCTTTGGATCTCATATTGAGAGTTGACAGCAACAGATTCCAAATGCAAATAGGACAGTTGAAATGAAATCTGGACCTTTTATCTGCTCCTTGTAAATGGGATAATGAGGCAATAACACACACCTGACATGGAACAGCTGAGCAGCCAATTGTCCCATTACTTTTGGTCCCTTAAAAAGTGGGAGGCACATATACAAACTGTTGTAATTCCTACACCGTTCACCTGATTTAGATGTAAATACCCTCAAATTAAAGCTGAAAGTCTGCAGTTAAAGCACATCTTGTTCATTTCATTTCATTTCAAATCCATTGTGGTGGTGTATAGAGCCAAAAAGATTAGAATTGTGTCGATGTACCAATATTTATGGACCTGACTGTAAGGGGGACTCAAATGTAAGAGGTGATCTGTGGACTCTGATGTAAGAGGGGGCTTTGGTGAGCAGAGACCCCTTACATCAGAGTTCCCATTTACACCAGAGTCCTCAGCATCCCCCCTTACATCAGAGCCCCCCTTAAATCAGGATTCCCAGCGCACCCCTTATATTAGAGTTCCAGAGTCCACAGCGATATCCTTTACAGTGTAAGTGGACATTCTGCAGACTGTGATGTAAGGGGGGCTCTGCAGACTCTGATGTAAGTGGGGGCTCTGGTTACCAGAACTGCTGCATTTTGCCTTACATCAGAGTTCTCAATGTTCCCCTTAAATTGAAGTCCCCAGAGTTCTTACTTATCACTTACATCAAATTCTGCAGAGTCCCCCTTACAGTAAAAAGGAACTCTGAGGCTCAGATATAAAGGGGAACTCTGTTGATTCTGATGTTTGGGGGAACTCTTGTGAATAAATCCATATGATTAGAAATGTTATTTATTCACAAAATATATGTATAGTGTTTACTACACAAATAAAATTTGCTATGTGGAGCTAAAGTGTTCAGATTTGGCTTGAAGAAAAGGTGGCGACCTTACCCAAGAAGGCAGGAAGGGGGTCCACTGCAGAACATGTAAAAGGGTCCCAAAGTTGGACCGTAATAAAGGGCCCTGCAATGGGAGTAAAGGGCCCCAGTCTCAGAGGGAAGGGAGGTGGGTCTGGGGGGCGGGCCCTTCATGGTTTCTTGTACCGGGGACCTGAAGGTTCTTGCTACACCTCTGGTTTATACATTTTTTTCCACAGGTTAGTCAGCAGAGGTAGCCGCAGGGGAGAAGGGACATTTTTAAGCCTAGTTAGTGTTATTCAGGAATATCTACAGTACATTACCAGCTAAAGTTTCCATCTCTGACAGGTACCCAACCTCATAAGAGATTCGTCATCACCGATTCTGGAAACATCAAACACTGTAAATGGATTCTCCATGTGACAGTATCAAAAAATCCAACATCCATTCAGAAAATTGTCCGCAAAATCCTGCAGGCATGCAAGAAGCATCAGGCCTCTTCTGTCACCTTCCCTGCTCTAGGAACAGGTATGATCAATGCATCACAGACAGTTCTACTTCCATGTGCAAGATAAAATATGTGTTCCTCTCAGCTGCACCCAATAACCAGCTGACTCAGTACAAGATTGCTAAAATGTACCTGTATACCTCACTCATCCAACCAGCATGAGGCCTACTCACCCAAGCAGGTGAATGTTTCACCTCCTTGCTGTGTCCTCCATAGCAATATTGCCCTCAGGATCACAAGTGTGATATAAGCTTAAGAGATGAGTAATGGGATCAGTCCAGACAGAACTTAGATTTCAGTGTTTGATAGAAAGTGAAGAGCTAAATCCCAGGCCTACACACCCGCTGTGCCCAATATGAGAGGTTCCCACCATCCCTGTGCTGAGTTCCCAGGCCTACACACGCGCTGTGCCCATTATGAGGGGTTCCCACCATCCCTGTGCTGAGTTCCCGGGTCTGTACACCCGCTGTGCCCATTATGAGGGGTTCCCACCATCCCTGTGCTGAGTTCCCGGGTCTGTACACCCGCTGTGCCCATTATGAGGGGTTCCCACCATCCCTGTGCTGAGTTCCTGGGTCTGCACACCCCCTGTGCCCATTATGAGAGGTTCCCACCATCCCTGTGCTGAGTTCCCGGGTCTGTACACCCGCTGTGCCCATTATGAGGGGTTCCCACCATCCCTGTGCTGAGTTCCTGGGTCTGTACACCCGCTGTGCCCATTATGAGAGGTTCCCACCATCCCTGTGCTGAGTTCCCGGGTCTGTACACCCGCTGTGCCCATTATGAGGGGTTCCCACCATCCCTGTGCTGAGTTCCCGGGTCTGTACACTCACTGTGCCCATTATGAGGGGTTCCCACCATCCCTGTGCTGAGTTCCCGGGTCTGTACACTCACTGTGCCCATTATGAGGGGTTCCCACCATCCCTGTGCTGAGTTCCCGGGTCTGTACACCCGCTGTGCTCATTATGAGGGGTTCCCACCATCCCTGTGCTGAGTTCCTGGGTCTGTACACCCCCGCTGTGCCCATTATGAGGGGTTCTCACCATCCCTGTGCTGAGTTCCCGGGTCTGTACACCCGCTGTGCCCATTATGAGGGGTTCCCATCATCCCTGTGCTGAGTTCCCGGGTCTGTACACCCGCTGTGCCCATTATGAGGGGTTCTCACCATCCCTGTGCTGAGTTCTCAGGTCTGTACACCCGCTGTGCCCATTATGAGGGGTTCCCACCATCCCTGTGCTGAGTTCCCAGGTCTGTACACCCGCTGTGCCCAATATGAGGGGTTCCCACCATCCCTGTGCTGAGTTCCCATGTCTACGCACCTGCTGTGCCCATTATGAGGGGCTCCCTCCATCCTTGCACTAAGTAGTGGGAGGGGCCTTCTCTGATGCCAGCTTTGTACAGCAGAGGCTCCGGAGGTCAGGTTCCTGTGATTAATGTCTTTTACCTTTACATTTATTGAATGAAAAGTTACATTTTGTGGTCAGTAGATATCTATGGTAAACATTTTGTCTGGTTGATACAGGTGCGGGGGGATTATCCGCCTCCACAGTGGCCGACTCAATCCTCGATGGTTTGGTGGACTTCATCAAGTCTAAATCAGTCCGTTCTCTTCAGACGGTGAAAGTGGTTCTATTCCAGCAATCTATGCTGAATGATTTCTACATGAGCATGAAGAAGAGAGAGGGGACCGCCCTGCCTGAAGACAAATCCTCTGGTGAGTTGGGGGTGTGAGCTCAGTGTGGCCAACTGAACAAGAAAGGGGAAGAGACCCTTCTGTATGTAGGAGTTCAGGATCCTGGAATAATGACCAATTGAAACACTACAGCCTGATATTAAACTCTGAATACAAATTAATTACAATGATAGATTACCGGTCTCAAAATTTAAATGAAGAGAGCCGATGATTGTAGACGCGATGAGGTAATGTGATCAGCTCGGCGGGTACTGCAAAGAATTACACACACAGGAGAAGATGTGACCACTCATATTTTATGGCTGAAGCTAGTTTCACTTTTACATAACAATACATATATCACATTTTTATAGTCACATGTTCATAACTGTTAACATATTATAGTAGAGCTGCACGATTCTGGCTAAAATGAGAATTGCGATTTTTTTGCTTAGAAGATAGATCAAGATTTTCTCACGATTCTCACGGAGTAACATCATCTTTCACATTAAACAAAATAATTGGGCTAACTTTACTGTTTCGTTTTTTTTTTTATTCATTGAAGTGTACTTTTCCCAAAAAATTGCGTTTGAAAGACCACTGTGCAAATACAGTGTGACATAAAATATTGCAACAATCCCCATTTTATTCTCTAGGGTCTCTGCTAAAATATATATATATATATATATATATATATATATATATATATATATATATATAATGTTTGGGGGTTCCAAGTAATTTTTTAGGAAAAAAATCTGATTTTAACTGTAAGAAACAAGTGTCAGAAAAAGGTTTAGACTTTAAGTGGTTAAACTTCCTGCATATTCACACAGAAGTTTCATCCCTTTGATCTAAGTCAGAAGAGTTACAATGTTGTTAAAATCTTTGCAGAATGCACCAGAGTAAGCAGAGAACTCTACACTTGTAACATGAAAGAATCGAGACACTCCACAACATAGATCGTCAGAGGGGGTGAATCAAGATCGTGATCTTTTAACGATTAATTGTGCAGCTCTATATTATAGTACAGATTTTTACTGAAATACTTTAAAATATAGTTACAACAATGAACATTATTATATTTTAATAAACATATATTTTCCTTTTATTCAGTGTTATAGATAATTATCTTTATCTCTCTGGTACACTTTAGCTGTGCTATAACAATACTTGCATTGTATTGCTTTAATACAGATATTCTTTCAGTAGTTCTCCTTTTTGACCACTAGATGGGGCACATTGCATGTCTATACAAAAGCAATGTATAACCTTTCCAGGACAATAGATTCTTAAGCATTTAATATAGTTTTTAAACATGTGGTTTCTAATTTACGTAACTTTGCATAAACCGGGTTTAAATATACCTATGTATAACAGTTTAGTGCTTACAATAAACATTTGCTCTGACTAATACAGTTATTTTATGATTTTGCACCCTTTTCACCGTTCCTCACACATGCTGTTCTGAACTTCTAATTACAGCAAAACTATTGCATAAAATCTGCTGAAACTTTTCCTGCATCTGCTCAAGATGTTTAGGAATCTTTCTATCACAGTTTAACCAGGATTAGAAATGATTTAAAGTACATCCCTGCAAAGAATTACACAAACAGGAGAAGATATGACCACTCCTCTTTATGGCTGAAGCGCGTTTCACTTCAGTCACATGATGTGTGGTCTTATATAGACTCAGCTCGTGTGTCTTCCTTGCCATCTACTGGTTGTTGATGGAATAGCAGGATAGTAATTCTTTGCTTAGAAATAAATATAAAAAAGGAATATGGACTTTGGGGTGTCTGTTTTTGTCTTTTATGTGACCATATAAACCCCAGTCCGTCACACTCTCCCCACTTTCAGTTAATGGCTCCCGACATTACACTCAATTGTTATCTGAACACTATTTAGTGATTTAAGCAACCCAAATAAGTACTTGTTGCCATCAAGGAGCTATGTTAACTACCTGGCATGTCATGGGGGTAGCTAGCATTGTAGGAGTTTGTATGGTGTGAATCTGACTTGGTCTGTATCTTGGCTGACCTAGTGTGTCATATGTAAAGATCTCTTTAGGCTTAGCTTGTCCGGTAGATCTTCTGACTGGAGTTGAGTCTTCTCCATCAACATGATTCTCCATTTGCATATCTTGGCTCACAGGCAAGTCTTGACTTAATGGGGGTAATTCTGCAGTGTCTAGTCCCACCATGTCCGTAGCCCAGATTTGGTCGCCAACTACTGTTCCATCATTTTGTTCTTGTTCAAGATTGGCTGTGGTAGTTGTAGGATAGAACTCTTCAGTAGAAACCCTCAATGGGGATTTCTGTACGTTTTGAAAGTTTTGTTGAGACACAACACATTCATGACTTTCTGCAGTCTCTGGTATATAAGGATAATACCATCTTTCTTCATCTGAACATTCCTCCTCCTGGTCCAGGTCCATTCTGGTCTCCTTTCTGTTACTTGATTGTCTTTGGTTCATCGTACTCTTAGAATGTGTCCTTCAATTGGTAGGTCATTTACTGGTAGTAAGAGATTTCTGTGCAGTACTCGAATAGTTTTTTTACCACTTTCAGGCTGAATTTTGTACACAGGCCCATCTTTAATTCTTTCTACCACTTTGTGTACTGATTCTTCCCAGTATGAATGAAGTTTACCAGGTCCTCCTTTTTCAGAGAGATTTCATACTAAGACCCGATCACCCGGTTGAAGAGGTGCTCCTTTTATCTTCTTGTCATAGTACTTCTTCCCTTTAGCAGATGATTTTTGGCTATTCTCGGATGCGACTTTGTAAGCTTCTTGCATTCTGGATGCCCATTTCTGAGTAAATGTTGGTTGACTTTCTGATTCCTTTTCTAAATTTAGGTTGAGTATTGGGTCAACTGGCAAACAAGGAGATCTCCCATACAATAGAAAGAATGGCGAGTATCCAGTGGCTTCATGCCTGGTGCAATTGTATGCATGAACCATATGTGGAAGATGTTCTTCCCAATCTGACTTTTTCTCTTCCTCTAAGGTGCGAAGCATCTGTAACAAAGTACGGTTCAGTCTCTCCACTGGGTTACCCTGTGGATGGTATGGAGTAATTCGCGAATGAGAAATCCCTGCCAATCGTTGCAATGTCTGAAACAAGTTGTTTTCGAATTCTCTTCCTTGGTCATGGTGGAGTTTCTCTGGATATCCAAAACGTGGTATGAAATCTTGAAAGATCTTTTCTGCCGCCGTTTTTCCAGATTTATTCTTAGTTGGCTACGCTTGTGCAAGGCGTGTGAAATGGTCAACTATTACAAGTATATACTCATATCCTCCTTTGCTTCTCTCCAAGTGAAGATAGTCAATGGATACTAACTCCAAGGGTGAACTGGTAGTAATTTTGACGCTTTTGTTTGATGCAGTTGCACTTCTTCAGCACATATTCATGAATGTCTCTTTGCATAAATGGCCAGTAAAATCGTTCACGTGCTAGGTGGGTTACCTTGTCAGTGCCAATGTGACCCATGTCATCATGAAGATTTCTTAAGACCAATGGTTTTAGCTTTTCTTGGTAGAACTAGCTGTTTTCGGGTTCCAGAGTGTCGGTAGAGGATTCCTTCCTCAACTCCGAGTTTGTTACATTCGTGTATCAAACATCTTGTTTTACTGGTCATACTCTCCTTTTCTTTGTGGTTTGGGATCCAATCGTTCTCCTTAAGTCAGACCACTTCTCTAATGTTGGTATCGTCTTGTTGTAATGCTCTGATATTCTGCTGAGTCATTGGGCAGATTGTCTGTCCTTTCAGCAATTCTTTGGTCACATCACTTTCTGAGTGAAGAGTCAGTGAAGCCACCCATGGTGCCTCTTTTTCATCGACAGCTTTGCTCCCTTGCCACATAGCTGACACAACCTCAGGTGGTACAAGCTCTCTGTACCCAATCAGATTCTTCGTGAGTTCCACAGGAAATCGTGACAGTGTATCCGCGTCTGCATTCTGTTTACCTGGCCTGTACTTGATATTGAAGTGGAAATCGGCCAACTCACCAACCCAGCGATGACCCACAGCATTCAGTCTGGCAGTACTCAATACATATGTCAGAGTTGTTGTCTGTGTAGACTGTGAATGTTGGAGAGTAGTACAAGTTATCTCTGAACTTGAACTGAATCAGGGTATGCTAGTATTGGTGGATTGGTTAGCATGTCCACCAATCTGGATACCACAGCTTGATGTTTGGGTGTCCATTGAATCGGTGTTTTAAATGGCACTTGTGCTTTGTTCCCGTTTTTTTTTTGTATGTTCCCCCCGATTGTTTTTGGTGATGGGTGTAGCAGATTCTTTCTCAGTGTTCTTCAAAAGTTCATACAGTGGTTTAGCACTCTGGTTTAGCACACCAATGCTGGTGAGCGACTGCTGTAATGACAATCCAATTCTTGGGTTTAATGTTATCGAAGAATTGATCAGAGAAGACCGTGACCGACCAAACAGCACCCAAAACCTGACTATCTTGCTGAGTGAAGCTGTGAAAGTAAGACAGAGTGTAGTGAATAACATTGTCAATGCTGTCAGTCAAGCAACTGACCCCGGAGAAATATCCGATAGTCGTGTGGGGAAGAAGGGACTCCAGATTAAAGGAGGCAAGCTCTGTGAAGTTAAATGCAGAATTAGAGCGTGGCCAAAAGGAGGAATCGTGCCATTTGAACCACTTCCAAAATATCCAGTTGAAGAAGGACTTGAACTATTTCCTTCAGTGGTAGATGTGCCAAACGGTTTCTCTAAACTGGTAAAGATACCTATACTGCACCATGCTCAACATGACATCTACCTTCTGCCTAGAACAGTATTGGGTACCATTTCTCTAGCAGCTGAGATTCGACTGTTGCCTCCAAACAAAGACAATGGAAAGGGAATTGACCAGAAGAAAAGGGTATTTCATGTAAACCAGTTGAATCAAGTGGACATTGGAAATCAGCTACCCACTAACAAATCTGTAAGTGGCACCCACCTGTCAATTTGGAAGATCTCTCAGAAGAAGAACAGGAGATAGCGAGACAAATGTTATATGACGAATCAGATGTCTTTGCTCGAGAAGAGGGAGACATAGGATGCATTCCTAACCTGAAAATGAGGATAAATCTGAAAGATGAAACTCCTGTCTAGAAACGCTACAATTCGATACTGAAACCCCTATACAAGGAAGTGAAAGAATATATCCAAAACCTTCTTGACCGAGGTTGGATAACTAAATCTTCTTTCGCATACTTATCACCAATTGTCTGTGTTCGAAAGAAGGACAGTAGCCTACGACTATGTATTGACTTTAGGGAGTTAAACCGAAAGACTATCCCAGATAGACATCACTACCTAGAATACAAGATCCGCTGGATAGCTTAGGAGGATTTACATGGTTCTCAATCCTGGACCAGGGTAGTGCGTAACATCAAGGCTTTGTGCATGAAGACTCCAGACATCTGACGGCTTTCAGCACCCCCTGGGGACTCCTGGAGTGGAATCGTATTCCGTTTGGATTAACTAACACCCCAGCAGCTTTTCAGAGATGCATGGCGGATGTACTAGAGGGCATCAGAGACAAATGTTGTTCTCCATACCTGGATGATGCACTTTGCTACTCCAAAACTTTTCAGGAACATGTCAATGATATTAGGCAGGTGCTTAGTCGAATGCGCGAGCATGGTATCAAACTTAGACGAAGAAGTGTGAACTCTTTGAACGACAGATTCAATACCTTTGCTCTGACTAATTTAGTTGTTTTATGATTTTGCACCCTTTTCACCGTTCCTCACACATGCTGTTCTGAACTTCTAATTACAGCAAAACTATTGCATAAAATCTGCTGAAACTTTTCCTGCATCTGCTCAAGATGTTTAGGAATCTTTCTATCACAGTTTAACCAGGATTAGAAATGATTTAAAGCACATCCCTACAAAGAATTACACAAACAGGAGAAGATATGACCACTCATATTTATGGCTGAAGCGCGTTTCACTTCAGTCACATGATGTGTGGTCTTATATAGACTCTGCTTGTGTGCCTTTCTTGTCATCTACTGGTTGTTGATAGAATAGCAGGATAGTAATTCTTTGCTTAGAAATAAATAAAAAAAAATGAATATGGACTTTGGGGTGTCTGTTTTGTCTTTTATGTGACCATATAAACCCCAGTCCATCACATTTACAAAGCCAACACAGTTTGGGGGCTGTAACCCCACCCCCCTCATCAGGACTTAAAAAGAGGTCTCATGAGCAATGAAAACTGCCGGTCTAATGATAAGCATAGAAATGCTGATCCCCGAATGTTAAAATATTGTGCAGTAAATCTATTCTTTATCTCTGCTATTACTGTCTGTCAGCTCGTCCCCTGCCAGAAGCCCGATTTGTGGGGGTTTCCTAATTTGTAGATCAAGCAGAGCTCTGTTGCTTCCGCCCCCTCTGCTGTGACTGTGAATTTTAGGCACACCTGTTGAACACATTAATGTCATTAACAGCATCACAGGTCTTGTCTGCTCTGTTGCTTCAGCCCCCTCTGCTGTCACCATACATCTTGGATGCACCTGTCAGGCATTTTGAAGTCATCATTATTAATTTAATGCGCTCCATCAGTCATGTAATTCATCTGTTTTCACCATGAATTTTCGGGTGTACCTGTTTGATGTGCAGATGCTATCTTCACTGATTTAATGAACTATGTTGCTTCTGCCACCACTATCACAGCCCATCTCAGGCTTGCTTTTTGGTCACTCTGATATCAACATCATTGATCTTGTCTGCTCTGTTGCCCTTGCCCACTTTGCTGTCACCATGCATGTCTTGGGTGTATCTGTTGGGCACACTGATGTCATCATCAACTGTCATCTTGTCTGCTCTGTTGCTCCTGCCCACTCTGCAGTGAGATAGTTTGAGCATAGAGGTTTTCCAGGCAATTGCTTTAACATTTCTCCTCCCCCTCTGCAGGCAGTTTGATGGTGCTGGTCTCAGGTAAGTTCCGGGTGCTAGAGACAAGTGTCACTTTGGGAGGGGGGCTTGTGGAACCCAGCTTACCTTGGAGAGCTCTGGAAACTCCTTGTCCAGCTCCCCCAGCCCCACCTATATGTAGGTCACTCTGTGTCTATTAGGGGCACAGGGTGACCGATAACCCCACTATGATCTGCACTAGTCAGAATCACTGTACAACCTCACCGGACTCAGCATTTAATTTTAATCATTATCCTGGGTCTTATGTGTGTGGTTTGTGATGAAAAAATGAAGGGGCTCTTTCACTTGGGACATTAATATTTCTCAACAATATCCCTCAAGAATATATGAAGATAAAGTCCACCTTTCATCAGAGACCATTGCTAGATGGTTTGAGGTGGGGTGGGGGTTGCTATCTGTTTGTTAATTGCCTGTATCCCATTGTTCTATTGTGTCTGTCTGCCTTGGGAGAAAAGTATTATGGGATGTATATGTGTCTGTGGATTAGCTGTGAGGAGGGAGGGGGGAATTCCTCCAACAGCTCTCCCTGCTGATAGGACAGTCTACTGATGAGAAGTTTGAATACACCTTTGTGTCTGTTACTGAATGTAGTTTACCCCACCCTGTGTCATTAATTAAAGGAGGGGGGATTGTCCTCTGAGTGAATTTCTCTGTGTGCCTCTGTTTAAATAAATAGTTGATGTTCCAGCATTGCAGTCAAACGAGTCCTGCCTAGTTCTTGGTTGTAATATGAGGCTATAATATCTAATATCTATTTTCAGACTGGAGAAAGAGGTATATGGCGGAAGCACTCAAGCGGAGTGTGGGAAGCGATTCTGTTACACTGTCAATAAATGCTAATTAGTTATTCATCTTGCACAGAGCAGTGTGGTCAGACAGCAATAGGGGGAGCAGGGGCGTGCTGTTTATCATACTCGATCAGAACACAGGAGCTATCAAAATGTGACAAAGTGCGACATGCATTTTGTCCCCTAAGGGGAAGGATGATGAGAAGATATATTGTGAGACTTCCGCTTTAAAAAATAAAACAAAGATATAGTGTATGTAGTTTCAATAATGAATTTGAATCAACTGCTAACTCCCAACACTCCAACAACATCCAACTATATACTGATTATTGAGTTCACATACACTATCTTTGCTTCATTCTCCTAAGCCCTGATAAAGGAGTTACAGCCCCTGAAACGCATTGGCTTTGCAGACAATCTACTATTTGAATAAAAGTGTATTTGGGATTGAATATCACAGTGTCCCGCTTCAATTCTAAGCTCACTTATCCCTATCGTAATCCAAGGTGATCATGGAAGCCCTTCGGTGTGCAGAAGATGGCAGCCCTGTTTTCACATTCTTTATATTTACACCGTTGCCTTACTATTGAATTCCAACAATAAAAAACAAACACAGGGGCAGAGTTTGGTCTTTTAGTTATGTTATAGTTTATGAACGGGATGTAGACCAGGTTTGGGTAACATGTATTTCAGCTGAGGAACTGTGAGGATGTTCTGTATAAAGTTCATTTGATATTTAATGCTTCACAGATTAAAGTAGATGTCAATCCACATGTTTCCTAAACCTGGTCTACATCCCGTTCATAAACTATTTGTTCACAATTTATATTTCCACTTTCAGAGCAGTTTGTGACACCATTGTTTCTTTTCTTCCTCTGTAGAATATATTATGCCACTAGAAGCACCGAAGACAGCTCAGAAGCTCACTGCTTTCCAGTTGATGGACGGCATTGAGCCTGTGGTGTTCAGATTGTGTGCTGAAGATAAAGGGAGCGTGGACAGGACGAAGGCTTGGCTACAGCAGATGATCGACAATGAGCTGGCAGAGAAGGTGATCACAGAGGAATGTATCTCTGAATTAGAAGAAGCCGAGGTGAAGAAGATCTCCGACCTCCAGAAAAAGTTTCAAGTCTCTGTCATTTACAAACCACCCGACCCCTCCATCCGGATTGTGGGCCTCACCCGGGATGTCCTACCTGTGTCCGGGGAGATTGAAATGATTATAAACCGGGTAAAAGACAGAAAGAGCAGAGAGCGGGCAGCAGAGCTCACCTGGAAACTGGTGGAATGGAGATATGACAATGGAGGAACTATGGTTCCCTTCGACAAGATGACAAATCTGGAGTTGGAAGAGGCAAAAAATGACAAGAAAGTCCAGATCACAATCCAGATCCGAGGAAACCAAAATACTGTCAGTTTACAAGGAGAAACAGCCATAGACATGCATGGGAACCAAATTCAAATCCAACGTGTTTTGAAACATGGTAATATGACTTTTGTTGGTAGTTTATCCATTATATTATAGAAACTCAATGAAATACAAGAGTTGCCGTTGCAGGGAAGAGTCTTCTCAACCAAGACAGCTGTAGCATTATTTCCACAGGAGATACTGGATTTTCATGGGCTCTCCTACCCTTCCCATAGCTACACCCAATGGGGCACAATGGGCGATAGTTAGGTTTCAGTCAGTTTAGTCTTTCTGAAGAGTAGTTGCTCAACAAATGGAGAGAGGGTTGTTGGTACAGAATACCCAAAACCAGCAAAATAACCCAGGCCATCTTATTTCAGCAACAAAATTGTATGGTGTATTGGACGGTAGCTATAATTTCTTAAGTAGTGGCCTTCCAGTAATATCAAAGTTAATGGTGTGCCTATTGTTTCAGCCTCCCAGTAACAATTAAATTCTTTAAGAGCATCTATTGGTGATCCTAAGTAGAACCCTTCCAGTGACACTAGACACTTTTAGGTGTGGCTATTGGTGTTCCTAATGTTTTAGCAGCAGACTCTCAATAGGAATTATTCCTATGACCCTATGAAAGCACTTACAGGTACCTTTAAGGGTTGAGTAATGAGGTCTCCTTGTAATGACCATGCAGCAGCCGCTTACCCCAAGCTCTCTTGGATTTCTTTCTGCATAGCAGACTCCTCTGAAGATGCTTCAACAAGCAACCATCTTCCTGAGCCTCCCGATCCTAACACAGGCCAGCTTGGATTTCTTGTGCCTTGCCTCAGACCCCAGGAAGATGGGCTCAATAAATTCAATGGCAGCCAGATATCTCATCATCCTTAATTTCTGGTGACACATCTGCTTGTCTATGGCTAGTTACTATTTCCTACATTGCAGGGACATGGAGGGAATGTGACAGCTTAGGATAGACCATCTGTAATAAGGTGGAAATCTGCTTCTCTGATACGATTTTGTGGCTTTATCGCTTCCAGAGAACAGAGACCTGAGTGTATGAGGGGACCTCAGAATTATCTTCTATATATTAAACCATTCTTATTGGCTGCCATGTCAATGCTTTCAGCGAGGATGTACACCAAAGATTTTACTTGTCTGGTTTTTCTTCAGGTCCTGACTGCACATCTTATCTTTCAGAGGGGGACACTCACAGATTACCGTCACACTGGAAGCCGATGGGTGGGACTCTTGTGATGGAAGTGGATGTCATTCCAGGAACTCCTGAATACTCCGCTGTACAGCAGAAATTCCAGAAAAGCTGTGGAAACAAAATACTGAAGGTAATGTCTCTGATACATTGCGATTAAAGATGGCAGATGTCAGTGATAGAATTCTGGGGGACAGTGATGGTATTACGCTTATAGTGTAGAGACTGGACATATCAACATGGCACTGGAGACTGGTGCTGGGTATGTGTCATGGAGTAAATAGAGCCTCCATGACAGGGAGAGATGTTTGACTTACCTGGAGAGCAGGGTCACCGGGTCACACCATTGTTGGATGGCACAAGATAAATCCTCCAGTAGAGGCTCCTCTGGTGACTTCTGATATAGGCTAGACAGATGTAAAGTGCTGATCTCGTAGAAGCTTGCCAAAAGTCCAGAAAGGAAGCAATAAACAGGTTCAAGGATGCAGGACCTTGCGGTCATCTTTTATGGCAACAGTAGAAAACATTACACCAGAATAGCAGGATGTATGGTTGGATTTCCAAGTAATCAGTTCAGCTCTGGATTCAAAGCTTAGTCAGAGTATCTATGATCAGGCAATGAGCTGGAGGTAAATTTCTGACTCAGTAGCCAGGTGTGAAGGCCACATCCATAGGGATTAGTCTAGTGCATGCAGTGTACAGAGTTTCCTGTAGGTGACAGTTAAATAGCAGAAAGGGCAAACAGACTGTTCTAAGATGAAGTATAAACAAGAAGGTGTATAATCAGGGTTTAGGTGCGGGTTTGGTTATGATGGTGCAAAGAGCTGGGCACTCCAATTACAGAATACTGACTGGCACTATGGAATGGGCAGACATAAACCTTCAATAGAATATTTTACCCATAACATCATGTTAGAGCTGTTTGATACTTGACCTCAATGTGTATGTGAGACAGCGCTGGACCAGTCTGCAGTCTGATATCCCTGGAGGTGATCTGGGATAGGTTGTCCTTTAATGTGGCCGATAAAGGCAAGATGTGGGTGAGCCTCGTTATGGTCTGGTAGCAACTGAAAGGCGCTCCTCAAGATAGGTTCAGATGGTTGTAGAGGTAGGTTGTCACATTTGAGGTTATTATTAAATATATTTATTAAAATTAACAGCCCACAGGTGATAAGTAGAGTCAAAGCGTTGGCTGTGATAGTTGGCATGGTCAGGACTGACCAGGAACTGGAGTTCAAATACAACAAGTGCTGATATGACATGCCGGTTCTCTGTCATTTTACAGCACCCAAAGGGCTCCTATCATGTTCAATGAGGTCAATCCCGACCACACCAACCATCACAGTCCTGAGGAAGGGGGAGACATTTTCCCTGATACGCTGGCATCACCTGTGAACTGTGAATTTCAATAAATATATTTTTATTAACCTAAGTGTGCTGACCTTCCATATGGAGCATGCCTTTTCACCCACCCGAATAATACTTGTCACTGTATTCATGCTAGAATATGTCCTCTCCTGTGTAATAGTTGGATCAGTCTGCGGTTTATTGGTAGAACATTGTATACATCTGAGCCTTTGTATGTCCTCCCAGATTCTGCGTGTACAGAACAGAGATCTCTGGCTCAACTACCAGATAAAGAAGCAGAACATCGACTCCAAGAACGGTTCCACCACCAATGAGAAAGAGCTTTTCCATGGGACTGACTTTGCCTCCATCCAACACGTCAATCATAATGGGTTCAACCGGAGCTACGCAGGGAAAAATGGTGAGAGATTTCAGGGAAAAATAACAGCTTATTAGCCAAAAGGGATGGGCTGAACACCCCCCCGGTTCGGTTTGCATCCAGAACATGTGAACAGACCGAAAGTTTGCGCAAACATTTGAACACCGTTAAAGTCTATGGGACTCGAACATGAGGAATCAAAAGTGCTCATTTTAAAGGCTAATATGCAAGTTATTGTCCTAAAAAGGGTTTGGGGACCCGGGTCCTACCCCAGGGGACATGGATCAATGCAAAAAAAAGTTTTAAAAACGTCTGTTTTTTCGGGAGCAGTGATTTTAATGATGCTTAAAGTGAAAAAATAAAAGTGTAATATTCCTTTAAATATCGTACCTGGGGGGTGTCTATAGTATGCCTGTAAAGTGGCGCATGTTTCCTGTGTTTAGAACAGTCTGACAGCAAAATGACATTTCTAAAGGAATAAAAGTCATTTAAAACTGCTTGCGGGTTTAATGTAATGTCGGGTCCTGGCAATATGGATGAAAATCAGTGAGACAAACGGCATGGGTACCCCCCAGTCCATTGCCAGGTCCTTTGGGTCTTGTATGGATATTAAGGGGAACCCTGCACCCAAATTAAAATAAGGAAAGGTGTGGGGCCACCAGGCCCTATATACTCTGAACAGCAGTATACAGGCGGTGCAAACAAGACAGGGACTGTAGGTTTGTTGTTAAGTAGAATCTGTTTGTAATTTGGAACGGGTACAGTTTGTAAGTGTAGCTCCAGCCAAAAAATCTATTTTAAAGCTTTTTGGATAACATAGGGAAGGGTTATCACCCCTGTAACGTTTTGCTGTCTGTGCCCCTATTCAGAAGATTTCACCTCACTTTCTGTCCCAATGACAGTTGGATATTGAAAATTTGGGTTTTAACCCCTTCCCAACCGGCGCACGACTATGTACGTCGGCAGAATGGCACGGCTGGGCAAATGGGCGTATATATACGTCCATTTGAAATCCCCGCCGTGTCATTGCATGCGCGCCGGCCGGAGGCTCTGTGAGTTGGGTCGCGGGACCCGTGGACTCGATCGCCGCCGGGATACCCGCGATCGTCTCACGGAGAGCATGAATGGGGAGATGCTGATGTAAACAGCATCTCCCTGTTCTGCCTAGTGACAAGTGTCACTGGATCTCTGCTCCCTGTCATCAGAGCAGAGATCAGTGTACTGACCATAGGTGTGCGCAGCCTATTGCATTAGGGTGTGCACCCCAAAGCTCAAACACGTAATACCGATCACTGACGATGAAAGGGAAGGGGCCGGTAAGTTACATATTTACCGGCCCCTTCCCCTACTTATCCTAAAACATCCCCACAGCAACAGGCGGAGGGAGAGGAGAGTTGGGAAGCCGGCAGAACTGCGAGGGGAAGGAGGGGGGGAGCCAGGGCAGTAGGGGGATCTGTGCTGCACAGTGTGATTAGGGTGTGCCTGGGCACACCTGGCACACCCTGTGCGCACGCCTATGGTACTGACACACACAGCCCAACCCCCTTACAGTTAGAAACACCTCCCTAGTACTGATTTAACCCTTCCCCGCCCCCTAGTGGTTAACCCCTTCACTGCCAGTGTCATTTATACAGGAATCAATGCATTTTTATAGCACTGATTGCTGTATAAATGACAATGGCCCCAAAAATGTGTCAAAAATGTCCGACGTGTCCGCCATAATGTCGCAGTCACGATAAAAATCGCTGATCGCCACCATTACTAGTAAAAAAAAAATTATTAATAAAAATGCCATAAAACTATCCCCTATTTTGTAAACGCTATAACTTTTGCGCAAACCAATCAATAAACGCTTATTGCGATTTTTTTTTTTACCACAAATACATTTTGGCCTAAACTGAGGAAAAAAATGTTTTTTTATATATTTTTGGGGGATATTTATTAAAGCAAAAAGTAAAAAATAATGCGTTTTTTTCAAAATTGTCGCTCTTATTTTGTTTATAGCGCAAAAAATAAAAAGCGCAGAGGCGATCAAATACCACCAAAAGAAAGCTCTATTTGTGGGAAAAAAAAGGACTTCAATTTTGTTTGAGAGCCACGTCGCACGACCGCGCAATTGTCCGTTAAGGCGATGCAGTGCCGAATCGCAAAAAGTGCTCTGGTCAGGAAGGGGGTAAATTCTTCCGGGGCTGAAGCGGTTAAGGGAAACAAGGATTGGTGATAAATCAGTGGAGGAAAGACCTTTTTACCATATTAACTCTTACAGGAGAGAATTTCCCTTCCTAGGGGTAGATTTCCTCTCACTTCCTGTTGTCTCCCTCTGTTTGTAAGTAGGAGTCATTTGTAAGTCGGATGTTTGAAAGTAGGGGCCTGCCCTATATACTCAGCAGAAAATTGGGCCCTTAGGTGTTGGTGGTATCACAACACTGTAAGCCCTCACAGTTACTCTTGGTGGGCACTGGAACGGGCCCTGCTGTGAAATATTAGATCAAGAATTGTAATTACATGCCCCTGTTGAACAGGGTCAGAAAAATTGGGCTTTAGGCACTGGTGCCACAACACTGCAACCCCTCACAGATTCTGTTGTTGAGCGCAGGAATGAGCCCTGCTGTGAAATATTAGATTTAAAAATTGTAATTACGCACCCCTGTTAAACAGGGGCAGAAAAATTGGGCTTTAGGCACTGGTGCTGCTGCCCAGAACCAAAAATGTTCTTAGAAGCTATCAACATGAACATTGAGGAGGAATAGGATAGTCACTCCGCATAACAGGATAGTCAGTCAGCATCAGCATAGGCAGTCTTCAAGGGATCTAACATTCTAAAAAAAATATATGGTTACATCAGCAACAGGTGCTTGGTAGCTGGTGATCCAAGACTGATTCATTTCTATGAAGGTCAGCCGATCAACCGAGAACACTGGATGCAGGACAGGCCAGTAGCTCAATTGCAAACTGTGCAAGCTCTGGCCAGTGATCCATCCTCAAGACCCATTAACCCAGTGGATTTTCGGTTGGAAAGATCTCCAAGTCTGATCTTGCCCCTAGGTATTCCTGCACCATGTAAAACAGACGCTGGCGATGGTTGCTGGAACCGATCATACCTTGGGGCTCCCGACTAAAAAATTGTCTGAATGCATCGGTCATATGGCCACCTTCTCCACCGCTTCTTCTGTGACTGACCGAAGCCTCAGCAACACGTTGTCCAGGACCAGGAATTTGTACCCTCAAAGGCTCTGGAAACGCATTGCACAAACCTTTCTGCAAGGCCTCCCGAAGATGTTTCATCCTCTGCTCCCTCTGCGACGGCTGGATAAGTTCCGCAATCTTACCCTTGTAATGTGGATCAAGAAGGGTTGCCAGCCAGTAGTGATCCCTCTCCTTGATCACACGAATCCGAGGGTCCTTTCGCAGGCTTTGCAGGATCAGGGAGGCCATGCAGCATAGGTTTGCTGAGGCATTTGATCCGGAGTCCTCTGGGTCACTAAGGACGACCTGATCCGCAGCCACCTCCTCCCAGCCACGTACAAGTCCATGGGTTTCTGGGGACTGTAAACGATCCTTGAAGACTGCTGCTGATGCTGAGTGCTAGGCTCCACCTCCATGCTGACACAATCCTCCTCCTCCTCTGGATCTGTGGGCCCGCAGGAATACTGTCTGGATAAGGGGGGCCTTGAGAGGTAAGGAAGTCCTCCTCTTCCTCCCTCTGTTCTGCCTCAAGTGCCCTGTCCATTATTCCACGCAGCGTGTGCTCCAACAGGTAGACAAGAGGGACGGTATCGCTGATACATGCACTGTCACTGCTCACCATCCTCGTGGCCTCCTCAAATGGTGACAGGACAGTGCATGCATCCTTGATCATGAGCCACTGGCATGGTGAAAAAAAGCCAAGGTCCCCTGACCCTGTCTTGGTGCCATACTCGCACAGGTACTCATTGATGGCCCTCTGCTGCGTGTGCAGCCACTGCAGCATGGCCAACGTTGAGTTCCACCTGGTGGGCATGTCACAGATTAGGCGGTTCTTGGGCAGGTTAAACTCCTTTTGGAGGTCTGCCAGCCGAGCACTGGCATTATATGACCGGCGGAAATGCACACAGACTTTCCTGGCCTGCCTCAGGACATCCTGTAAGCCCGGGTACCTGCCCAAGAACCGCTGCACCACCAAGTTAAGGACGTGAGCCAAACAGGGCACATGGGTCATTTGTCCCTGTCGGAGGGCGGAGAGGAGGTTGGTGCCATTGTCGCAAACCACCATTCCTGCCTTAAGTTGGCATGGCGTCAACCACCTCTGAGCCTGCCCCTGCAGAGCTGACAGAATCTCTGCCCCAGTATGGCTCCTGTCCCCTAAGCAGACCAACTCAAACACCGCATGACATCTTTTTGCCTGAGTGCTTGCGTAGCCTCTAGAACGCCTACAGAGCACGCCTGGTTCTGAGGACAAATCTGCACAGGAAGAGGCCATAGAGGAAGAAGAAGAGGAGGGGGTGGAGGAGAGAGGTGTGGCAGAATCATTACTACCAGCATTTTGGAGGCGTTAACAAGCTCCAACGATACTGCACCCTGTCCTGCATCCTTCCGAGCTGCCAGCAGGGTTACCCAGTGCGCCGTGAAAGAAAGGTAACGTCCCTGTCCATGCCTGCTGGACCATGAGTCTTCGGTAATATGCACCTTACCACTGACCCCCCTGTTCAACCAGGCCAAGACATTGCCTTCCAAGTGTTGGTAGAGAGCCGGAATGGCCTTACGAGAAAAAAATTGGTGTTTGGGAACCTGCCACTGAGGTACCGCACATTCCACAAATTCTCGAAAAGGGGGCAGAGTTTACCAGCTGAAAAGGCAGCAGTTGGAGTGCTAGCAATTTAGCCAAACTAGCATTCAGCCGCTGAGCATGTGGATGGCTGGGACAGAATTTCTTTCGCCGGTTTAGCAACTGGGGTAGGGAAATTTGCCTGCTACAATCGGACGTTGGTGTAGCGATAGCAGATTGCCCGCAAGTACTTGGCACACCTAATTCTACACCTTCATTCCTATCAGTGCAGGTTTCTGAGAGAACTGAAGGTATAGTAGGGTTGGGGATCCCAGCTGATAAGAAGCAAGGAGAGGTCCACCTTGTTCTTTTGTGTGGGTCTTTTAAGTATGCTTGCCAACGGACTCCAAGGTAGTTCGACATGTGTGGTCAAGCATGTGGTGCCCAATTGGCTGCTGTTTTGGTCACGCTTGATACACTTCAGACATATGTTGCAAACAGCAACGGTGCGATCTGCTACACATGTCTCAAAAAAGGCCCACACCAAAGAACTTTTGGAAAAACGCACGGAGTCAGCAGCGCCCTGCACATGCGGAGCTCTGCGGTGTGATGCAATCGGTTGGCTGCCCTTAAGCTGGCCCCTGGTGGGCATCCTGCCATGTGCCTCCTCCCCTCTCCTATCAGGCACCCACGTAGAGTCAGTGACCTCATTATCCCCTCCCTCCTCGTCACTGGAGCAAACCTGGCAGTATGCTGCAGCTGGGGGAACATGACTGCCAGTTTCTTGTCCTTCTTGGGCACCCCCTCTCTCTGGGCTCATGTTACTGCCTTCCTCAATTTTGGTACCATCATCGGAGCCTTCAAAACGCTGCGCATCCTCCTGCAGCATGTACACAACACTGTGGTCGAACAGTTTGGGGGACTCCTCAGGGCATGATGGTGGGGCTAGGGAAGGAGTGACTGATGACATTGAGTCAATGGAAGAGGCCGCTTTGGCAGCTGCATTGGCAGCCAAAGTACTCTTAGCCTGGGTGACAGAGGATGAGGAGGATGAGGACGGCTTTGTCATCCACTCTATCACCTCTTCTGCATGTTGCGGCTTAACACAGCCAGCTGCCGAAAAAAAGGACAAGCGTGCCCCGCGGCCACGTGCTGATGAGGATGCACCGTGTCTAGGACCAGCACTGGTTGCTCTAGACACAGAGCCTGCTTATCCTTATTTAGTGGCCTGTGAGCGTCTGCCTCTCCTTAGTGGAGTTACAATTAGATTAGCAAAACAACGCCTGAAGTTTACTAAAAACAGTACTCCGGGAATGGCCTACAGTCAGGTATAGGCTTTGCTGGACTACAATGCAGTGGATATATATTTTATAAACTGCAGCTCAGTGAGTCACCTGCCTGGCTGAAAGTGTCTTTGAACACGCACTCAGGCAATGGCCTAGTCAGGTATAGGCTTGGCTAGACTATATATATATATATATATATATATATATATATATATATACAAGCCTGTATATATATATTAAATGCACTGCAGCTCAGTGAGTCACCTGCCTGGCTGAAGTATATTAGAAACAATACACCAGGAATGGTCTGCCGTGAGATGAAGCTAAACTGTATACAGTGTATATATATATATATATATATATATATATATATATATATATATATATATATATATACACTAAATACACTGCAGCTGTCTCGCCTGCCTGCCTGAAGTATATTAGCAACAGAACACCAGGAATTGCCTGCCTGCTCAAACTAAATGAAATGACACTCTCTCTATCTCTCTCTCTGAACAAACGCCACCAACACACTACACGAGGCCAACATGCAGGTGGCCTTATATAGTGTGGGGCATGTACTTAACCCCCTGAGCCATAATTGGCCACAAGCACCCTGCCTGTGGCCAATTATGGCTCTATTCGCTGAGGCACTGTGATTGGCCAAAGCATGCGGGTCATAGTGCATGCTTCGCCAATCATCAGCCAGCAATGCATTGCTCGAATTTTGCGCGAATGGCCCATAATGTTCGAAATTCGGCGAACAAGCGAACGGCCGATGTTTGAGTCACACTCACGTTCGACTCGAACAGACAGACCATCCCTATTAGCCAACATAAATGGAGATAATATAGATAAATGGAGAGAATATAAGGGGCCATTGGTATCTGTAGAAAATAAGAATGTAGATTGATGATTCAGGGAGTGGCCACGTACCTTAGAGGATCAGAAAGGATTTAATTACTGGTGCAACAAATTGGATCACGTGGTGTAAAGGTTTTTGTCTTCCTCTGGATCAAATGCAGGCTTAATGCTGGACACCAGAGCTGACTCTTCTATAAACATACTATAAAATATCTCCACCAGGTTTTTGTCGCTGTCTGTGTCCATGTTGCGGAGATTTCCTCCCATTTCCAGTCCTAGTGACACCCTATCACTCACAGACACATAGATTTTCACCAGAGGAGGACATTTTGGAAAATCCTCCCTTCAGAGACACAGATAGTAATAAAAATCTTCAAATGTGGTAAAAGGAAAAGAACGCCATGAAGATTCTGATAGTCCAGACAGAGTTTATGAGTTGCAGAGTTCTAAGGAAAGGCCAATGTCTATTAGAGGTTCAGATGGCTCCTTTAGACTTTTAGCCAAAGGGAATCTGGGCATAATCTGGATACCAGATAAAATCCTTAAACCAATGACTGGAGAAGGCTGCATATCAAATACTGTATTTATTGGCGTATAACAATCACTTTTTCACCAAGAAAATCAGGTACAAATAGTGTGTGCGTGTTATACGCCAATACTTCAATTTTAGCTGCCTCGGAGGGGACAGGGAGGGGGCAGGACGAGCGCCGTCAGATTATATACAGTGAGAATCTCCTGTTTACTTGGCGTCCTCTGTAATAGGAAGTCCCGTCTCCTGGGCCGCCATTGGACCACTGTTCTGTCTATCATAGGAGATTCTCACTGTATGTAATCTGTCGGTGCTCGTCCCACCCCCCTCCCTTTCCCCTCTAGGCTGTAGATGGGCATCGATCAGACAGCACTGATGGCAATGGTGAGGCTGCTGCATTGATGGCAATGGAGAGGCTACTGCATTGAAGGCATTGGTGAAGCTGATGCATTGATGGCAATGGTGAGGCTGCTGCATTGATGGCAATGGTGAGGCTGCAGATGGGCACTGACCCTTATTTTGTTTCAAAGTTCCTTATTTAAAATGTAAGATTTTTTCCTGAAACTTCCCTCTTAAAATTAATGTGCGTGTTATACCCCTGTGTGTGTTATACGCCGATAAATACGGTATATATCTTTAATGGATTGTATTTGGTATCCAGATTGTGCTCAGATTCCCTTTAGCTAAAAGTCTAAAGTCCCGATGAAGAGGTCCCTTTAAACACCCAGAATGCTTTTGAGTTTTCATAAAACTTTGCAACTAATAACTATCAAACGGACTATCAAAACCCTTGTGGTGCTCATTTCTCTTTCTGTTTTAAGACTCTACCCCAAGGACCCAGCCTATGGCTGTGGCCCACTACAGCAGCCTTTCTCAATCAGGGTGCCATCTGAGTCTATCAGGGGTGTCACATTGTGTCTGGTATTTTCACACAGCATCATCTGTTTTCATGGTTCTGGCAGCATCGTAAACACATGAGGTTAATCCAGGGTGGGCGGCATTCAGGGCAGCCCCATCATTCAGAAGGGGTTGGAAATCTTTCTTCACCCACACCACGGCTACTCTGTGGTGAAAATCAGAAGGTAGGACTCTTATGTTAGAGGGGGACTGAGGATTCAGTTGTGAAATGGAGAATTTGCATGCTCTGAAGTGAAAGGGTGGTGGGGACTGAGGACTGTCATATGAAAAGGGAGGCAGAAGGGGTCTCTGATGTGAAAGGGGGGTCTCTGATGTGACAGGGGACTCAAATGAAGATGGTGACCCCATTTTAGACTGGGGTGCCTTGAGATTTAACATACCTTCAATTGGTGCCATGACTGGTGTACTGCCTGAATCCATTAGGGACTAATACAACCAACCGGTATACCTACCTATAACAGAGTCCAGAGTCTTTCTCAACCTTTTTATCATTGAGGAAACCTTGAATTAACTTTCCACTCTCAGGGAACCCCTGCTAATAACAGCTATAACTAGAGCTCCCAGTACATTAGCATGACGATCATTGGGAAGAAAGTCCCCCTTACAGATTGCTAAAAGGATCATCAGTGTCAGTGGGAACTTATCTGAGAGGCAGAAATTGCATTGCTCAAGGAACCCCTAGCAACCTCTGGAGGAACCCATAAGAAAGCCTGGTCTAGAGCCTCAAAACCTAGTTACTGTATCAGGTAATAAAAGCCAGACAGAGGCCATAATCCTTCTCCATTCAATCCAAAACTAAGCTGGGCTTTAATACCAAGAGCTACAGTGCCTTGCAAAAGTATTCACCCCCCCCCCCCTTGCCATTTTTCGTGTTTTGTTGACTCACAACCTGGATCTAACATGGATTGTTTTAGGATTTGCATCATTTCATGTACAGAACATGCCCATAACTTTGGGGCAAACAACAAATAGGACAAAATAACAGAAAAAGTCAATGTGAATAACTATTCACCCCCCTAAGTCAATACCTTTTAGAGCCACCTTTTGCGGATATCACAGCTCCAAGTCGCTTTGGATAAGTCTCTATGACTTGCCACATCTTACCACTGGGATTTTTTCAGATTCCTCCTTGCAAAACTGCTCCAGCACCTTCAAGTTGGATGGTTTGCGCTTGTGAACAGCAATCTTTAAGTCTGACCACAGATTTTCTATTGGATTGAGGTCTGGGCTTTGACTAGGCCATTCCAACACATTTACATGTTTCCCCTTAAACCACTCAAGTGTTGCTTTAGCAGTGTGTTTGGGGTCATTGTCCTGCTGGAAGGTGAACCTCCGTCCTAGCCTCAAATCACACACAGAGGGGTACAGGTTTTGCTCAAGAATATCCACCTAAGCAAGAGGCACCACTAATCAAACACTGCCATGAAGACCAAGGAACTCTCCAAACAAGTAAGGGACAATGTTGTTGAGAAGTACAAGCCAGGGTTAGGTTATAAAAAAAATTCAAATCTTTGATGATCCCTAGGAGCACCATCAAATCTATCATAACCAAATGGAAAGAACATGGCACAACAGCAAACCTGCCAAGAGACGGCCTCAAACCAAAACTCACGGACCGGGCAAGGAGGGCATTAATCAGAGAGGAGCACAGAGACCTAAGGTAACCCTGGAGGAGCTGCAGAGTTCCACAGCAGAGACTGGAGTATCTGTACATAGGACGACAATAAGCCGTACGCTGCATAGAGTTGGGCTTTATGGCAGAGTGGCCAGAAGAAAGACATTACTTTCATCAAAAAACAAAATGGCGCGTTTTGAGTTTGCAAAAAAGCATGTGGGAGACTCCCAAAATGTATGGAGCAAGGTGCTCTGGTCTGATGAGACTAAAATTGAACTATTTGGCCATCAAAGAAAACGCTATGTCTGGCGCAAACCCAACACATCACATTACCCGAAGAACACCATCCCCACTGTGAAACATGGTGGTGGCAGCATCATGCTGTGGGGATGTTTTTTAGCAGTTGGGACTGGGAAACTGGTCAGAGTTGAGGGAAAGATGGATGGTGCTAAATACAGGGATATTCTTGAGCAAAACCTGTAGCACACTGTGTGTGATTTGAGGCTAGGACGGAGGTTCATCTTCCAGCAGGACAATGACCCCAAACACAATGCTAACGCAACACTTGAGTGGTTTAAGGGGAAACATGAAAATGTGTTGGAATGGCCTAGCCAAAGCCCAGACCTCAATCCAATAGAAAATCTGTGATCAGACTTAAAGATTGCTGTTCACAAGCGCAAACCATCCAACTTGAAGGAGCTGGAGCAGTTTTGCAAGGAGGAATGGGCAAAAATCCCAGTGGTAAGATGTGGCAAGTCATAGAGACTTATCCAAAGAGACTTGGAGCTGTGATAGCCACAAAGGGTGTCTCTACAAAGTATTGACTTTAGGGGGGTGAACAGTTATGCACAATGACTTTTTCTGTTGTTTGCTTCACAATAAAAAAAAAATCTTCAAAGTTGTGGGCATGTTCTGTAAATTAAATTATGCAAATCCTCAAACAATCCATGTTAATTCCAGGTTGTGAGGCAACAAAACAAGAAAAATGCCAAGGGGGGTGAATACTTTTGCAAGGCACTGTAATGACAGATCATGTGGCACTTAGATTGCACACAGGTGGACATCATTTCACTAATTATGTGACTTCTGAAGGTAATTGGTGGCACCAGAGCTTTTTATGGGCTTCTTTCATAACAAAGGGGGTGAATACATACGCACATGCCAATTATCAGTTTTTTATTTCTGAAAAATAGTTTTATGTATATATTTTTCTAATTTTACTTCACCAACTTAGACTATTGTGTTCTGATCATCACATATAATTCAGGTAAAAAAAACATTGAACTAAAGGCTGTAATGTAACAAAATAGGTAAAAAGCCAAGGTGGGGGTGAATACTTTTGCAAGACACTGTAGCATCAAATACAGTACAGCTGGGCTCTTCCTTATCACATCCGGTGTGTTGTGTCTTAGTGTTATCTTCTCTCCCATGTTTCACTCTCACCTCCAGACTTCTCTCCTGCTGCACCTCTTCTCTGGAACTCTCCCATATTAATGTGTGACATGTCTTTCTTTTCACACAGGTACTCTTTATGGAAATGGAACGTATTTTGCAGTCAATGCAAATTATTCTGTAAACTACGCCAGACTTGATGGAAGTGGACAGGGACACATGTACCTGGCCCGCGTTCTCACCGGACTCTACTGTGCAGGATATAAAGGGATAATAACACCTCCAGCCAAAAACGCAGCCAACCCCACCGACCTTTATGACAGTGTGACGGATAACGTCCGGAATCCTTCAATGTTTGTGATATTTAATGACATCCAGGCCTACCCCGAATATCACATCATCTTCCAGTGATGATCTATGACTGTGACCGGGGATCACACAATTCTCCGGGACAGAGACTCCTGAAAATCCCTGTATTTGTGTCACTTGGTCGGATCGGGATATAATATTGTCAGAGCGTGGCTCCATCACTTGTCTACAGCAGCCATAAAACACTGATAAATAATTCCAGAGGAAACAAGCACACAGGGACTCATCACTGAAGGATCAGAGAGTGAGGAGGAGGGGAATGTCCTAGCCTCCCATTGTCTATATTCTCTGGGATCTCCATGGCTCATTGCTCCACAACTTCTCATGTGCTGCACTCATTCTCTGGGACTCTGATCTTCACTCACTGAGCCTCGGACGGGGAGAGCCGACTGCTTCTGGCTGGGGGGGGTGGAGAACAATCAAGGTTGTCCCCTATGGTATCACCAGTTACATACTGTATTTACAATAATATTGTATTATAGGTGACATGGTGGTTCAGCAGAACTTCATCCTCCTTTGGATACCATGTGACTACACAGTACCACCTCCATGTTCCCAATAATGATGATAAAGACTGCACGGAGGAGCCATGATGGTCCATCAGTCTTCCATAGAATAGTCATGGTTGGGGTTGTCTCTTCTCCCAGAAAATCCAAGCCATATCAGTGAGATGGTTCACCATCAATTGATGGCAACAGCAAATAAAGTGCTATTTAGTTGGTTGGTGCTGTGACCACACATTGCTCTATGGACCCAATAGATGAGGCTCTGGTGGAGGTTCTCTCACCCTCTCAGCTCCACCCATCACTTGGAAAACCAGTGACTCCGCCCTCTGGCCTCTGACCTCTCACAGCTTATACCATCTCCTCAATCTACTGAGATGTTTCCATCCTCCACACTTTATGGACAAACATCGTACACACATAACCTTTTCCATCTTTTGCAGTGCAACTGTCTTGGAAATTTTATAGAAAGGCAACTCCTATCCTCATACCGATCAGCGGTTCCAGATAATAATAATGGCTGCAGTAGGGAACAGACACAACAAGATACACTCAGCGTCTTTCCAAATCACTCTTCTGTTTATTTGGCATATCTTGAATTTTCTATAACCATGCTTACATCGGTATCACATTGATATTATAATTGTACTTTTACAGTAACAAGGGGCGTTACATAGTTACATAGTAGGTGAGGTCCAAAAAAGACACAAGTCCATCAAGTCCAACCTATGTGTGTGATTATATGTCAGTATTACATTGTATATCCCCGTATGTTGCGGTCGTTCAGTTGGTTATCTAATAGTTTCTTGAAGCTATCGATGCTCCCCGCTGAGACCACCGCCTGTGGAAGGGAATTCCACATCTTTGCCGCTTGTGCCTTGAGATGCATTGCAGCCAGTTGCATTAGCAAGTCCATTCATAATAACCAATGGGATGTAACCTACCTCAACACAGGAACTTTTCTGGCATGTGGCGTTTTGCATCACAACATACATGTGCTGCGGTGCATTGGGGAGCCTTTAAAACCCAACACATGCATGCCATGTTACTACAATGTACTGGTGTGTCTGAGTCCTAAGAGTAAATATGAAGTCTCCAAACTGCCGGCCATTGGGGTCTTATTTATAAAACTATTGGGAAAGGTAGGTGATGGAGGGGGTGGGGGGTGGATTCAGACACGTCCTATGAGCCAATCAAATTACAAACCAATAGAAAGAGGGATTTGGGACTTTGAATGAGGTTATGGACATGATGGGGGATATGTTGAAAGGAAACACATGTTTATTAACATGAAAGAAAACTGCGTGAAAATATCTGGGTCATGGGGTTGCACATAAAAATACAGATATATCATGGACAGCAAAGACACATAGTCATATCAACTTGGAAACTCATATGGCGAATACATATATGTAACATACCCCCACCATGTCTATAACCTCATTCAAAGTCCCAAATCCCTTTTTTTATTGTTTTGTACCAGGGATGGAGGCACACTAGTTATGTATGACATTCAAAGTCCCACCTGTGTTTTTTCACAGCCGCCTCTTTTTTGAATCACATTACAACGTTCATTCTTCACCCATCGATTTTTGGTGCAGGTCTGATGTTTGGTTGCCATGAGTTGCCTGAAATGGATCTTCCTATACAATATATGGCACTTTAGTCTGATACAATGTAACAAGATAAATGTAAATGAATAAAATGGGTTACAATGTTGTGTTTTCGGATTATTTCATTTCATGTTCACATGTCAGATTCTGGACAGTTTATTCTCAATATTAAAGGGGTTGTAAAGGTTCGTGTTTTTTCACCTTAATGCATCCTATGCATCCTACCGGCCCCCCCCAGCCCCCCCCCCCCCCCAATTTTACTTACCTGAACCCCTTCATTCAGTCGGCCGGGATGCGTTATCTTTCTCTCCACGGGCTCCCAGCTCTTGATTGGATAGATTGATAGCAGCAAAGCCATTGGCTCCCGCTGCTGTCAATCAAATCCAATGACGCGGGTGCCAGGGGGTGGGGCCGAGTCCGGCATTCTGTGCCTATAGATGCAAATGCTGGACTCGGTAGCGTGCCCGCAAGGTAAACTCTTCAGCAAAACGCTTCTCCGAGGGGGGGTTATCAGATGTGGGGAGGAGCCGGGAGAGCCGCCGGGGGACCCCAGAAGAGGAGGTTTGGGGCCACTCTGTGCAAAAACGAGCTGCGCAGTGGAGGTAAGTGTGACATGTTTGTTATAAAAAAGAGGAACTCTGCGCTATGAGTGAAAAGTGAAAAGAAAAAGAGAGGGACTTTAGACTTTATAGGCACAGTGACACCAAATATGTTACAAAAATAGTTTATTTGAAAAAACATAAATAAAACACTAATTATTAAAAAACCACAAGTCATCTATATGGATGAATACTTAGTAAAGTTGTTGCTATACAAAACCATCTGTATACATGAGAACTCGGACGTGAGGATAACCATCCAAGGTAAGTAAGTGTCCGAGGATGTGGCTGGATACAAATCAACAGTAAGTTATTTCATATCAGGAAAGTGCTCAACATGTTACGCGTGCCTTCACGCTTCTTCAGGGGCAAGAAAAGTTGTAGCTAACAAAATAAACAAAGTAGTATAATTAGTATACAGTAATTTAATGAGTGAAAAGCGAAATTAAATTAGGTTGAATTAAATAAAAGCCGCTCCCCTCAAAGTGCTTGGTGAGCAGGCTTTGAACTTGTGGGGGATGTATAATGATAAGGGGGCGCTATGAGTAAATAAATGCTCAATATTTCATGGTCAATGTGAACAATACCGTACAAGATGCAATCATGAATAAATGGAAAAATATATATATAATGACAAATGTGAATAGAATGTGCATCAGTAAACAGCCAGCCATAGGTGTGCGCAGAGTATTGCATTAGGGTGTGCACCCCAAAGCTCAAACACAAACTACCGATCACTCGCGATGTTCATTCAGAAAGGAAAGGGGGCGGTAAATTACATATTTACCGGCCCCTTCCCCTACTCATCCTAAAACATCACCGCAGCAACAGCTGGGGGGAGAAGAGAGGAGAGGAGGAAAGCTGACAGGGGGGGCAGGGCAGTAGGGGGAATCTGCGCTGCACAGGGTGATTAGGGTGTGCCTGGGCACACCTGGCACACCTTGTGCGCACCCCTTTGCAGCCAGCAGATATCACACACCTGCCTGCAGATATATCAAAACCAGGCATCCACAAATTGTGTGAAGTTTTCTGGACTGCTATACCATCATATGCATCATTGTTAAGCATAAGTAAACACTGGAGCCAAACAATTAAAAAGTGCAGTGTGCATCAATGAACAGCCAGCAAATGTGCCAAAACAACGTCCATAAATGATGTGAAGTTTTCTGATCTTTTACACCGTCACCATTACCAAAGGGCGGGTTTTAGATACAGTGACACCTGGTGAATAAAGGTAAGTATCCTACTTAACAAACCACCATGACCTATTTACTTCAGGTGGGGCTTTGTATGACAATGGTCTGTAATCTTTACTGGTGCCAAGTGGATAATCCAGGAGAAGCTCCGCCAGAAGGATAATTTTAGAAAAAAGGTGGAAAAGGCAATACCACAGTGTGATTCCGTTTATTTAAAAGAAAATATTAAAAAAAACAACAGGCCAAGTGGCCGCCTACTTTAAAAGTGCCTTTCCTCGGCACTGGAGGTAACAGGCTCAGCAATGTCAGCTGAAGTGTGAAGCAGCCGCCTCGCTTGCTCCCGCTTGTAGTGAATTGGCGCGCGTTCCACCGCCTGATCAGCCAAAACCGAAAGTGGCTGGAAAAGATTGTGTGACCAGGATATGCCTCGACGCACGTTTCGTCGTAATGACGTCGTCAGGAATCGCTTCCTGACGACGTCATTACGACAAAACGTACGTTCTAAACACCTCCCAGGGAACACATGTAACCCCTTGATCACCACTAGAGTTAACCCCTTCCCTGCCAGTGACATTTATACAGTAATCAGTGCATTTTTATAGCTCTGATCACTGTATAAATTTCAAAGGTCCCAAAAAAAGTGTCAATAGTGTCCGATCTGTCAATATCACAGTCCCGCTAAAAATCGCTGACATTACTAGTAAAAAAAATAATAATAATAATAAAAATGCCATATCTCTATCCCCTATTTTGTAGACGCTATAACTTTTGGGCAAACCAATCAATATACACTTATTGCAATTTTTTTTACCAAAAATTTATAGAAGAATACATATTGGCCTAAACTGAGGAAGAAATTAGTTTATTTATATATTTTTGTGAGATATTTATTGTAGCAAAATGTTAAAAATATCGCTTTTTCTTCAAAATTGACCCTCTTTTTTTGTTTAAAGTTCAGAAAAAAAAATGCAGAGGTGATCAAATACTATCAAAAGAAAGCTTTATTGTGGGAAAAAAAGAAAATAAATTTTGTTTGGGTACGACTGCGCAATTGTCAGGTAAAGCAACGCAGTGCCGTATTGCATAAAATGGCCTGGTCATTAATGGGGTAAATCCTTCCGGTCCTTAACCACTTAAGGACCGCCTCACGCCGATGTACGTCGGCAAGGCGGCACGGGCAGGCAAAATCACATACATACACGTGATTTGCCTCCCGCGGGTGGGGGGTCCGATCGGACCCCCCCCGGTGCCCGAGGCGGTCCTCTTTTGTCCCCCGGCTGGAGAGGTGGCAAGCACAAGTAGTGTCCCGCTGCCACCAAGAAGAAGACAAACACAGGCCCGTCGTGCCCATAGTGCCCTTCCTGCTGCATTCGCCAATCCTAATTGGGAAGCCACCACTTCTGCAGCGCCCGTACTTCCCCCATTCACATCCCCAACCAAATGCAGTCGGCTGCATGAGAGGCATTTTCTTTATGTCCTCCCGAGTACCCCTATCCAACAAACCCCCCCAAAAAAGACGTTGTGTCTGCAGCAAGCGCGGATATAGGCGTGACACCCGCTATTATTGTCCCTCCTGTCCTGACAATCCTGGTCTTTGCATTGGTGAATGTTTTGAACGCTACCATTCACTAGTTGAGTATTAGCGTAGGGTACAGCATTCCACAGACTAGACACATTTTCACAGGGTCTCCCAAGATGCCATCGCATTTTGAGAGACCCAAACCTGGAACCGGTTACAGTTATAAAAGTTACAGTTACAAAAAAAGTGTAAAAAAAAAAAATATATATATAATAAAAAAAAATAGTTGTCGTTTTATTGTTCTCTCTCTCTCTATTCTCTCTCTATTGTTCTGCTCTTTTTTACTGTGTTCTATTCTGCAATGTTTTATTGTTATTATGTTTTATCATGTTTGCTTTTCAGGTATGCAATTTTTTATACTTTACCGTTTACTGTGTTTTATTGTTAACCATTTTTTTGTCTTCAGGTACGCCATTCACGACTTTGAGTGGTTATACCAGAATGATGCCTGCAGGTTTAGGTATCATCTTGGTATCATTCTTTTCAGCCAGCGGTCAGCTTTCATGTAAAAGCAATCCTAGCGGCTAATTAGCCTCCAGACTGCTTTTACAAGCCGTGGGAGGGAATGCCCCCCCACCGTCTTCCGTGTTTTTCTCTGGCTCTCCTGTCTCAACAGGGAACCTGAGAATGCAGCCGGTGATTCAGCCAGCTGACTATAGAGCTGATCAGAGACCAGAGTGGCTCCAAACATCTCTATGGCCTAAGAAACCGGAAGCTACGAGCATTTTATGACTTAGATTTCGCCGGATGTAAACAGCGCCATTGGGAAATTGGGAAAGCATTTTATCACACCGATCTTGGTGTCGTCAGATGCTTTGAGGGCAGAGGAGAGATCTAGGGTCTAATAGACCCCAATTTTTTCAAAAAAGAGTACCTGTCACTACCTATTGCTATCATAGGGGATATTTACATTCCCTGAGATAACAATAAAAATGATAAAAAAAAAAAAAAAATGAAAGGAACAGTTTAAAAATAAGATAAAAAAGCAAAAAAATAATAAAGAAAAAAAAAAAAAAAAAAAAAGCACCCCTGTCGCCCCCTGCTCTCGCGCTAAGGCGAACGCAAGCGGCGGTCTGTCGTCAAACGTAAACAGCAATTGCACCATGCATGTGAGGTATCACCGCGAAGGTCAGATCGAGGGCAGTAATTTCAGCAGTAGACCTCCTCTGTAAATCTAAAGTGGTAACCTGTAAAGGCTTTTAAAGCTTTTAAAAATGTATTTATTTTGTTGCCACTGCACGTTTGTGCGCAATTGTAAAGCATGTCATGTTTGGTATCCATGTACTCGGCCTAAGATCGTCTTTTTTATTTCATCAAACATTTGGGCAATATAGTGTGTTTTAGTGCATTACAATTTAAAAAAGTGTGTTTTTTCCCAAAAAAATGCATTTGAAAAATCGCTGCGCAAATACTGTGTGAAAAAAAAAATGAAACACCCACCATTTTAATCTGTAGGGCATTTGCTTTAAAAAATGTATATAATGTTTGGGGGTTCAAAGTAATTTTCTTGCAAAAAAAATAACTTTTTCATGTAAACAAAAAGTGTCAGAAAGGGCTTTGTCTTCAAGTGGTTAGAAGAGTGGGTGATGTGTGACATAAGCTTCTAGATGTTGTGCATAAAATGCCAGGACAGTTCAAAACCCCCCCAAATGACCCCATTTTGGAAAGTAGACACCCCAAGCTATTTGCTGAGAGTCATGTCGAGTCCATGGAATATTTTATATTGTGACACAAGTTGCGGGAAAGAGACAAATTTTTTTTTTTTGCACAAAGTTGTCACTAAATGATATATTGCTCAAACATGCCATTGGAATATGTGAAATTACACCCCAAAATACATTCTGCTGCTTCTCCTGAGTACGGGGATACCACATTTGTAAGACTTTTTGGGAGCCTAGCCGCGTACGGGACCCCGAAAACCAAGCACCGCCTTCAGGCTTTCTAAGGGTGTGAATTTTTGATTTCACTCTTCACTGCCTATCACAGTTTCGGAGGCCATGGAATGCCCAGGTGGCATAAAACCCCCCCAAATGACCCCATTTTGGAAAGTAGACACCCCAAGCTATTTGCTGAGAGGTATAGTGAGTATTTTGCAGACCTCACTTTTTGTGACAAAGTTTTGAAAATTAAAAAAAGAAAAAAAAAAATGTTGTTTTTTCTTGTCTTTCTTCATTTTCAAAAACAAATGAGAGCTGCAAAATACTCACCATGCCTCTCAGCAAATAGCTTGGGGTGTCTACTTTCCAAAATGGGGTCATTTGGGGGGGTTTTGTGCCACCTGGGCATTCCATGACCTCCGAAACTGTGATAGGCAGTGAAGAGTGAAATCAAAAATTTACACCCTTAGAAATCCTGAAGGCGGTGATTGGTTTTCGGGGTCCTGTGCATGGCTAGGCTCCCAAAAAGTCCCACACATGTGGTATCCCCGTACTCAAGAGAAGCAGCAGAATGTATTTTGGGGTGCAATTCCACATAGGCCCACGGCCTGTGTGAGCAATCAATCATTTAGTGACAACTTTTTGTAAATATTTTTTTTTTTGTCATTATTCAATCACTTGGGACAAAAAAAATAAATATTCAATGGGTTAAACATGCCTCTCAGCGATTTCCTTGGGGTGTCTACTTTCCAAAATGGGGTCATTTGTGGGGGTTTTGTACTGCCCTGCCATTTTAGCACCTCAAGAAATGACATAGGCAGTCATAAACTAAAAGCTGTGTAAATTCCAGAAAATGTACCCTAGTTTGTAGACGCTATAACTTTTGCGCAAACCAATAAATATACGCTTATTGACATTTTTTTTACCAAAGATATGTGGCCGAATACATTTTGGCCTAAATGTATGACTAAAATTGAGTTTATTGGATTTTTTTTATAACAAAAAGTAGAAAATATCATTTTTTTTCAAAATTTTCGGTCTTTTTCCGTTTATAGCGCAAAAAAGAAAAACCGCAGAGGTGATCAAATAACATCAAAAGAAAGCTCTATTTGTGGGAAGAAAAGGACGCAAATTTCGTTTGGGTACAGCATTGCATGACCGCGCAATTAGCAGTTAAAGCGACGCAGTGCCAAATTGGAAAAAGACCTCTGGTCCTTAGGCAGCATAATGGTCCAGGGCTCAAGTGGTTAAGTGGTTAATAAAATGAGGAAGATTACAGTTTGCCATTGAACATAACAGACAAAGATCACACCTCCAGGAACAATGTGCTGAAGACGGATCCATCAAAGAACAGATTTCTAGAACACATGTGTCAAGCTCAAGGCCCGCGGGCCGAATATGGCCCTCCAGTCCATTTCATGTGGCCCTCGCACCTCTCCTGCAGCTATGGCAACCCTCTTGTCTCTGTCCCCACCTTGTCTCAGCAGTCAACAGCAGAGAGGAACACTGAACTCCTCTGCCAGATCCTGTTTAGTCTTACAGATACAACCGTCCCATTGAGGGCAACCATAACGCTGATGCGGCCGAAGATGAAATTGAGTTTAATACCCTTGTTCTAGAACAATGTGCTAAAGACTGATCCATCAAAGACCAGGCCTTTTGGAAAAATGGCAAATGATTAAGATCCAAATAGCTTTGATTCTGAGGAAAAAGGTATTGCCCTTCGAAACACATAAGACATTTGGATCATTGATGAAGTAATACCAAGCCTGAGGGCAAGCAAAGTGGACAAACTGATTGTATTACTCTGATACACTTTGTCAGTACGTCTGTGAGTAGATATATTTACATTTGTTTGAATAAATGGTTTTAGTGATATGCTCTGGGCTGGAGCACCCTCTCTTTTTGTTCAGTTGGCTTTGGGACATCTCCAGTCCAAGGCATTGTGCAATGGTTTTAGCATCAGACCACTACGCTCATGCACAGAAGGTGTTATATCTAATTTGCTTTTGGAACAACATGCTGAAGACTGATCCCTCAAGGACTAGACCTTCTGGAACAGTGTGTTGAAGACTGCTCCGTCAATGACCAGACCTTCTAGAACAATCTGCTGAAGACTGATCCATCAAAGACCAGACCTTCTAGAACAATGTGCTGAAGACCGATCCATCAAAGACTAGACCTTCTAGAACAATGTACTGAAGACTGATCAATCATAGACTACACACTCTAGGATAATATGCATAAGCCTGATTAATGTTAGAGAAGACCTTGTTGAACAATGTGCTGATGACTGATCCATCAAAGATAGAATAAAACTCCATATGTGACACCAGCTCTCGAAATGGGTGCTCCATATTTCCAAATACACAGTTTAAGAAACATAATGTAATGGAACCAAAGGTACCATTCAGATGCTACTTATGGGCATACATATATATAACTTTCTCCTTGTTGGCCCAAAATGCAGAAGTACTGAGCATATCTGTCAATCCCTGCTAAGGTCGCTTACAAATAGCACACCGTATCATAAAACTGCCCCTAGACACAACCCTCAAACTACACCTAAGTATCACCACGTAAATTCATAATATAATAACTGTCCATTTATCCTTGGAGTAGTTGTCAGGTCCAGCTAAGGGGGGAGGGTGTGTTCATCTTTGTTGTGTTTCACAGAAGTTTTATCCTTTGCTGTATTTATATCCCAAATATCAGAAACTAGGTTTACAACCCCCCCCCCCCTCCACATTGGGATATGTGTCTGCACCTCTGTGATGTTTTCATGAAAACATTAAATATACTTTTGAACTGTGAGGATTGTGTAATTCTCTATTATCTGCAATATGTTCCATAGTTTCCTGATGAAGCAGGTGGGAAAGCCTGTGAAACTTGTCGAAGATTAAGAAACCCTCCCCCTTGGGGTGGACCTGGCAACTACTCCAAGGATAAAAGGACAGTTATTCTGGTGATACTTTGGGGTGATTTGAGGGTTGTGTCTGTGGACAATTTTATGATAAAGTGTGTCAGAAACAACAACTAACATACAATTTTTCAGGGGAAGCTTTTGGAGTGTGTCCCCATCTTCAAGGTTCAAGCAGTACTAAAAAAAATAACTCACTATCTATCCTTGTTCGATTACCATTTCTGTGTACATTTGTTTGTAGGGTTTTTTTGCTTTTTTTTCTCCCTCAGAGATTGTTTTTTTTTAACATTCTGATAAAACTCTGTTAATCAGTACTGTTGGGACCTTGAAGAAAACCCCCAAAGACTGTCCTGAAAATTTTTATGTTAGTGCAGATAAAAAAAAGTACCACGGACAGTACTTGTTGTTTCTCTCGCAAGTGCACTAATATGGCTACAACCACCTCAAGCATGATCAAGTGTGTAAAATTATTTATAAACTCCCCTTGGCAGAGGTTGACATCTATGCTTAGTACTCCTACATTTTTGTATGAGGAGATTTTATATAAATATTTGAGTTTTGTAAACCATTAACCACTTGCCCCCTTCCTAACCAGACCAATTTTCAGCTATCAGCACTCTCGCCTTTTGAATGACAATTACTCAGTCAGGCAACATTGAACCCATATTTTTGTCCTTTTTTTTTACACAAATAGAGCGTTCTTTTGGTGTTATTTATTCTTTGCTGGTGTTTTTATTTTTTGCGCTATAAATGAAAAAAGATGCATTTTTTTTACAAAATTTTCCATTTTTTTCGTTTCTGTTATAAAATTTTGCAAATTAGTAATTTTTCTTCATACATTTTATACTGCTACATTTGTTTGGTAAAAATAGCCCAAATTGGTGTATATTATTTGGACTTTGTGAAAGTTATAGAGTCCACAGGCTATGGTGCCAATCACTGAAAATTGAGCACACCTGATGTACTGATCTCATTTCTTGACATCAGTTTTCTTGATAACAAGCCAGGACAGTACACATACCCCCCAAACAACCCCTTTTTGGAAAGTAGACAATCCAATGAATTTAGTAAGAGGCATTGTGAGTTTTTTGAAGTTGTCATTTTTTCCCTCAATTCTTTGCAAAATGAAGATTTTTTTTTCTTTTTTTTTTCCACAGAATTGTCATATTAGCAGGTTATTTCTCTCACACAGCAAATGCATGCCACAATTTCCCCCCCAAAAACACATTCTACTACTCCTCCCGAGTATGGCGATACCACATGTGTGAGACTTTTACGCAGCCTGGCCACATACAGAGGCCCAACATGCAAGGAGCACCTTAAGGCGTTCTAGGGACATAAATTACACATTATATTTTTTGACTACCTCTTACACTTTTGAAGGCCCTGGAGCACCAGGACAATGGAAACATCCACAAAATGATCCCATTTTGGAAAATAAACACCCCAACATATCTTCTATGAGGCATAAAGAGTCTTTTGGACATTTCATTTTTTTCCGCAAGATTGTGGAAAACGTGGAAAGAAAATAAAAACGCATTTTTTAACTCAAAGTTGTTCATTTATAAGATATTTCCAACACATACCATGTACATAGCAAAAATTACACCCCAAAATACATTCTGCTACTCCTCCTGAGTTCGGCGATACCACATGTGGGAGACTTTTCCACAGCCTGGCCACATAGAGAGGCTCAACATGCAGAGAGCACTGTCAGGGACATACATTTCAAATCTAATTTGACTACCTATTACACATTTGTGAGACACTGATGGGCACTGTAGTGGCAAGGATGCCGCATGGATGAGAACTGATGTGGAACGGATGAGCACTGATGTGGCATGGATAAGCACTGATGAGCATGGTTGAGAACAGATTGAGCATGGATGAGCATGGATTGAGCATTGATGGAGCACGGATGAGCCAGGGCTGGATGGAGCATGGCTGAGAACGGATTGAGCATGGATGATCACGGATTGAGCATGGATGAGCCAGGGATGGATGGAGCATGGATAAGTATGGATGAGCACTGATGGAGCATGGATAAGCCAGGGATGGATGGAGCATGGATGAGTATGGATGGAGCATTGATGAGCCAGGGATGGATGGAGCATGGATGAAGCATGGTTGAGAACGGATTGAGCATGGATGAGCATGGATTGAGCATGGATGGAGCACAGATGAGCCAGGGATGGATGGAGCACGGATGGAGCATGGTTGAGAACGGATTGAGCATGGATGAGCAAGGATGGAGCATGGATGAGCCAGGGATGGATGGGTATGGATGAGCATGGATGAGCATGGATTAAGCATGCATAAGTCAGGGATGGTTGGAGCATGGATGAGCACGGATGGAGCATGGATAAGCCAGGGATGGATGGCGCATGGATGAGCCAGGGATGGATGGCGCATGGACGAGCCAGGGATGGATAGAGCATGGATAAGCTAGGGATGGATGGAGCATGGATAAGCCAGGGATGGATGGAGCATGGATGAACCAGGGATGGATGGAGCATGGATGAGCCAGGGATGGATGGATGTTACGTGGGTGGGCACAAATGGAGCATGGATGAGCCAGGGATGGATGGAGCATGGATAAACCAGGGATGGATGGAGCATGGATGAGCCAGGGATGGATGAAGCATAGATGAACCAGGGATGGATGGAGCATGGATGAGCCAGGGATGGATGGATGGATGTTACATGGATGGGCACAAATGGAGCATGGATGAGCCAGGGATGGATGGATGGATGTTACATGGATGGGCACAGATCAGCACTGTGGGCACTCCAGAGACAGCCCACAGTGCTGCTGCAGCCAGCTCCCCCCTCTCCTCGCACACTGTACTGATCGCTGCGAGGAGAGGGGAGGAGCTGTACCGGACAATCCCCGGTTTGTTGACAAGTGATCGCTCCATCATTGGATGGAGCAATTACATGGTAAAGAGCCGCTGTCATTGGCCCTTTACCCCCTCCGGGTCCATGGACAACCTCCCAGAATAAGCCGACTGCACTGCAGCCGTCTTTCGGCTATGGCCCGGTCAGCATGTGGTTAAACAAAAGTCTAAGGGAAATAAATAAATTATTGTCCATACATACACATACGAATACGTGCATACACACATATATACAAACTTTTTTTGTGCCATACCTGAAACAAACAGCAGGGGGCATTGAAGGAAAGCTCGCCTGTCCCAGGAAGCTGAGGGAAGAATGATCGAGAGCCAGACAAAGGAGGCTGTGCCTGACCAAACCTTCAGGGCCGTTTGAGCCCCTTCAATTATCCCTGGAGATCTATCATTTTACCCTGTGACTCTGACCCTCATTATTAATAAGAGGGCAGCTTTTCCCAAAATAAAAATGGCAGTCGGTACTCCCTCCAGCCAGTGTGCATGTGCAGACCGGCACAACCCGATGATGTCATCAAGAGCGCCTCCAGCACAGAGAAAACAGTCCAGCACAGGATAAAACAAGCAAAAGGCTAAACAATCAAAAAATGGAGCCAAAGAAGGCACAGAAAAGGAAAAGATCAAGGTAAAAAAGGGGAAACATATAGGGAGACAGAAAAGAAATACAACAAAAAAAAACAAAAAGAGATAGGCAGCCCTGTGAGATACAAGGGATCAAAAGAGTGAAGATATACAAGGAGTGAAATGAATGAACTAGCTGCCCCCCAAGCCTCAGCCCGCAGACATTTACTTACTGTCAGATTTTGTTCCTAAAGGGGAAACACTGCAGGACCCCATCAAGACCCACAGAAGGGGTTCCCTAGGCTGTTTAGCACATTTTAATGGCCTGAGCACTGGGACTTCGCACTGGGAGAGGCTTAACCTAGCCGGATGCTGCTTACTCTTTACTGATGCGTGGAGGTATGAGGAAAAAAAGAAGAATGGGGTGGGGCCTAACTAGGCCTTTAATTTATGTTATTCACTCGTCCTGAGGGAGTGGAAGAGAGGCGGAGCCTATCACTAGTATGCTGCCATGGTGGCGTGAGGAAAAGATGCTTTCCCAATTTCCCAGTGGTGCTGTTTATGTCCGGCGAAACCGAAGCCATGAAATGCTCGTAGCTTTGGGTTTCTTAGGCTATAGAGATGATTGGAGCCATTTTGGTCTTCGATCAGCTCTATGGTCAGCTGGCGGAACCACCGGCTGCATTCTTAGGTTCCCCGGTGGGACAGGAAAGCCTGAGAAAACCATGGAAGATGGCGGGAGGGGGGGAGTTCTGCTTGTAAAAGAAGTCTAGAGGCTAATTAGCCACTAGGGTTGCTTTTACATGAAAGCCGACCGCTGGCTGAAAAGAATGATACCAAGATGATACCTAAACTTGGAGGCATCATTCTGGCATAACCACTCAAAGTCCAGCAACATACCAGAACGTTGCTGGTCCTTGTTGGGCATATATTGTAATGTTCCTTTTTTCATGCAGCCTGTGGGCTGCATGAAAAAAGAGATTGATTGGTGGGTATGCCCACCATTAGAATACCACCCTGCATCCACCCACTTCTAATGATGGGCATACATGCTCCGTTTTGTTTTTTAACTGTGCTGGTGAAATTGCCTCCTACAGCGCTGAAGTCGCTGATTTACGTATCGTGGGAGCAAACGCTGTTGCTGTCAATATAAATAAATCAGTGCTGCAGCTGAATGGCATACCTGAAAAGCAAACAATGTTAACAATAAAACATTAACTCAACAAAACAACAACAATCTGTGCCAAAAAAAGACTAAAAAATATATGCCGAAGCATGGGGGCAATCCACCCCTAATGTTAGGGGCAAATCGCCCCTCCACCTCTGCTTCGGCATATATGCTCTTTTTTTTTAACTGTAGTGGTGAAATCACCTCCTACAGATATTCTACACTGACAATAGAATCAGAATAGCACACTATAGCACACTAACTGTCTAGTAGCAGTGAACAAAGCTCTGTTCTATCTCTCTCCACGCCGATATCACACTGAAAATGGCAGCTACGGGAAGAATACTTTTAAAGTATGGGGCGGGACTAAGTGCAATGAGCGCTAATTGGATAGAATCATCATTACTTTCTCAAATCATGGCTCTGACAGTGCTCTGTGCCCTGATTTGGCAAAGCTGTGTGTGCGGAGGTCTGTGTGTGCAGAGGTCTGTCTGTGTGCGGAGATCTGTGTGTGTGGAGGTCTGTGTGTGCGGAGGTCTGTGTGTGCGGAGGTCTGTGTGTGTGCGGAGGTCTGTGTGTGCGGAGAGCTGTGTGTGCAGAGGTCTGTGTGTGCGGAGAGCTGTGTGTGCGGAGGGCTGTGTGTGCGGTGGTCTGTGTGTGCGGTGGTCTGTGTGTGCGGAGGTTTGTGTGTGCGGAGGTCTGTGTGTGCAGAGAGCTGTGTGTGCAGAGAGCTGTGTGTCTGGATCAGGGAAGTGCAGTCAGTGGCATGCCATGAACCTTAAAAGAGAGAGAGAGTCGTAGCTCGGCGATCTGGGGTCACAGAGACCCCAAATTTGGGGGTCCTATCACCTATGGTCCTGGAGATACGGGACACCTTGTGCAGCCTGTTAGAAGCTACATACAGAGCGGTCAGTATAAATGCAAGCTGGTACACTCTGTTTGCAGCAGACTGAGAGGATGAGCTCACAGAGCCTCTCCTCACTTCTTGTCAGAGGCAAGGAGCTCAACAGCTTGGAGTCTTGGACCAATGGTAAAGTACCTTTGGTCCCGGTTGTCCAACAAAAATGCTGCAGTGGTGGCACGCCTCTCACTGCAGGGTCATAGAAGGGGGCGTGTCTAAAAGAGAAATGCTCCCTTCCAGTCCAGCCCTCTTATCTACAAGGAAAAAACATTTAACAAGTAAAACAGGCGCAATGCAACAATACCTCCATAAAATGTTCCTTAATAGTCCAGAGGGGCAAGAATGGAAATATATATATATAAGCAAGTCTGTCAGGGCTGCCACCGAGAAGACTGGAAGCAAGGTCCAAAAAAACTGAGAAGAAACAAGGAAAGGGGAGCCTCTGAATATGTATCAATATAACATTTATTACAAAAAACAATATCCACTCACATGAAAGACTACAAATCTGCGTTCAAGCACATTTCTGGACTGGAAGAGAGGAGGGGGACTGCAGGTCTCAGCAAGTCCGCATGCAGCTGGCAGCACATCAAGTCCAGTGAGGATGGTGTGAGGTGGTGGGACACAGCGGTTTCTCCTTAAACTCGTCCAAGTAGCACACCGAGTAGAGATGAAGTCACTGGTGAGATCGTCAGGCCAGGTGTGGGTTCCGGGAGTAAGGGGAGTCAGACGCCAGAGCCTGTCAAGGGCTGTGCTGTGTTATCTGGTAAGCCCATACGGCGTCCAAAGTGTGGAGATAGCACGGCCGTGTGAGGGAGCCAGAACGAGGCTTGGGAAGCACATAAGAGCGTGGCGCCGGGCCATGACTTCACAAATGTGTGACGCGTTTCAGAATATTCACGCTATGGACGGAAAACACAGCAGCACTCCTTTTTCAATCATAAGGTCCTTGTGAAATTACTGGTTGGAAGTTATAACTTCAATCTTCAGTAATTTGTCCGTTAAGCCTCCTGCTTGAGTACAGATTTTGAAAATATAGTAAATTACCTCAAAAACAATATATAATAATTATTTGGATATTACTTATGGTAATTAACCCCTTGCCACCCAGGCCAATTCTGACACTTCTCTCCTTCATGTAAAAGTCATCATTTTTATACTAGAAAATTACTCAGAGCCCCCAAACATTATATATATAGTTTTAGCAGACACCCTAAGGAATAAAATGGTGGTCGTTGCAACTTTTTATGTCCCACGGTAATTGTGCAGTGATTTTTTTTAAACACATCTTTTTGGGGGGGGGGGAAACTGTTTCATGAATAAAAATTAAAAAAAAAACAGTAAAGTTAGCCCGATTTTTTTGTAAAGTGTGAAAGATGATGTTACACCGAGTAATTAGATACCTAACATGTCACGCTTTAAAATTGCGCACACTTGTGGAATGGCGCCAAACTTCAGTACTTATAAATCTCCATAGGTGACGTTTTAAATGTTTAGAGTTATAGAAGGAGGTCTAGTGCTAGAATTATTGCTCTCGCTCTAACGATCGCAGCGTATGTAACCTGTGTGTATCTGGCTGTGATACTAGCCGGTGCCTCACCAGCCTTCTACCTCACCGCACATTCCTGGTAGACTTTGCCTGAATAGGAGGAGAAATCCGAGTGAGAGAGGCAGAAATGAAACAGAAACTAAATCAGCTCCAAGTCACTTCCTGCTCCACACCCAGATCACACAACATACGTCTCACTATAAAAACCTTCACCTGGCCAGACCAACCTTCACTACAAGAGGGATGGGGGACCATCAATACCCGTACCCCATCTCCCTCCAGTGGGGTGACGGTCCAGAGAGACTGAAGAAATCAAAAAATAAACTTCTGTTGTATTTCCAGAAGAGGAACCAATCTAATGGAGGAGAATGTGAGATCCGAGACATCGACTGCAGCCGGGGATACATCCTCATACACTTCAAGGAGGAGAGAGGTAGGTACTGGGGGAGTAGTATAATGTAACTATGTATAAGTACTGAGAACTGGAGGGGGGTCCTCATATACTACAAGGAGGAGGGAGGTAAGTACTGAGGACTGGAGGGGATCCTCATACACTACAAGGAGGAGGGAGGTAAGTACTGAGGACTGGAGGGGATCCTCATACACTACAAGGAGGAGGGAGGTAAGTACTGAGGACTGGAGGGAGATCCTCATACACTACAAGGAGGAGACAGGTAAGTACTGAGGACTGGAGGGGATCCTCATACACTACAAGGAGGAGGGAGGTAAGTACTGAGGACTGGAGGGGATCCTCATACACTACAAGGAGGAGGGAGGTAAGTACTGAGGACTGGAGGAGATCCTCATACACTACAAGGAGGAGGGAGGTAAGTACTGAGGACTGGAGGAGATCCTCATACACTACAAGGAGGAGGGAGGTAAGTACTGAGGACTGGAGGGGATCCTCATACACTACAAGGAGGAGGGAGGTAAGTACTGAGGACTGGAGGGGTTACTCATACACTACAAGGAGGAGGGAGGTAAGTACTGAGGACTGGAGGGGGGATCCTCATACACTACAAGGAGGAGACAGGTAAGTACTGAGGACTGGAGGGGATCCTCGTACACTACAAGGAGGAGGGAGGTAAGTACTGAGGACTGGAGGGGGATTCTCATACACTACAAGGAGGAGGGAGGTAAGTACTGAGGACTGGAGGGGGATTCTCATACACTACAAAGAGGAGGGAGTTAAGTACTAAGGACTGGAGGGGATCCATTACACTAAGAGGAGGGGATGGTAAGTACTGAGTACTGGAGGAAGATCCTCATACACTACAAGGAGGAGGGAGGTAAGTACTGAGGACTGGAGGGGATCCTCATACACTACAAGGAGGAGGGAGGTAAGTACTGAGGACTGGAGGGGATCCTCATACACTACAAGGAGGAGGGAGGTAAGTACTGAGGACTGGAGGGGATCCTCATACACTACAAGGAGGAGACAGGTAAGTACTGAGGACTGGAGGGGGATCCTCATACACTACAAGGAGGAGGGAGGTAAGTACTGAGGACTGGAGGGGATCCATTGCACTAAGAGGAGGGGATGGTAAGTACTGAGTACTGGAGGAAGATCCTCATACACTACAAGGAGGAGGGAGGTAAGTACTGAGGACTGGAGGGGATCCTCATACACTACAAGGAGGAGGGAGGTAAGTACTGAGGACTGGAGGGGATCCTCATACACTACAAGGAGGAGGGAGGTAAGTACTGAGGACTGGAGGGGATCCTCATACACTACAAGGAGGAGACAGGTAAGTACTGAGGACTGGAGGGGGATCCTCATACACTACAAGGAGGAGACAGGTAAGTACTGAGGACTGGAGGGGGATCCTCATACACTACAAGGAGGAGGGAGGTAAGTACTGAGGACTGGAGGGGGATCCTCATACACTACAAGGAGGAGGGAGGTAAGTACTGAGGACTGGAGGGAGATCCTCATACACTACAAGGAGGAGGGAGGTAAGTACTGAGGACTGGAGGGGATCCTCATACACTACAAGGAGGAGGGAGGTAAGTACTGAGGACTGGAGGAGATCCTCATACACTACAAGGAGGAGGGAGGTAAGTACTGAGGACTGGAGGGGATCCTCATACACTACAAGGAGGAGGGAGGTAAGTACTGAGGACTGGAGGGGATCCTCATACACTACAAGGAGGAGGGAGGTAAGTACTGAGGACTGGAGGGGATCCTCATACACTACAAGGAGGAGGGAGGTAAGTACTGAGGACTGGAGGAGATCCTCATACACTACAAGGAGGGGGAGGTAAGTACTGAGGACTGGAGGGGATCCTCATACACTACAAGGAGGAGGGAGGTAAGTACTGAGGACTGGAGGGGGATCCTCATACACTACAAGGAGGAGGGAGGTAAGTAGTATCTGACATTTCTGGTATGTGTGTTGCCTATTCCTGTACAGGTGACGGTGGTTGTTGTATCGGAGGTGTCAGGTGAAGATGTGGGTGTCACTACTTGTCCTCTGTGGGAAGAATGGAAAGTTATACATTTATTTTCTGTGACACATTAAAGACATTAGTTATCGGAGAATCCTGGGCTGATAAGAGGAGAGGAATGTGAAGTGTCCATTGCTGAGCTCCCTCAGGGAACGTCAGTTGCCTGGTAGGATTGAGGTGAACATACCTGGGTTGGGTTGGGTTGGGTTGGAGACGGGTTTGCAAAACATAACTAAAATTCTGGTGCCGAATAGAAACCCATTGAAATTAATGGGAGTCAAATGTTAAAAATCAGTTCTGGCCAGTTAGACTAATATACAAGGGACTGGCAAACAAATGGCAAGGGGAAGAAGGTCCTGTGCAAAAGTTGTAAAATTTCTTTAAAACACATGCCTGACGTTCCCTGACATTTTGTTCTGTTTGTAAAGAGTCGGGGGAATCCATTCCTCTATACTGGACCCTTATTCTAGATTAGGGTCTCATAAATATAGATGGTAACGGGGAACCCCACAAAAAAAAAACAACAAATGATGTGGGATTCCCCCTAAAAAATACCCCCCAGACCCATATCCTCAGTGAGGGTCTAGTATTGATGGCAAGGAGGGACGCAAAAAAAAGAATAAAAAAACAGCATGGGGTCCCCCCAAATTTTATACCAGGCCCTTGGGGTCTGATATGGATTTTAAGGGAGAACCATACGCAAAAAAAAAAAGGATTAAGCCATATCAGACCCTTAATATGAGCGTGCAGCCAGGAAAGGGAGGCAATGAGAGTTTACCTTCCCCTCCCTGAACCATATCAGGCCACATACCCTCAGCAGACATGTGCGGTGGGGGGGTCCTTCATGACAAAGCACCCTGTCCGCATGTTGATGAGGACAAAGGCCTCTTCCCTGCAACCCTGGCCTGGTGGTTGTGAGGGTCTGCAGGTAAAGGCTTTTTTAGAATATAGAATCCCACTTTAATATTAAAGGGCCCCCCAGATACCAGTCCCCTCTATATTACCCCTACTCATTAACAAAAAAAGGAAGTAGTAAATAAAAAATAGACCCAGTTCTTAGCAAGTCCTTTAATAAAAAACCCAGAAGAAAAGTCCCATGATGTACATCAGGGGTCTTCAAACTGCGGCCCTCCAGATGTTCAGGAACTACAATTCCCATCATGCCTAGTCATGTCTGTGAATGTCAGAGTTTTACAATGCCTCATGGGATGTGTAGTTCTGCAACAGCTGGAGGGCCGTAGTTTGAGGATCCCTGATGTACATCCTTTGATAATCACAACATCCAGTGATGGAGATCCACATCAATCATGATGCCCGATGACCCACCAGAAGGAAGAGAAGCCTGCTGATCTCTGAGAAATGTCTGATCCAATCTCTTCCCTCCCGAAAAAATGACAGCTTCATTCCCTCAAAACAAAAAGCAAATACAGCAGTCCCTTGGATTACGAGCATAATCCGTTCCAGAAGAATACTTGTAATCCAAAACACTCGTATATCAAAGCGAGTTTCCCCATAGGAAATGATGGAAACTCAGATAATCTGCTCCATAGCCACTGCTTGTCTATGTGGCCAAAGGTGCGGGGGGGCGCCGGAGACACTCAAAAACACTCGGAGGCACTCGGGAAAAGAGTGTTTCCAAGTTTCTCCGAGCGTCACCGGCGTCCCCCACACCTCTGGACAAATGCGGTACTGCACACCCCAGAGGCTTGAATCTTGCTTGTCTTGCGAGACAACGATCACAAAGCGAAGCGAGACAGGATTTTTTTTTTTTTAAATTGCTCGTATTGTGAAACGCGTGTAAACCACGTTACTCGCAATCTGAGGTTCCACTGTACCCCTGCGCACACCTATGTGAAAAAAACCCCACAAATACAGTATACGGTATATACAATACAGCAGAATGCGTTGCCGCTGGGATCTATGAGTGATCCACTCCCTCTGAATATTGCCAAGACCGTCTAAAATGATCCAGCGCTGCACTCTAAATTCCTAAAATTCATACAGTCCTCTAGTAATCCCAAATAAATACAAAGTGACAGAAAAACAATCAATCAATCAGTGTACTATCGATCTTCTCACTCCAAAACACTGAAGTGTTAAACCATACAATATGTTACAAAGTGTCAAAAAGACCCCATGCTGTGCTTCTATTATATTCCACTCAAAAGGTGCTTAACCCCTTCACCCCCGGAAAGGTTTTACCCCCTTAATGACCAGGACATTTGTTGTGATAGGGCACGGCGTCGATTTAGCTAACAATTGCGCCGTCGTGCGACGCTGGACCCAAATAAAATTGATGTCCTTTTTTCCCACAAATAGAGCTTTCTTTTGGGGGTATTTGATCATCTCTGTGGTTTTTATTTTTTGCGATTTAAACAATATTTTTTTACTGCTTTAAAACATCAAATGAAAAAAAGTAAAAATCAAATTTCTTCAACAATTTAGGCCAATATGTATTCTGCTACATGTTTTTGGTAAAAAAAAATCCCAATAAGCGTATATTGATTGATTTACGCAAAAGTTATCACATCTACAAACTATGGGATAGATTTATGGACTTATTATTATTTTTTTTTTTATGTTTTTACTAGTAATGGCAGCGATCAGCGATTTTTATTAGGACTGCGACATTGCGGCGGAGAAATCGGACACTAATGCCGCGTACACACGAGCGGACTATACGGAATACTTGGTCCAGCGGACCGGAGTCCATAGGACAATTCGATCGTGTGTGGGCTCCAGCGGACTTTTTTTCCCCAAAAGTTCGACGGACCTAGAAATGAAACATGTTTCAAATCTTTTTGACGGACTCGAGTCCGGTCTAAAAGTCCGCTCGTCTGTATGCTAGTCCGACGGACAAAAACTGACGCTAGGGCAGCTATTGGCTACTGGCTATGAACTTCCTTGTTTTAGTCCGGTGTCATCACGTACGAATCCGTCGGACTTTGGTTGATTGTGTGTAGGCAAGTCCGTTCATTCGGAATGTCCGTCGAAAAGTTCGCCGGACAAAGTCTGCCGTAAAGTCCAGCCATGTGTACACGGCATTAGTGGCACTTTTTGAGGACCAGTGACACCAATACTGTGATCAGTGCTAAAAAAAAAATGCACTTACTGTATAAATGACACTGGCAGGGAAGGGGTTAAAGGGGTTGTAAGGGATCGTTTTTTTCTAAATTTTAAATAACAAACATGTTATACTTACCTCCAATGTGCAGTTCGTTTTGCTCAGAGTGGCCCCGATTCTCCTGTTCTGGGCAGGGCTGGACTGGGACAAAAATTTGGCCCTGGACTTCATCCAGACTGTCCCACTTTGACAGGTCTCTCCCATGCCGGCTTGCCACCCAAGCCCCCCCCCCCCCACTAGCCATTAGCCTGTCTACATTATTTCTCTTATAGGCAGTACCAGTGGGGAAGCTAGACATTATTTCACCTGGGGCAAAGAATCAGTTTGGCGCCCCCCCCCCCCCAATGGGACAAGATTAGGCAGGAAAGTGAGGCCGCCCTCCTTCCAGATCATATGATGAGCTTCTCAGTGTTGACTCCTGAGCATCATGTCTGTATTCAGGCGCACTGCATAACTAGCCAGGGAGAGGAGGTGAGCACTGCGGGGGGGGGGGGGGGGGGACAGAGGACCGGAGGGAGGCAGCGGTCCACTGTCACTGAAATCAGCCCAGTGAGCCATCGGCCCACCGGGAAACTCCCTGTAGTCCCAATGGCCAGTACATGCCTGGTTCTGGGGGTCCCTCGGCGGCTGTCTCTGCTCCTCCCCGGAATAGCTAACCCCCCTCTTGGAAGCTCTATCCCGAGGGCGGTAGCTTGCGAATGCGCTCCCTGTCATACACGCTGCGTCCATATAAACAGAGTGTATGACGCGGTCCCGCCCCCCGTGGGCCGCGTCATTGGATGTGATTGACAGCAGCGCGAGCCAATGGCTGCAATCAATTTACCCAATGAAGAGCCGAGAAGACCGGAGAAGCCTGGGCAGCGATCGAGCACGGGACTTTCGAGGGCTCAGGTAAGTAAACTGGGGGGCTGGCAATCATCAGATGTTTTTTCACCTTAATGCATAGTGGGAGAGGGGGCCACTGGAGCTCTATGGAGGGAGAGGGGCCACTGGAGCTCTGTGGAGGGAGAGGGGGCCACTGGAGCTCTGTGGAGGGAGAGGGGGCCACTGGAGCTCTGTGGAGGGAGAGGGGGCCACTGGAGCTCTGTGGAGGGAGAGGGGGCCACTGGAGCTCTGTGGAGGGAGAGGGGGCCACTGGAGCTCTGTGGAGGGAGAGGGGGCCACTGGAGCTCTGTGGAGGGAGAGGAGGGCACTGGAGCTCTGTGGAGGGAGAGGGGGCCACTGGAGCTCTGTGGAGGGAGAGGGGGCCACTGGAGCTCTGTGGAGGGAGAGGGGGCCACTGGAGCTCTGTGGAGGGAGAAGGGGCCACTGGAGCTCTGTGGAGGGAGAGGGGGCCACTGGAGCACTGTGGAGGGAGAGGGGGCCACTGGAGCTCTGTGGAGGGAGAGGGGGCCACTGGAGCACTGTGGAGGGAGAGGGGGCCACTGGAGCACTGTGGAGGGAGAGGGGGCCACTGGAGCTCTGTGGAGGGAGAAGGGGCCACTGGAGCTCTGTGGAGGGAGAGGGGGCCCCTGGAGCACTGTGGAGGGAGAGGGGGCCGCTGGAGCTCTGTGGAGGGAGAGGGGGCCGCTGGAGCTCTGTGGAGGGAGAGGGGGCCGCTGGAGCTCTGTGGAGGGAGAGGGGGCCGCTGGAGCTCTGTGGAGGGAGAGGGGGCCGCTGGAGCTCTGTGGAGGGAGAGGGGGCCGCTGGAGCTCTGTGGAGGGAGAGGGGGCCGCTGGAGCTCTGTGGAGGGAGAGGGGGCCGCTGGAGCTCTGTGGAGGGAGAGGGGGCCGCTGGAGCTCTGTGGAGGGAGAGGGGGCCGCTGGAGCTCTGTGGAGGGAGAGGGGGCCGCTGGAGCTCTGTGGAGGGAGAGGGGGCCGCTGGAGCTCTGTGGAGGGAGAGGGGGCCGCTGGAGCTCTGTGGAGGGAGAGGGGCCGCTGGAGCTCTGTGGAGGGAGAGGGGCCGCTGGCGCTCTGTGGAGGGAAAGGGGGGCACTGGCGCTCTGTGGAGGGAGAGGGGCCACTGGCGCTCTGTGGAGGAAAAGGGGGGCACTGGCGCTCTGTGGAGAGGGAGCATTGGAGCTCTGTGGAGGGAGAGGGGGGCACTGGAGCTCTGTGGAGGGAGAGGGGGCAACTGGAGCTCTGTGGCGAGGGGGCATTGGAGCTCTGAGGAGAGGGGTCACTGGCACTCTATGGAGGGAGAGGGGGCAACTGGTGCTCTGCAGAAGTAGAGGGGGCACTGGTACTCTGTGGGGGGAGAGGAGGGCACTGTCATTCTGCGGTGCTAGAGGGGGCACTGGTGCTCTGCTGAGGTATAATGGGCACTGGTGCTCTGTGGGGGTGGGGGGGAACTGGCACTTTGAGTGGGGAGAGGGGGACACTGGAGTTCTGTGGGGGGAGAGGGGTCACTGGTGCTCTGTGGGGGGAGAGGGGTCACTGGTGCTCTGTGGGGGGAGAGGGGTCACTGGTGCTCTGTGGGGGGAGAGGGGTCACTGGTGCTCTGTGGGGGGAGAGGGGTCACTGGTGCTCTGTGGGGGGAGAGGGGTCACTGGTGCTCTGAGGGGGGAGAGGGGTCACTGGTGCTCTGAGGGGGGAGAGGGGTCACTGGTGCTCTGTGGGGGGAGAGGGGTCACTGGTGCTCTGAGGGGGGAGAGGGGTCACTGGTGCTCTGAGGGGGGAGAGGGGTCACTGGTGCTCTGAGGGGGGAGAGGGGGCACTAAGAGAGCTGGATGCTGAAAGAGGTACATGGAGCTAATATTAGGAGTGCTGGATTTTCTTTAAGATAGACTTAGGTAAGAGGCTTACTGTATAGAATGGAGATGGAGTTTTTACAAACATCTCTACTAGCAGAGCAGAGGATTACATGAGAAGAACACAGTGAGTGCAAATCTCCCTAAAGCGAGGGGAAAACCTTTCTTAGACGGGTGACCCCAGAATACCCACTTCCTGTTTCGGTGATAAATGTAACATTTTGATTCGTTATCACTTCCTGTCTGGGTGACAATGGTGATCGGGGTCAGTAGTGACGGGTTCTCTCTGTATTATTCTCCATCCAACACTACAGAGAAAAGTTTGGTCTTTACATACATGTTATCACTGATGTCCTACATAGTTACATAGTAGGTGAGGTTGAAAAAAGACACAAGTCCATCAAGTCCAACCTATGTGTGTGATTATGTATCAGTATTACATTGTATATCCCTGTATGTTGTGATCGTTCAGGTGCTTATCTAATAGTTTTTTGAAACTATCGATGTTCCCCGCTGAAACCACCGCCTGTGGAAGGGAATTCCACATTCTTACTGCTCTTACATACATACCGGATACAATTTTCAACATTTAATGATGTGGGTGGAGCTGTGACACCATGAGGGGGTGTGTGGTCCTATGGGGTGGCACAGTTATCCTAATCTGAGGGTGGTACACCTGACACGCAGCCCTTCGGACATATTTGGTCATGTGACTGGTGACATTCCTGTAGAAAATCCTCATCATGGTTCTCCTTGTCTTCCAGCTCGGGATCGAGTCCTCCAGAAAGGACACCATCTGCTGAAACTGCCCAATGGGGAAGAAATACCTCTGAATGTCTCACTGCCGAATACTGAGAGTCCGAACACTCCGGAGGACACAGCGGGATCGGCCATAGTACGTAAATCTGCTGGAAACAAGCTCTACATTGGGGTTATGGAATTGTGTGTCGGAGTATCATAAAATACATTTTCCATGAAATCTCTGCAATCATCTAAAGGGGTTCCTAGATACGGGGCCACAGTCACCCGATTCCAACATTTCCACCAACAGTCTCAATTGTGTATCTGCAGACACCGTCACCTCCTGTTCTTGGGGGTTAACGACTGATCAGATGAAAAAAAAAATGTGCAATCCGTATTGATCCCCCGTGATTAGTGGCACTGGAAGCCCCCCCCCCCCATTTGGGAGGATATAGACGAATATAGAATATATTTGGTTGCAAATGCAAGTGGATCTTCCATTTTCCATGGAAGGTCCACTTTAAGTAATAGCCTCAATTCTGTTCTTGTGGAAATAAGAAGTGTTATTATTATTATTATACAGGATTTATATAGCGCCAACAATTTACGCAGCACTTTACACTATAAAATGATATAATGAAAATATTATAATGACCTGAACAGAATTTCTAGAAATGACTCATAGCGGTTTATCTTCTATTTTCAGGGCTCACAGTGCGGCCGTGCCGAGGACAAACGTAAGGAATCATTCATTGGACGTTCAGAGTAATATCTGTCCTATAGATCACAATGGTGGGAGCGGGGGAAGGGGGGAAGGGCTGGGATAAGGTGTCTCAGACCGCTCTTCCATTGACTGCTAAGGTGCTTCCATTGGGGTTTAGCTGCTGATTTTGCCTTTCTCAATTTTGCACTGAAATTACAGATTTCACATTTACAGAGAATTCCTGCAAATCAAAATTATTTCAAGTGTCAAGTCAAAAAAGGTTTTTCTAATTTTGGATGGAGTGTGGGAAGGATTAGAACCCCAGTCTAATTTTAAGTGCAATCTGGAGTTCCATTAGAAAGATTTCCCCTCATTTCCTTTGTCCGTCATTCCTATTATTCGTGCCAATAGGGAGATATAACCCTTCCAACGAGTTCTGCCCTAAGATGGAAATATATTACCTCCAGTGTGTTCAGGGTCAGTCCTGGGATGGAGATATATTACCTCCAGTGTGTTCAGGGTCAGTCCTGGGATGGAGATATATTACCTCCAGTGTGTTCAGGATCAGTCCTGGGATGGAGATATATTACCTCCAGTGTGTTCAGGGTCAGTCCTGGGATGGAGATATATTACCTCCAGTGTGTTCAGGGTCAGTCCTGGGATGGAGATATATTACCTCCAGTGTGTTCAGGATCAGTCCTGGGATGGAGATATATTACCTCCAGTGTGTTCAGGGTCAGTCCTGGGATGGAGATATATTACCTCCAATGTGTTCAGGGTCAGTCCTGGGATGGAGGTATATTCCCTCCAGTGTGTTCAGGGTCAGTCCTGGGATGGAGATATATATATATTCCATTAATGGAATTTTGGATCTGTCTTAGAGTTTTCCAACAATTGGTTGTGATTGAGCAGCTTCGGCTGGATCCTCTCAGAAGGCCTCTATGTATGTATATATGTATGTGTATAGATATATATCACACATTTATTTTCAGTTGGTCCTCCACAATTAGAAGGAACAATGGCTCTACTCTGAGGTCACCAACTCTCATCCTGTCCTGGCAATTGAGCTCAGCAACTTAACAAAGAAACACAATCTATGCCGATAGTTCTCAGAATGTTCTCATTATGTTCATATTGATGTAGATTAAAATAATCACTCTAAAAGACTTTCCTCTGGAATATGTTTTGATATGTTACAGCCGCACCAGATGATGAAGTCTCCCCGTCCCCTCTGGTTCTCATCGAGAACGTCAAGGACAGGGATGCTCCTGAGATGTTAAACCTCCTGGTGGAGAATACCAGTGAGAAGGTCCCGGACGTGGACTTCTATGTGGAGATAATTCCAGATATCCAATCTGCTGTTGTCACCTTCACATGTGATATCGGTGAGTCCAATCTTTGTGATTTGTTCTTGATTTACATACTGACCCCGAAGTGAGGCTCACAGCTTCTAAAAAAGGCCTACAAGCTTTATCATGTACTACCGGCTAATGACCCTTGTAACAGAATGTTTGCCATATGCCCAGTAAATGGGGAACAGCAAGAGAGCGGTGCTTGTGGGTAGGTGCAGCATGGTGTGGCTGCAGTAATGACACAAAGCCAGTTGCGGGAATCCACAAAATTGTATCGAAGAGAATGCTCAACTTACAAACAGCCCAGCGGGAGAATGCCACACAGGGAGTCACTCATAGTTCTGTGCAGTACGGCAATGCAATGGGTAAAGATGGACCAACAGTCTGGCCTGTCACAGTGGGGAGGCTTCCGATGAAGGTTGGCATGTCCCTAGCCTGTCCCTACTTGTCTGGAAACTCTCCCTGCCGCTAATCACTTTCTATAACAGACAGGTGCTCTTTCCCTATTCTAGCCACTTCTCAAATGTACACCAAAACCTGGGGGTAGGTTCTACTGACCCAAGATGGCCACCAGAGGTCACCTGTATGCAGTGTAGCCGACCGGAACGCTTTCCCAGGGGACCAGGAAACCGTAGAGAAACCAGGTTTCTCCGGATTTCCTCTTCAGCTCCAGTACCACTCCGGTCAAGCGCCACTTACGTTGGACTGCACCTTCCTACACTCCTCCCCCCTTTGACAGATACTGTCCTCGGCATCGCAATACAGTAAAAACAACAACAGTGCAATAGGAGCATGGTTAAGGCAGAACAACAAAAACAAGTTCAAGCAACACAGTCCGAAAATCTCACAGGAAGTTGTCTGCGGTTGGTCCACAAAGGGTGGCGGCTCTCTTGGCTTTTAGCAGAGTCACTTCACATTGATTCATCTTCAGGTCATGATTCGGGGGCTGCAGGTGGCAAGGGGTCACATATGTTCCCCGATCTCCCCGCTCTTTCACCTGGGCCCAAGACTATGTCCTCAGATTCATCAGCACAGTCTGTTGTTGAATGGATTTGCCAGGTTCAGGCACCAGAGCTGTCAGGACTCTATGGGAGCCAAAGGCTTGAGGATGAGCGGAGGCAGGAACCATTAAGCGGGGGCCTCGTGCATTGGTGGAAAGTCCACAGAGTCTAATGCTTACTGGTCATCTGTAGACTTTTTGTAGCAGTCACTGCTTAGCACGCATGGTTTCAGCATGTTATGATGAAGTCGCCTCTTCAGGGGGTTGGGCCGCTCGGAGTCCAAGTCATACATTGGGGTAAGTAGGAAAGGCTGCCCTTCCACCCGATACGGTGTACTCCCACTTGGGCTCTAATTTGCTGCCCTGGCGCTTTTGCTATTTTTCACCAGAACCCGATCCCCCCGGTTGCAGCAGTAGCTTCTCCAGCACAGGGTCAGGTGTAATTTCCCAGTGTTTGTTGAATACTAGCTGCATGGCAGCCACTCCCAATGTTCCTGCACCCAAAAACTGGGGGTCCACTGTGGAAGATGTTTTGGGAATTCTAACAGGAGGTCCACAGCATTTGGCCATTCCGTCAGAACATTAAGAAAAAGGGTGTGTGGCTGGGTGACCGATGGATGGTGTTGTTGTAGGCCCCCACTATAGCCCTTTGTCCCAGTGACTCAGTCCGATCTGCCCCAAAATGGCCGAATGGAGTCCCTGAAAGACTTGCAAAATATGCGACTGGGGGACCAAAACTTGGAGGATGTCCCGCTGTTTGGTAGGCATGTGCGCTTGGCGGTATAGCACTTTGTCCAGCATCTCAAGCTGATTCTACTACCTTAGAATTGCCTGAGCAATGGGGGACAACTTCTGGCACTCCTGGGAAGCAGGCCTGTATTGAAGGGACAGGAAGCACTGCACCTACATCAGGTCTTTGCCTTTTTGTTGAGACAACAAACTGTAGAGCCCACATCCTCCCTAGGGCGCTCCACCAGAAATCGGGACAGAGCGTCTGCATGGCTATTGAGCTTTTCTGGCCAGTAGTGAATCTTGAGCTTGAACTGTGCCAAGCATGTGTCCCACCTCTGTTGCAGTGCTGACAACTTTGCCATGTCCAGTTAGGCCGGGGGGTTGTAGTCAGTGAAGACTTCTATGTCGGCCCCCTTGAGGAATTGCATTATTTCTCAGTGATAGTTCAGACCAGGGGGAGCAACTTGAGTTGAGCTGAAGTTTTGGGGGTTCTTCTCAGTGGGTCACAGGCTGTGACTGGTGTAAGCAATCACCCTCTCCTGGCCATCCTGCACTTGAGCCAGGATGGGCCCCCAGACCTTGGAGACTTCCATCCGTGATATTACAGTTCTGTGCAGTGTGGAGATGCAGCAGGTAAAGATGGACCAACAGCATTTGTCTCAGAGGGTAGAATGTGGCCTGGTCAGTCTGGTCACAATTGGGGGGCGCCTGATAAAGGGTGGCATGTATCTAGCCTGTCCCTACTCATCCTTTACCTGCTGCTCTTTACTTTCCCTAACAAATGGGTCCTCTTTCCTTACTTTAGCCACTTCGCAAATACATTCCAAAACCTGGCGGCAGGGACTTATAAAGATTCTGCTGACCCAAGATGGCCACTAGAGGTCACCTGAATGCAGCGTAGCCAACTGAAACACTGCTTCAGGGAACCAGGAAACCATAGAGAAACCGGGTTTCTCTGGACTTCCCTTCCGGCTGCAGTACCGCACCGGTCGAGCACCACCTACAGTGGAGAAAACAGACTGCACCTGCCTACATGCTGGGATCAGGGAACACACTGGCTCCATGTTCACCAACTCACTCATAAGCCATTCAGCAGGCAGGCTGTGTGTTCGCTTAGTCAGTAAAGTTTTTACACAGTTGTACTTATGCCATTAAAATTGAGAAAAATGTCCTGTTATTTTTCTCCAGATATTCAGAGATTCATCAGAACTTTCTCCAGTAACCTCAGAGTAGCTCACAACAAGCTGACAGCGAGGCCTCTGGAAGAATCCCGAAGTGTCAGGGTGGAGAATGTACCGGAGAACACATCTGAGATGTATCTGGCAGCTTTCTTTGAGAACCCAAAACAGGGAGGAGGAAGAGTAGAAGACATTGTGATGGTACCCGAGGAAAAAGCCGCACTGATCAAATTTCAGGACATAGCAGGTGAGTTTACAGAGTGGGTACAGAGCAGAGCTTCATACATTGGAAGTGCTTGTTGGAACACCTCTGAATGGTTTGGAACACCTCTGAATGGTTTTACATTGTCCCAAGTGGTACATCAAGGAGAGATGGAACCACTTGTGGTCAACGTCAGAATGTTCAAGCAATGCTTCAGTTTGAGCATAAGCAGATCAGGCCATGGGATTGGTTATGAGCAGCCTTCGTTTGATGACAATGCCAATCTTTTCATCACTTAAATGCTCTACTATGTAATATTCATTGTTGACCAACAGATTACAAAAAAGCTTTTTGTTTTGTTCACTTCAGAAAATCACTACTGCTCAAAAGTATTTATTGATGGCTGATATATTACAGAGTACAGAGGTCCCTGAAATAGTCAGTTATTGAATTGGGTTATGAAAGCCATGGAAACACAGAAAGGACACACATTATTCAGCAGACTGACCCCCCGGGGAGCAGAGCCGTCTTTAACATTGATTTGACCCTGGGAAAAAAATGCCTGCCTAACCCCCCCCCCACCCCCCCACTACAATGCAATTTCACTCTCCACCTGCTCTGAGACATAGAATAAATAAAAGCTAGACTCAAAATCAGTTTACTGAATCAGATCAGGCAGCGATTGCGATTGGTTGCCAGAGGTTACAGTATATCATTACCACTTACTGACTGGTTGCTAGAAGTTATAATACACATTACGGCTCACTGATTAGTTGCTAGAGGTTACAGCACATAATTTCTGCTTGTTGATTGGTTGCTAGAGATTACTGTACAGTAATACTGCTCACTGATTGGTTGCTAGAGGTTACTGCACATCATTTCTGCTCACTGATTGGTTGCTAGAGGTTACAGCACATCATCTCCTCACTGCCTGCAAAACATGGACTGGAGAGGTGAGGGGACTGAAAACCTCTAGGGATCCTAGAACTGCTAAGATCAGTGGCAGTGCTGGGGGGAGGGGAGGGTGTGATCAATGGCAATGCAGATTTTTTTACCAACTACCAATATAAAGAGGAGTTTCAACACTGGCCACCAATGTAATAGGGGTTTACACTGACCACTAATGTAATAGGGGTTTACACTGACCATTAATGTAATAGGGGTTTACACTGACCACTAATGTAATAGGGGTTTACACTGACCACTAATGTAATAGGGGTTTACACTGACCACCAATGTAATAGGGGTTTACACTGACCACTAATGTAATAGGGGTTTACACTGATCACTAATGTAATAGGGGTTTACACTGACCACCAATGTAATAGGGGTTTACACTGACCACTAATGTAATAGGGGTTTACACTGATCACTAATGTAATAGGGGTTTACACTGATCACTAATGTAATAGGGGTTTACACTGACCACTAATGTAATAGGGGTTTACACTGACCACCAATGTAATAGGGGTTTACACTGGCCACCAATGTAATAGGGGTTTACACTGACCACTAATGTAAGGGGAACATTCACACTGGCCGATGGTGTGAATGAAAGGATTGTACATCAAGCACTAATGCAATGAGAAGATTTACACTGACCACTGAGACATTTAGCCTGCGTTCACATTTGTGTGTGTCGGGAACGCATGCAAAATCTTTTTCCTGACACCACAGAAAGGTGCTGCCCTTTATCAGATACACAGCAGAGCCTTTAATTGTTAATGACACCCTCACACATCTGCTGACATGTGCTGTGGCATCGTGTGATTTTGAGAAAGATTTCTAGCGCATAGAGCAGCCCATTGAAATGAATAGGTTGCCCTGCACACTACCTACATCTTTATCCACCCTGTCAGTACACCTTTGCATCCTAAAACCCCTGCTAACCTCTGCACCCCAAACCTCCCCCATCCTCTCCACCCCTATAACTCTACTTGCCTCCTCTCCTCATCTTTGCACCCACCTTCCTTACCTCTATACATCCCCTCCTTGCTCACCTGTGCACCCCAAACTGTAATTCCTTCTCTGCCTACCTCTGCACACCCCAGCCCCCCCCCCCCACACACACACCAATTTGCTTACCTTTGCAGAACAGAACAGGCTGATGTTAGGGTAATGATCACAATTGTATGCAGGACTTCCAAGCATGCCCCTTTACCTCCCCAGTGGGCAGCATTCAGTATAGGTGATGGTGGATATGACCTCAGGGGGGCATTATTATACTTATGAATGCCGCTTTTATTTACATATGAATGCAGCCGGTCTACAGCTATTTACATATCAATGCAGGTTATTTACATGTAAACACAGGGTCTGCAGGTGAGTCATCTGTACACAACAATAGGGCAGAGCTGGGCAGCATTATTAACAGCACTTCACACAGAGATATCAGGACACAACACTGGACTAAAACTTCAAGGGACAAGGGAATTTAAACCAGGATAGTTGCCAAGTATGAGGCTGCTGCTTTGGTCCCCACAACAATGACAGGGCCCAGGGCAGCTGCCCCTTTTGCCCTGCCGGGGAGAATGAAACCTCACACCTCATCACTGCAAAGCCTCCACTGAAGCCACTAAGCCATTCTGCTGTCCTGTTGTGTCACCAGTTGTACAAAATCCTGAAAATATAATAATAAAATTTATTTTACATAGCACCTTTAAAGGTGGCTTCTCAAATCACTTTACAAAGAAAACACAAGAAATGCACAGGGTAAAATAATGGAAAAAAGGGAGATTTAAAGGGGTTGTAAACTCTCCTGTTCTTCCACCTAAATGCATCCTATGCATTAGGGTGAAAAATTTCTGACAGTGACCCCCCCCCCCCAGCCCCCCCGTTTTACTCACCTGAGCCTGTTCATTCCCTCGGCGGAGACACGCTGGACCTCTCTGCCCGGGGTTCTCGGATCTTGATTGGATAGATTGATAGCAGCGCAGCCATTGGCTCCCGCTACTGTCAATCAAATCCAATGACGCAGGCTTCGGGGGGGCGGGGCCAAGTCCGGCATTCTGTGTCTATGCACGCAAATGCTGGACTCGGGAGCGTGCATGCAAGATAACCCCCAAGGAGAGCGCTTCTCCTAGGGGGTTATACTATGCGGGAAGGAGCCGCCGAGGGACCCCAGAAGAGGATGTTCGTGGCCACACTGTGCAAAACGAGCTGTACAGTGGAGGTAAGTATGATATATATGTTATTAAAAAAAAAAAAAAACACAAAAAAACCCCCAAAAAAACAAAGGTTTACAATCACTTTGATTTGAATGAGTTTAGAGAAGATGATTCCCTGATGTTCTTTGGAAGTGAATTCCAGAGTTTTGGAGCGTAGCAGGAGAAGGCTCTGTCTCCTATTGAGTGTAGGTGAGTAGGGGGGACACACAGCAAACCAGAATTTGAGGAGCGGAGCTTATCAGGGCAGGAATAAGTTGATAAAAGTTCAGAGAGATAATGGGGTGCCCAGCCATGAAGAGCCTTATAGGTGAGCAAGAGGATCTTAAAATCAATGCAAAACCTGACGGGTAGTAAGTGCAAAGACTCCAGAATCTGGGTAATATGATCACTTGTACCGGGCCTAGTCAGGGTTCTGGCTGCAGAATTTTGGACATATTGAAGGCGATTAATAGTGAATTTAGGTACACCAGCGAGTAAAACATTGCAGTAGTCCAGTCGGGGGAAGACAAATGTATGGATTCAGCTCCAGTGTATGATAGCATAGGACGTAGCCTAGCAAAGATTCTCAAATGGGAAAAAAGATGTTCTGGCAACATTTTGTACATGTGGATCACTAGCATCAGATATCGCCTCTAGAGTTTTCAGTTTAGACTGAAGCTCAAGTATAGTGCCATCTATAGATAGGATATCAGGACTGGCCTTACAAAATTGATGGGGGGGTGCCAACAAGCATGCCTTCAGTCTTATCACAGTTTAATTGAAGGAAATTGTGGGCCATCCAGGTTTTTAGATCATGATAATTGAGCCCTTGTGATCTAAGCATTTAGCCAAGTGGAAACATGTAAATACTAAAAAGTAAAGGTCCCCAGATTGAGCCCTGGGGGACACTGAACTTGGCTGGACTGACTTCAGACTGGAATCCGCCAAGAGAAAAAAAGTGACAGCATTCACTGAGATAGGACTTAATCCATTTCAGAACCAGTTCTGAAATTCCAAATATGGTTTCTAGGGTGGAAAAGGACCTGGGGGTCCTAGTAGATGATAGGCTCAGCAATGACATGCAATGCCAAGCTGCTGCTAATAAAGCAAACAGAATATTGTCATTAAAAAGGGGATCAACTCCAGAGATAAAATGATAATTCTCCCGCTCTACAAGACTCTGGTCCGGCCGCACCTGGAGTATGCTGTCCAGTTCTGGGCACCAGTCCTCAGGAAGGATGTACTGGAAATGGAGCGAGTACAAAGAAGGGCAACAAAGCTAATAAAGGGTCTGGAGGATCTTAGTTATGAGGAAAGGTTGTGAGCTCTGAACTTATTCTCTCTGGAGAAGAGACGCTTGAGAGGGGATATGATTTCAATTTACAAATACTGTACTGGTGACCCCACAATATATAAATACCGGACTGGTGACCCCACAATAGGGATAAAACTTTTTCGCAGAAGAGAGTTTAATAAGACTCGTGGCCACTCATTAAAATTAGAAGAAAAGAGGTTTAACCTTAAACTATGTAGAGGGTTCTTTACTGTAAGAGAGGCAAGGATGTGGAATTCCCTTCCACAGGTGGTGGTCTCAGCGGGGAGCATTGATAGCTTCAAGAAACTATTAGATAATCACCTGAATGACCGCAACATACAGGGATATGTAATGTAATACTGACACATAATCACACACATAGGTTGGACTTGATGGACTTGTGTCTTTTTTCAACCTCACCTACTATGTAACTATGTTTCAAGGCAAGAGAGTAAAATACTTGTGGTCTACCATATCAAAGACAGAACTTATGCCGCGTACACACAAGCGGACTTTCCGGCAGGAAAAGGCCTGACGGAACAAATCCGTCGGACATTCCGATCGTGTGTGGGCTTCATCGGACTTTCATCAGACCTTTTCTGTCGAAAAAATTCAGATGGACCTAGAAATAGAACAAGTTTCAAATCTTTCCGACGGACTCGAGTCCGATTGAAAAATCAGTTCGTCTGTATGCTAGTCCGACGGACAAAAAAGGACGCAAGGGCAGCTATTGGCTACTGGCTATGAACTTCCTCATTCTAGTCCGGTCGTACGTCATCACGTTAGAAATGATCGGACTTTGGTGTGATTGTGTGTAGGCAAGTCCGTTTCATTGGAACTCAGTCGGAACTCCGTCGAAAAGTCCTTCGGAGTTCTGGCGGACTAGAAGTCCGCTCGTGTGTACACAGCATAAGATCCAGTAAGATAAGAATAGTTGGGCTGCATTCACACCTGAGCGTCGCGTCTTTGAGCGCTTTTGCAGAGTTTTTTTTCGCATGTTTTTTATGCATGATTTTGGCGCAATTTTGTGCGACCTTGTGCGTTTGTATAATGCATTTTTGGGCTTTGGAGTTTTTTTTATTAGCCAATGGAGAAAACTGTTAACTGTTGCATCATTTGTTGCTGGGTATTTCAGCTTTTTTAGCTTTTACATTAGCTTTTATTTTTTCTTTTACTATTATTCATTTATTATAATGTTTTTTCGTTACAGAAGGGGTTCAAGTTCAGTTTAGGTTAGGGTAAGGATTAGGAGTTGGGGTTAAAGTTATTTATTATTATTTTATTTATTTTTTATTTTATTTCGTATTATACGAATAATATTAAAAGAATACATAAATGTAAAATAGATACACAAATAAATAAAAATCATAAATAAATTCAATAAATGAATACTAAGTAACAATAAATAATTAACCCTTAACTTTAACCCTCACCCCTTGAAAAAATAAAATAATAAATAGCTAAACACATTAACCCTAACACAAAATAAATTATTATTTGGTTGAGTCTGGGTTTTTATTGTTTTATTATTAATAATAATAATGTATTTAATATTTTTAAGGTTAGAGGTTAATTATTATTTATAAATATATCATTCATTTATTTTACTTATTTATGATGATTTTTAGTTATTTGTGTATTTATTTTACATATATTTATTCATATATTACTATTTAATTTGTAACTTTTTTTCATTTGAGCAGAGAATCGTGCAAAATCTCGCAAATGACACGTTTCAATTCATTTCTATGGGAACCAAAAAATGCCCAAATCTGCCCGATTTGAGCAACAAAAAAGCTCCAGAACTTGTTTGAGCTTCAGGTGACTTGGAATAGAGATGTGAACCATCTCCATAGAGAATTGATTTTTTTTTTCTCCTCCAGCGTTTTTGAGCTTCAAGCTTCAAGCAGATAATGGATCAGGTGTGAATGGGGCCTAAGTGAGCCAGAACCAAAAGCTAACAGAAAAATGGCTTTGACCAAGACGGTTTCTCTGTAGTGCAGTTGCCAAAAATCAGATTGGAGGGATTCAAATAGGTTATTTAAAGTCAGATGATTATGTAACTGAGCTATCACAGCCCGCTCAGGGATCTCGGTAAGGAAGAGTAAGTTAGACACGGGGTGAAAATTGTTTAAATTGTCCACAGCCATGTTGGGGTTTTTTGGTACCTGGTGATGGTGGGAGTTTTGAGGATTGTTGGTACAAAACCGGTGCTAAGGGAGTCATTTATGATATAGAGAATAATGGGGCATAGAGAACAAAAACAGAACAGGACAACAAGTAAATGGGTGAAATAAATGATTATTGGTCAACAACTTCAAAGAAGTAAATGTGAGTATTAAGTGTGAACCATCTGTTTGTTTCCTTCTTTTACAGATGTCAAAAGAGTTTTGAAGAAGGATCATGTGTTTTCCAAGAAAAAGATATCCGTATACCCTTACTACCCATTGTTGGGTATAGCACTGTATGGGAAGCACAGACCTTGCATAGAATTACCAAAGCCTATAGAGTTTAAAATCAGTCCATACATATTGGAACATATCTCTAATAATGAAGGACTAAAGAACAACATAGGTGTGAAGATGAAGGATAAATGCTGTGAGATCAAATGGCCAGATCAAGACTGCCAGAATCCTGTCCTTCAACTCCTCTTCCCTCCCACATTGTCCACCAATCTCAGGTCTGTGGTACAGATTGTACCAAAATGGAAGGAAGAGGTTTATAACGAATTCTCACTTCTCATATCAAAGTTCAGAGTAATAGAATATAAAATGGATGAGTCTGTCTGGGAAGCTATTAGAGAACATGTCAACAGCTCCACCTATGATGGAGTACTCATCAAACCTGACTTTGGTTTAGAGAAAGTTTTCTTGGCTGGATTGTCCAAGGATGTTACAAAGATTGACCCAATATTCAGACAACTGATAGAGGAAACCACCAAAAAAGTAGAAAGAAATAAACAAACCAAGGCTGACACAATATCCATGTCTCCAGTCCTCTATCAGATTATGTGTAACAGCGGCCAGAAGAAAAAGATCCTGGACCAAGTTCCAGAGCTGAAGATGGACTATGATGTGCCAAGAAAATCTATCTGGCTATCTGGATTGATAAATGAAGTGCTCACGGCCAAATGTGAGATACTCGACATCAAACAACAAATGAAAAGTAAACCCATCCAGATGAATCCACACCTCGTCCAGTTCCTGATATCCACCGATAACGAAGAGCTGTCCTCTCTGCTCTTTGTACGTCACAACATTAACGCAATGCTGGAAGTTGATGATGGTGATGTTAAACTGATGGCTCATTCAAAGGAAGACTTGACAACAGCAGAAAACCAAATCAAAGAAAATCTGGTTCACAAAGAACTTTTAGTGGAAGACAAAAGTCTTCTGAAATCTCCCAAGTGGAGAAGTCTCCAGTCAAATCTACTTCAGGTATTTAATGCAGAGAAAATCACAGTCCTGGTACAGGAGTCTTCTGGAACGGAGGACAACCTGGTCATCGCTGGCCTGACTCCAAATGTTCTAAAGTGTTACCAAGAATTCAGTGACTTTCTGGAGAAGAACACTACTATAGAGACAATAGTTGCAGTTCAACCTTCAGCAAAGATGACGTTCATCTGGGAGGAAAGGAAGGAGATGTTGGAAAAGATAAAGAAAAATGTAAATGTAACAAAGAACCAGAACAGCATCTGTCTGTCGGGACCACGGGTGAAGGTTCAAGAAGAAGCAAATGTCATTAGCGACATTCTGCACTCGCTTCACAGTGATATTCTGCGTATTGAGAAACCGGGAGCCAAAAAGTTTTGTAAGATCCATGAAGAAGCGCATGCTACAATGGCAAGGACAACTTACAATTGTGTTATACGTTTAGAGGAGGCTGGTGTAGAACATATTCTATTTAGTAAACCCAGATTACAAATAACTCTTCCGAATGGACTGACCCTCTCTGTATATAAAGATGACCTGTGCCGTCACAATGTAGATGTCATTGTTAATGCAGCCAATGAAGATCTGAAACATGGTGGGGGTTTGGCAAAAGCTATTCTGGATGCAGCAGGACGTAAACTCCAAGTTGACTGCGATCAGATTATCAGGAAAGATGGTAGATTGTCCACCGGAGATTCAGTAATTACTGACGCAGGGAAATTGCAGTGCAAACAAATAATACATACAGTGGGTCCCCGGTGGGATGCACATTCACGCTCCAGATGTGAACGGCTTCTACGGAAGGCGATTACCACAAGTTTACAGCTGGCCTCCGAGAACAGTCACAGTTCAATAGCAATTCCAGCTGTCAGTTCTGGTATTTTTGGTTTTCCCCTAAAATTATGCATTGAAAACATAGTGGAAGCCATACAAGACTATGCAGAGATGGCGGGAAAACAGAGCACTTTACAGAGAATCCATCTCGTGGACATGAATGATGAAACCGTCAACATTTTCTCTGAGGTTACAAAGGCCAAATTTATTAACCAAACGAGCGCTGAGCCATCTACAGCAATGGCACCCCAGCCATTCACAAGAGTGGCACAGAGCCCACCATCACCAGTGCCAGTGAATAGAGGTAATGCCAACACTGTGAGGACCAAGGAAGGGCTGAAGATCAAGCTGCTTCAGAAGAACATTGAGGACTGCTCGGTATGTAGATTATCCAGCATTTTCCTGCTAAAGTGGGTCTCCACCAAAGACTGTTATGATTTAAATAGAGGTAGGAAGGGTTTGAACCTCTGAGTCTTTCTTCCTGTCCAAGTTTGATAGTAGGAAGTGGGGGAGAATCTGCCCAACAGAGACACAGATAGCAATAAAACATAAAAGTGGTTCTCACTCTTTCCAAATCTGTCTGTGTCTTCTTTTGGAGATTTTCTCCAAACTGGACATCAGGGGGATCTCCACAGCTGGACCCAGACAGCAGAGGAAATCTGGCAGAAATTTTACCATATCACTACTTTAAGGAAAAATACTGTTGCTCTTACATGCTGTCTATCAGCCTTTCTCAACCAGGATTCAGTGGATCCCTAGGGTTCTTCTGAAAGCTACTAAGGGCTCTTTGACTGGTGAGCAGTTTCCGCCTCTCAAATAAGTAACCACTGACACCAATGACCTTTTTAGCTATTTGAAAGGGGAGGGGGTGGGGGGTTCTTCCTAATGGCAACGTAATGGCTATGTAAGGATCATTTGTAGATATAGAAATTATTAGCTGGAATTCCCTGAGACCTCACACTTTTTTTCAAGCATTCATCCAAGGTTGAGAAGGCATATTATACAAGTGTACATTCATACCATAATAAGGAAATATAACCGTAAAGGGATGATAATCACATATCTATAAGTATTTCTAGTTTTTCATATTTTTGATTCTTTCCAGATATGGAGCAAATTAGAATTACAAAGATTTTTACTGGATCTTTTTCAAATTCAAACCACTTAACTCTTAGGAAATTATATTTTTAACAAGTATCACTTGGTAATGCTTATCTTCTCTTTCCATGGCAGACGGATGTCCTTGTGAACAGTGTAGGAGCCGATCTGAACCTGAATAGTGGTGCCGTATCCAAAGCCTTGCTTAGTCAGGCAGGCTCTAATATGCAGCAACTCCTGAACAATGCAAGTCTCGGCACTCAGGGGGAGCCAGGATCCGTGTTCAGCACTGGGAGCTGCAATCTCAGCTGTCAAGAGGTTCTTCATGTTGTGACCCCTCAATGGGACAACGGACAAGGAACATCAGAAAAGGTACCTTCAGGCCTGCAGAGTGTGGTGGGAAATTCATTGGGGCTGATTTAATAAAGGACTAAAGCCTGTTCACTTTGCAAAGGGAATTTTCACTTAGCTTAGTGAAGGTGGTAAAAATTTTCTTTGCAAAGAATACATAATCACATGCAAGGTATATTAAAAAAACTGGACTTTTGCTGGAACATGATTGAATGATTGAAGTCAACACAACTTCACTTCATTCTGGTAAATGAAAATGTCCTTGGAAAGTGAAAATTCATTGAACTGAAGGAATATTATTTTCAGGTGGATCTTTAAGAGGAAGTCAAGCCACACTCCAGAGGGTCTAGCCCTTTCTTACTATATCCAGAAAACATGGCTGGAGTTCCTCTTTGTGTTTTAAGAAGTACATTTTTAAATACTTCCCATGGGGCCACATAGACCTACATTTGGGCCATTTTGTGTTGAGATGTCTTGCAGCACTGAGGTCCTCAGTTTGAATCCCAACCAGGACACTATTTGCATAGAGTTTCCACTGGGTACTTCTGTTTCCTAACTCATTCCAAAGACATGCTGGTAGGTCTGTTGGCTCACCTGAGTGTACTCAAGATCTCAAGATGGCTGCTTCACCTTCTAAACCCTTGTAAGTCCCCAGTGAGAAAAGCGCTACAGAATTGCAAAGTAAATGTGTCATTTATTTTTTTACCTTGCCCAGAGTTAAACTTCAATCTTGGACTCTCTGTTTCAGATTCTTCGCAAAATTATTAAAAAATGTTTGGCGCTGGCAGAGCAGAACCAGTGGATGTCAATATCTTTCCCAGCTATTGGAACCGGCATTCTCGGCTTTCCGAAGGATTTGGTGGCATTTGTGATGTTCGATGAGATTTTCCAGTTTAGCTGCAAAAACAAAGTACAGAGTCTTCAAGAAGTTCATTTGGTCCTTCACCCCAGTGACAGGGACACCATCAAGGTAATGGAGATCTCATGTTTGTAGTGATAATCTTAGTCTAGAGGTTGAATATTACCACATGGCTGTCGGGTTGGTGAGGTGTCCAGTTCCTTGTCCACAGCTGGCACAGAGCCGTCAATAGGTGCATGGAGATGGTGCTGTGTAGGATCTGTTGGGAAGAGTTCCATCTGAATAACAATAAAGGGGTGAGGAATTCCAGTCTTGCATTTTGCAGGAGTGTCAGATGACAAATAATAGGGGAGATGATAGTGCAGGGTTGGACAGGATACACAGACAGGATAAAATGCATGATGGCTACAAACAAAAACATGGATTACTAGAGTCTCTTTATAGATGGTATCCTTGTTCTGCACAAGATTATAGAAGGCCTCTCCCTCATCCCACTAAACCTGACCACCTTATAGGCAGGTGTCTACAAATTGGGTTACTACTAGGTAGGGATTCTGGGCTGCCTACATGGGGAACGGTTAACTATGGGTCTGCGGGTTTACCGGACATTTCCTAGGCCCTCCCTCCACCCTGTGGAACATATACATAGGGTAAAGGCTCGATCCAGGGGAGCTGGGAGGATGGTATGGGAGAAGGTTACGGGTTCATGAAAGAAGATGTAGCCAGCAGGATCCAAAGAGTGTTTCCACTAAAGGAACCTACCAATAATGGGACTCTCGGGAAATGTAATTCTACCTGTTGAGGTAAACTGGGCAGCCTAGGAATATTAGTTAGGACCTTATGACTGTTTTGGAGTGTGCTGTTACATCCTTCGAATAAAGTTTCTTTAACCATATAAAGCCTGGTGTGAAGTTACTCTAAAGGGGTGCAGGGGGGTACATGGAGTATGGTAAAGAACAGGGCCTGTTATGCACACATGGGCTGAAGAGGACATGCCGTTGCTAAGGGTAACAAACTAAAATGGGAATGCAATGAGAAGCATGGCGAGGGGAGCGGTTCGCTGCTTCTCTCCTGTGCAGTTGGTGCTACAGCTACTGGGACCGAATCTGTGTGGCAGAGACCCTAAAGACCTAGCCGTAGGTATGGAAGGAGTTAAAGTGATATTAAAGTCCTTTTTTAAAAAAAACAAACATGTCATACTTACCTGCTCTGTGCAGTGATTTTGCACAGAGCACTCCGGATCCTTCTATTCTCGGGTCCCACACTGGCACTCCTGGCCCCTCCCTCCTGCCGAGTGCCCCCACAGCAAGCAGCTTGCTCTGGAGGGTGCCGTATGTCCATTCACACCTGGAGCTGCGACTCGGCCTCGCCCCCTCAGTCTCTTGATTGGGTCACTGGCTGTGACTGACCGCCAATGGCTTCCGCTACTGCCAAAAGCCAATCAGGAGTGCGAGTCCTCAGAGATCCAGAGCTCTTGTGGACATCACTGGATCGAGAGGAGGCTCAGGTAAGTATCAGGGGAGGCTGGGGGGCCTTCTACACACAGAAGGTTTTTTACCTTGCATAGGATGCGTGAAAGTAAAAAAACTGGTGCCTTTACAACCACTTGAAGCAAGCGATAAAAGAGCAGGACTGGTGGGACTGGACCTTGCTCTGTGGTGTCTCCTTCAAACTGTTACATTCCATGCAGGTATCAAGGGACAAACTGGTTCGCAGTGCAGAGCCTCAAGCGTTGAAGCTGTTACTCTGGGTTTACGGCTCACTTCTAAGTTGAGGTGACGCCTTACTGTTAAGTTCACATGAACCCGGTGCCGCCTGGTCTCGGGCATTAGTGAGTGTGTACACCAAGGGGAAAAGAGAGAGTAAAGGCCCGTGTGCACCGAGTCAAAGGGGGGCCCCGCCCACAACCTCACTTTCAAAGTCACATTAGTTGTTTTTCTTGCTGTATAATGGACATTTTCTTGTGTTGTGTATTTACAGACATTTACAAGTCAAATGGAAAACTGCACTGATACTGCCGCTAGCGGGGCCACCAACAGGCAAACGTCTGGGACGGGATCAAGTACGTTTATGTAATATGCATCAATGTCTGCTATAGGTAGTTTATTTCTCAAAACAATTCTACATATTTTATAACATACAAAGGAAGCTTCATATCAGATTCTAATTTGATGTGTACTGTATGACCCAAAGTCGGTAATCCCCTGACCATCACACCTACAGTAACTGAGCTTGTTGAACATTCCATTCCAAAATCATTGCCATTAATATGGAGTTGTACACCCCCCTTTCTCCAGTCTTCTGGGAAGACTCTCCACATGATTTTGGAGGGTGTCTGTGGGAAGTTTGCGCCCATTTGTCATGGTGGAACAGAAAAGGGTCTTCACCAAACTGTTACCACAAGGTAGGAGGAGCCCAATTGTCTACAATGTCTTTGCATGATGGGGGATTACCAGGACCCCTCACTCGGGACACCTGAACTCCATCATTTGTCGGGGGGGGGGGGGTTCTAAATAATTTTGGCATTACTGTGTATTCTAGAAGATGTGTGCTTCATTATTAATACAGTCATTTTTGGAGTGGGTGCATTTTCTGTTGTGCATTTTATTAGTGTGTCATTTTTCACACTGATATAGCTTGTTTTATGCGATAAAGTAAATCTATCCAAGATGCAAGATGAGGATAATGTTGAGAGAAGAGGCATTAATGGAGAAGGAAGAGGAGGAGGATGATAGAAGGCAGGAGAGTGCAGATGGATTAGGAGGAGGAGGATGACAGTGGAAAATGGGGTTGGATATTGGAGAAGGATGACCATAGAAGGAAGGAAATTGAGTATGGATGGAAGAGGTGATGACAGAGGAGAGGAAAGTGGGGGAGAAGGATAGAAGAGGAGAAGGATGATGATAGATGGGAGGACAGTGAAGGATGAATGGACGGAAAAGGAGGAGGAGGATATTGACAAAGAGAAGGAGAGAAGAAGAGGACAATGATGACAGAGGTGGGAACAATGGGGGTGGATGGAAGAGGAGGATTCTGGAGATTTCAAGTTTCTGCAGTTGCCGGGCCATAGTGTTAATCTTTCCATGCACAGTTGATCATCAGTGGTGGAAACATTACTTTCTTTATCCCCTGTTCTGCTTATTATCATTCTGGTCCTTTCTGTCTTGCAGCGTTCTTTGGGACGGTGACAGACCCATTACTCGGGGTTCATGAAATGAAAATCGGATCTATCACTTATCAGGTGAAGACCGGCGATATAACCAAAGAGAAGACCGATGTCATTGTAAATTCTTCCAACCAAAACTTCACTCTGTGCACAGGTAATTTATTCTGACCCCCAAAATCCAAATATCAGATTATGCACTGATCAGCCATAACTTTATGACCATCCACCAAATATTGAGTAGGTCCCCCTTTTCCAGCCAAAACAGCCCTGACCTATTGAGGTATGGACACCACTAGACCTCTGAAGGAATGTTGTGGTATCTGGCACCAAACTGTCAGTAGAAGATCCTTTTTAAATCCTGTACGTTGTGAACTGGGTCCTCCACCCCATTGTCCTCTGCGGGGCCACCCTCTGAGTCCTAATTTTCCATTGGAAACTCCAAAGCCTTAGGTGGTGGAGCGGTCAACAGTGTCAGCAGCATCCCCTGCATCTGGGCTAGGGGTTGAGTTCTCAGTAGAGTCCATGGACTCAGCGGGGCTGGCAGCCTGTTGTGAGACCCCTGGACTGTCTACAGGCACCTAACTGAGGCTAGCATCTACATAATTCATGGGCATGGAGGCTTTAGTTCGAGGGGTGGCAGATACCACTCAAAGGAGACGTCTTGCACTGGTGGAAAATCTAAGGAGCTCCGTTCCTCTCAGTCTGCGGCAGGCTTGGCAAAGCAATCCCCACTTTAGACACATGGCCTCAAAAGGTTGCGGTGGAGCCACTTTTTGACAGGTTTAGGGCCCTCTGAGACCACATCGTACACCTGGGTCAGGGGAAAAGGTTGCTTCTTCAACCAGTAGGGTGTGCTCCCACTTGGGCTTCAGCTTGCTACCTCTTTCATATTTTGGGTTTCTCACCAACACCCAGTCCCCTGGTCGTAGCAGCAGTTCAGTTAGGACACGGGGCTCCATTCACAGAATCAGATTGCATGCAGTATGTGGGTGTCCAGACACATTTTCCTTAAATACTGCATATTTACAGAAAAACGCGGAAAGAGATTGGTAAATACCACATGAACAGGCGTTGAACTCAATTCACAGAAGGAAATAAATAATTAAATGCTTGTGGTAAATAAATAGTGATCCATGCATGTGTATTTGAGCCCCGTGAGTGCTCAAACTTGGCCAGCAAGAGGGGCAAATCCAAGTCCTTCAACACATTCATGCCCAGGACAATTGGTACTTCTAAGCTCACTGGACAGTGAGTCACCACACCCTCCACCCATTCTAACATCTGGTCCATTTGGATCCTCATCCTAGTAACATCTTCCAGGTTGTTGGCCACTTTTAGGGACAGCCAGGAGGGATCCAGCTGGTTTCTAGTCCCGAATCTCTGAGCGTAGAAGTCATACTCCATGACAGTCACTTTAGTCCCTTTATCAATCAAACAGGGGAGCTCTTGCCCATTGACTAAGGTGTTGACTACTGGACTTGGTGCGACCATAGCTTCTGCTCTGATGGGACCTTGGGTTGCTGGTCCCAGGTATCGTCCCTCAGCCCCTAGTTTAATGGTGGCCTGCGGTTGTCTTTCAATTCAGGCCTGCTGCAATTCCTGGCTACATGTCCAAAGTGGCCACACTGCTAGCACTTCCAGTCATCATCATGGTCCCTACATAGCAGATTCTCATCTTTGGAGAGGTGTGCCAGCTCTTGCTTAACTGTGGACACCTCCTGCTCCATGAATGCCAGGTTCTGCATGGCCAAAGAGGGAGATGGGTCAAGGGCTTCGTCCCTCAAAGGCAGTGGGTCATACCTCTTGGTTACCACTACTGTTGTTTCCACATCCTCCTGTTCCTGCCCCACCGCCTCCAGTATGGTATCATTGAAAGAGATGTCAGGTTGCACTTTAATTCACTCCTGAAAGGCTCTCCTAAGAGGGTCGACCTTCACTCCAACCACAAACTGCTCTGTCTGAGGCAGAGATGTCGGCACAGCCATGCAAATTCTTCTTTTCTAGGAGCTTCCACAGATTATGAAGGGCCACCTCAAAGTGGGGGAAGCATTCATCTTCTTGATGTCTGCGAAAAAAGAACCTCCACTTTAGTTCTGGAACTGTCACTATTTCCCCAAACAGGCACTCCATTTGTTCCAGGCTAGACCGGCATTCTCCGGCAACACCATCACCTATCTGCGGGCGTCATCCTCCAGGGAGTTGATGGCTAACACCACGATCAGTCAGGCGAAAACCTGATACAGGCGCACAGCACTCTCTAGCCTCTCCTCCCACTCTAACAAAGATGTTGGAACCATTAAACTTGGGGCCCCAGGACCAAGGCTGTTCCTAACAGTGCCATTATGGCTCCTGATCCTCCTTCAGCACCCTCTGTTAACAAGGGCATATCCTGCCAACTGCGGGCAACTGTTGGGTAGGGGCAGCATGGTGCTGTGGCAGAAAGCACAGAGAGTCCAGGATTGCCAAAAACAATGTATTACGGAACTTGTAAAACAGTACAAGCCAGCCCGGCAGAGCAGAGTCAGCAGAATGAGGGTCTGAGCTAATCACAGCATCTGTCAAGGGGAGCAGAGTTTGGCCTGGCTGGTTCAAGGGAGCTTCCTGAAGAGGCAGACGTAGGCCTTACTCTTTCCCTATTCCTCCAGAGCCTATCCATAACACTAGAGCTGTTCCCGAGGGAAAGGACTTAAAAAGACTCTGCATGACCTATGATGGCCACTAGGGTGACCTGGATCCGGCGCATCCAACCGGATCGCTGCTCCAGGGGATTAAGGAAACCATAGCGAAGCCTAGTTTCTCCCGACTTCCTCCTCCAGTCACATTGCGGCTACATACAAGTGCCTCCTGTAGTGGACACTACAGACTGCACCTGCCTACACTTGGATCTGATCTCCCATACTGCATCCTGGTGTCATCTGTTCTCAGGTAAGTGACGGACGTGGCCATCCACATGATGTAAAAGGAAGTGATCGGGGTGTGGAGGGGATCCCAGAGAAGTTCTGGGTGGAGGAGAGTGAGGACGTGATTGGAAGAGGGGGGGAGGGGGGGTCATGTGTGGTTGTATCTGGAAACTGGTGAGGAAATGTATAGAGACATCAGATTGTGAAGGGCTTTGTAGGAGTTATAGATGGAAACACTTGTAGATGAAGGAATATGAATGGAGGGCTCAGCTCTCTATGGAGTTGACATAGGGCCTAATTCAAGGTAACACACCAGAAAACTATTTTCAGTTGAGTCCAATAAGATTTGAAAATGACAGTCAAATGGATAAATAAGGATATGTAACCTTGTGTTGAAGCTCTGTAAATTGAGCCTAATTGTGTTTTTATATTTTTATTTGTAGGAGTTTCAAAAGCGATTCTGAAAGCTGCTGGACCGTCTGTTGTATCATCTGCTGCGGCTCTGGGTAAATCTCTGCACTGGACCCGTCATTGTTTTCATTTTTTGCTTTTGCACATATACAAAAATAGACAAGGGGGATAATAAAACCAGAGCACTCAGAATCTGGTGCAGATGTGTATGGTATCCAATCAGCTTCTAAGGCCCCTTTTTGTCTGGGTTCACACTGAATGCGGGTTTGAACTCGCACAATTTCTAACCGGAATGTCAGTTTGATGATTTGAGAGACATCTGTGCGGGTTCCTGCACAGATGTCTATTGAAATCCCCCCCCCCCCCCCCGAAGTTGGCAAAAGTAGTGCAGGAACTACTTCTGGGGATCGGTGCGGCGCTGGAAAGTCGGCCGGCAGTAAGCTCCGATTTGGCATGTCAAATTGGCCCAGTGTGAACGGGAGCTGACACACATACGGACCATTCATTTCATCAGTTTAGTCATGTTTTTTGTCATCAGTTTTGGGATAGTAAATAGAGACTCACACAATATTAAAAAAGCAGTTCAAATACGTTTACTGTAATATCAAAACACAGGATACATGTATATCAGCGTGGTCCTTAATGGAATCACCCCTGTATACTCCTTTCTTTATCCCAAACTTATTAAGTAAACACCATATATCAATAGAAAGGTCCCTTAATTGTGAATGTACACAAATATTACCTCAATACAGGAACCTATGTGAAGTGAACAGATTAACAGGAGAGTAAACACCGGACACTATATACTATGTGTCAAGTGCCACCCTTCTGTCTCCTCAACCCACAGGCCAGCAAATCCTGCAACATATGGAAACAGTATGAACAATATTATAATCAATAGGATGGATCCCTTTAGCAGTTCAATGAAGCAGATGAGGAGAGAGAATTATAAAAGAAAAGTGAGCAGAGGTGTTCCTTGAAATCCAGATGTCTTCAGCTAGCCTCTTTATGTTGTAAATGAAGTAATCCAAAAATGGCAAGTTGTAGCAAAATTAGCAAAGCTGTGACTTATCCTACTGATATCAGTACTGTGTACTGAGCATAGACATCTGCTTGCTGTGTCCGTTATAACAGAGGATGCAACTTCTGTGGGACTACAAGTACCACCAGCTAGACTGTGTGGGTGATGTCAAACAGCAGTGTTCTTAACTATAACATTGGCTATGCCCACTCACCACTCTGGATCTAAGATGAGTTGGATGACGAGAAGACTCTAGTCTGAATCTCTGTTTTTGCTGTGAATAATGGTGGCCGCTGCACCACGCTGCAACTCACTGGATCCTGAATTGCAGTTTGTCGTGGTTCCTACCATGCCATGCAAACAGCCAGGCGTGGTCACGCCCCAAGTGGCTCAAGGAGGTATTGAACCCTTGACTTTCTGTGTACTGCCTCTGAGCCACACCTCAGTTCATTATTCAGCCTGGTATCTTGCTTTGCACTTAGTACCTGTCACTCCTGGTTCAGCTGAGGCAGTTTATCTTATAAGCTGGGTATAAAACACTGCCTCACTCTGAGGGCTGGGTCAGTTCATTGTCTCTGGTATTGCCAACAGTTCCTGTGTTCTTATTTTCAAGTTTCAGCGTTCCAAGACTGACCCAGGCTTCTGACCCTGTTCATCGTTAACTCTGACTTCTGGAATCCCTGACTACGGCTTCACCTCGACAATCTTTTTCTAAATTCCCTGTCAAGCCCCCGTGCTCAGATTCACAGCCCAGGTAGCCTTTTACCTTGTTACCGTGGGCTGTGTGTATTTGCAAGGGTGAGCATACATCTCTGCACTATGGACTCCAACCAAGTTAAGCCGTTACATAATGAACTGACCCTCATGGAGTCCGCAGAGTTACACAGCTCCTCTGGATGACCTGGAACACCCCTCCGGTCCACTGCACTGAAGCAGTGATGCTGTCCCCAGAGATCCCTCTGGGTGTAGCTATGAAGCTCTGCTGCATTGGCCACAAATCGTCAGCAAACTCCCCTGTCACACAGACCTCCTGCTGGCATAGTCAAAACAGCGTCCAGAGACAGCGAGCTAGGCCGTGCCAGCCCCTTTTTATATCCCAGCAGTCTGTTCTGTTCCCTCAGCATACTGTTCCTTGTAGTTCAGATCAGTCCTGCTGGCTGGCAGAGTCGCTTCAGTATTCTGAACTACACGTCCCATGATGCTTTGCTCTACATCCTCACACAGGAAGAACGGAAATTCACACATAGAGTCCAGCAAACACTAGAGGGAGCCAAACCCACATTAACAACACAGAAAATGTCTACATTCATCGAAACCGTTTTTTAAACGGATGAAAAATAGGGCTTTCAAAAAAAAAAAAACGGATGTTGACAGAAGCAGATGAAAATGGATGTAGATGGATGATCATCCATTTTACATCTGTTTTTCCATAGGAATGCATTGATGTCCATTTTTCATCCATCAACGGGTGGATGAAAAACGGACGAATAGTCCGTATTTGTGAAAGGGGCCTAAGCTTGTTCAATGAAGCTTTGACAATAAAACCTGGAAGCTGATTGGTTTCTATGCAGAGCTGCACAAGATTTTGCACTCTCCAGTTTTAGTAAATATCCCTCTAGTCATCAACAGAATGCGGGGAACTAGGGAAGATATAGAGAGAAATGGTCTTCAAGCATTGGGGTTATTACAGCTGATGGACGCTCCCCATGTGCCAGTAAAGGTCATGCTGCATACATTGGAACCATATGGGCCAGGCCACATTCCGCCCTCTGAGACAGACACTGTTGATGTATCTTTGTCAGTCTGTGTCATTACTGCCGCGCACCACGCTGCACCTACCCAGAGGTGTATATTTTTGTTGATAACACATTTGATTTTTTATTACATTTTTTTTTTTTTTTTGCTTTTCCCAAGGTAGTCCTTGAAATGTGTGTCTCTTTTTTTGGTGTTTACTCATTATCAGCCCACTACGGTCTGGTTATGTGATCCGGCTCCTCTGTCAGTCAATTGTGGCTGCAGGGGAGAGGAAAGAGCACCAACAATGAATGAACCATAGGAGGCTATGGATGATGTCACCACTCCTATGCCCCGTACACACATTGATCGGACATTCCGACAACAAAATCCGACTGATGTTGGCTCAAACTTGTCTTCCATACACACGGTCACACAAAGTTTTTGGAAAATCCGATCGTTCTGAACGCAGTGACATAAAACACGTACGTCGGGACTATAAACGGGGCAGTAGCCAATAGCTTTTGTCTCTTAATTTAGCATGTGTGGCACTTTGTGCGTCGGATTTGTGCACACAAGATCGGAATTTCCGACAACAAGGTCCTATCACACATTTTCCATCGGAAAATCCGACCGTGTGTACGGGGCACTAGAGTCTCCAGCTGTTGTCAAGAGCTCCCTCCTCTCCCCTGCAGCTTTCGCTGGCTGACACACGGGATCACATGACCCAATAGTAACGGGCCAAACACAGGTAACTATACACATTTTGTTTATACAGCTTAGTCAGCAGCAGGGGAGAGGGGACATGTTTAACGCTAGTTAGTGTTAGGCAGGAATAGATACATTACCAGCTAAAGTTTCCATCTCTGACAGGTGCCCAACCTCATAATGGATACGTCATCACCGATTCTGGAAACATCACACAGTGTAAATGGATTATCCATGTGGTAGGAACAAAAGATCCAGCATATATCAAGATAAATGTCCTGGATGTCCTGCATGAGTGTGAGAAGCGTCGGGTCTCTTCTGTCACCTTCCCCGCTCTGGGAACAGGTATGGTCAATGCATCACAGACAGTTTGGCTTGCATGTGCAAGAAGAAAATAAGTCTTTCTCTCAGCTGCAACTGATAACTGCCCGACTCAGTCCGGGAGCTTTACTGCACAGGAAGGTGTTCTACACATCTCACATGCTTCATGGGATTGTCAGCAGCGTGTTGTACAATAATACCTCTTGGTGCAAAAAATATAGGACATTCAGTGGTGGTGGGTGTCTCCATGACACACTGAGGCTCCATGCACACTAGGAGCTTTAAAAAGCGGTAGAAAACGCTGGATTAAAAAAAAAAAGCTTATATTTAGCATTTTTGTGCTGGCATTTAGCAGTCTTTAGGAGCGGTAGCATTTTGGTTGTTAAGGAGTGGGTCGGCAAGTCTGCCGCTGCGTCCTTAACAACGGATCAGTCATCGGCTGTCAGCGGGAGGTTCCTTGCTGACAGCTGAATGTAAACAAAAGATTTACCGCATACTGAACCCTTAGGTCTGGTATGGATTTTGAGGGAAATCCCACACCAATTTTTTTTTTTTTAAATGATGTGGGGGGTCCCCCTCAAAAGCGCATGCAGCCAGGCATGTTGAAGGCATGTGGCCTGGTATGGTCGGGGGGTGTAATGGAATCAGTCCAGTCTGAACCTGTATATCAGTGTTTGGTAGATTATGAACATCTATGCCCATTATGAGGGGTTCCCACCATCCCTGTGCTGAGTTCCGGGGTCTCTACACCCGCTGTGCCCATTATGAGGGGTTCCCACCATCCCTGTGCTGAGTTCCCGGGTCTGTACACCCGCTGTGCCCATTATGAGGGGTTCCCACCATCCCTGTGCTGAGTTCCCGGGTCTGTACACCCGCTGTGCCCATTATGAGGGGTTCCCACCATCCCTGTGCTGAGTTCCCGGGTCTGTACACCCGCTGTGCCCATTATGAGGGGTTCCCACCATCCCTGTGCTGAGTTCCCGGGTCTGTACACCCGCTGTGCCCATTATGAGGGGTTCCCACCATCCCTGTGCTGAGTTCTCAGGTCTGTACACCCGCTGTGCCCATTATGAGGGGTTCCCACCATCCCTGTGCTGAGTTCCCGGGTCTGTACACCCGCTGTGCCCATTATGAGGGGTTCCCACCATCCCTGTGCTGAGTTCCCGGGTCTGTACACCCGCTGTGCCCATTATGAGGGGTTCCCACCATTATCTCTCATCTGATGACAGCTTTGTACAGCAGAGCCTCTGGAAGTCAGGTTTTCTACCTTTTTGCATTTAATGAAGTAAAAGTTACATTTTGTGGTCAGTAGATATCTCTGGTAAACATTTTGTCTGGTTGATACAGGTGCGGGGGGATTAGCCGCCTCCACAGTGGCCGACTCAATCCTCGATGGTTTGGTGGACTTCATCAAATCTAAATCGGTACGTTCTCTTCAGACGGTGAAAGTGGTTCTATTCCAGCAACATATCCTGAATGATTTCTACATGAGCATGAAGACAAGAGAGGGGACCGACCTTCCTGAAGACAAATCTCTCTTAACTAAATTCATCGGTGAGTTGGGGGTGGGAGTTCAAGAGGCCGACTGAACAAGAAAGAGGAAGAAACATTTCTTTTTTTTTTTTTTTGGTAATTGTAATTTTTATTAGTTCAATAGGCAACAAAGATACAATAGGTACATCACAGAGTGTATATCAAATAACACTAAAGAGGTACACAGGAAAACAAAGCTTAGGAACATATATATCCTGCATACTACACATGGAGAACATTAACAAATAACTAAGGTCAAGAGCACAGATTACAGGGTGTAAATATGTGGATATCATCTCACAATGAAGGGATCTACAGGAGAGCAACACAAAGGAAAGGAGAAGGACTTATGAAGAAAAACATGCTCAATTTAAAAAAAAACAATGTTCAGTTCACATGTTCCCCATATTGTGATTGGTCCCAGGGCTCCCAAATTTTATTAAACTGAGACACCGTGCCGTGTACCATAGCTGTAAGAAATTCCATCCTTCTCATTTCTGCTACAAGTTGTAAGAATTGAAAGTGGGAGGGGGGGGGGGGGAGAGGTGGTGGACAGCCAGCATATTGCTAAACCAACTAAATGTCTGACCTCTTATATACTTCTAGCTAGAAGTATATAAGAGGTCAGACATTTAGTTGGTTTAGCAATACCTGGAAAGGGGAGCCCAAGCAAATAATGAATAGGATCTAAGGGGAGTGGGAGGTTGGTTACACTCTGGAGCGTTTGCATAACCTCTAACCAAAACACCTTTATAAGTGGACAGGTCCAGAAAATATGAAAGTGCGAACTTGTTTCCTTTCCACATCTCCAACACTTAGGTGAGAGGGTAGAATTTAATATGATGAATACGCTCTGGGGTCCTATAACCAAAACATTAAGATCTTCACTGCGGTCTCCCTCTGGACCACACATTTAGAGGACTTAAAAGTTGACAACCAAATTTTAGTCCATATTTGCATAGGGATAGTACGCCCCAATATCATATTCCACTTACGCATATATAAGTGGGTATCGGCTAATACTTTTGTGGATTCATGCAGAATATGGTATATGGATGATATTAAATGGAATTGGTGAGGACCTTCAGCACATAAATGTTCAAAGGGAGTGGGTAGGTCCAGAGTGAGAGTTGGGGACAGTGAGTGAAAAAAAATGCCTAACTTGAAGGTAGAAAAAAAATAAGCTTTGAGGGATAGAACATTTTTCTTGTAAGGTTGCAAAGGTATGGAATTTGCGAGTGACCGTCTGTACCAGATTACGTAATTGAAAGAGGGGCGTCTGCATCAGGGGGCAACAGTCGTCCAAAGGCCAAACTGTCTGGCAAAAGCTGGGTTTAGCAATATGTTAGATAGAGGAGGGCATGGTGAAGAGAGTGAATACTTCAGCACACATTTACCCCATAATGACTTGGTGAATAACATTGGTGCTAAGCACATATTCTTCAATATGGGATAATTTAGTAGGGAATGGGACCATACCAGCGAGCAGGGATGTACTGGGTATATGGCACCCCTCTCCATCTCTAAACACTGGTTTGGAGCCACCTGACATGACCAGGAAACTACCGCCCGAAAGTGAGAGGCACAATAGTACCTTATGACGTCAGGGTCACCGAGACCTCCCTGAGTTTTTAGAGAGAAAACCACGGAGCTTGCTATCCGATGCGTCTTATTATTCCATATAAATTTTAAAAAACCTCTGTGAAGAGCTTTAAGCTGACTAATAGGTATTGCCACTGGTAGGGTTTCAAAGAGATATAGTAACCATGGCAATATAGACATTTTTAGAACATTAATTCTACCAAGCATAGTAATAGGGTATGTAGCCCATTGGTGAAGACATTGGTGTATATATCCTGAAATAAGGGCGGAAAGTTAGTAGAATATAAGCTAGAGTATGAGGAGGTAAGCTTAAAGTGGTTGTAAACCCTTACAGACCACTTTGACCTACAGGTAAGCCTAGATTAAGGCTTACCTGTAGGTGCAAGAAATATCTCCTAAACCTACACGGTTTAGGAGATATTTGCAAAAAGACAGGCACCGCTGTCATGCGCCGTAGACAGCGGCGTGCAGGTGCACTGAGCATGCCGCTGCTAACAGCGATATGCCGTTAGTGGCGGCTCCTTTGCGCGGGAGTGACATCATCGCGGCTCCGGCCAATCACAGTGCCGGAGCCACGATACCCGGAAAGAAGATGGACGCTCCGTAGCAGAGGGGACAGCGGGGACATCGCAGGCTCCTGTGTCAGGTAAGTGACACATAATGGGCTACTATGCGATGCGATGCACAGTACCCCATTATGCTTTACCTTTGCAGGGAAACAAAGAGGAAGTAAACCCATCAGGGTTTACTTCCTCTTTAATACCTAAGTGTATGTACTTTTAAGTTGTGATAAAGTATCTGATGGTATATGTAGGGGGAGTGCTTCAGTTTTGGCAGTATTTATTTTCTAGCCTGAAATGGACCCAAATGTCTGTAGAAGAGCGTGTAAGGAGGGGAGTGAGATAATGGGATTAGTTAGTGTAAGAAGAATGTCATCAGCGAATAGGGATAACTTGTACTCCCGCTGTCTCATTAGCACCCCTTAATGTCCAGATGACACCTTATTGCATCTGCCAAAGGCTCCAAGCACAGGATGAAAAGAAGGGGGGACAAAGGGCATCCCTGCCTAGTGCCATTTGACATGGGAAAGCAAGGGGATAGGAATGAGGCCATCTGTACCTGTGCAGATGTGTGGGTGTACAATGCCTGTAAAGCCTTAAAGAAAGGACCCTGAAAACCAAACCGCGTAAGTGTAGAGAACATGCAGGGCCAGATTAGGCGATGAAACGCTTTTTGGGCATCTAGACTCAAGATGAGTGCTGGGCGAGGGAACTTGTTCAGTAGGTCAATCAGGTCTATAGTGCGCCTTGTGTTATCCCCTGCGTGTCTAGATGGTACAAAGCCCACCTGGTCCCTATTGACCAATTTGGGTATAATTTGGGACAACCTAGATGACAGAATTTTTGTAAAAATCTTATAATCAGAATTCAATAAGGCTATAGGCCTGTAATTGTCAGGTATAGAGGGGTCCTTTCCCGGTTTCGGTATCACAGATATATAAAAGTGGGTGAACTGGGAGTGGGGTGTGTCACCTTGTAACAGTGAGCTAAATAAGTGTAGCGTATGTGGCATTAAGTTGGGCAGAAAACTTTAATAATAAAGGTACGTAAGACCATCTGGGCCTGGGGATTTGTGTAGAGGGAGATCCTTAACTATTCTTGTTAGCTCTTCAGGGGAGACAGGAGATCTTCAAGATCTGTAGATGTCAGTTTAGGCAATGATAGGTCCTTGACAAACTGATCAAAATTATCTTGTGTAAACTGAAAATGTTTTTCGGGGGTAAGACAGTTGTAAAGCTCTCTATAGAAATTTCCAAAAGTTTTGGTCATTGTTTGGGGGCAGTGGGTAGGTGTGCCATCTTTTTAAATCAGTAGTTCAGGGAAGGAATGAAAAGGACGTGGGCGTAGCCTATTAACTAACATTCTGTGTGGCTTATTAGAGAATTCGTAAAATTTTTGTTTAGCCCACATAAGGGATTTTGCTGTTTTACTGTATGCTAATGATTTCAGCTGATTGCGTAATGCAACTACCTTACGGAGGCCCTCGACTGTTGGGGAAGCCACAAGTCTCTGCTCCGCACGCATCAAGTCGGCTAGTAAAGAAACCCGACGGCTCTCGCTGTCTCTCTTAAGGCGAGAGCCCTCGGCAATGCAGAAGCCGCGGAAGCAGACCTTGTGAGCCTCCCAGAGGGTCGAGACCTTTTGCACCGAACCTACATTTAGTTTAAAATACTCGCTTAGTTCCCTGGTCAGTCTTTCCTTAACCACTTAAGGACCAGCCTCGTTTTGGATTTTAGGTGTTTACATGTTTAAAACAGGTTTCTTTGCTAGAAAATTACTTAGAAACCCATAACATTGTATATTGTTTTTCTTCTAACACCCTAGAGAATAAAATGGCGGTCATTGTAATACTTTTTTTTGCACCGTATTTGCGCAGCGGTCTTATAAGCGCACTTTTTTTTTAGAAAAAAAATCACTTTTTTGAATAAAAAAATAAGACAACAGTTAAGTTAGCCCAATTTTATTTTATATTGTGAAAGATAATGTTACACCAAGTAAATTGATACCCAACATGTCACGCTTCAAAATTGCGCCCACTCGTGGAATACTGTCAAACTTTTACCCTTAAAAATCTCCATAGGCGACGTTTAAAAAATTCTACAGGTTGCATGTTTTGCGTTACGGAGGAGGTCTAGGGCTAGAATTATTGCTTTCGCTCTACCGGTCGCGGTGATACCTCACATGTGTGGTTTGACCGTCGTTTTCATATGCGGGTGTATGCGTTCGCTTCTGCGCGTGAGCTCATCGGGACAGGGCGCTTTAAAAAAAAAAATGTTTTTCACATTTATTTTACTTTTGTTTTATTTATTTTTTCACTGTTTTAAAAAAAAAAATTTGGATCACTTTTAATTTCTATTACAAGGAATGTAAACATCCCTTGTAATAGAAAAAAGCATGACAGGACCTCTTATATATGAGATCTGGGGGTCAAAAAGTCCTCAGATCTCATATTTGGACTTAAATGCAATAAAAAAAAAAAAAAAATGTCATTTGAAAAATGTGCCTTTAAGAGGTATGGGCGGAAGTGACGTTTTGACTTTGCTTCCGCCCTGCAGTGTCATGGAGACGGGTGGGGGGCCATCTTCCCCTCACTCGTCTCCATGCACAGCAAGTGAGATGACGCGATCGCCTCCGCCGCTACCGGCAGCTCCGGTAAGCATCGGAGGGCACCGGATCGCGGCGGGAGGGGGGCCCCCTCTCCCGCCACCGATAAAAGTGATCTCGCGGCGAATCCGCCGCAGGGACCACTTTTATCTTGTAGCCAAACGCCGCCCGAAAACGGGGATACCTGGATTATGGCAGCTAGCTGTTGCCATAACAACGATATCCGTCCTCAAAGTTAGGACGTACATCGGCGTGCGGCGGTCGGCAAGTGGTTAATAGGAGTGGAGCTAAGAAGGTGTCCATTAAGTCTCCAATGGCATATTTTAGAAGTAGAGTTGTGTAGTAAGAGGTCTAGTGAGATGGGGGCATGATCTGACCAGGTAATAGGTGAAATATCAGAATCTACTCTATGGGGGAGTAATGGTGATGTTATAAAAAAATTATCTAGTCTAGAATACATTTTATGGGCCATGGAGTAAAAGGTATATTGTCTTTGTGTTGGGTGCTTGATTCTCCAGGCGTCTAGTAGTCGGTGAGATCTAATTAGTTTTCTGAAAGAGGTGGCCTGGGAGATCACTTGTTGATGTGTGACGTCCCCAAAGAGTGTATGTCTATCTCTTCTATGGGACATAATCAAATTGAAATCTCTCCCCATTATCATAAATGTTTGAGAGTATCTCTGTATCCGACTAAACAACTCATCTAGAAAGACAGTTTGACCAGAGTTGGGTGCATAGACATTAACCAACATGAAAACAGACTACATGTATTCACAGACCAGGATAACGATCGATGCATTTGTCATTTGTCTTTGACCCTAATAGGGCAAGATTTTCTGATAAGGATAGCTACTCCCGCTTTACTAGAAGGATCCGAGGCTATATAGAGGCTATATAGGAGGTAGGAAAATATTTAGATGCAAATTTCATCGACCCCCCCCCCCCCCAGCACGGAAGTGAGTCTCCTGTACTAGTACTATATCAGCACCAGATCTTCTAAAACCTTTAACAAGACACCTGTAATTCTCTTAAGTGAGAGATTGCCCCATAACAGTATTTGAGTGTACCTATTTTGAACAGCTCCTGAAACAAAATTAAACATAGTAGTAGAAAAAATACTTTGGCAGGACCCAAAAGGGGCCTAGAACAGAATCCATACACCTGAGGAGTAAATGCTACCAAAGAGTACTAGACCGAAGTCTTGGACAAAACGGGGCCACTTGGCGCCTCCCATCAGATGGAGGTGTAAGGAGGAGGGATCCACCTGCTCTCCAGCAGGTATGTAGCATATTAAAAAATTGTCATAACAAAAGACTGTAAAAATATGCCTTTCTTTCTAGTAATGTTATGTAAACAGAAAAAGTGCATATAAAGAAAAGGAACAAAAAAAATGAGAACTTTGTAGATATACCTTACCCCATGGGTATGCAGGGTGTTATCTCCAGTTGTTGGAGAACTGTTCCATCTAGTGTCCAAACCAGAGAAAAAACACAACAGAGAAAGGTTAACAGGCAAAAAACAAAGAAAAACAAGTATAGTCTGTCACTAGGTCAGAGGCAATTCTGCCTGTAAAATTAGGACCAACTGTAGCTGTCATCTGTTCAAGGAGGACGTGTGGATGAGCATTAAGGAGTGCGTTGAGGAGTGAAGAAAGATCTTTTCTGCTTATTTTGGACCGGAGTTCAGACCCGATTAGGTGTGGTAGGGGCGTTGCAGCCCTACAAGGCAACAGGCGGAAGCATAAAATCATCAGGCAGTGGAGGTAGGCCCAGGCTTTTTATAAATGATTCCCCTTCATGTATGTTGCGAAGGCAGTGTTGGGATCCCTCACGAGGGACAATCAGTAGAAACATTTCTGTATGTAGATGGAGCTCAGTATCTTGGAAGAGCAACCAAAAGTGACAAAGCCTGATATTTATGTCTGAAAACAAATTTATTAAAATGATAGATTGCTTGCAAAGCCAGTATGGTTTGGAGGCTGTAACTCCACCCCCTTCAGCAGGGCTTAAAGGAGTCTCATGAGCAATGAAAATTGCTGGTCTGATGATTATTGTAGAAATGCTTATCCCTTATTGCTAAACAATTGTGCAATAAATCTCTTCTTTATCTCTGCTATTATTACCGGTCAGCTCCTCCCCTGCCAGAAACCCAATTTGTGTTCCTAATTGTTAGATCAAGAAGAGCTCTGCTGTGACTGAGCATCCCAGGCACAACTGTTGAACACATTGATGTCATTGACACTGATCTTGTCTACTCTGTTGCTGCTGCTACCATGCATCTTGGGTGTGATTATAGTGATTTCATAATCATCAGTCTTGTGTCCTCTCCTCCTCCAATGATGTCACTGAGCATGTCAGGCACACTTGTCAGGAACATAGACGTCATTATCTCTGACCTAATCTGGTCTGTTGCTCCCTGTGTAGAGTATAGAGGTTTTTCAGGCATATACTTTAACATGCACTGGTCTCGGGTAAGTTCTTGGTGGCAGAGACATGTGCTGTCAATCAATAATAATTATTCATCTCCTACAGAGCAGTGTGGTAGACCAGCAGCAGGGGAGGAGGGGTGTGATGTCAACCATGCTAGAGCAGGATACACAACACCTATCAAAATTCCCCCTGAGGGAATTGATGAAAATAACATATATATGGGGAGACTTTTTCTTTAAGAGAATAAAACAAAGATATAGTGAATACAGAGTCAGTAATAAGCTTGAATCAACTGATAACTTCCAACAAGGGATGTTAAAGGGATGTGCTGGAGCTGGATAGAGTCCAAAGAAGGGCAACAAAATTTATAAGGGGATTGGTGGACCTCAATTATGAGGAACGACTACCAGCACCAAATTTATTCTCGCTGGAGAGACGCCACTTGAGAGGAGATATGATAGCAATTTACAAATATCTCAATGATGAGATGGAAAAAAATGATTCAGTCTCAGGGAGTGTAATGCCGCGTACACACGGTCGGACTTTTCGTCTACAAAAGTCCGACGGACGCCGACGGACTAAAGCTGGCTGACAATCCGATCGTGTGTGGGCTTCCCCGGACTTTCAGCGGACTTTCAGCGGACTTTTCCAGCCTCAAATCTGACGGACTTTAGATTTGAAGCATGCTTCAAATCTTTACGTTGTAACTACGCCGGACCCAGAAATCCGCTCGTCTATGTGCTAGTCCGACGGGCAAAAACCCACGCTAGGGCAGCTATTGGCTACTAGCTATCAACTTCCTTATTTTAGTCCGGTGTACGTCATCACGTACGAATCTGTCGGACTTTTGTGTGATCGTATGTAGGCAAGTCCGCTCGTAAGAAAGTCTGCCGCAAGTCCGCCAAAAGTCCGCCAAAAGTCTGTCGGACTTTTGTAGATGAAAAGTCCGACCGTGTGCACGCGGCATAAGAGTACACTAGGCCACACAATGAGATTGGAGGAAAAGCGGTTTAACCTTAAACTGCGCAGGCGGTTTTTCACTGTCAGGGCAATAAGGCTGTGGAACTCTATTCCACAATTGGTGGCAGTGGGGAGTATGGATATTTTTAAAAGACTCTTGGATGTGCATCTTAAAGAACACAACATACAGGGATATGGGAAATGATTATAGACACTGACACATGTGCCCCTACACAGGTTAAATTGGATGGACTATTGCCTTTATTCAACCTTACCTACTATGTAACTATGTTACAAAATCCAACTATACACTGAATACTGAGTCCACATACACTATCTTTGCTTCGATCTCTTAAGCCCTGGTGAAGTTGTTACAGCCCCTGAAACGTGTTGGTTTTGCAAACACTCTGTTATTGGAATAAACTTGTATTTGGAATTGAATATCACAGTGTGTCGCTGCAATTCAAAAGTTGCTCATCCCTATCACAACTCAAGGTGATCATGGAAGCCCTTCAATGTGCAGAACATGCCAGCCTAGTATTCAGATTTCTTATATATACACACCATTGCCATGCTATTGAATACCAACAATAATAGAAAACAAACACAGGGGCACACTCCGGTCTCTCAGTGATTGGGATTAAATCTACTTTAATCAGCGAAGCATTAAATATCAAATGGACTTTATACAGAACATCCTCAGAGTTCCTCAGCAGAAATCCATGTTACCCAAGCCTGGTCTACATCCCGTTCATAAACTATTTGTTCACAATTTATATTTCCACTTTCAGAGCAGTTTGTGACACCATTGTCTCTTTTCTTCCTCTGTAGAATATATTATACCATCAAAAGCCTCAAAGCAAGTTCGGAAGCTCACTGCCTTTCAGTTGATGGACAGCATTGAGCCTGTGGTGTTTAGCTTGTGTGCTGAAGATAAAAGGAGTGTGGACAGGACGAAGACTTGGCTACAGCAGATGATCGACAATGAGCAGGGAGAGAAGGTGATCACAGAGGAATGTATCTCTGAATTAGAAGAAGCCGAGGTGCAGAAGATCTCCGACCTCCAGAAAAAGTTTCAGGTCTCTGTCATTTACAAACCACCCGACCCCTCAATCCGGATTGTGGGCCTCACCCGGGACGTCCTACCTGTGTCCGGGGAGATCGAAATGATTATAAACCGGGTAAAAGACAGAAAGAACAGAGAGAGGGCAGCAGAGCTCACCGGGAAACTGGTGGAATGGAGATATGACAATGGAGGAACTATGGTTCCCTTCGACAAAATTACAAACCTGGAGCTGGAAGAGGCAAAAAATGACAACAAGATCCATACCACAATCCAGATCCGAGGAAACCAATATACTGTCAGTGTACAAAGAGAAAAGGCCACAGACAAGCGTGGGAACCAAATTCACATCCAACGTGTTGTGAAACATGGTAATATGACTTTTAATGTTAATTCATTCATTGTATTATATAAACTCAACTAAAAACAGCTGGTGCTGCAGGGCAGAGTCACCTCAACTAAGACAACTGTAGCATTAATTCCACAGGAGATACTGGATTGTCCTGGATTCTCCTACCTTTCCTATAGCTACTAGGGATGAGCCGAACACCCCTCGGTTCGGTTCGCACCAGAACCTGCGAACGGACCGAAAATTTGCATGAACGTTAGAACCCCATTGACGTCTATGGGACTCGAACGTTCGAAATCAAAAGTGCTCATTTTAAAGGCTTATATGCATGGTATTGTCCTAAAAAGGGTTTGGGGACCCGGGTCCTGCCCCAGGGGACATGTATCAATGCAAAAAAAAGTTTAAAAACGGCCGTTTTTTCAGGAGCAGTGATTTTAAGGATTCTTAAAGTAAAAAAAAAAAAAAGTGAAATATTCCTTTAAATATCGTACCTGGGGGGTGTCTATAGTATGCCTGTAAAGTGGTGCATGTTTCCCGTGCTTAGAACAGTCCCTGCATAAAATGTCATTTTTAAAGGAAAAAAGTCATTTAAAACTGCTTGCGGCTTTAATGTAATGTCGGGTCCTGGCAAAATGGTTGAAAATCGGTGAGACAAATGACATGGGTACCCCCCAGTCCATTACCAGGCCCTTTGGGTCTTGTATGGGTATTAAGGGGAACCCCGCACCCAAATTAAAAAAGGAAACAGCAGTATACAGGCTCTGTACTCTGAACAGCAGTATACAGGCGGTGCAAACAAGACAGGGACTGTAGGTTTGTTGTTAAGTAGAATCTGTTTGTAATTTTGAACTGGTACATTTTTAACGTGTTTAGCTCAAGCAAAAAAATCTATTTTAAGCTTTTTGGAAAACATAGAGAAGGGTTATCACCCCTGTGACATTTGTTTTGCTGTCTGTGCTCCTCTTCGGAAGATTTCACCTCATTTTTTGTCCCAATGACAAATGTTTTTTGAAAATTTGTGGTTTTTAGTGAAACAAGGATTGGAAAGCATCAGTGGAAAGGAGAAATGTTTTTCCCATATTAACTCTTACAGGAGAGAATTTCCCTTCCTAGGGGTAGATTTCATCTCACTTCCTGTTGTCTCCTTCCGTTTGCAAGTAGGAGTCGTTTGTAAATAAGATGTTTGAAAGTAGGGGCCTGCCCTATATACTCAGCAGAAATTTGGGCCTTAGGTGTTGTTGTGGCCACAACACTGTAAGCCCTCACAGGGCCCTGCTGTCAAATATTAGATCAAGAATTGTAATTACATGTCCCTGTTGAACATGGGCTGAAAAATTGGGCCTTAGGCACTGGTGCTGGTGCCACAACACTGCAACCCCTCACAGATACTCTAGTTGGAACGCAAGAACGAGCCCTGCTGCAAAGTATTGCATCAAAAATTGTAATTACAAGCCCCTGTTAAACAGGGGCTGAAAAATTGGGCCTTAGGCACTGGTGGCGGCGCCCAGAACCAAAAATGTTCTTACAAACTATCAGCGTGATCATTGAGGAGGAAGAGGATAATTACTCAGGATAGTCACTCAGCATCAGCATAGGCAGTCTTTGAAGGGATCTGAGATTTCAAAAAAAATTATTCGGTTACATCAGCATCAGGTACTTGGTAGCTGGTGGTGATCCAAGACTGATTCATTTTTATGAAGGTCAGTCGATCGACCGAGTCGGTGGACAGACGCACCCTGTGATCAGTTACAAAGCCTCCAGCAGCAATGAATGTGCGTTCCGAAAGAACGCTGGATGCAGGACAGGCCAGTAGCTCAATTGCATACTGTGCAAGCTCTGGCCAGTGATCCATCCTCAAGACCCAGTAACCCAGAGGATTTTCGGTGGGAAAGGTGTCCAAGTCAGATCTTGCCCCTAGGTATTCCTGCACCATGTAAAACAGACGCTGGCGATGGTTGCTGGAACCGATCATACCTTGGGGCTGCGGGCTAAGAAATTGTTTGAACGCATTGGTCAGACGGCCACCTTCTCCACCGCTCCTTCTTTGACTGACTGAAGCCTCAGCAACAGGTTGTCCAGAAACAGGAGTTTGTAACCTCCCAGTCTCTGGGAACACGTTGCACAGACCTTTTTGCAAGGCCTCCCGAAGATGTTTCATCCTCTGCGACGGCAAGATAAGGTCCGCAACTTTACCCTTGTAACGTGGATCAAGGAGGGTTGCCAGCCAGTATTGGTCCTTCTCCTTGATACCACGAATACGAGGATCCTTCTGCAGGCTTTGCAGGATCAGGGAGGCCATGCAGCGTAGGTTTGCTGAGGCATTCGGTCCGGAGTTCTCCGGGTCACTAAGGACGACATGGTCCGCAGCCACGTACAAGTCCATGTGTTTCTTGGGACTCTAAATGATCCCTTAAAGACTGCTGCTGAGTGCCAGGCTCCACCTCCATACTGACACAATCCTCCTCCTCCTCATCCTCTTCCTGTGTGATCGGCGGGCACACAAGAACACTGTCTGGATAAAGGGAGCCTTGAGAGCTAAGGAAGTCCTCCTCTTCCTGCCTCTGTTCTGCCTCAAGTGCCCTGTCCATTATTCCACGCAGCGTGTGCTCCAACAGGTGGACAAGGGGGACAGTGTCACTGATGCATGCACTGTCACTACTCACCATCCTCGTGGCCTCCTCAAATGGTGACAGGACAGTGCATGCATCCCTGATCATGGCCCACTGGTGTGGGGGGAAAAAAACAAGCTCCCCTGACCCTGTCCTGGTGCCATAGTCGCACAGGTACTCATTGATGGCCCTCTGCTGCATGTGCAGGTGCTGCAGCATGGCCAACGTTAAGTTCCACCTGGTGGGCATGTCACAGATTAGGCGGTTCTTGGGTTCTTTTGGAGGTCTGCCAGCCGAGCACTGGCATTATATGACCGGCGGAAATGCACACAGACTTTTCTGGCCTGCCTCAGGACATCCTGTAAGCCCGGGTACCTGCCCAAAGAACCGCTGCACCACCAAGTTAAGGACGTGAGCCAAACAGGGCACATTATTCATTTATCCCTGTCGGAGGGCAGAGAGGAGGTTGGTGCCATTGTCGCAAACCACCATTCCTGCCTTAAGTTGGCGTGGCGTCGACCACCTCTGAACCTGCCCCTGCAGAGCTGACAGAACCTCTGCCCCAGTGTGGCTCCTGTCCCCCAAGCACACCAGCTCAAGCACCGCATGGCATCTTTTAGCCTGAGTACTTGTGTAGCCCCTTGAAGGGCTACAGAGCACCGCTGGTTCTGAGGACAAAGCACAGGAAGAGGCGATGGAGGAAGAAGAAGAGGAGGGGGTGGAGGAGAGAGGTGTGTCACAATCATTAGTCGTGGCATTTTGGAGGCGTGGTGGCGGAACAACCTCCAACACTACTGCACCTTGTCCTGCATCCCTCCCAGCTGCCAGCAGAGTCACCCAATGCGCGGTGAAACTTAGGTAACATCCCTGTCCATGCCTGCTGGACCATGAGTCAGCTGTAATTTGCACCTTACCGCTGACCGCCCTGTCCAGCGAGGCATGGACATTGCCTTCCACATGCCGGTAGAGAGCCGGAATCGCCTTCGGTGAGAAAAAGTGGCGTTTGGGTACCTGCCACTGAGGAACCGCACATTCCACAAACTCACGGAAGGGGGCAGAGTCTACCAACTGAAAAGGCAGCAGCTGAAGTGCTAGCAATTTTGCCAAGCTAGCATTCAACCGCTGGGCATGTGGATGGCTGGGAGCGAACTTCTTTCTGCGGTGCAGCAGCTGGGGCAGGGAAATTTGCCTGGTACAATCTGACGTCGGTGTACCGAAAGCAGATTGCCCACAAGTTTTTGGTTGTGACACACCTAATTCTACACCTTCATTCCTCTCAGTGCAGGTCTCAGAGAGGACTGAAGGTATAGTGGGGTTGGAGATCTCAGCTGATGAGGAGCAAGGAGAGGTCCTCTTTGTTCTTTGGTGTGGGTCTTTAAGATACGCTTGCCAACGAACTGCATGGCAGGTCAACATATGTCTGGTCAAGCATGTGGTGCCCAAGCGGGAGATGTTTTGGCCACTCGAGATACGCTTGAGACATATGTTGCAAATAGCAGCGGTGCGATCTTATGCACTCGTCTCAAAAAAGGTCCACACCAAAGAACTTTTTGAATAACGAGCAGAGACAGCAGTGCCCTGCACATGCGGAGCTTTGGGTGTGATGCAGTCAGTGTGCTGCCCTTAGGCTGGCCCCTGGGGGGCATCCTGCCTCGTTGGTGATGTGCCTCCTTCTCCTCCTCCTCTCTCCTATCAGGCACCCACATTGAGTCAGTGACCTCATCATCCCCTCCCTCCTCATCACTGGAGCAAACCTGGCAGTATGCTGCAGCAGGGGGAGCATGACTGCCAGATTGCTGTCCTTCTTGGGCACCCCCTCTGTCTGTGCTCACGTTACTGCCTTCATCTAGCTCAGTATCATCATCAGAGCCTTCTAAACGCTGGGCATCCTCCTGGAGCATGTACCCAACACTGTGGTCAAACAGTTCGAGGGACTCCTCAGGAGGACATGGTGGGGCTAGGGAAGGAGTCACTGATGCCATTGAGCCGAGGGAAGAGGCCGCGTTGGCAGCTGCTTTGCCAGACAAAGTACCCTGAGCATGGATGAGAGAGGATGAGGAGGATGAGGACGGCTTAGTCATCCACTCGACCAAGTCTTCCATGTGTTGTGGCTCAACACGGCCAGCTGCCGAAAAAAAGGCCAAGCGTGTCCCACGGCCACGTGCTGATGAGGATGCACCGTCTCCACGACCAGCACTGTTGCCTCTAGACACAGCCTGCTTGCCCTCTTTTATTGGCTTGTGACTGTCTGCCTCTCCTTGTTGGCCTTCCAGACATACTAATGGCCTGTAGCTGCACTAAGCTGGTATATATATATATATATATATACTGATACTGCAGCTAGCAAAATCAACTGCCTGCCTGTAGTATGAGAACACCACCAACTTTCTACAGGTAGCTTTAGCTGAACACTGTGCAGAGCTCACAAAAAACTAACTTGTAGCTTATTTAGCTGCCTGCGGTAGTGATAGGATCAGGAAAACACCACCAACCTTCGACAGGGTGCTTTAGGTGAACACTGTGCAGAGCTCGCAAAAATCGAACTTGTAGCTTTAGCTGAACACTGTGAGGAGGTTGCACTACACTAACTTGTAGTTTCAGCTGAACACTGTGCAGAGGTCACACTAAACTAAACTAACCAGTGCAAGACCGATATCCCCAACTTTCCATCACCCGCTCTTTTACTTAATAACCCCTTTCTTTTTCCCCTTCTTATCTATAATAAATTAGACCACACACAGGAGTTTTTGGAGTAAAAAGCTGGCCATAGCAGCCTCCTTTATTAATAAACTATAAAACCAACTTTTAAATAACTTTTAAATAACTTTTTTAATCGACATATGTATAACTATGTACAGCCTTTTTACCGACAGTTCTATCACCTCCCAATCTTTTGGTCTTCTGATGGCACCCCGAACTTCACATTCTCCACTTTTTTCCATCACCAGTACACCGCGTTACCATATTTTACCATACCAGGCCTCCAGCCGTATTAAACAGCTCGGAGACAACCCCCAACCCAGATCCAGCCAACCTAAAATAAAAGAAGAAAAGAAAAACAGCAAGGAATACCTAAACAAAAAACCAAAGGGAGAGTGGTTGGGCAACTTCTTCCTATTCTGTCTCCCTCACACTGCTCCTGTACAAACCCCGCCTCTACCTTTTATATCACTCCACCCCCTGGGTTAACTTCTACCTCCTCCCCTTTACTTCCTTTTCCCTTTAACCCTAAGTTGTCTCACTGTTCCACCTTGTCATGCCCGGCCCTTCATTATCTTTCCATACTTCCATTCTCATTCCGGGCCTCCCTTGACCAGTGCAAGACCGATATGCCCAACTTTCCATCACCCCCTCTTTCACTTGATAACCCCTTTCTTTTCCCCCTTCTTATCTATAATAAATTAGACCACACACAGGAGTTTTTGGAGTAAAAAACTGGCCATAGCAGCCTCCTTTATTAATAAACTATAAAACCAACTTTTAAATAACTTTTTTAATCAACATATGTATAACTATGTACAACCTTTTTACCGACAGTTCTATCATCTCCCAATCTTTTGGTCTTCTGATGGCACCCCGAACTTCACATTCTCCACTTTAAAACTTTTTTCCATCACCAGTACACTGCGGTACCATATTTTACCATACCAGGCCTCCAGCCATATTAAACAGCTCGGGGACAACTCCCTTCCCGCAGTGTAAACATTTTGTATTCCAGCCTACCCTTCCGCTGTAAGAATACACCAGAGGGGCACGTAACACTGAAAAGCCCCCCACCATTTCCATCACCTCTGTTTTTTGTACCACCATCAGAGACCAAAGATACCACCACAGCCCGCAAGGATGACCCCTTAGCCTTAAGGGCCCCTCCACACCCGCAAGGCCCTCTCAATACCATCCTGAATGCCAAGTGCCCAAAGATCAATGCCTACCGCAGAAAGGTGCACTCCATCGCCACTTAGGTACATCCCTACGTTAACCTCCAACTCCATGTGTCTCACTACCAATCCCCCGTTGTTAACAACAAATTTTCCCACAGCCTTATTCACCTTGATTCGCGCTTTAATAATCCTAGCTACCGATTGCGCCAGGACGTCCGTGTTACTATGTCTCACCACACCGCTATCATTCCCGGGAAGGCCACCCGAAGTGCCAAAAAATCGCACTTCACAGCCGACACCAGCTCCCTGGTGGATTGGACCCCCAGGTCGTGACCTCCTGCATGTAAAACCAAAACATCAGGAGGCCTATCAAGTCGAGCGTAGCACAACTCTGCCCCAACCCATCCCTGGAAATCCTAACCATCGAATACATGCCTCCCTCCTTGAAATCCCTAGTTGCCTGCTTTCCGGTCTAGTGTCCCCCCTCTGGGCACCCCAAAAAACGTAAGAGTGCCCTAAGATCCACACAAGGCATGGCTGACCCCCATCTGAAAAGACATAATACAACAGAAAAAAAATTGAATACATCTGTGCTGCCCCCACCCCTTTAGTATTAGGCATGTACTTATATTATGTCATCATTCTCTCTTTTTTTTTTTTTTTCTTTATACATCATCAGATAACAACTGAGGGTGCACATAAGACCGAAACCTCCTGGATTCCCACCTTCCAATCCTCTTAATTGCTGCCTCATCCAACCCACACCTGGCAGCCTCTGTAGCCTCCCCGATGCGGAAGAAGTGTGAGGCGAATTGTCTACCATCCAACCCTGCCGCCCCAAGGCATTTCCGGAACACTGTAACAAACTGAAACCTGGATAGAAAGGTCCCATCCCCATGCACAAACAACGGCCCATCCCCAACTGGGCGAATTTGTAAAAATTCCTCAACCACTTTAACCGGGCAAATTAACGAACCCGGCAACGTGAACAGCTGCACCCTTACCCCTTTTCCTGCCTGATCCCTCTTATGCCCCGTACACACGGTCGGATTTTCCGATGGAAAATGTCCGATCGGAGCGTGTTGTCGGAAATTCCGACCGTGTGTGGGCTCCATCGGACATTTTCCATCGGATTTTCCGACACACAAAGTTGGAGAGCAGGAGATAAAATTTTCCGACAACAAAATCCGTTGTCGGAAATTCCGATCGTGTGTACACAAATCCGACGGACAAAGTGCCATGCATGCTCAGAATAAATAAAGAGATGAAAGCTATTGGCCACTGCCCCGTTTATAGTCCCGACGTACGTGTTTTACGTCACCGCGTTTAGAACGATCGGATTTTCCGACAACTTTGTGCGACCGTGTGTAGACAAAACAAGTTTGAGCCAACATCCGTCGGAAAAAATCCTAGGATTTTGTTGTCGGAATGTCCGAACAAAGTCCGACCGTGTGTACGCCCTATTAGACTTGCGTAATTTCAGCAACACACTATCACTTTTAACTTCCACATTCTGTATCCTCAAACCCCCTGCTACTCATTTTGCCAGACTCACCAATACCCCCAGCCGAAACGCTCCAAAAAACGCAATAGAAAAAACTGCCTTAAACAAAATTACCTCATAACCAGACGCACACACACCCCACCCAGTTTTGTACACATCACCTGCAGAATTGAAAAGGACACCGGTCTCCTCGAATCCTTTTTTGCATGACTCTTCCTGTAACCTTTTAGCGCCTGATTCACCCAGAAATCCTTGGTGAAACCAGTCAAGCCCTGCAGCTTAAATAAAAAGGCCAACCCCGCCAGCTTCCGCTCAATCGCGGACACTGACCCACCTCCCTCCATGTGTCTTGACACAAAATACAGTACTAACAGCCTCAAGTCTGGTCCTCCCAGCTCGGCACCCGCCAGCTGTGTAAATTCTAACCACTTTGTCCACACTTTACTATATGCCGCCCATGTCGACCCACTCACCAATTTCCTGATCCATCCCGCGGTGACTCCGAGACCATCTCCCAAAGCCACCCCAGGCAAGGAATCCCCTCCGTTTCCGCAGCGGGAGCCAGCTCCCTGAACCTGTCCCACTGGAACCGAGACAAGGAGTCAGCCAACGTATTGTCAATTCCCGGGATATGAACAGCATATAGAAAAACATTAAGTTGTAAACACCGCAACACGAGGTGTCGCAGTAAACGTATTACCGGCTGTGATGATGCCGATAGCCGATTAACGATCTGAACCACCCCCATGTTGTCGCAGTTCAAACGTATCTTTAAGTTCCGCCAAGCCTCCCCCCACAATTCCACTGCCAGTACCACCGGGAACAATTCCAATAGCACCAGATTACGAGTAAATCCTGCCTCCGCCCAAAAATCCGGCCATGCCTCCGCGCCCCACTGCCCTTGGAAGAAAGCCCTGTACCCAGTTAATCCCGCTGCGTCCGTAAGTAATTCCATGTCGCAATTACTTACCGGCCCTTCCATCCACACCGAACGTCCATTGTAGGTTTCCAGGAACGTGTGCCACACCTTTAAGTCCTCCCTGTGTTCCCTGGTAAGCCTGATGAAATGGGTTGGAAACTGTATCCCTGCTGTAGCTGCCGACAGCCGTCGGCAAAAAACCCTACCCATTGGAATAACGCGACACGCAAAATTCAACTTACTTAAAGTGGGGTTCCACCCAAAAAACAAAAATACCTGGAAAAATTCTAAACAAAAAAACATTTGGATATTTTTTTTTTCACTTACCTCTAAATGCCTGTTGCTAGGTGGTCCCTCGTAGTCTGCCTGTTCCTTTGCCAGGGCTGGTGACATCACTTCCCCCCAGGCACAGGAAGGGCTCCGCTCTGCTCCCTCCCTCCTGTCAATCATCTGGGACCCATTACAGGTCCCAGGTGATCGAGCGGCCAATCACGGCGCGCGGCGCCGCTCGCACATGCGCAGTGGGTGCCAGGCTGTGAAGCCACAGCCCGGTGCCCACAGTTGAAATGCCGGCGCCAACGAGCGGAGGGGGGGGACGAGCGGGGCTTCGATCCCCCGCATCGCTGGACCCTGGAACAGGTAAGTGTCCAATTAAAAGTCAGCAGCTGCAGTATTTGTAGCTGCTGACTTTTTTTTTTTTTTTTTTTTTTGACGGCCCCCCAGGGTGGAACTCCTCCTCTCCATCATTTCCATGACATCCATTTTTAGCCCATCAACCTTGTCCCTTGGCAACCTACACTCCATTGCTCTAGTATCGATTTCGATGCCCAAGAAACTCAACACTGTCATCGGGCCCTCCGTCTTATCTGCTGCCAATGGTACCCCAAACTTACCCGCAATGTGTTGCAGGGTTGCCAAAAGAATCGCACACCCATTAGACGAATGTGGCCCCACGCAGAGGAAATCATCAAGGTAATGTATCACGGAATCTAACCCTGACACATCCCTAATTACCCATTCGAGGAACGAGCTGAACAATTCAAACTTGGTACAGGAGATAGAGCAACCCATTGGCAGGCACCGATCAACGTAGAATTCCCCTTGCCAACAGCAACCCAACAGCCAAAAACTGTCCGGATGTACTGGTAGCAAACAGAATGCCGACTCAATGTCCGATTTTGCCATGAGCGCCCCCTGACCGTAATGCCGCACCCATGCCACTGCCGCATCGAACAATGTGTAAGACACTGTACAATCCTCGGGATTGATACCATCGTTCACAGATCCCCCTTTTGGAAACGAGAGGTGGTGAATAAGGCGAAACTTATTCGGTTCCTTCTTAGGCACCACTCCCAACGGTGACACAACGAAATCCTGCAGTGGCTTAGTTGCAAAAGGCCCACTCATGCGCCCCAACGCAACCTCCTTGGCCAGTTTCTCTGAAACCACCCCAGGGTTCTGCAGTGCCGACCGTAAATTCTTGGCCATAGAAGGTATAGCTGCCATGGAGCACGGAATCCTGAAACTCACTGAAAATCCCTCACCCAACACCTTTGCTGCCTCCCTGTCCAGATACCTATTTAAGAAAGGCCGCATCCTTACCTCCATCACCAGTGTTGTCCCTCTTCTGAGTAGGCTCCCCTGGCTTCTTTTCTTTTTTGAAGCAACGTGACAAAGCGTGATTCCCCCCACATCCTGAACATTCATGTTTAAAACGACAGGACCCCCCAAACTTGCAAGGATCCTTCGTTAAACTGCCAACACACCCCCCATTTTTCTCCGGCCGGCAGACCAGAGGTGGATGATCCCCCCGGCCCCCCCCTGAAAAAACTGATTCGGACCCTGGCGGAAGACATCAAACGCATCCATAAGCTGATATCCTTATGGTCCCACCTAAGGGCTGGCCTAACTGCCCTTCGCTGCTGAAATTGCTCGTCATAACGAAGCCACGCGGTTCCCCCATACACCCTATGTGCCTCCCCTATGGCGTCCATATAGCAAAACAACGGCGAGCAATGTTCCGGATTTTTCTCACCTATTACGCTAGCCATAATGGCGAACGCCTGTAACCAGTTCCCAAAAGTCCCAGGGATCAAACGATACCTCCACTTCTCCTCATCCTCCTTTTTGGAATCGTCCGGCTTCACCCTATCCAAGTTGAACTTCTCCAGCGGTAACAGGGAGAAAATTTCAACATACTCACCTTTAATGATTTTATCCCGAACTTCCTGTTTCAAATGCGCTCCCAGCAGGCCCTCATAGCAGACATAAACTTCGCATTTTGCTGCATCTGCTATCCTGACCACGTCTTTCCTGACCACTACCGCAGGCTCCCCCGCAGTGGTATTTCCTGTCACACCTGAGTCTGACGTGGCAGCAGCTTCTCCTCCTGTCACCGGGGTCCCACCAGTACCCGAGTTCTCAGCCCGTCCTCCCTGGCTGCCTAAAACATGTGACTCACCAGGCTGACTGGGTCTGCTCCCCATCACCGCTGCACTGGACCCTCCAGATGGCATGATCTCCTGGCGCACTTCCTCATCCAATCCCGACAGCTCACCTTCCGACCGTACGTCCGTGGCCTGGAGCATTGGCGTAACCAACCCCCAAGGCGAAGCCTGCCTGGAGGCCGTGGACACCCTTCTTGTGGCTGTTCGCCCCCTCTCCATGCGTCCACCGGATGTAGTGCTGTGCCGTCCCTCACTTCTGGTTCCTCTGCTAGGTCCTGCTCCTCTCCCTCTGTCCTCTCCAGGCTCCCGACCTCTGATTATCACTGAAGGGCTGCCAGCAGCTTCAGGTAGCTGACACACAGCCGTGGCCCCGCTCCTCCCCCGCCGGATCTCCCCCCTGGCAGACCCCTGGGAAGAGGGGGGGGGTCGTTCCCCTGCTGTCCTGAGTCCTGGATGGAGAGGCGCGGGCGCCATTACGGCCTGAAGCCCCGCCCCCCGAGCTCCGCCGCTGCTGAGGATTCCGCCCGGTCCCCCCAGAGGTAGCAGCGGCCGCCTGTTTTGCTGGGGGAGCCGACGGGTCTGTTAACGGGCTCCTATTAGGGCGAGCCGTTCTGCTGGAGGGGCCTGGTGAAAAACGCTCAGGCGGCCGGGACCGCCTAGCGCGTGGCGTCGTCTCCCCCCCCCCGCGCCGGACCCCCCCGCCTCGTCAGAAATCAAGGCCGCTACCTGTGCCTGTAGCCATTCTGGCCGTTTTAACACCGCCGCCGTTCGCAATCGTCCTAGTAGCACATCAATGTCCGCCGTGCTGCTGCTCAACTTCTCCCAACTTCTTCCTATTCTGTCTCCCTCACACTGCTCCTGTACAAACCCCGCCTCTACCCTTTATATCACTCCACCCCCTGGGTTAACTTCTACCTCCTCCCCTTTACTTCCTTTTCCCTTTAACCCTAAGTTGTCTCACTGTTCCACATTGTCATGCCCGGCCCTTCATTATCTTTCCATACTTCCATTCTCATTCCGGGCCTCCCTAACTTGTAGTTTTAGATGAACACTGTGCAGAGGTCATACTAAACTAACTTGTAGCTTTAGCTGAACACTGTGAGGAGGACGCACCACACTAACTTGTAGTTTTAGCTGAACACTGTGAGCAGGATGCACTACCCTAACTTGTAGCTTTAGCTGAACACTGTGAGGAGGACGCACTACACTAACTTGTAGTTTTAGCTGAACACTGTGAGGAGGACGCACTACACTAACTTGTAGCTTTAGCTGAACACTGTGCAGAGGTCGCACTACACTAACTTGTAGCTTTAGCTGAACACTGTTCAGAGGACGCACTACACTAACTTGTAGCTTTAGCTGAACACTGTGAGGAGGACACACTACACTAACTTGTAGCTTTAGCTGAACACTGTGCAGAGGTCTCACTACACTAACTTGTAGTTTTAGCTGAACACTGTGAGCAGGATGCACTGCACTAACTGTAAATAGTCTAGCTGCCTGACTGTGGTACTAATAGGATCAAAAGAACACCAGCAATTTTCTTCAGTTAGCTGTAAATATTGTAACAAGACAAGCCTGCCTGTCAGTAGGAAGATAACAGGAACGGATCTAGCTAAACTGAATACAGTGTATATACCGTATATACTTGAGTATAAGTCGTTCCGAGTATAAGTCGGGGCCCTAATTTACCACAAAAAAATGGGAAAAACGCATTGACCCGAGTATAAGACGAGGGTGAGAAATGCACAGCTACTGTAAGTGGAAAAGAGGGTCAACAATGCCCATTTGCAGCATCACTGCATGCCCATTTTCAGCCTCACTGTGCCCATTTGCAGCCATAGGTCCCCTGAACTTTAAACTCGGTAGTTAAGGGTTCCTAGATGCCCCCTAGCTGCAGCTATTTGGGGTCTCTGAACCCAAAGGGTCCCGAAATGACATTGCTGCAGATGGACACAGTTGACCGAATTTGGTGCCCCGTATCTCGGGGCCACTTAGTGCTAAGAACCCCAAATTTGGGGTTTCTAGCACCAAGTTGCCCCGAGATACAGGGTCCCAAAAATCAGTTCAGAAAATGTCAAGCACTTTTCTGCAGACGAGAATGACATTTTCCGAACCGGATTTGGGGCCCAGTATCTCAGGGCCACTTGGTACTAGGAACCCCAGCTTTGGATATGTTATGGTACCAGTTCTACTGGGTTAGCACACCAAATTTGGGGTTTCTAGCACCAAGTAGCCCTGAGATACGGGGCCCCAAAATTGCTTCAGAAAATGTCAAGCACTTTTCTGCAGCAGAGAATGACATTTTCCGAACCGATTTTGGGGCCCCGTATCTCGGGGCCACTTAGTGCTAGGAACTTCATCTTTGAATATGTTGTGGAACCAGTTCCACTGGGTTTGTACACCAAATTTTTGCTGCAGAAAAGCGCTTGACTCGAGTATAAGTCGAGGGGGGGCACTTTCAGCACAAAAAAATGTGCTGAAAAACTCGACTTATACTGGAGTATATACGGTATATCTATATATCTATATATATATATATATATATATACACAACACCTCGGATGCATATATATACATAATACACTGTAAGTGCAGCTGTAACTCACTGACTGTCCTGCCTAATCTAGCTAACTCAAATGAAATGACACTGTCTCTCTCTCTCTCTCTCTAAGCACACCGGAACACACTACACAGGGCCGCCGTGCAGGCGGCCTTGAATAGTGTGGGGCATGTTCTAAACCCCCTGAGCCATAATTGGCCAAAGCCACCCTGGCTTTTGCCAATTACAGCTCTCTCTGCTGACGGCGCTGTGATTGGCCAAGCATGCAGGTCATAGTGCATGCTTGGCCAATCATCAGCCAGCAATGCGCTGCGATGCCGCAGTGAATTATGGGCCGTGCCGTGCCGCGCCACACGAATTTGGCGCGAACGGCCCATATCGTTCGCAATTCGGCGAACGGGCGAACAGACGATGTTCGAGTCGAACATGGGTTCGACTCCAACACGAAGCTCATCCCTAATAGCTACACCCAACAACACACCATGGGCGATAAGTGGGTTTTAGCCAGTTTAGTTCTTCTGAAGTTTATTTGCTCAACAACTTGTGAAGAGAAAGATATAAATCACAAAGGGGTTTGAACCATAGTTCATGGACTTTGTGGGCACGACTTCTACAAATTAGTAAAATATAAATTCTTTATTGATACATAATAACATTCACATTTACAAAAACAGCTACATTTAAAATCATAGTAGCATTAAACACCATTCATAGAAGGAGATTGGGGTCCACAATTAATGGAGGTATAGACTAATACAACCTTAGAAAATGATACAACATTCAAACAGTAGAGGGTTTCACCATCCCTTCATATGCAGTGCGACATGTTTGCCTCCTCAGGAGTGAAAAAGGTGCAAACATAGAATTGCTACCAGTAGATAAGTATGATATGCAAGCTGAGGGGAGCAAGTATTGCTATAGACCAAAGTGTCCTAGGCATAGCCATCCATCCATAATTCACTAGGTCAAGCAAAGATAAGGAAAAAGTAGGTCTGTAATTCTCAATAACTATAAGGGAGTTTAAATAACAAATCGGTCCAATGGGAATAATCCAAACCATGAGGACCTTGTGTGGGATTCCCACATGGCCAGACTTCTCCACACAAGGTCCTCATGGTTTGGATTATTTCCATTGGACCGATTTGTTATTTATACCTGTAAGGGGGCTCCCCCATTGTGATTGAGAATTACAGACCTACTTGTTCCTTATCTTTGCTTGACCTAGTGAATTATGGTGGCTGGCTATGCCTAGGAAATTTTGGTCTATAGCAATACTTTCTCCCCTCAGCTTGCATATCGTACTTACCTACTGGTAGCAATTTTATGTTTGCACCTTTTTCACTCCTGAGGAGGCGGCATATGTGAAACATGTCAAGCTTTATATGAGAGAATGGTTAAACCCTCTACCATCTGAATGTTGTATGAGCTTATAAGGCTGTATTAGCCTGTACCTCCATTACGGTAATTGTGGACCACCATCTCCTTTTACGATTGGTGCTCAAAGCAACTATGATCTTAAATGTATGTGTTTTTTTCAAATGTGAATTTTTTTATGTGTTATTAACCACTTAAGGACCACCTCACGCCGATGTACGTCGGCAAGGCGGCACGGGCAGGCAAAACCACGTACATGTACGTGATTTGCCTCCCGCGGGTGGGGGGTCCGATCGGACCCCCCCCCCCGGTGCCCGAAGCGGTCCCGTTTTGTCCCCCGGCGATCGGAGGTGAGGGGGAGGCCATCCGTTCGTGGCCCCCCCCCTCGCGATCGCCGCCGGCCAATCAGATCACTTCCTTTGCTGCTGTATGCTAAACAGCAGCAAAGGAAATGATGTCATCTCTCCTCGGCTCTGTATTCCGTTGAAGCGCCGAGGAGAGAAGACTTCACTGTGAGTGCACCAACACTACACAACACAGTAGAACATGCCAGGCACACAAAACACCCCGATCCCCCCCCCCGAGCGCCCCCCGACCCCCCCCCAATCACCCCCCCCCCTGTCACAAACTGACACCAGCAGTTTTTTTTTTTTTTTCTGATTACTGCATTGGTGTCAGTTTGTGACAGTTACAGTGCTGGGACAGTTAGTATTACCCCCCTGTAGGTCTAGGGTACCCCCCTAATCCCCCCTAATAAAGTTTTAACCCCTTGATCACCCCCTGTCGCCAGTGTCACTAAGCGATCATTTTTCTGATCGCTGTATTAGTGTCGCTGGTGACGCTAGTTAGGGAGGTAAATATTTAAGTTCGCCGTCAGCGTTTTATAGCAACAGGGACCCCCATATACTATCTAATAAATGTTTTAACCCCTTGATTGCCCCCTAGTTAACCCTTTCACCACTGATCACCGTATAACTGTTACGGGTGACGCTGGTTAGTTGGTTTATTTTTTATAGTGTCAGGGCACCCGCCGTTTATTACCGAATAAAGGTTTAGCCCCCTGATCGCCCGGCGGTGATATGCGTCGCCCCAGGCAGCGTCAGATTAGCGCCAGTACCGCTAACACCCACGCACGCAGCATACGCCTCCCTTAGTGGTATAGTATCTGAACGGATCAATATCTGATCCAATCAGATCTATACTAGCGTCCCCAGCAGTTTAGGGTTCCCGAAAACGCAGTGTTATCGGGATCAGCCCAGATACCTGCTAGCACCTGCGTTTTGTCCCTCCGCCCGGCCCAGCCCAAGTGCAGTATCGATCGATCACTGTCACTTACAAAACACTAAACGCATAACTGCAGCGTTCTCAGAGTCAGGCCTGATCCCTGCGATCGCTAACAGTTTTTTTTGTAGCGTTTTGTTGAACTGGCAAGCGCCAGCGGCCTAGTACACCCCGGTCGTAGTCAAACCAGCACTGCAGTAACACTTGGTGACGTGGCGAGTCCCATAAGTGCAGTTCAAGCTGGTGAGGTGACAAGCACAAGTAGTGTCCCGCTGCCACCAAGAAGACAAACACAGGCCCGTCGTGCCCATAGTGCCCTTCCTGCTGCATTCGCCAATCCGAATAGGGAACCCACCGCTTCTGCAGCGCCCGTACTTCCCCCATTCACATCCCCAACCAAATGCAGTCGGCTGCATGAGAGGCATTTTCTTTATGTCCTCCCGAGTACCCCTACCCAACGAACCCCCCCAAAAAAGATGTCGTGTCTGCAGCAAGCGCGGATATAGGCGTGACACCCGCTATTATTGTCCCTCCTGTCCTGACAATCCTGGTCTTTGCATTGGTGAATGTTTTGAACGCTACCATTCACTAGTTGAGTATTAGCGTAGGGTACAGCATTGCACAGACTAGGCACACTTTCACAGGGTCTCCCAAGATGCCATCGCATTTTGAGAGACCCGAACCTGGAACCGGTTACAGTTATAAAAGTTAGTTACAAAAAAAGTGTAAAAAAAAAAAAAAATATATATAAAATAGAAAAAAATAGTTGTCGTTTTATTGTTCTCTCTCTCTCTATTCTCTCTCTCTATTGTTCTGCTCTTTTTTACTGTATTCTATTCTGCAATGTTTTATTGTTATTATGTTTTATCATGTTTGCTTTTCAGTTATGCAATTTTTTATACTTTACCGTTTACAGTGCTTTATTGTTAACCATTTTTTTGTCTTCAGGTACGCCATTCACAACTTTGAGTGGTTATACCAGAATGATGCCTGCAGGTTTAGGTATCATCTTGGTATCATTCTTTTCAGCCAGCGGTCGGCTTTCATGTAAAAGCAATCCTAGCAGCTAATTAGCCTCTAGACTGCCTTTACAAGCCGTGGGAGGGAATGCCCCCCCCCCCAACGTCTTCCGTGTTTTTCTCTGGCTCTCCTGTCTCAACAGGGAACCTGAGAATTCAGCCGGTGATGCAGCCAGCTGACCATAGAGCTGATCAGAGACCAGAGTGGCTCCACACATCTCTATGGCCTAAGAAACCGGAAGCTACGAGCATTTTATGACTTAGATTTCGCCGGATGTAAACAGCGCCATTGGGAAATTGGGGAAGCATTTTATCACACCGATCTTGGTGTGGTCAGATGCTTTGAGGGCAGAGGAGAGATCTAGGGTCTAATAGACCCCAATTTTTTCAAAAAAGACTACCTGTCACTACCTATTGCTATCATAGGGGATATTTACATTCCCCGAGATAACAATAAAAATGATTAAAAAAAAAAAAAAATGAAAGGAACAGTTTAAAAATAAGATAAAAAAGCAAAAAAATAATAAAGAAAAAAAAAAAAAAAAAAAAAAAAGCACCCCTGTTGCCCCCTGCTCTCGCGCTAAGGCGAACGCAAGCGGCGGACTGTCGTCAAACGTAAACAGCAATTGCACCATGCATGTGAGGTATCACCGCGAAGGTCAGATCGAGGGCAGTAATTTTAGCAGTAGACCTCCTCTGCAAATCTAAAGTGGTAACCTGTAAAGGCTTTTAAAGGCTTTTAAAAATGTATTTATTTTGTCCGCGCTGCACGTTTGTGCGCAATTGTAAAGCATGTCATGTTTGGTATCCATGTACTCGGCCTAAGATCATCTTTTTTATTTCATCAAACATTTGGGCACTATAGTGTGTTTTAGTGCATTAAAATTTAAAAAAAGTGTGTTTTTTCCCCAAAAAATGCGTTTGAAAAATCGCTGCGCAAATACTGTGTGAAAAAAAAAATGAAACACCCACCATTTTAATCTGTAGGGCATTTGCTTTAAAAAAATATATAATGTTTGGGGGTTCAAAGTAATTTTCTTGCAAAAAAAAATAACTTTTTCATGTAAACAATAAGTGTCAGAAAGGGCTTTGTCTTCAAGTGGTTAGAAGAGTGGGTGATGTGTGACATAAGCTTCTAAATGTTGTGCATAAAATGCCAGGACAGTTCAAAACCCCCCCAAATGACCCCATTTTGGAAAGTAGACACCCCAAGCTATTTGCTGAGAGTCATGTCGAGTCCATGGAATATTTTATATTGCGACACAAGTTGCGGGAAAGAGACAAATTTTTTTTTTTTTTTTTTTTGCACAAAGTTGTCACTAAATGATATATTGCTCAAACATGCCATGGGAATATGTGAAATTACACCCCAAAATACATTCTGCTGCTTCTCCTGAGTACGGGGATACCACATGTGTGAGACTTTTTGGGAGCCTAGCCACGTACGGGACCCCGAAAACCAAGCACCGCCTTCAGGCTTTCTAAGGCCGTAAATTTTTGATTTCACTCTTCACTGCCTATCACAGTTTCGGAGGCCATGGAATGCCCAGGTGGCACAAAACCCCCCCAAATCATTTTGGAAAGTAGACACCCCAAGCTATTTGCTGAGAGGTATAGTGAGTATTTTGCAGACCTCACTTTTTGTCACAAAGTTTTGAAATTTGAAAAAAGAAAAAAAAAAATGTTTTTTCTTGTCTTTCTTCATTTTCAAAAACAAATGAGAGCTGCAAAATACTCACCATGCCTCTCAGCAAATAGCTTGGGGTGTCTACTTTCCAAAATGGGGTCATTTTGGGGGGTTTGTGCCACCTGGGCATTCCATGGCCTCCGAAACTGTGATAGGCAGTGAAGAGTGAAATCAAAAATTTACACCCTTAGAAATCCTGAAGGCGGTGCTTGGTTTTTGGGGTCCCGTACGCGGCTAGGCTCCCAAAAAGTCCCACACATGTGGTATCCCCGTACTCAGGAGAAGCAGCTGAATGTATTTTGGGGTGCAATTCCACATAGGCCCATGGCCTGTGTGAGCAATATATCATTTAGTGACAACTTTTTGTAAATATTTTTTTTTTTTTTGTCATTATTCAATCACTTGGGACAAAAAAAATAACTATTCAATGGGTTCAACATGCCTTTCAGCAATTTCCTTGGGGTGTCTACTTTCCAAAATGGGGTCATTTGTGGGGGTTTTGTACTGCCCTGCCATTTTAGCACCTCAAGAAATGACATAGGCAGTCATAAACTAAAAGCTGTGTAAATTACAGAAAATGTACCCTAGTTTGTAGACGCTATAACTTTTGCGCAAACCAATAAATATACGCTTATTGACATTTTTTTTACCAAAGACATGTGGCCGAATACATTTTGGCCTAAATGTATGACTAAAATTGAGTTTATTGGATTTTTTTTATAACAAAAAGTAGAAAATATCATTTTTTTTCCAAATTTTCGGTCTTTTTCCGTTTATAGCGCAAAAAATAAAAACTGCAGGAGGTGATCAAATACCATCAAAAGAAAGCTCTATTTGTGGGAAGAAAAGGACGCAAATTTCGTTTGGGTACAGCATTGCATGACCGCGCATTTAAAAGTTAAAGCGACGCAGTGCCAAATTGGAAAAAGACCTCTGGTCCTTAGGCAGCATAATGGTCCGGGGCTCAAGTGGTTAAAGAATTTATATTTTACTTACTTGTTGGAGTTGTGCCCACAAAGTCCATGAACTATGGTTAAAACCCTGTTGTGATTTATATAAATAGATTCTAGGATGTGGCACTGTTGAATTAGTAGAGTTAATGGGCCATCATTATGTCTCCCAATGGTCATCCATTCAATTTATTCTTAAATTTAAAATGGCGCAGGCCATCTTATTTCAGCAACAAAATTGTATGGTGTATTGGATGGTGGCTATAATTTGTAAAAAGTAGCAGCCTCCCAGTAATATCAAAGTTAATGGTGACCCTATTGTTTCAACCACCTAGTAACAAATGATATCTTTAAGAGCATAAGTATCACCCTCTCAATGACACTAGACCCTTTAGGAGTGGTTATTGGTGGTCTTAATATTTTATCAGCAGGCTCTCAATAAGAATTGATCCTGTGATCCTATGCAAGCAGTTACAGGTACCTTGAGGGGTTGAGTAATGACCGTTCAGCAGCCGCTTACACCAAGCTCTCTTGGATTTCTTTCTGCATAGCAGACTCCTCTCAAGCAGCCATCTTACTGATCGCACAGGCGTTAATGCAGGCCAGCCTAGATTTCTTGGACCTTGCCTCAGACCCCAGGAAAATTAGCTCAATAAATTCAATGGCAGCCAGATTTCTCTTCATCTATCATTTCTGGTGACACATCTGCCTGTCTATGGCTAGTTACCCATTCCTACATTGCAGGGACATGGAGGGAATGTGACAGCTTAGCATAGAATAGCTGAGATAAGGTGGATTATCTGCTTCACTGGAATGATTTGGTGGCTTTATCAGCTTCCAGAGAACAGAGACCTGAGTGTACATTAAACCAATCTTATTGGCTGCTATGTTAATGATTCCAGTGAAGTTGTGCACCAAGGTTTTACTTGTCTGGTTTCTCTTCGGGTCCTGACTGAACATTTTATCTTTCAGAGGGGGATTCTAATAGATTGCCGTCACACTGGAAGCCGATGGGTAAGACTCTTGTGATGGAAGTGGATGTTGCTCAGGGAACTCCTGAATACTCTGATGTACAGCAGAAATTCCAGACAAGCTGTGGAAACACAATACTGAAGGTAATGTTTCTAATACATTGGGAAGAAAGATGTCAGATGTCAGTAATAAAATTCTGAGTGACAGTGATGGTGTTCTGCTTATAGTGCGGGGACTGGACATACCAACATTGCATTGGAGATGGATGCTGAGTATGTTTTGTGAAGTAAAAGGATCCTCCGGGCAACACCATTGTTGGATGGTGCAAGATAAATGCCCAGTTAGAGGCTCCTCTGGTGACTTCTGATACAGGCTGGACAGATATAAAGTGATGATCTGGTAGAAGCTTGCCAAAAGTCCAGAAAGGCAGCAGCAAAAAGATGCAAGGATGCTGGACCTTTAAATCATGTCTCATGGCAACAGTAGAAAACATTACAACAGAATGGCAGGATGTACAGTCGGATAGCCAAGTAATCAAAGTTCAGCTCTGGATTCCAAAGCTTAGTTGAAGAGTATCTATAATCAGGCAATGAGCTGGGGGTAAATTTCTGACTCCGTAGCCAGGTGTGAAGGCCACATCTACTGCCAGTAGTCTAGTGCAGGGGTCTCCAAACTTTCTAGGCAAAAGGCCAGTTTACTGTCCTATAGGCTTTAGGGGGGCCGGACAGTGGCCAGTGGGAGTAGAAAATGCCCCAACATCAGTGCCCCGCTCATTGGTTTTGATGGAAGAAATAGTGCCCCATTGTTGATATCAATGAGAAGAATAGTGCCCCATTGATGGTGTCAGTAGGTGGAACAGAGCTCCATCGTTGGTGTCAGTTGGTAAAATAGTGTCCCAAGGGCCAGATAAAGGCAAGCAGAGGGCCACATCGTTTGGAGACCACTGGTCTAGTGCATGCACTATGTAGATTCCTACAGCAAAACAGCAGAAAGGGCAATTAGACTGCTCTAGGATGAAGTATCCACAAAAGGGCGTATAATCAGGTTTTAGGTTCAGGTTTGGTTATGACAGTATGGTGCAAAGAACTGGGGACTCCAATTACAGAATAATGACTGGCACTATGGAATGGGCAGACATAAACCTTCAATAGAATATTCCACCCATAACATCATGCTAGAGCAGTTTGATACTTGACCTCAATGTGTATGTGAGACAGCGCTGGACCAGTCTGCAGTCTGGTATCCATGGAGATGATCTGGGATACGTTGTCCTTCAATGTGGTCGATGAAGGTAAGACGTGGGTGAGCCTCGTTAGGGTCTGAGCTGCTGCCTCTCTGGTAGCAACCGAAATGTGCTCCTCAAGATAGATTCAGATGGGTGTAGCAGAAGGTTGTCACACTTTGGGCAATTATTAAAGATATTTATTGAAATTCAGTCCACAAGTGATAAGTAGAGTCAAAGTGTTGGCTGTGATGGTTGGTGTGGTCAGGACTGACTCGGTTGAATTGATGATAGGCAACTCCTATCCTCATATTGATTAGTGGTTCCAAATTAATAATAACTACTGCAGTAGGGAACAGACACAAAAGATACGCTCAGCATCTTTGCAAATTACTGTTCTGCTTTATTATGACGCAATTGAAGGTTTTTATGCACATGATTACGTAGGTATCACATTAATATTACAATTGTACGTTTATGGTAACAAGGGGCGTTACATAGGCAGGCTTATTCTAATCAGGACTCAAAAGAATGTAAACATTTACTGAAAACATTATTAGTGCCGTGTGCACAGTGAGGGCAGAGTGCAATACATACAAAATACAATACAATTATATACAGAACTTACAAATTTCCATTACAGGACTGACCAGGAACCAGAGTTCAAATACAAAAGGAACCCTTTAAGTGCTGTAAAATGACATGCTGGTTCTACGTCATTTTACAGCACCTAAAGGGCTCTTAATAGGTTCAACCAGGTCAGTCCAAACCACACCAACCATCGAAGCCCTGAAGAAGGGGGAGGCATTTCCCTGAAACACGTTGGCATCACATATTTTTAACAAATATAATTTTAATAGCCTCAAGTGTGCTGACCTTCCATATTGAGAATGCCTATACACCCATCTGAATGATACTTGATCTGTCACTGTATTCATTATAGAATCCTCTCCTGTGTAATAGTTGGGAGCATTCTGTAGATTATTGGGAGAACATTGTATAATCTGAGCCTTTGTATGTCCTCCCAGATTCTGCGTGTACAGAACAGAGATCTCTGGCTCAACTACCAGATAAAGAAGCAGAACATCGACTCCAAGAATGGTTCCACCACCAATGAGAAAGAGCTTTTCCATGGGACTGACTTTGACTCCATCCAACATGTCAATCATAACGGATTCAACCGAAGCTATGCAGGGAGAAATGGTGAGAGATTTCAGAAAAAACAAAATAACATCTTAACAGCCAACTCTGTAATGTTAAAAAAAAGGTTCTGGATGTGTATGTAGACAGAGAGAATAGGAGGGGGCATTGATATCTGTAAGAACTAAGACTGTAGATTGATGATCCAGGGTGCGGCCGAGTGCCTTAGGGTAGGGGGTCCTCAACCCCTGGGCCGCAGACCGGTGGCAGTTCATGGCCTCTTTGCAGCTGGGCCTTGAAGGATGCACTGTAAGAGATGGGGCAGGCAAGCAGAGAGATGACATTATCTCTCACCACCTGCCCCACATTGATGCTGTTCCGCCCTCACTCTGGGATAGGACCTAGCAATTGCACAAGTGACAAGCTGCATCTGGTGGCAAGTGACAAGCTGCATCTGGTGGCAGGTGAAGTGGCCAATGACAAGCTGCATCTGGTGGCAGGCGACATGGCATCTGGTGGCAAGTGACAAGCTGCACCTGGTGGCAGGCGACATGACAAGTGACAAGCTGCATCTGGTGAGAGGCGATGTGGCAAGTGACAAGCTGCATCTGGTGGCAAGTGACAAGCTGCATCTGGTGAGAGGTGACGTGGCAAGTGACAAGCTGCACCAGGTGACAGGCGGCATGACAAGTGACAAGCTGCATCTGGTGAGAGGTGACGTGGCAAGTGACAAGCTGCACCTGGTGACAGGCGGCATGGCAAGCGACAAGCTGCATCTGGTGAGAGGCGACCTGGCAAGTGACAAGCTGCATTTAGTGGCAGGCGATGTGCCAAGTGACAAGTTGCACCTGGTGGCAGGCGACGTGACAAGTGACAAACTGCATCTGGTGGCAAGTGACAGGCTGCATCTGGTGGCAAGTGACAAGCTGCATCTGGTGGCAGGTGACGTGACAAGTGACAAAGCTGCATCTGGTGGCAAGTGACATGGCAAGTGACAAGCTGCATCTGGTGGCAAGTGACAAGCTGCATCTGGTGGCAGGTGACATGGTAAGTGGCAAGCTGCATCTGGTGGCAAGTGACAAGCTGTATCTGGTGGCTGGTGACGTGGTAAGTGACAAGCAGCATCTGGTGGCAAGTGACAAGCTGCACCTGGTGGCAGGCGACATGACAAGTGACAAGCTGCATCTAGTGAGAGGCGACGTGGCAAGTGACAAGCTGCACCTGGTGGCAGGTGATTTGGAAAGTGACAAGCTGCATGTGGTGGCAGGCAATGTGGCAAGTGACAAGTTGCATCTGGTGAGAGGTGACATGGCAAGTGACGAGCTGCATCTAGTGGCAGGCAATGTGGCAAGTGACAAGTTGCACCTGGTGGCAGGCGACGTGACAAGTGACAAACTGCATCTGGTGGCAAGTGACAGGCTGCATCTGGTGGCAAGTGACAAGCAGCATCTGGTGGCAAGTGACAAGCTGCACCTGGTGGCAGGCGACATGACAAGTGACAAGCTGCAACTAGTGAGAGGCGACGTGGCAAGTGACAAGCTGCACCTGGTGGCAGGTGATTTGGAAAGTGACAAGCTGCATATGGTGGCAGGCAATGTGGCAAGTGACAAGCTGCATCTGGTGAGAGGTGACATGGCAAGTGACAAGCTGCATCTAGTGGCAGGCAATGTGGCAAGTGACAAGTTGCATCTGGTGGCAGACAACGTGGCAAGTCACAAGCTGCATCTGGTGGCAGGCGACGTGACAAGTGACAAGCTTCATCTGGTGGCAGGAGACGTGGTAAGTGACAAGCTGCATCTGGTGGCAGGCGACATGGTAAGTGAAAAGCTGCATCTGGTGGCAGGCGACGTGGCAAGTGTCAAGCTGCATCTGGTGGTAAGTGAAAAGCTGCATCTGGTGGCAGGCGACGTGGCAAGTGTCAAGCTGCATCTGGTGGCAAGTGACAAGCTGCATCTGGTGGCAGGCGACGTGGTAAATAACAAGCTGCAGCTGGTGGCAGGGGACATGGTAAATGACAAGCTGCATCTGGTGGCAGGGGACAGTGGCAAGTGACACACTCAGGGTTCCCACTAATTCTGATTCTGCATTATGGTGAGATGATTAAAGCGCTAACGCCAGCCATTGCCCCAGGAAATGGGCCCGCCCGCAAAACCTCACACCCCCCTGCTGGTCTTTGTCAAAATTTTCTTTCATGAAATGGGTCCCAAGTGCTAAAAAGGATGGGGACCACTGCCTTGGGGTATCAGAAAGGATTTTTTTACTGTTGCAGCAAATTGGATCACGTGGTGTAAAGGTTTTTGTCTTCGTCTCGAACAACTACAGGCTTCATGCTGGACACCAGAGCTGACTCTTCTATATACATATCTCCACCAGGCTTTTGTTGCGGTCTGTGTCCATGTTGGGGAAATGTCCTCTCACTTCCAGTCATAGGGACACCCTATCACTTCCAGACACATAGCTTTTTACCAGCAAGGGAATTTTGGGAATTCCCCCTCTTCAGATACTAATAAAAATCTTCAAATATGGGAAAAGGAAGAAAACGTCATGAGCATTTTGATAGTCTAGACAGAATTTATGAGTTGCAGAGTCTTAAGGAAAGGCCGATATGTTTTAGAGGTTCAGATGGCTCCTTCCTCGGGGCTTTAGTCTTTTAGCTGAAGGAAATCTGGGCACAAGCTGGATACCGAATACAATCCTTAAACCAATGACTGTAGAAGGCTACATATTAATATATATATTTTATGGATTGCATTTGGTATCCAGATTGTGACCAGATTCCCTTAAGCTAAAAATCTAAAGTCCTGATGAAGGGTCTCTTTAAACACCCAGAACCCCTTTGAGATTTCTCTGCAACTAATAACTATCGTACAGACCATCAAAAAGCTTGCAAAACTCTTTTGTCTTTCTATTTAAAGACTCTACCTCAAGGACCCAGCCATAGGCTGTGGCCCACTACAGCAGCATTTCTCAACCAGGGTGCCATTTGGGTCCATCAGGGGTGCCACATTCTGTCTGGTATTTTCACACAGTATAATGAGTTCCCATGGTGAAGAAGAAGAAACACATGAGGCTTATCCAGGGTGAGCAGCAGTCAGGACAGCCCTATCATTCAACACCCCAGACATCTCGGGTCTGGTGTTCTCTGTTGACATGTATGGTGTCATCATGCCCAGATCAATAAGGCTCTGTAAGGACCCCAGAAAGAAAGAGGTCTATGAGTCTGGAAAAGGATTTAAAAAATCACCAAATGATTTGAAATTGATCATTCCACAGTAATGAAAAGAATTTTCAAGTGGTGCAGATTACTTAACAATGGCTAGCCATAAGCCCAGCACATTAAACCCAAGAGCTGACCGCTTGATGCTAAATGAAGTCTTCAAGAACCCCAACAATTAATCCCAGAGTATTTAGATAGCTCTAACAAGAGTTGAAATCAAAGTGCACACATCTACAATCAGAAAGAGATTGCACCAATTTAAATTGAATTAGAGGTTTGTTAAAGTGGTTGTAAAGGCAGAAGGTGCATTCTATGCATTAGGATAAAAAACCTTCTGTGTGCAGCAGCCACCCCAGCACCCCCTAATTACTTACCTGAGCCCCATCTCTCTCCAGCAATGTCCACGAATGTCTAAGCCATCCGGGACACTCCTCCTGATTTGCTGAGACACAGCATCGGCACCATTGGTTCTTCCGGCTGTCAATCAAAGTCAGTCAGCCAATCAGGGGAGAAAGGGGGCGTAGCCACGTCTGAATGGATACACAGAGCTCTGACTCAGCTTGGGTGCCCCCATAGAGAACTGCTGGCTGAGGAGGCACTCGATAGGAGGGAGGGGCCAGGAGCAGCAAAGAGGGACCCGAGAAGAGGAGGATCCCGGCTGCTCTGTGCAAAACCAACTGCATAGAGGAGGGAAGTATAACATGTTTGTTATTTTTTGTTTTTTTTTAACACAAGCCTTTACAATCGTTTAAGAAAAAGAGGAAGGTTACAGTTTGCCATTGAACATAACAGACAAAGACCAGACTTTCCAGAACATGCTGAAGACTGATCCATCAAACACCAGACCTTCTGGAACAATGTGCTGAAGACTGATCAATCAAAGAATGGGCTTTTTAGAACTACATGCTGAAGACGGATCCATCAAGGACCAGACCTTCTAGAACAACAATATTGAAGACTGATCCATCAAAGAACAGACCTTCTGGAACAATGTACTGAAGACTGATCCATCAAAGACCAGACCTTCCAGAACAATGTGCTAAAGACTGATCCATCTATAGCTTCCTCCTAAATATATTGCTAGGATTTTGGGGAAATTTAGCTTTAATGGCTCCTCTGCAGTCAGTGGAGCAGTTTGATTGCTTTGGGCTGTTCTGGATTTGACTGGCTGCAGGTTTGATTGTTTCCCCCTGTTTTCTTGAGGATTCTAGAATGTAGTGGGCTGGAAAAGGCAAATCAGCAGCCTGATTTTTTTTTTTTTTTTTTATATTGTTCCCGCCAATCCCTGGGGGATTGTGCTCGGTAGGTAGCTGAAGTGTGCATAAATACTCTCAGGCATGGGCAGCCCTGTTCTTGTCCAGCAGAAGTTCCCAGCCTGAAGGGCTTCTGTACTTCTGGGCAGCTCAGCTGAAATTCTGCATATGCTTACTGAAGTCCTGGCTAGGTCAGAGCTGGGGGGGCTACTTCTGAGAATCTTTGGAACTAGCTGGAAGATTTCACTGGGAATTTGGTTTGGAGAATGTCATTGGGGAATGTCTTGCAGACATTGGAAGGAGACATACAGTTATCCAGGGACATTGTGAGTACAGACCTGAGACTGGGATTCTAGTGACTGTTCGCTGTTTTCCCTTTGTGCACACGTGCCAGTGGTTGCATTGACTGGGACAACTCCTACACAGTCTCAGTACTGCCCATTCTCTAGACTCCTGCTGTGAAGAATGTTCTAAGAAGCATAGATATAGTGGAGAGCATCCTCCTGTTACTGCATAGTGTTGCTAGGTGGCATTCAGGGCAGCCCTAGCATGAAATCAAAAAGGATTGGGTAGTGGCGCAGCCAGATAAGTATACAAGTGAATACAAAAGTCCATCAGGATTGTCCTTTGAGCTGAAAGCTCAATATGAAGGGAGAGCAGTCTGTATGTCAAGGCCAGTCTTGTAGGGGAAGTGGAAGCAAACTCCAAAACATGCGAAGAAAGAGAAAAACAGGTGCCTCTGAGTAAAGACTAACATTTATTGATACATGGGTGCAATATAGACTCAATGGGAAGATCCACTAGGCGGCTAGGGAAGGGTTAAGTGTGTCCTAGGGAGTGTTTCTAACTGGGGGGGGGGGGCTATGTGTGACATCACTGATCACCGCTCCCGATTACAGGGAGTTATGATCAGTGTCAGTGTCACTAGGCAGAATGGGGAGATGCTTGTTTACATCAGCATCTCTGCGTTCTTCAGCTCCGTGAGACGATCGCGGTATGCCCGCGGACATCAAGTCCGCAGGACCCGCGGTCAGATTTATGGAGCTTGCGACGGGCGCGAACGCCGCCGGCGGCACGCGTGATGGCATGTCGGCAAATTAAAAGGGATGTACAGGTACGCCCATTTGCCTGTCCGTGCCATTCTGCCGACGTACATCGGCATGCGCCGGTCGCTATGTGGTTAAGCCGTCCAGTCCAGAGGATCTCTGCCTTCACCTTGGTCACATCCCAGAGACAATCGCCTGCATTCCTGTTTAAAGACTGGCTTTGCTGACATCCCTTCTGGCTCCAGATCCTGCTTGCTGTTTCACTACATTGATCCCTGACTTCTGGCTTGGCTGACTATCCGTTCCGGTTACTGAACTTTGCCTATGTTTTGACTACTTTTTGTTCTTTTTACTTTTATTATTAAACAAGTGTGATTTTACAGTACTTCTGTCTCGGCCTGATTTCTTGGTTTCTGACAGCTTGGCAATCGAAAAGGATTGAGAACGAGGCTTGAAGAGTAGCTGGAGCTCGATGGAACGCAGCGTGGGATGCGATGACCTTCCTGGCGTGCTAGTGACAAGGTTTCAGAGCATGCACACTGGACAGTCGTACACAGAGCGCCCTCCTTTCTCAAGATGCCGTTACATAGGCTAAAAAACAGCCATATATGTGCCTCAGTATACTGCCATCTTGTGGAGGGAATACTAATCTCTCTCCACCATATAAACAAATAACAATAAAGGATAAAACCCTTTAATATCAATACTGACAAAGGTGTAGGAATTGAGTATACATACATATAAAATGACACTATATATATATATATATATATATATATATATAAAAAAGTATAAAATATGCAATAAAACTGTTAGTTACTTTCTTGGACCACTATTGCATAACAATTATGAGTTAATATTAATAAAAAATTTGTATATATGTTTAGAACGAGAAGGGGAAAAAAAAAAATATATATATATATATATATATATATATATATATATATATATATATATATATATATATACACATATATACACATTTTTTCTTTAAGTATAACCAGATGCTTTCACTTTAGCTGGGTACATGCACATATATATTTTTTAATAACATTTTTAATATTAATAATTTTTTTACACTTTCATTATCGCATTATCCATATATATATAATAATATATGATATGATAATGAAAGTGTAAAAAAATTATTATTAAAAATGTTATTAAAAAATATATATGTGCATGTACCCAGCTAAAGTGAAAGCATCTGGTTATACTTAAAGAAAAAATGAAAGATGACACTAAACTGATCTGATCATAAATCTAATGAAACATGAAAAATTAATTACCGTATATACTCGAGTATAAGCCGAGTTTTTCAGCACATTTTTTTTTGTGCTGAAAATGCCCCCCTCGGCTTATACTCAAGTCAAGCACTTGACTGCTGAGGCGCAATAGGCTTAGGTCCCACTTAATGTAACACCAAGGGATCAAATCCCCCACCACCCTTGCCCTTTACTCCATTAAATAAGACACTTACAACCATTAGGTTGGAAAGGGCAAGGCCACAGCTTTATTAATTTCCAACACATAACATGTGAACATATTTAACCAGTGCCAGTCACAGTCGTACTGTGAGCACTTAACCAAAAGAGGGAAGTGGGGCCTGTCCTTACCATAAGTGCTGGACAGACAGCCTGCTTCCATATTTCCATCAAGGGCATAGCCCATTACAGCAACTTTAACTGCTGGCAAGGTCAAGAAAACCGCAGCAATCTGTGACATACCAAACATAGGAGAAAAGGGGGCAGGAGGGCGGGCAGCTATTCCAACAACTCTTCCGAAAGACCCAGAATTCCCTGGGGCACGATTTCCTGAGCTCAGGCCCATCCCATTCTATATGTCCAAACCAATTGTTCCCCTTGTCACGCACCTAGCAATGCCCCCATCAGTCAAGGCTCTCTTTCCCTAAGGAGGGGCTTCAAGAGGCCTTCATTTCTGCAGCAGAGAATGACATTTTCCAAACCGAATTTGGGGCCCCGTATCTCTGGCCCACTTGATGCTAGGAACCCCAAATTTGGTGTGCAAACCCATTGGAACTAGCATTACAACATATCCAAATTCGGTTTGGAAAATGTCATTTTCTGCTGCAGAAAAGTGTCTCCTAGCACCAAGTGGCCCTGAGTGTATCTCAGGGCCACTTGGTGCTAGGAGCCCCAGCTTTAGATATGATGTAGTGCTAAATATAAATTGATCTCACACAGATATATAAAGTGCAATGATAAGCAGTAATCAAAGTGCAATCTTCATAACAAGTGAAAATCATTAGGTGCAACGAGTAGTAGCTTTACCAAAACGCATAAAAAGTCATAAAGAAAAAATGTGCAAAAACGTAATAACAAGTGTCCAGTTCAGTGCAAAACACTGCAATTTAGTGAAAAACGGTAAATGAATAAAAAAGACAGTTCTCCAAAAAGAAATCAATAAATGTGTGAAAATCTTCCAGGAAGAATAAATAGTTCAGAGGAAATGGAGAGATAAACACAGGTGATGTACTGCTGCGTGAAAAAATCAGCAACCATAAATGTCCATAAAAGACTCCATAGATAGCTTCCTATAACATCAGTCTCACAGAACTCTCACCTCATGTATTAAAGTAAGTGTCATCAAAGAATAAATGAGACTCTCCATCGCATGCTATTACGTCCTTTTTCAGCTTTCATACACTAGTCCTGGGGCCAAGGATGGCTTCTCCAACTATAGGAGTCCTCTACTAAGCCATCCCAATGTTCTCCCGTAAAATGTATGGCCAAAGTGAGATAAAAAAGGAACAAAGTGCCTCCAATAGTGTAGTATAGTTAAAACAGGATAAGGTGCGTTTATTGAGGGTTAATAGGGTGGACTCTTACATGGTAGACAGTTATAACAAGCAATGGAATTAAAATCGGCATGCAAATGGGCATTGTTGACCCTCTTTTTCCACTTACAGTAGCTGCGCATTTCTCACCCTAGGCTTATACTCGAGTCAATATGTTTTCCCAGTTTTTTGTGGTAAAATTAGGTGCCTCGGCTTATATTCGGGTCGGCTTATACTCGAGTATATATGGTAATTAACAAGTACCATTATGGGCGACCTATAAAATAGTCCAAGTGGATGATTGGCTGTTGTAGAGGGGGGAAAGAGGAGGGGAGCAGGGGGGGGGGGGGGTGGAGGGAGGTAAGGAAGAGATATTGTTGGGATATTTATTGGAAAAATTTAATTAATTAAATTAAATACACATAACATGTTATATATTATACTGTATTCTATTGTGTTATAGATTACAGAGAATATGTTTAAATGACGCAATTTGTTGGGTTAGACCAAACATACCTTTGTCTAATGTCGGCTGGTATTTTTTTTTTGGGGGGGGAGCAAACAACCCCTCCCGTGGGCCGCCGGTGGAGTGGCACTAACACAGCCTCCCCACCACCACCCGCTGTCCTTACCTTAGATGCGGGCGGTATGAGCGTGGCGGGCTTGGGGAAAGCTGCTCCGGTGACCGGTGTCCTCGCCTGGAGCAACTTCCGTGGTGTCTCCTCTCTCCTCCTTCCGGCGCTAGGTGTCCATTAGAATCGCCTGACGTTTTGGCCAATCGGGAAACAAGTTTAATACCTGCTTCCCGATTGGCCGGGAGGAGGATCAGTGTTGCAACAGCGAATTTTCATTTGTTGTTGCAACACACCTGGGTGGGCTCCAGTAGCATTGCTCTGTGTCCTGAGTCCACCCTATTTTGAATCCTATTAGAGCCTCTGGCTCTAATCAGGTTCTTAAAAAAAAAAAACATGGCCGCTCTAATTCATATGCCTGGTGACTAGGGTTGCCACATCATCCCTTTATTCCAGGACACACATTAATTACACGGGTTTTGTGGCTGATTAAGGTGGTAATTTAACTCACTTGATGCCTTATCTGCATTAAATCAGCCTCAGAACCCATGTAATTAATGTAGAAATAACTCTCGGTGGAGCTGCTGATTTAAGCGGGTCTGTTACCTTCACTCTCCTTCCCTCTGTTTCACCGGCACCGGGTCTAGGGTTCCGTTGAGTTTACCTCTGGACGATATAAGCACCAACACTTGGGTACGTTTTTGATGCTTTATTGAACAATTAACTAAGGCAATAGCAGGAAAGAGGCGGAAGGGAAACTGCAGAGAAGCTCAAATACCTTTCTGTAGGATTCTTGACAAATGTCCTTTAGATTTGAATATTGCAGTAGAATGCGCTCCCCTTGTGGGACACACTTTTTGCTCGCCTGGATAGGCCTCTCTCACTTGCCTAGCAGCCAGTATGTAGCACGAACAAAGTCTCTGCCACAGACTTGCTTGAGATGAACCCGTACGATCCTCTGCCACAGGATGTATTGGTCTTGCGGTGAATGTCAGACACAGTGCTTGAACCTTTAAGCCAAACCCGGCAGCACTATGCTGTAAAGTTACTTTAGGATACGTCCTCCAACCGAGTCACCAGGCCCCTCTCCAGACCAGCACTCTGCATGATCCTTCCATGACGGGTCCTCCCCTGGGATCTCCTCGGTTGTCCAGCTTCTTCACTCAGGATAGACAGCTCAGGACCATTCCTCGGCTGCTGTGGTAGACCCCAGACAAGATTCTGGGCCCACCCATGCGCCGCAGCGGCACGAGCCTGCGGAACAGAGGACCACGAGGTAGCACTCTAACGCATACCTGTCGGCCAGGAGGGCCAGCAGGTGGCTGTAAAATGAACCTAAAACATGGCGTCTGTCCCATAAATACCCTCTCCCAGAATGCAACTCGGAGGACCACCTCCACCGAGTTGTCTCCGGGACAGAGGAGCACTTATACACTTCAACACGTTGCTTTTCCAACACCTGCCGATGGTGACAATGACACCCACCGGCACAATGTGGAACCACATGCAACGCCAGCCAAGCTGGAACAGAGGCAAATCTAACTTCCTTTAACGAGCAATTTACTAAATTTACCTATCAGATGGTAGATCATAAATCTGCCAGTGCTACATTAATAAGTGTCCCTTGATTAAAGGGATGATGTGGCAACCCCACCGGTGACACATGAATAGGGGGCAGCCACGGCAGCCATGGATAGATTCATGCTTTGCATGAATCTATCCACTGCAGATAGGGGGTGGCGAGGACAGGGGGGACATTACCTGGGCACCCCTAATGGACATCCGCCCTGCCTTTGTCCCTCAAAACAGTTACGATTTGATGGTTACTTACTATTGGGAAGAGCCGCCCACCACTCCAGCTATCTTATAATGTCATCAGAGCAAACTTAACACACCTAGAGGAAAGAAGGGACAAAAAAGATGTTATAAAGGGAAAGCATAGTATAGTGAACACCTCCAATTCCTCATTTAGCCCTCCAGGAGACAAAGTTTCAATTGAATATATCCAGTAGGTCTCATGTTCATGAAAATCAGAAGGTAGGACTCTTATGTTAAAGGGGGGCTGAGGATTCAGATGTGAAATGGAAAATCTGAGTGCTTTGAAGTGAAAGGGTTGTTGGGACTGAGGACTGTCATATGAAAGGGGGGAATGAGGATTTGGGATTTAACATACTTTCATTTGGTGACATGACTAGTGTATTGCCTGTATCCAATAAGAAGGAATACATTCAACTGGTATACCTACCTACAACAGAGTCTACAGCAGTCTTTCTCAACCTTTTTTTTATCATTGAGGAACCCTTGAAATAACTTTCCAGTCTCAGGGAACCCCTGCTAATAATAACTTTATCCAGATCTCCCAGTACATTAACATGACATTATTGAAAAGAATGTCCTCCTTATACATAGCTAAAAAGATCATCAGTGTCAGTAGGAACTTATCTTAAAGGCAGAAATTGCTCACAAGCAACCATTGAGAAAGGCCGGTCTAGAGCCTGACAAACTAGTTACTGTATCAGGTAATAAAAGCCAGACAGAGGCCATAATCCTCCCCCATTCCATCAATAGCTAATCTGGGTTTTAATATCCAGAGTCAACATCATGTACAGTACAGCTGGGCTCTTCCTTATCACATCCGGTGTGTTGTGTCTTAGTGTCCTCTTGTTTCATTCCCACCTCCAGATCTTCTCTCCTGCTGCACCTCTTCTCTGGAACTCTCCCATACTAATGTGTGACGTGTCTCTTTCTTTCTTCAAACAGGTACTCTTTATGGAAACGGCACATATTTTGCAGTCAATGCAAATTATTCTGTAAACTACGCCAGCCCTGATGGAAGTGGACAGAGACACATGTACCTGGCCCGCGTTCTTACCGGACTCTACTGTGTAGGAAATCAAACGATAATAACACCTCCAGCCAAAAATGCAGCCAACCCCACCGACCTTTATGACAGCGTGACGGATAATGTCCAGAATCCTTCAATGTTTGTGATATTTAATGACATCCAGGCCTACCCAGAATATCACATCGTCTTCCAGTGATGAGCTCAGTGGCTGAGTGGTTAGCACTTCCACCCGGCAGCACTGGGGTCGCTGGTTTGAATCCCAGCCACAACACTACCTCCCGCACTCCAAAGACATGCTGGGAGGTGATTGGTCCTAGAATGTGTATGTGTGAATTAGGGACCTTAGATTGTAAGCTCCTGAGGTCAGGGACTGATGTAAATGTACAATATATGTGTAAAGCGCTGTGTAAATTGATGGTGCCATTTAAGTACCTGAAATAAATAAATCTATTGCTGTGTCCGGGGATCACACAAATCTCTGTGTCAGCGACTTCAGAAAATCCCTGTATTTGTGTCACTTGGTCGGATCGGGATATAATATTGTCAGAGCGTGGCTTCATCACTTGTCTACAGCAGCCATAAAACACTGATAAATAATTCCAGAGGAAACAAGCACACAGGGACTCATCAGTGAAGGATCAGAGAGTGAGGAGGAGGGGAATGTCCTATCCCCCCATTGTCTATATTCTCTGGGATCTCCATGGCTCATTGCTCCACAACTTCTCATGTGCTGCACTTATTCTCTGCGACTCTGACCTTCACTCACTGACATAGGAGAGAGCCGGCTACTTCTGGCTGGGGAGGAGGTGGAATGGAAGACCATCAAAGTTGGCTCCTATGGCATCACCAGTTGTCCATTTCCAATTTCCAATCGGTTGTATTATAGGTGACATGGTGGATCAGCAGAACTTCATAGTCTATTGGACACCATGTGACTACACAGCCCCAACTCCATGTTTCTAATATAGAGCTTACCCCCCGCAGGAACCGCAGGTGATGATGGGTCCTCTCTTCTGCCACGGCTCTCTTAAATGCTCAGTCTCCACTGACACGCTTGGTCATACACTAAAGCAGTTTACACCCGTGGATTTAAGGGATAGCAGTCTACCACTCTTTTAGACTATACAGGAAAAAGGCCATAAACAGCTTAGCGATACATCAATTGAAGATATTATAGTAACTCAAAACAACATGGTATAAATCAGTAAACAGATGATTATACCATACTTGATGGCCAAACGTCCATTAAATGGCACTCAAAGGCTTTAGAAAGACTAAATTGAACTACAACCAATTAACTAGAGTCTCTAAACAACCTCAACCAGTTCAGAAAAATCAAAAGGGTCTCGGTGTACATCTTGTGCATACAACCCCAACAGCTGGCAGTTGTATGCATTTCTAGTATGGGGGTACCACTGACTGGAGGTGGTAGAAAGGACCTGGCAATTTGTAGCTAACATTGGCTGGCTTTCGGTGGGGCCCTTCTTTAGGTGTTGAACTGTTCCTTTAAGAATGTTAGTAGATACTAGATAACAAAGGCCTAAGCTGCTAACAGAGTGTGATGGGTGTTTAGGACATGGAGTTTGCTCACTGCTTCTTGGCTAATCACAGCAACAGGTCCTCTTAGCTTCTCTCCAATGGCTCTGGTCTCTCAGCTGTGAAGCACAGACCCTGACTGCAGGTCTGTCCCTATCGCTGTTATCCCAGGACTGTCGAGATCTGAATCAGTTTGCCCGAGAAAGCTGTGAAGCTTCTCCTCCTCTAAGTGAGGACACTTTTGGGAACTGAAGTCCATAACCATTAGTCTCCAATAGCAAGTATGGTGCAGTGCCCCCTTTAAGAACCACAATTTCCGTCATCCATAGCTTCTAGCCAGCAAGTTCTCTCTGAGGCTTCCATTGGCTCCTTCTCTCCCTCCCTCTGGATCCACACTGCATTGCCAGGATGGAGGGGAGAGAGCATGAGCGGACAGACAGCACACACAGCCACAACACAGCCAGCAAAAAAACTGGCTGAATTCCCTCTGTCACTGTGAAAGTGTTGGGGGGGATGGAACAGTCTGCACCTGGCTATACAAAAAGAGTTTGCATGGAGGAGCCATTATGGTTCATCAGTCTTCCATGGAATAGTCGTGGTTGAGGTTGTGTCTTCTCTTCAAAAATCCAAGCCATACTAGTGATTAGATGGTTACATAGTTGGTAAGGTTGAATAAAGACACCAGTCCATCCTGAGTGAGTGTGGGTGCGTGTCTACAATTGTCCCTATCCCTATACATTGTGTCTCATTAAGATGCTTATCTATTATTATTATTTATTTAAGGTACCCATATAGCGCCGTCAATTTACACAGCGCTCCACACATACATTGCACACTCACATCGGTCCCTACCCTCAAGGAGCCCACAATCCAAGGTCCCCAACTCACATTCATATACTAGGGTCAATTTTTATTTCTTTTGAACAGAAGCCAATTAATCTACCAGCATGTCTTTGGAGTGTGGGAGGAAACCCACGCAGGCACAGCGAGAACATGCAAACTCCAGGCAGGTAGTGTCATGGTTGGGATTTGAACCAGCGACCCTTTTTACTGCTAGTGCACTACACCACTGTGCCACCCACTGTCCCTTGGTTCACCAAGGGACAGTGACAGCAGATAAAGTGCTGTTTAGTTGGTCTGTGCCGGGACCACACATCGCTCTATGGGCCCAATAGATGAGGCTCTGATGGAGGTGCTCGCACCCTCTCAGCTCCACCCACCATTTGGAAAACCAGTGACTCCGCCCTCTGGCCTCTCCCAGCTTATTTCATCTACTGAGATGTTTCCATCCTCCACACTGCAGACCCCGCGATTTATGGACAGATATCGCACACACAAAGCCTTTTCAATTTACTGCAGTGCAACTAGAAAAATCCGTGAAAAATGTAGCGCTAAAAATATAAAACAATAAACATTAAACAATATATCAAGTATTGTGTGTAAATATTAAAAACTTTTTGATAAAAATCAATCTCAAATATAATGAATATAAAACAGAACATGTATATAATGAGTAGAAACACAGGTGAGAAAGTTGCAAAGGTGAAACGATCGTATGGTAAACATATATGGAGTCCACCACAAAAGGTTGTTGCGCAGAAGTGGGGTACAAAGGCCTCAGCAGGCATGTAGAGCATCAGGGATAATGTGTCCTCCACCTGCGATAAGGGGTGTACTCTCTTACCGGAAATAGTGGACTCGAATGTCAGTGACAACAAGTCAATCAAGTGAGGATAGCCCGATCAGCAGATTTCCAAAACGATCCAGGGAATCCAAAGGGCTCCAAGAACGAATCCAGGGAATCGTGCAGGTAACCGTGAGGCTGGAACTCAGATGTTGAGCAGCCAGACTGGAAAGTCAAAAAATGATTACAAGATCACATCTTTTAGTCATCAAAAAGTTCACATTCTTCACTTCTCTCAAACATGGTAGTGGCTAGTTCCTTGAGTTAGCACAGTAATATCCCGTATCCACATTGCAACTAGAAAGGCAACTCCTATCCTCATACTGATCAGTGGTTGCAAATAATAATGTGGCGGTACCCCTCCGTGGGGCTGCTGAGTGTAGTAGTTCCACCTGTCACCCTGCCCAGCCTGGCATTCACTTCTAGTCACTCTTCAGACAATGAACGGTCCATCAGCTTTGTTTTTATGTTATTGAGGGATTAAACTTGAATGGGGTAAAGAGATTATAGGATGCCCAGGATCAATAGTATTAAGCAATGAGATGATTGATGGGAACCTCTATTCACATTCTCTAAAGCTCCAGACTCCTCCAGCACAACGCTTATTTGTAGACTGTTACTTTCTCTCCTTTGCAATACCTGGTTCCTGGCATAGCTAGCACATGGTTAGGCCCAACTTTGAATTAAGCCCAACTTTAGGGATTTGCCATCTGCTGGCAGGGACCGCGGGCCCCTTTGGTGTAGCGACCAATAGCAGTAAAAAAAGGCTTTAGTGCTAGATGTATCAAGGTGGACTACTGGTCCCAGTCAGTCCTGTGCAGGCCAGACTTCAATGCCAGTACCAGTGCCTCTCCCAGATCTCCTGACTGTGCCTGTCACTCACCGACACCTGATGGATCCCTCCTGGAGATTTGCCCCACAGTGTTTCCCGCTGTCCTCTTCTGCTCCTGTTCAGGACACCCCCTGGGTTATATGGGGTTCCTGTCCAGCTAGGAGCCTCGGCCAATGGTCACCCCCCCAAAACTGGGGGGCTCCCTCCAAGGCCCTGACAGCCTAACACTCCATCTCCAGTTCTTCCACAAAAACAATTCCTCCCTAGCTGGGCTAACCCAAGGTATTTAAGGAGGCCTGCCCCCTGCCAATCCTAGTTGGCATACCTCCCAACAATTTGAGATGGGAACGAGGGACACCTACTAGCAAATGTATGTAGGCATAGGACACACACCCTGCCATACCCCCTTAAAGGAGAATTAACCAAAAAAAAAATTATGAAATCTACAAGGGCTTTTTTTTACCACTACTATTCCTTTATATTGGCTTTAAAAAATTTACAAATACAGCAATTTAGAATTTGGATGAAAGGTTTAGCACTGGGGAACACTTTTTGAAAGATAAAAAGTGCATTTTACATACATATATATATAGATCAGACCAAAATGAGTGTCAAATGAGGAGGAAAGAGGGACAGAGAGACATTGCTCCAAATCAGGGACAGTCCCTCCAAATCAGGGACAGTTGGGAGCTATGCTAGGTGGGGATTGGTCAGGGCTTCTTAGCACACCCCAGACAGCTCCACCTCTCTTTCCCTCCTCTGCTTCTAGAATCTTCTAAAGGCCAGAGGGAGGTAACCAAAAGGTGATGCTATCTGTGAGTCACCAGCCTACACTAAACCACTCCCAGCCCCCAGGTAAAAACAAACATCTGCCTAAAAAAAAAAAGAAAACTGCCAAAATGTACCTGCACTGGCCAAAAAAAGCTAACTAGCGCCTACCTAAGGTAGAGAGTGCTACAATAATATGACTGCAGTAGGGAACGGACACAAAAAGATACACTCAGCATCTTTCCAAATCACTCTTCTGTTTATTCGGCGCATTTGACATTTTCCATAACCATGCCTACATAAGTATCACATTAATATTACAATTTTACTTTTAAGGTAACACGGGGCGTAACATAGGCAGGCTAGCTTCTTATTAGACGCAGAAAGAATGTGAATATGTAATCAGAAGATTATTAGTGCCGAGTGCAGTGTGCAATTTATAAGCAAAGCACACAGAATATAGAAACATTTATAGGGAATTTAACATTTCTTTCACACAATACAAATAATGAGTGTCTTTGGATAAATATCTTCTTGCAGTCTAGGGAAGACTATCAAAGTTTTGAAGTGTAATCACTGCTCACAAAACTCAGGGCCTGTATACACTAGGAGGAACTTTGCTGCAACACAGACAGATTGTGCCTTGAGGAGCATTGCAGCCGGTTGCATTACCCCCCCCCCCCCCCATTCATAACCAATGGGCTGTAACATACCTGAATGCAGGAAAATGTCCTAACTGCTCATATGCTGATAAAGTGCTTCCAGTGCTTGTGGATATTTCTCCCAAAAAAGCAAAGCTTCTTACCAGACCACATTGATCTCCTGAAAACAGAGATCAACCACACTTTGCAATAGCTCAGGGAGAAAGAGCTGACGCTCAGACCACCAAATTCAAATTAAATAAATAATGATGCGCTGAATAAGCGCAATTTTTTTGGTGTGAGATTACTGTCCAATGGTTGAGGCTGTTCTAGATTTTATTTAAAGCAGAACGTAAAAAAAACTGTTATGCCGCGTACACACGAGCGGACTTTACGGCGGACTTTGCCCGGCGGACTGGATTTCGTCGGACAATTCGATGTGTGTGGGCTCCAGCAGACTTTGTTTTCTCAAAAGTTGGATGGACTTAGATTTGAAACTTGTTTAAAATTTATCCGTTGAAATCGAGTCCGGTCGAAAAGTCCGCCGTCTGTATGCTAGTTCGACGGACTAAAAAGCCACGCTAGGGCAGCTATTGGCTACTGGCTATGAACTTCCTTGTTTTAGTCCGGTCGTACGTCATCACGTACGAATTCGACGGACTTTGATGGATTGTGTGTAGGCAAGACCGTTCATTCAGAAAGTCCGTCGTAAAGTACGTAGAAAAATCCGCCAGGCAAAGTCCGCCGTAAAGTCCGCTCGTGTGTACGCGGCATAACACACGCTCAAACCACCAAGTTTCCTCATCCGTCAGGGACTCCTATGGCTAAATTCAGAAGCTCCGTCCCCACCAAAGGGCTATGTGTTCTGGTCTCGACTCCGCCATACACTCCCCAGCAATGATGTATATTAGATGCAAAAACGGAGATACAATCTCATAGCGTAATACATACAAATTCATGTCCTCTACCCCTCTTCACCCCCCACAACAGCCATGTCCTCTACCCCCCTCACAGCCATGTCCTCTACTCCTCTTCACACCCCCCCCCCCACAGTCATGTCCTCTACCCCCCTCACAGCTATGTCCTCTACCCCTCTTCACACCCCCCACAGCCAAGTCCTCTACCCATCTTCACACCCCCCCAAAGCCATGTCCTCTACCCCCTTCACACCCCCCCACAGCCAAGTCCCCTACCCATCTTCACACACCCCCCACAGTCATGTCCTCTACCCCTCTTCACCCCCCCCCCCCACAGCCATGTCCTCTACCCCCTCCCCCCACAGTAATGCCCTCTACCCCCCTTCACTGACCCCTACCCCACAGCCATTTCCTCTACCCCACCTTCATATTATCCCCTCCCCCACCCATATCCTCTGCCCCCCTCAAATCATTCCCCCTCCTCCCCACTCACAGCCATTTCCTCTGCCCTCTGTTTTCTCTGCTATCACCACAATGCATAATATCTTCCCATGTACTAAACACAGAGTGCCAAGTCTCCTTTCCAGGTTCTCCACGTTCCACTCCACGAGGCCAACAACAAGCTGGAATACTTCCTGCACTGCACAGAGAGCAAACAGACTTCCACACAGTTCTGGATGGCGGCCAGCACAGCACTGGATGGGTGGAAGCTGCTGGAGGTAACTAGTATGGCAGACGAGCAACCAATCACCAGCTTATTAGGAAAAGTTCAGGTAAAGCTCCCACTCCAGCCCCCCCCCCCTACTCCAGTGTTGTGCTGTCTCCCGCTCTTCACTTTATGGGAATGACAGAGGCGGAGGCTGAGAGGAGAAAGCAGCTCCTTAAGTGGCGTACAGCGGTCCCGACTGAACAGTGACTCGGTTCAGATGCGGACCATAGTCTGCCATTTAAAGGATGCCTGTTCTATGGTTTCCTGGGTCACTGGGAAAGATATCCAATTAGATGCTGCCACTCCATGTGACTCTAGCAGCCACCTTGGGTCAGGCAGAGCCTATTTAAGGCCCTTTCTCCTAGGTTTGGCTTGCATTTTACGAATAGGCACAGGTACCCTGCCTATTTAGGACAGAACTGGGACAGGTACCCTGCCTGGTAGGGACAGAACTGGAAAAGATACCCCGCCTGGTAGGCACAGAACTGGAAGAGGTACCTCGCCATAGGCGGCATTGATGGGCACTGATAAGTGGTACTGATGGGCTCCCAAAAGTGACACTGATAGGTGGCACTGGAGGGCACGTATAGGCGGCACTGCTGGGCATTGGTGGGCACTGATGGGCAGCACTGATAGATGGTTCTGTTAGGCAGCACTAATCAGAGGCGCTGGCAGGCATCACTGATGGGCACAGAGTGGCATCCCTAATGGGCAATGATTGCCATGCCTGGTGGGCTCTAGTGGGCTTATCTGGTGGTCATGGTGGGCATCCCTGGTGGCCATGGGTTGGCATTCCTGGTGGCCATGGGTGGGCATCCCTGGTGGTCCTGGGTGGGCATCCTCGGGGGGGCTGCACTAATCAATCAGTGCAGACCCCCCTGTCAGGAGAGCAGCCGATCGGCTTTCCTCTACCCGCATCTGTCAGCACGAGTAGAGGAAAAGCTGATACACTGCTTTTCCTGTTTACGCTGTGATCAGCTGTGATTGGACACAGCTGATCACATGGTAAAGAGCCTCCATCAGATTGACACACTACCGATTGCCGCGCTGCATGCCCTCCTTGCGCACACGCTGGCTTGTTATCCTGCTGGACGTCATATGATGCCCAGTCAGGATAACTGAACCACTTCCCAACCGCCATTCTGCTATAGGCGGGAAGTGGTTCAATATCGTGCCTGGGGGGTCCCCTTAGTCTGCCTGTAAAGTGGCGCATCTGTGCAATGTGTAGAACAAGCCACAGCAATAATTAAATTTCTAAAGGAAAAAATTTAATTCAAACTTGCTTGCGGCTGTAATGTATTGCCGGCTCCCGGCAATATAGATGAAAAATCAATGAAAAAAACAGTGTGGGTTCACCCCCCCATATCAGGCCCTTTGAGTCTGGTATGGATTTTAAGGGGAACTCCATGCCAATATTTAAAAAAAAAAAAAATTGGCGTGGGGTCCCATGGGGTATCCATGGGGTCACCAGGGAGTACCCTCTGTCCCAGTGTCCATTGCATGTGGCCATACCTCAGTGACACAAGAGGTTGGGGTGGTGAAAAGCTTAATACATGATATTATAGTGGGGTGGGACTGTCCGCTGTTTCTTGAACTATGGAACCAGGTATAGCCAAGAGAACTGGGGACACTTGGCTTTTTGGGGCCAAACCTTGAGGGGTCTGGTCCAGAACCACCCGCAACACACACCCCTAATGTTGAGATACCCGTCGTTGATAATGACATTGCAGAAAATGTGAATGCGATTGATAATGTTAATTTTTCAGGTCTCAAGACCGAGTTGACCTCTGAGGGAGGGGAAATCTCTTCAGCACAGGTCATGTTGGGGGAGGATGAAGAGGAACCTTCCCTATTGCAGATTCTGATTGAGGAGGATGAAGGGGAAACCTCCTCTAGGCTAGTGCACCCAGACTTGGGGGTGTCCAGGGGTGTGTTTGGCACCGCCCAGTTACAGGATCCTACTTTGGCCACTGCCAGGTGCAGGTATCAGTTATTAATAGAGTCCCACATATGCCTGGTGCCGATCAAAGGTTTCCTCATTTTGTATTGAACGGGCCCTTGCTTTATAGAGTAGCTGAAAGCTGAGGGGAAACTGTAGAGCAGATGCTGGTCCTCAGCCGTATTGGCGGATGCTTCTCGATTTAGCCCACAATGATGCACTGGGGGGACACCTGGGGCTGAAAAATAGATAAATAACCGGTTTAACTTGCCAGGGGTGAAGGCATCCAAGGGCTTCTTACCATTTGAACTGGTATAAGGGCGAAGACCCCGTGGATTGCTGGATCTAGTAAAGAAAACATGGGAAAGTGAGTCCTTGCCACACAAAACTGTGGTAGAACATATCTCCCAAATGCAAGAGAGGGTGGCTAAAGTGATGCCATTAGTGAGGGAGCATCTCCAGAAGGCCCAGGATGCCCAGAGAAGGATGCACAACCGGTCAGCTAACATCAGACAGTTTCAAGTGGGAGACCAATGACCATGTAGCTGTTCTGATCCCCACAGTAGAAGGCAAATTTTTGGCCAAGTGGTAGGATCCATTTGAGGTGGTGGAAAAAGTGGGTGAGGTGAACTACAGGGTACACCAGCCTGCAAAGAGGAAACCGTACCATATGTATCATATAAATGTGTTAAAACCTTGGAGAGACCTAGAAGAGATGTCCACTGTGGTAGGTGTTAATGCAGGGGACCCAGTAGGAGTTGAACTGGTGCAGGTTTCTGTTCCCCTGTCTAAGCCCCAAACCCAACAAGCAAAAGAGTTTCTGCAGAGAAACAGAGCAATGTTTTCAGGGTTTACTTCCTCTTTAAAACCATATCTCATCCCAGAAGCTCATAGGAAGGCAGTGTCCGAAGAGGTGAGACAGCATCAAAATGCCAATGCCCTCTCCCGAGTACATTGTATGGTATAGAATTTTGCCTCCAACATCTTTTGCGTTGAGGCAGAGGAGGGGATTATGTACAGGACGTCAATGGTGGATCCTGGACGGATGCTATGTGTCACTGATATTCGGTTTATGGTCCCTTTAAGGGTGATAGGTTGGTGTACTCAGGGGTCTCACCCATATAGGGTGAGGGATTCCGGGACAGTAGTACAGAAGAGAGGACTGACTCGCAGTTCTCTAGTAGTGGCGTAGTCGGAGGCCCTAAAGTGACATTCGGGTGGGAAAAGGGTGGGAAAAGGGTCTCCACTCCTGACCACAGGAACTTCAGTCCTCAAAGGGTTAAGAGCCTCCAAGAAGCAGCTCTTAAAACAAGAAGTAGTATTAGGTGTGGAAGTTTGAGTAGAAGTCTGGGTGAGACACCGGTTTGGAGTGCTGCAAGTTTTCTGGAAGCTGGCAAATAGCCAGACTGGGACCGTGCTAAACCCTGGGGTAAAGTCCCATCCACAAACTGTATGTTTCTTTATATTTTGTTTTGTGCTGAAGATAAGCAGATTTTTCTTGTGTTTCATTCTGGTTTTACTGCTGGAAGCATTTCTTTGAGTTTGCCTTAAGAAAGAAAATAAACACCTCTTTGTTTATGTTTACTGGCTTTGCACTTGATCTCGTGGAGCTACAACCCCCAAACTTTACAGTGGGTACAGCCAGGCCTACTGTACAGGGCTGCTGATGAGGGGGTACAACTGGGCCTTCTGTACAGGGCTGCTGATGAGGGGGTACAACTGGGCCTTCTGTACAGGGCTGCTGATGAGGGGGTACAACTGGGCCTTCTGTACAGGGCTGCTGATGAGGGGGTACAACTGGGCCTTCTGTACAGGGCTGCTGATGAGGGGGTACAACTGGGCCTTCTGTACAGGACTGCTGATGAGGGAGTATAACCGGGCATCCTGTACAGGGCCGCTGATGAGAGGGTACAACTGGGCCTCCTGTACAGGGCTGCTGATGAGAGGGTACAATTGGGCCTCCTGTACAGGGCTGCTGATAAGGGGTACAACTGGGCCTCTTGTACATGGCTGCTGATGAGGGGGTACAACCGGGCCTCCTGTACAGGGCTGCTGATGAGGGGGTACAACCGGGCCTCCTGTACAGGACTGCTGATGAGGAGGTACAACTGGGCCTCCTGTACAGGGGTACAACCGGGCCTCCTGTACAGGGCTGCTGATGAAAGGGTACAACCGGGCCCCCTGTACAGGGCTGCTGATGAGGAGGTACAACTGGGCCTCCTGTACAGGGCTGCTGATGAGGGGGTACAACCGGCCTCCTGTACAGGGCTGCTGATGAGGGGTACAACTGGGCCTCCTGTACAGGGCTGCTGATGAGGAGGTACAACTGGGCCTCCTGTACAGGGCTGCTGATGAGGGGGTACAATCGGGCCGCCTGTACAGGGCTGCTGATGAGGAGGTACAACTGGGTCTCCTGTACAGGGCCACTGATGAGGAGGTACAACTGGGCCTCCTGTACAGGGCTGCTGATGAGGGGGTACAACCGGGCCTCCTGTACAGGGCCACTGATGAAAGGGTACAACTGGGCCCCCTGTACAGGGCTGCTGATGAGGGGGTACAACTGGGCCTCCTGTACAGGGCTGCTGATGAGGGGGTACAACCGGGCCTCCTGTAGGGGGCCCAAGCTCCATCATTTTAAGATAAGAGAGGGGCCACTTTAACTCTCATAAAGCATCATGCAAATGCAGCTGCAGGGTGGTGGTCACAGATCTGTCTCGGTGATGACAAGGGATGGTGTCACCAGAAGGCGTAGGCTGTAAGACGGTGCATGTTGTTCTAGAAGAGCCCGGCACTTTCTCCTGAAGATCCTTCACTGGGGCCAGACAGACAGTCTGCTTCATCACACAGGAAGGTGAGAGGAGGACACAGCATTGCCTCTGTTATCAGTCACTGCAGGGAGGAAGTAAACATGTCCTTGTTTGGTGTGAATGGAGAAATCATGAACTGTGAGAGCAGAACTGGATAGAGAGGAGCAGGGAGAAGACATGACTCTGCCTGATCTCTGTGTGTCTCCCATCCTGTGCTAGAGCCGCCAGTCTTCTCCCATAGGGATCAACTACATGATTGTTCATATTAGGTAATATAGTCTACATGGATGATGAGGGTGGGGGGAGATGTCACTATATGGATGATGAGGGTGGGGGTGATGTCACTATATGGATGATGAGGGTGGGGGGTGATGTCACTATATGGATGATGAGGGTGGGGGGTGATGTCACTATATGGATGATGAGGGTGAGGGGGTGATGTCACTATATGGATGATGAGGGTGGGGGGTGATGTCACTATATGGATGATGAGGGTGGGGGGATGATGTCACTATATGGATGATGAGGGTGGGGGGTGATGTCACTATATGGATGATGAGGGTGAGGGGGTGATGTCACTATATGGATGATGAGGGTGGGGGGGTGATGTCACTATATGGATGATGAGGGTGGGGGGTGATGTCACTATATGGATGATGAGGGTGAGGGGGTGATGTCACTATATGGATGATGAGGGTGGGGGGATGATGTCACTATATGGATGATGAGGGTGGGGGGTGATGTCACTATATGGATGATGAGGGTGGGGGGATGATGTCACTATATGGATGATGAGGGTGGGGGGTGATGTCACTATATGGATGATGAGGGTGAGGGGGTGATGTCACTATATGGATGATGAGGGTGGGGGGATGATGTCACTATATGGATGATGAGGGTGGGGGGGGTGATGTCACTATATGGATGATGAGGGTGGGGGGATGATGTCACTATATGGATGATGAGGGTGGGGGGGGTGATGTCACTATATGGATGATGGGGGTGGGGGTGATGTCACTATATGGATGATGAGGGTGGGGGGTGATGTCACTATATGGATGATGGGGGTGGGGGTGATGTCACTATATGGATGATGAGGGTGGGGGGTGATGTCACTATATGGATGACGAGGGTGGGGGGTGATGTCACTATATGGATGATGAGGGTGGGGGGTGATGTCACTATATGGATGATGAGGGTGGGGGGGTGATGTCACTATATGGATGATGAGGGTGAGGGGGTGATGTCACTATATAGATGATGAGGGTGGGGGGTGATGTCACTATATAGATGATGAGGGTGGGGGTGATGTCACTATATGGATGATGAGGGTGGGGGTGATGTCACTATATGGATGATGAGGGTGGGGGGTGATGTCACTATATGGATGATGAGGGTGGTGGGGGGGTGATGTCACTATATGGATGATGGGGGTGGGGGGATGATGTCACTATATAGATGATGAGGGTGGGGGGTGATGTCACTATATGGATGATGAGGGTGGGGGGGTGATGTCACTATATAGATGATGAGGGTGGGGGGTGATGTCACTATATGGATGATGAGGGTGGTGGGGGGGTGATGTCACTATATGGATGATGGGGGTGGGGGTGATGTCACTATATGGATGATGAGGGTGGGGGGATGATGTCACTATATAGATGATGAGGGTGGGGGGTGATGTCACTATATGGATGATGAGGGTGGGGGGGTGATGTCACTATGTGGATGATGGGGGTGGGGGTGATGTCACTATATGGATGATGAGGGTGGGGGGGTGATGTCACTATATAGATGATGAGGGTGGGGGGTGATGTCACTATATGGATGATGAGGGTGGTGGGGGGGTGATGTCACTATATGGATGATGAGGGTGGGGGGGTGATGTCACTATATAGATGATGAGGGTGGGGGGTGATGTCACTATATGGATGATGAGGGTGGTGGGGGGGTGATGTCACTATATAGATGATGAGGGTGGGGGGGTGATGTCACTATATGGATGATGAGGGTGGGGGGATGATGTCACTATATAGATGATGAGGGTGGGGGGTGATGTCACTATATGGATGATGAGGGTGGGGGGGTGATGTCACTATATAGATGATGAGGGTGGGGGGTGATGTCACTATATGGATGATGAGGGTGGTGGGGGGGTGATGTCACTATATGGATGATGGGGGTGGGGGTGATGTCACTATATGGATGATGAGGGTGGGGGGATGATGTCACTATATAGATGATGAGGGTGGGGGGTGATGTCACTATATGGATGATGAGGGTGGGGGGGTGATGTCACTATGTGGATGATGGGGGTGGGGGTGATGTCACTATATGGATGATGAGGGTGGGGGGGTGATGTCACTATATAGATGATGAGGGTGGGGGGTGATGTCACTATATGGATGATGAGGGTGGTGGGGGGGTGATGTCACTATATGGATGATGAGGGTGGGGGAGGTGATGTCACTATATAGATGATGAGGGTGGGGGGGTGATGTCACTATATGGATGATGAGGGTGGGGGAGGTGATGTCACTAAATAGATGATGAGGGTGGGGGAGGTGATGTCACTATATGGATGATGAGGGTGGGGGAGGTGATGTCACTATATGGATGATGAGGGTGGGGGAGGTGATGTCACTATATGGATGATGAGGGTGGGGGAGGTGATGTCACTATATGGATGATGAGGGTGGGGGAGGTGATGTCACTATATGGATGATGAGGGTGGGGTGTGTCTATTAGGGGCACAGGGTGACCGAGAACCCCAATCAGGTCTGTCTAACCCAACTCACTGTACAACCACACCGGACTCAGCATTTCCTTTTATCCGTTATCCTGGGTCTTATATGTGTGGTTTGTGTTGAAGGAATGAAGAGGCTCTTTCACTTGGGACATTAATATTTCTGAACAATATCCTTCAAGAAAATATGAAGATAAATAATTTCACCTTTCAGACTGCTAGATTGTTAGAGGTGTGGTTGTATCCCGTTGTTCTATTGTTTCTGTCTGCCTTGGGGGCAACCTATTATGGGATGTATGTATGTGTATGTGGATTAGCTGGGAGAGGGGAGGGGGGGTTTCTCCAGCAGCCCCTCCCAAAGACGGTCTACTGTTGAAATGTTTGAATACCTGTGTGTTATGTTACTGGAGGAATTTACCCCGCCCTGTGTCATTATGCAAAGAAAAGGAGATTGTCCCTGAGTGTATATATCTCTTTATACCTGTGTTTGAATAAAGAGTCTAATGTTTTCCACCCTATATTGATGCTTCAACAAGGGACTGGGTGGGCTATGGGACCTTGGATCGTTCTGGTACTGGGCAAAGGAAGCTTTTACGGTGGACAGACTCTTCTTGAGTATGGGGGTCCGTGACAGTAACTATATTTATGGATGATTGGGGTGGGGATGATGTCACCTATATGGATGAGGGTAGGGGGTGATATCACTATATGGATGATGAGGGTGGGGGGGGTGATGCCACTCTATGGCTGATGAGGGTGGGGGTGATGTCACTATATGGATGATGAGGGTGGGGGGGTGATGTCACTATATGGATGATGAGGGTGGGGGGGTGATGTCACTATATGGATGATGAGGGTGGGGGGTGATGTCACTATATGGATAATGAGGGTGGGGGGGTGATGTCACTATATGGATGATGAGGGTGGGGGGGTGATGTCACTATATGGATGATGAAGGTGGGGTTGATGTGATGCTTCTTGGCAAATATGGCCTGGAGGGGGCTTTATCGATTGGCTAAAGACCTTGTACAGAGGGGCTGAAAGGTTCATGCTTGTGAATAGTTTGATCAGATGGCCTTTTTAGGTTGGCTCAGATGTGCATCAGGGGTGTCCTTTGAGTCCTCTGCTATACGCTATGGTCTTTTGGCTGCACCATCTTTAATACATCTTTTAGGGTGTGCCCCCAAATATCTTGTTTGTTTTTCTCTGCTATACGCGTTCGCAATCGGTCCCTTCATCAGGTATTTAGAAGGTGGGTCATTGCGTGGGATGCCTTCAGGCATTCCTTGTGAGCCTCCTTTGAGGGTCGTGGCCTATGGGTGGTTTTGGTGATGGAGCAGTATGCTGAGGCATCTGGCTCAAAGATCAATCAGAATAAGAATGATGTTTTTTGGATGGGAGAGGAAGGTGATGGCTTTGAGCTTCTGGAGCTTCCCAGAACCCCGGCAGGAAATTAAAGTTTAAGGCATCAAATTTGGTCCCAGCGATTACAGCCTTGCAAATTGGGAAAGCAGGCTACAAGATGCCAATGACAAGGTTGCCAGCTGGAAGAATTGGAAACTCTCTTACAGGGAAAGGATTGACCTGATTAAAACTTACCTGATCCCAGTATTTCTGTATGTCAGCTTTGTCTGTGTTTTGCCAGTGTCTCTCTATGTGAAGATCTACAGCTGTTTCTTACAGCTGTTATGGGGGAACAAACAGAACCTCATTAAGAGGTCTGTAACCTACCTTCCCAGGCAGATGGGTGGCCTAGGTATGGTCAATCCGGTGGTATTCTTTTCTCTGATGTTTTTGAAACATAATTTTGGTTACATACTGGCAGAGAAACCACCTGGGTGGGTTGATATTTTTCAGTCCTGGTTTAGGCCTTTTCTGCGAAACTGGGAGAATGGTGGGCCTGTGAAAAGCCAGAGGATCCGACATGGTAAGCTCCTGGCTTATGTTGCCCCATGTCTGAAAATGCTTTGGCAGTGGCGAGTCACTTCCTAGGAAAGCCCTTGTGAGGAGGGTTTGTTGAATCTGCCTTTGTCGAGCCATTGTCCTTGGAGGATTGCCCAGGCCCTGTTATAAGGGAGGGTCTGCATTTGATTAAACTGGAGAGAATCTCTTTAAAGTTTTAGTATTTGGCAAGGCTCTTATTCCATTGCAGACTTTATGTGAAGGGCAACTTGAAGCATCGCTCTGCGGAGAACCGTGGTTGTCCAAGAGTGGAGTGTGGCGGTGTGGAGGAGACGATGGACTCTTTTCTTGCTTCAGCGCCCCTTCAATATTGAAGTCTATAAAAGAGTGGATGGGGCTCTGGGTTTCCCTTTCCTTTCTCGCTTGAGTTATACGGAGTGGTCGTACGGGTCTTTTGAGACTCATCGGGATTTTGATTTTGAAACTCTTTTTCTAGTTAGCTTAGTAGACCGTCACTCCACATGGAATGCACAGTGTCTGGGTTTCCACTTGGGAAAAAAAGTCCTTCCTGTAGAAGTGGTGGTGTACGACATTCTGGGTGAGGTTGGGAGGATTCGGGGTCTTGAGAAGGACAGGTGGCGGGCGGGGGACTGGACAAAGGCGTGGAGGAATGTCAGGTCCCCGTAGCTGCTGTCTGTCAGTCTCCGGGTGTGCGGCTTTTCTTTCTGTCCTTTCACGTCACCTAGATTTTTATAAAATCAGATTTTTGAGAAAAGGCTGTATGTATGGGTGCTTAGGTGGAGGTTATGGATTTGTGGTGCATTATTATAATAATAATAATAATAATAACAACATATCTTGGTTTATATATTTAGTTCTGTTTTTCTGGCAAAAAAAGCCAGTTTGTTTTCTATGCTGAAGTAAGCTATTTATGTTTTTATTTATAATTATTTTATAACTATTTTATAATTTTATTTATTCTGTGTATATGTAAATATGTTTTTATTGTGTTATATGTTTGTAAGATTTTTAATAAACAAAAATTTACACCAATTATCAGTGTCTATCAGTTGCCATCAGTGCCGCCTATCAGTTGCCAATTTGCCATCAGTGCCGCCTCATCAGTGCCGCATATCAGTGCCTCCTCATTGGTGCAGTCTATCAGTGTCCATCAGTGCTGCCTCATTAGTGCTGCATATCAGTGCCACCTATCAGTTCCGCCTATCAGTGCCTCCTCATCGGTGCAGTCCATCAGTGCCTCCTCATCGGTGCAGTCTATCAGTGCCTCCTCATCGGTGCAGTCTATCAGTGCCTCCTCATCAGTGCCGCATATCAGTGCCACCTCATCGGTGCCGCATATCAGTGCCACCTCATCAGTGCAGCCTCATCAGTGAAGGAGAAAAAATCACTTATTTACAAAATTTTATAACAGAGAAAAACTTTTTTTTTTTCTAAATTTTTTTTTTTCCCATTTAGCAAAAAATAAAATACCCCAGTGATGATTAAATACCACCAAAAGAAAGCTCTATTTGTGTGAAGAAAATGATAAAAAATGTCCTCTGTGTACAGTGTAACATGACCGCGTAATTGTCATTCAAAGTGTGATAGCAAAAAGTGTGAAAATCGGCCTGGGCAGGAAGGGGGTGAAAGTTCTCAGTAGGCGAAGGGTTAAACACCTTGATAAAGTTTAGCTAAATAAATCACGTCATTTTGTCTTTCAGTACATCACCTGACCGGCCCGGTTCAGTCTGCTCTCAGGGATTGGAGGGAATCTTTCTGAGCCACGACAAGCTAAAATGGCTGAAAAATCTGATAATAATCAGTCATCTGGGTTATGAAATAAGGAGAGACGATATGCAGGGTGCAGACATTCTTGTTGCCTTTCTCTGGATCAGTGTGGGAATAGGATTGTGTGGGATTGTATAGGATTGTGTAGGATTGTGTATATGGAGGTTTGTTTTTTTTTGCTTTATTTTTTCCTATTGATTGAACAAGATGGGTTTTTGTCTTTTTTTTTTTTTAAACCAGACTATGTAACCGTTAGCAGCCAATCAGCAGTCATCTCTTATTAATGTGACGGTCATATCAGCCATTAACCACTTCAGCTCCAGAAGGTTTTACCCCCTTCTTGACCAGGCCATTTTTTGCGATACGGCACTGCATTACTTTAACTGACAATTGCGCGGTCGTGTGACGCTGTACCCACATAAAATGTATGTCCCTTCTTTTCCCCACAAATAGAGCTTCCTTTTGGTGGTATTTGATCACCTCCTGCAGTTTTTATTTTTTGCGCTATAAACAAAAAATAGCGACAATTTTGGAAAAAAAAAAGATTTTTTTTACTTTCTGCTATAAAACATCCAATAAAGAAATGTAAAACATCAAATTTCTTCATCAATTTAGGCCAATATGTATTCAGCAACATATTTTTGGTAAAAAAAAAATCCCAATAAGTGTATATTGATTGGTGTGCGCAAAAGTTATCGCGTCTACAAACCATGGGATATTTTCATGGCATATTTATTTAATTATTTTTACTAGTAATGGCAGCGATCAGCGATTTTTAGTGGGACTGCAACATTGCGGCGGACAAATCGGACACCTAACTCACATTTTTGACACTTTTTTTGGGGAACCAGTGGCACTAATATAGTGATCAGTGCTAAAAATCTGCACTGTTACTACTGTACTAATCACACTGGCAGGGAAGGGATTAACATGAGGGGTGATCAAAGGTTTAAGTGTGCCCCTAGGGGGGGCTTTCTAACTGTGTGGGGGATAGACTGACTGGGGGAACAGAGATTCATGTTCATGTTTAGCAGGAACGCAAGATCACTGTGTACTTCCCTGTCAGAACAGCGATCTGCCTTGTTTACATAGGCAGATCCCCAGAGAGGCAGAACAGCGAACGTTTAGGGGGTGCCAGCAGACATTCTCCAGATCCTTCAGGTTTTGGAGCTGTCGCTGGGCAATATCGACTTTCAGCTCCCTCCAAAGATATTCTATTGGTTTCAGGTCTGGAGACATGCTGGGCCACTCCAGAACCTTGAGATGCTTCTTACCAAGCCACTCCTTAGTTGCCCTGGCTGTGTGTTTTGGGACGTTGTCATGCTGGAAGACCCAGCCACGACCCATCTTCAAAGAATGTTTCCACCTCCATGCTTCACGGTTGGAATGGTGTTCTTGGGGCTGTACTCATCCTTCTTCCTCACACAGCGAGTGGAGTTTAGACCAAAAAGCTCTATTTTTGTCTCATCAGACCTTCTCCCATTCCTCTTCTGGATCATCCAGATGGTCATTGGCAAACTTCAGATGGGCCTGGACATGCGCTGGCTTGAGCAGGGGGACCTTGCGTGCACTGCAGGATTTTAATCTATGATGGCGTAGTGTGTTACTAATGGTTTTCTTCAGGTCATTGACCAGGTCCTGCCGTGTAGTTCTAGAAAAAGGAAAAACCCCCTAAGGAGTGGGACTTTTAAGGTGACTGAAACTAACAAAGTATATAAGTATAAAAATATATATTTTTTTTATTTAGTATACAAAACATTCATAATTTAAAAATTAATAATTTCATGTGGAATATACAATCCGAGCAGAGTATAAAATTGGATACATGTACAAGAATGGCTCTTTGTAAGACCCAAACCCATGACACATGGGTTTGACCCATGACGGCGTAGTGTGTTACTAATGGTTTTCTTTGAAACTGTGGTCATTGACCAGGTCCTGCCGTGTAGTTCTGGGCTGATCCCTCACCTTCCTCATGAGCACTGATGCCCCACGAGGTGAGATCTTGCATGGAGCCCCAGACCGAGGGAGATTGACCGTCATCTTGAACTTTTTCCATTTTCTAATAATTGCGCTAACAGTTGCCTTCTCACCAAGCTGCTTCCCTATTGTCCTGTAGCCCATCCCATCCTTGTGCAGCTCTACAATTTTATCCCTGATGTCCTTACCTAGCTCTCTGGTCTTGGCCATTGTGGAGAGGTTGGAGTCGGTTTGATTGAGTGTGTGGACAGGTGTCTTTTATACAGGTAACGAGTTCATACAGGTGCAGTTAATACAGGTAATGAGTGGAGAACAGGAGGGCTTCTTAAAGAAAAAATAACAGGTCTGTGAGAGCCGGAATTCTTACTGGTTGGTAGGTGATCAAATACTTATGTCATCCAATAAAATGCAAATTTATTATTTAAAAATCATACCACGTGATTTTCTGGATTTTTGTTTTAGATTCCGTCTCTGACAGTTGAGGAGAACCTATGATAAAAATTACAGACCTCTACATGCTAGAAAACCCTGCAAAATCGGCAGTGTATCAAATACTTGTTCTCCCCACTGTATATGTGTGTATCTGATAGATTCAGAGGTTCGGCCTTAGTTTGTGTTATGCTGTTTGGTGTATTTGGCCATGCAGTATACGGACATGTAAAATGTCAGCAGCCGTATACCAATCAAGAGGAAAAAGAAAGAGAAAATATTTCACATTTAAAAGTTATGCAAACCGTATTTGTTTGAAATCTGTTTTGCTATTTCTGAGTGTGTATATCATTGTGTAAATGACACACAAGACACATGCTTCTAGGCATAGTATTGTAGATATTGGTAATGTTATAAATGTTATTGAAGTGTTATATTTACTGGCTAATAGTGGAAATAAAGTAGAGAGAGCCAGAACATGGCAGAATAAAACTGCTGTTATTTTCTCATAACTCTGCAGTTATTGTCTCTCATTCGTTCACGTTTTGAGACTGGTAACATTTTGGGGGCTCGTCGGGGATACGTGGTACCACCAGTGAGATGGAAGCGTGAGACCAGCACAAACCTGTGGGTGGAGCTACAAGGAGAACTGTGAGTGCCGCCTGCCTCGTGAGTGCATGTATTCAGGCTTCAGCAGAGATGGAGTCTCTTTATCGTGCACTGTCGTGGGACATTCAAAAGCAACTTCATCTGCTTAGTGAAGAACAGCTTCATAGAGTCGCTCTGTCACTGGAAGATGAAAGAAACATTGAAGTTCCAGCAGTGACTGGTACCAATGAACTTGAGCTTGTTGATTTCATTGTGGACTACATGAGAAGTGATCAGCTGACAAGTTTAGAAGATCAAGGTATGGCTTGTCTGCTCCTCATCAAAGAGAAGATTGATGAACTGAAAGCTAACGAGAAGAATCCACCTGTCATGGACATTGCAAATAGTCACAAAGAGACAGGCAGTGGGTCCTCAACGACAGAACAGGTATCTGAGATGGTTAGACTAGCTGATGTTGCTGCCTCATTACCACACAGATATTTCAAAATGCATGGTGGGGTAATTTCAGATTGTGGTTCAGACATGAGTTATATAGGGCATATGTAGACATGAGTTACAGCAGTATATGTAAACAAATCGATGAAGGTCTGAAAGAAATTCTCTGAATTTGGAATCATATGCACAGCATTAAGAATGATCAAACCAGGTAATTTTAAAGACGTGTTGACCAACAAAGATGATGTCACTGCTGCTGAGTTAAAAAAGTTCTTAAAGTCACATATGACAAACAAAGTTGTACTGAGTTGTTTCAGAAGCTTGGCAATGCTAAACAGCAAGATGAGGAAACACCACAGCAGTTTGTTTATAGCTAGTGGGGTTGAAACAAAAAGTTCTTTCAGGAACACAACATGAGGGGTTAGAGTTTAGCTATGACAAAAGACTGGTGCAGGGTGTATTCCTTTATACATTGTATCAGGGACTAAACCAGAAAAATGATAATGTCAGATTGGACATCAAGCCTTACATCTCTGACTTAACAGTTCACAAAATCAGTCAATGATGAAACAGAGCTGCAGAAGCGTTGAAGCACTGTACATAGACACAAGCTTTCAACTCTTAGTTCATCCCAGGCACAAAAGAAAACAAGAAAAGTTATTAAACGCTACAAAAGAGAGTTGAGGGAGACGTTAGAGAAAATCACACCGCTTTAAAGGAATTGACAGCTCAGGTTTCTGCTCTCACAAAAAAAAAACTTTGAAAAGATGATGCAACCTACTTCCTACTACTTGGTTGGAAACCAAACTGCTATGCCATTAACAAATGTTGGAGTTCCAGATTAAGCCAAAATCAAGCACAGATGTGACAACTGCATCCAACTAGGAAATCAGGATTGATGCCATTGTTTCTACTGCGGCCAGTCAGGACAGGGTGGCTGCTTGAAGAGGAGGACAACGGTGGGAAACGGCAGACGGTCGTTGGTGCAGGAAAACCAGTGATCACTTTAAATCATCAGTCCCATGCTAAGGTAAATTATGTGCCTAATCATAGTTCAAGAAATTAAATTCTGACAAAAAGTAAGTCATCGGCACAACTGATTGGAAGAAAATGTATGCTGTCCTGTTGGATGAATGGTGTTCTTGTTGAAATGCTGTTGGACACAGGGGCTCAAGTCAGCATGGTAGGAGAGACATGGCTAAGAAAGTTTCTTCCAGTTGTTTCTGTAAAGCCTATAGAAGATCTAGTCTTGGGACAGCCAGTTCCACGTTACTTCTGCCATTGGCTCTGTCGTTCCATTTATAGGATGGATTGAAGTACTTCTTGAACTCAAAAGTAATGGACAGGGAAACCTTGCCATTCATACTCCAATGCTGGGGGGGCGACTGCTGTAATGACAATTCACTTCTTGGGTTTAAGGTCATTGAGGAATTGATCAGAGAAATCAGTGACCAGTCAAACAGTCTTCAGGACCTGATTATTCTGCTGAGTTAAGCTATGGAAGTAGGACGGTATAATTAACAATATTGTCAATGATGTCATTCAAGTTACAGACAGTTGTGTAATCAGAGTGGGGAAGAAAGGATTCACAATTAGAAGAGGTGAACTTTGTGAAGTCAAGTGCAGAATTCGAGTATGGCCTGAAGGAGGAGTCATGCCATTTGAACCACTTCCAGAATGTCCAATCCAAGATGGCCTTGAACTATTTCCTGCAGCGGTAGATGTGCCAAGTGGAATCTCTAGAAATGGGAAAATCCCTGTCCTGAATCATGCTCAACATGACATTTGCCTTTTTCCAAGAACAGTGTTGGGTACCATTACTCAAGTATCTGAAGTCCTACCCTTCACTCCAATTGTTGGTGCCGAGAAAACAAGCAACCATAAAAAAAAAAAAAAGCGTAGTTCATGTAAATCAGCTGAATCAAGAGGATAGTGGAAGTCAGTTACCCATTAACAAAAGCATTAAGTGGCATCCACCATCTCTCGAAACAAGAACAGGAGATAGCCAGACAAATGCTATATCATGAATCGGATGTCTTTATTCGAGATGATGGAGATATAGGATATATCCCACATCTGAAATTGAAGATAAATCTGGAAGATGAAGCACCCATCCAGAGATGCTATGAATCAATTCCAAAACCCCTATACAAGGAAGTTAAAGAGTATGTCCAAAACCTTCTTGACTGAGGTTGGATAAAGAAGTCTTCCTCTGCCTACTCATCACCAGTTTCCTGCGTCCGAAAGAAGTACAATATCTTACATTTATGTGTTGACTTTCGAGAGTTAAAATGAAAGACTATTCCAGTCAGACACCCGTTACTAAGAATCAAAGATTTTCTGGATAGTCTAGGAGGATTTACATGGTTCTCGATACTGGACCAGGGTAGTGCTTATCATCAAGGGTTCGTGGATAAGAAGTCAAGACATATGACAGCTTTTAGTACTCCCTGGGGACTCTATGATTGGAAGCATATTCCATTTGGGCTAACTAATACTCCAGCTTTTCAGAGGTTTCCTGAGATATTACAGGTCCTTCATTCAAGATTTCTCTCAACTTGCTAAGCCACTTTATGAACCTTAGCAGAACCCAGAATTGCCTCTCCCAAGTTAAGCATTACCTGTAAGACAAGAAATGCAACTAGAGAACGTGGATGGAGAAGATCAAACAGACATAAAAGACCTAAAGAAATATTCACATATGACAGATTAGGTCAGCCCATTTACAGAAAGTCAGATTAATGCAGCGCAAATTCACATGACCCCAGGCAGTCCAATGACTTACCAGGTAGTTAATGCAGTTCCTTGGTGGCAACCAATACCTACCTGGACTTGTTAGATAACTGCCAGAGAAGATAGACTGAGCATTTATGCCACGAGTCATAAAAAAAGGGGGGGGGGGGACCCGTGATGGACCCGGAAATCATACTGTTGAAATTTTTAGGAAAATAGACACCATACAACTTTTTTTAAAATTATTATTAAAAGAGAAGTAGAGGGGTTTTTTTTTTTTTTTGTTTTTTTTTTTTTTTTTTTTTTACACATAATCATACTTACCTAGGTGGATGCTGCATCTGTCCTACACTGGGAACTGACCGAGCGATCGAACATCGCCGATGGCTCGGTTCTCACAGCTTCCCAAGCAGAGAGCTGCTGCCTGTCAATCAGCAGCTCTCCTCTTTGCTCCTCCTCACTCTCTGGAGTGCTGAGCTGTGGAGGGGCGGGGAGCGGCTCACTGAGAAGCTGAGACGGGTGTCAGTCAAGGCACCTGGTGGATCCAGACTCCCATTGTTGGGATGACGAGGTGCCTGGACTGATATCCGTGACATCAGCAGAGAGCACTCCTGTGATCCATAGGAGAAACACAGCCAAATGAGCTTTGGCTGGACTTCTCCTTTAACTACTTAAGGACAGGGCCTTGGTGTTTACAAGTTAAAATCAGTTTGTTTGTTTTTTTTTTTTGCTAGAAAATTACTTAGAACCCCAAACATTATATAATACACAGAGCGCTGGGCACAGGACTACATAATACACAGAGCGCTGGGCACAGGACTACATAATACACAGAGCGCTTGGCACAGGACTACATAATACACAGAGCTCTGGGTACAGGACTACATAATACACAGAGCGCTGGGTACAGGACTACATAATACACAGAGTGCTGGGTACAGGACTACATAATACACAGAGTGCTGGGTACAGGACTACATAATACACAGAGCACTGGGTACAGGACTACATAATACACAGAGCACTGGGTACAGGACTACATAATACACAGAGTGCTGGGCACAGGACTATGTAATACACAGAGCTCTGGCTACAGGACTACATAATACACAGAGCGCTGAGCACAGGAGTATGTAATACACAGAGCGCTGGGCACAGGACTACATAATACACAGAGCGCTGGGCACAGGACTACATAATACACAGAGCGCTGGGCACAGGACTACATAATACACAGAGCGCTGAGCACAGGAGTATGTAATACACAGAGCACTGGGCACAGGACTATGTAATACACAGAGCGCTGGGCACAGGACTACATAATACACAGAGCGCTGGGCACAGGACTGCATAATACACAGATTGCTGGGTACAGGACTACATAATACACAGAGCTCTGGGTACAGGACTACATAATACACAGAGTGCTAGGCACAGGACTACATAATACACAGATTACTGGGTACAGGACTACATAATACACAGAGCTCTGGGTACAGGACTACATAATACACAGAGTGCTAGGCACAGGACTACATAATACACAGATTACTGGGCACAGGACTACATAATACACATAACGCTGGGTACAGGACTACATAATACACAGAGCACTGAATACAGGACTACATAATACACAGATTACTGGGTACAGGACTACATAATACACATAACGCTGGGTACAGGACTAGGTTCACATTTGAGACCGGGAACACCAGCACTCGATAGCCGATTGAAAAATCGGCTTGGGTGAGGACATTGCTGGATTACTGGACAGGTAAGTGTCCTAATAGTAAAATTTTATGCTGACTTTTAATTTTTTTGGGGGGAGCCTGGAGCTCCTCTGGAGAGCCAGATCAGCATTCTACGAGAGTTCTTCAAAACGTTTCTGCACTTTTTTAACATATATGTATAAAAGTGCAAAAACTTTTTGAATACCCCTCATAATATTTTTTATGTGTTTTTGAAAAAATGAAATCAGATTATTGGCTGGGGGGTTACACTTTGCAGATTTTCTTCCCCTGAGTAAATACTTCTCTGGGTGCAAGATCTTTGTCGTGATTCCCGGACCTGTTCACAGCCACCTTGGGGTATTCTCGCCCACAGTGGGCTGTAAATCTCTTGCATCCTCCATGAGGTGTGCAGAGATCCCACCATTTGAGTCCTCCAGAGATACAAGGAACTATCAGTATGAGGTTTATATCTCCTGTCTTTGTGAGGTTATATAAATAATGAGACACAAATCCTGCTGATGTAATGATTGGTCATCTCTGTGTTTTTTAGGACAAAGGAGCACCTGGGTCTTCGGCTGATAAAGGTAATATACATCATTCCTACTGTATAACGCTTCATGGCATAATGATCTTTTATTTAAAGGTTTGACCGACTGTTACAAAAGAAAGATGTAGGCATGCATGCAGTACTTTTGGCCAGCCCATTCTAAGACATTCAGGTTGTGTGGTTAGGTCTTATGTCCTGCTGGAAGGTGACCGTCTAAAAGACTTCTGACAGACTCACCCGGGACAGAGGCTTTTGGAGGGGACTGCAGGCTAGCCTCTTGCCTACTGACTATGGGCCCTGGCTTTCAAGGGAACACTACTCTTTTGGAGGTGGGTTCCTGGGGGACCCTTGAAGTGGTCTTGTTTCTGATTCGGGTTTGTGTCTCCCCAGAACACACAGACTCTGGGATTCTAGGCAGGGGATCCATGTTAAAGGCCTAGATGGCATATTACCAGCCATGACTGCTCAACACTCATAGCAGATGGTAATCTCATCAGCTCAAGCCACCTGTCTTTCACCCATTGTTAATTGTGCTAATTAACACACCTATTGTCTGCTAGCAAACTACTGTGGGGATGTGTTTATACTTGTAATAATGTGTATTGTACTTTGTAAGCTTGATGCCGGCATGTCTGACCTGGAATGAGACCTCCGAGTGTCCAGGTGGCTCGTTGTTTAACCAACTTAACATTGACTAAACTCTTAAGGATCCTCTATGATGGGATTAGCTGTGAGTCAGCTGTACCTCGTTATCTAAACCATTGTGAGATGTGTTGAGTATAAAGGAAGGTCCCACACTCCGCTTGAGTGCTGCCCTCAGCACACTGCTTCCTCCAGTCTGGAACTTTAGATATCAGATATTTTACAGCCCAAATATTTTAAGAACCAGAGAGAGAAAAATATCACCGCTCTGAAAGAGGTCTGTGAGGAACAAATATTTTCTCCATGCTGGAAGCAACAGGTGCAGGCAATGCTGGTAATTGAGAGGTAAACGAGAAATCCTGGACAGCCGCACTCGAAAGTAATCTTCGATCTTTATTTAAATATGATCATAAAAATACATGCCACAGCATCACAAAGCAGGAAATCTGACGCGTTTCACACTGTAGTCAGTGCTTAAATCATAGCATTGTAAGAACCAGGCGAGACTAGCTCAGTTACAAAACTGCAACATGAAATAGTTTATTGAAACACAGGTACACAGAGATATTCAAACTTCTCCTCAGTAGACTGTCCAATCAGCAGGGAGAACTGTTGGAGGAATTCACCCCCTCCCCCCTCACAGCTAATCTACATACACATCCCATAATACCCAAGGCAGACAGACACAATAGAACAATGGAATACAGCCACACCCCAAACGACCCAACACAGAGGAGCATATCATAGTATTAGAATATTATATAATATATATATATATATATATATATATATATATATATATATATATATACACACACACACATACATACACACACACACACACACACACACACACACATACACAACATTCCAGGGTGGTTGGACAGTGAGTCCGATTAGTACAGATCAGACTGGGGTTCTCGGTCACCCTGTGCCCCTATTAGAGACACAGGGTCACTTAGACATAGGAGGTGCATGGGGAGCTGAAACAAGGGTTTCCCAACCTCCCCAAGGGATTCTGAGTTCCACGGCCCCCCCCCGCCCAAAGTGACTCCCGTCACATTGGGTAAATATTTGGGTCATTGGTCATGTTCTGACTGACCTACTTCTCAAGTGTAAAAAAAACGCTTGTATTCTTGTTCAATAAACAGTTCCAGTTTTGCAGCTGAGATAGTCACATCTAGTTCTTGGTAGCAATATGCGGCTATATCTTCTGATATCTACGTTCAGACTGGAGGAAGCACTCAAGCGGAGTGTGGGATGGTTCCTTCACAAGATTGAACAAAGCTTTTCCTGTATTTGGCTCCATCCCTCCCACCTTCAACCCTGACCTAATTCTAAGTCTCTAGCAAGGAAAGACCGATCCAAAACATAATACCCCCACCATGCCTCACAGTTGGATCAGGGCCCTATTAGTGATGTGCAGTGTTGGTTTCCACCCACCCCATTTGTGTCAAAACCAAAATGTTCAGTTTGGTCTCATCAGAACAGATATTTTCCATGTTTTACTGTGTCTCTCACAGTCCTTTTGATAAACTTCAAAAATCAAGGTATTATAATTTTTTTGCAACAGCTTTCTTTACAGCTTGGCTCTGTACATCTTCAGGGTTATAGTTGTCCCAACCATATCTCTGTAGCTCCCTCGGGGTTACCGTTGGGTGTTCCGTGTTTCTCTGACTAATGCCCTCCTTACCCATCACCAGTGTTTTGTGGTCGGTATTCTCTAGATGTGAAGAGTGTCAGGATTTCTCACCGGCAGGTCATATATCAGTTCCTGAGAGAGAGTAAGAAGGTGAAGAGCCGGTGACTGAACCTTCCAGCACACAGCTTGATGCCTCTGTCAAGATATGGCTTCCTCCAGTCTGGACCCAGGAACCTGGGTATTATAGCTGAATATTACACCCAAGCACTAGACGACACTAGCTTAGGTGCAAATTGGAACTTTATTTGAAAACTCAGACAGAATTTATATAGCACACAAGATCAGGTGAGGGTTTGATCACATTACCCTAACAATACAAACTGTAAACAGGAATATAAATTAACATAGTTAAGGGGACAGCCAACATGCGCATAATGCTAATAGCTGACAGTGATCTAATTAACATGAACTAATTAACCACTTCAGCCCTGGAAGGTTTTACCCCCTTAATGACCAGACCATTTTTTGCGATGCAGCACTGCATTACTTTAACTGACAATTGCGCGGTCGTGCGACTCGGTACCCAAATAAAATGAATGTCCCTTTTTTCCCACAAATAGAGCTTTCTTTTGGTGGTATCTGGTCACCTCTGCGGTTTTTATTTTTTGCGCTATAAAACAAAAAAGAGTGACAATTTTGAAAAAAAAAAGCAATATTTTTTACTTTTTGCTATAATAAATATCCCCCAAAAATTTATAAAAAAAAACTATTTTTTTCCTCAGTTTAGGCCGATACATATTCTTCTACATATTTTTGGTAAAAAAAAAAAAAAAAATCGCAATAAGCGTATATTGATTGGTTTGTGCAAAAGTTATAGGGTCTACAAAATAGAGGATAGATTTATGGCATTTTTATTATTTTATTTTTTTATTAGTAATGGCGGCAATCTGCGATTTTTATCGTGACTGCGACATTGCGGCGGACACTTTTGACACTATTTTGGGACCATTGTCATTTATACAGCGATCAGTGCTATAAAAATGCACTGATTACTGTGTAAATGACACAGGAAGTGAAGGGGTTAAACATTAGGGGGCGATCAAGGGGTTAAGTGTGTCCTAGGGAGTGATTCTAACTGTAGGGGGGAGGGGCTACCAGTGACATGACAGTGATCACTGCTCCCGATCACATCCCTGTCATGTCACTAAGCAGAATGGGGAAATACCTTGTTTACATAGGCATCTCCCCATTCTGCCGCTCCATACATGATCGCCATACTGGTGACTGTGGGCTGTGACAAACTGTTGCGATAGGGACACTGGGACAGATGTGGCTACACTGCTGGGTGCTGATGAGGTTGCACTGATTTGCACTGATGTGCACTGAGGCTGCACTGATTAGCTGGCACTGATGTGCACTGATGAGGTGGCACTGATGAGGATCCATTGATAGGGTGGCACCGATAAGCACTCACTGAGGGACACTGATGAGCATTGTAGTGGCACTGATGGCACTATAGTGGCACAGATGAGCACTGATGTGGCACTAATGGACACTGTAGTGGCACTAATGTCACCGTAAGGCACAAGTGAGCACTGATGTGGCACAGATGAGCACTGTAGAGCACTGTAGATCACAGATAAGCACTGCAGTGGCAATGATGTGGCACAGGTGGCAATGATGTGGGACTGATGGGCACTGAGCACACAGAAATCAAAGAGACGCACACTGCTGCACTCATTCTCCATCCTCTCAAAACACGCTGTATCAGTGTGAGGAGAGAGCTGAACCGACGATGATCCTGGTTTGTTTACATAGTGATCGCTCCGTCCAATGATGGTCATTGGCTCCTTACCTCGATCCGTGCTGCACTGGGTCCCGAGAACCCAGCAAGCACAGACACTTCCGGGTGTGGGCCCCAGGGGGCGTGCGGCAAGCACGAGTTTGGGAGGACAATATAGTACACCCTCCCAGAGCTAGCCGACCACGCTGTAGTCGTCATTCAGCTATGGCCCGGTCGACAAGTGGTTAATAAATAAACTATAGCAGGGGACCCCAAAATCAGGCTGATTTGAGCAGATATTAACATCTACTCTGAGTCTCACAGTCTAAAGCAGTCATTGCTGGTTTGGGCACAAAGGACCCAAATATGTATTCTGGGCCTAGATTCCCAGAGTCTGTGCTTCAGGGAGACAATCTAGAATCCGAAGCAAGACCACTCCAAGAGTCCCCCAGGCACCCACCTCCCAAAAATAGAGCCCCCCTCAAAAGCCAGGGCACATAGTCAATAGGGAAGAGGCTACTCTGGAGTCTCCTCCAAAAGCCTCTGCCCTGTTTGGGTCTGTGTCACCCTCCCATCCATCTACACCAGCCATTCTCTCCCTTTTTTTAACCCAGGAAAAACCATGAAATATATTTAAAGATTGGGAAACCAATGCTAAAACCGATGCATCTGGGGTCAAAGGGGATTAGGCCCTGTATATTAGTGGTCATTGGGAAGAATGTCCTTTATAGGGGTGGCTGTGATGCTGTAACAAGCCCCTTGCTCGCTCGATTCCACTCTCCCAACACTCCTCTGCAGCTATAGAATCAGACTGCAGATCGCAACATCTGATGGTTCGGTCATCCGATGCTCCGGGACTAGAACTACAGCTATGTGCCGTTCTAATGCAGTTGTGTAGCTCAGAACAAACACCAGGCAGGCTGTATGTAAGTTCAATCAGGAATCTCCTTTATTGAAAGATACAGGCTCTTTTATACAGTAAAAGAGGTGTATACCTCCTGCTTATATTACTCTGAACATACACCTGTGACCAGAAACCTAATTAACATGGGCCATCCTAACCGATAGAAAAAAAGATGATTGTTGTCATACCACTAACTCTGCCAGGTGGTGTTGGCCCTGGAACTATGCAGACACCATCAAATGGGACGCCAACCGCCCTAGCAACCTCTGGAGCTACCCTGGATGAGAATGGCTGATCTACACAGCATAGGCAGCTCTATGATGGATCACTAAGCTCAAATGAGTCATTCCAACCTTATATCTCAATACAGTGACACTTAGTGGGCTAATTTTGGCTGCTCCATGAACATCATATATAAAACTGAAGACCCTCAAAATGTATAGAGGGTTTGTTTCACATTAACAATATATAAAATAGAAATAACAGAACTATTCTTCTAAACCAGGGGTTGGCAGCCTACGGCCAGTGGGCCACACCAGGCCCGCTGCCACTAAATGTCCAGCCAGTCCTCCTACTCTTAAAGCGGACCCTATTGAGGGAAATTTGGGCTCCTGGGGAATTAGACATGCCACATCTACCCTCTACGGTGCTCTCCTTTATATCGATATACTTAGGATGGGAAATCGATGGGAATACTGGAAGGGGGGCATTCCCTCCTTGGACAGAGGATTGGGAGGATAGCTTGGAGCAAGGCCCAAAGCTTGTAATTTCCTCTCGGGATAAGTAAATTCAGGTTACATTTCTCCACCGGTTATGTTATACTCCCGAAAGGCTACAGAGAATGTTCCCTGAGCGGGTTCCCATCTGTTCTCCCTGTAAACTCCAGACTGGTTCCTACACACACGTGTGTGTGTGTGTGTGTATGCCCCATGATTATATCATACTGGCAGGCTGTCTTTGCTGAAATAAATCTTAGACTACAACTTACCTTAACTCCTACTACCTCTCTAACTTTACTGGGAATCCCTGATGATGAACAGCATTTCTACCTCTCTAAGCTTCTCATATCGTACCTTCTGTACTATGCCAAAAAATAAATTCTAATGAAATGGTCGTCATTGGCCAAACCTGAGGTGTCCGCTTGGGAGGCTTTGGTAAACGCAGCTCTCCCTTTATATAAAATTACATATTCTAATAGGGGTTGTCATTGGATATTTGAAAAGGTGTGGTCCCCTTGGACCTTGACTTGAGCTCCTACACAGTGGCGTGTCGTATCAGGGCACTGGGAGTATTCTCTTCTCTGATAATGAAAGTTTCACTCTGTGGTAATATACTAGGTATTGTATCTCTGTTTTTTGATATGTACTATTTGTGGTCTCTATTGCTCCTGCAATGGTTCTGATTAGTTCTCTATATTCGTGTTTATAGCTGTAATACCATTACTTGACGTGATAAAGGGGCTAAACTATTTCTTCATTTATACTGTAACATGTATTCATTAATGAAGCACGTCTGTTTTTTTAACAAAAAATGTCTGGCCCGTCAGTGCACGTGATGAATTCACGTGCACCCGGCCCGTGGACATTTTAACCCCTTCACGCCGACCGTACATAAATATGCAGCCTCAGCTTGAAGGAGTTGTACCGGGGTGATGCCTGCAGCCGATGCCGTTTTTTTAGAGCCGGCGGTTGGCTTTCTTGGGATAACAACCGATGTGGCTAAGAAGCTGCTCAGCTGTTATCCCAAGCGGCGGTAGGGGACAGTCCCCCCTACCGCCACCTTTCGCGACTCACCCGGGCTCTCTCGTCCCACCAGGAGGCCCGAGCGACCAGCCAGCACGTCCACTGGCTGGCCGGAGACTCGAACGATAGCCGAAATCGGCTTTGATCGGGTCTCGGATCTAGTAACCTGGAAGAGATGTCATGACATCACTTCCGGTTTACAGAAGACTTAAAGGCTCCAGACTTAGAAATGACAGCATTCCAAACAGCCAAACTTGGCGTTTTGAATGCTTTTAAGTGCAAAGGAGGGATTTGGGGTCTTGTGGACCCCAGATCCTTCCATGAAGAGTACCTGTCACTGCCAATTACTGTCTCAAGGGATGTTTACGTTCCCTCTGACAGCAATAAAAGTGACAGTGTAAAAATAAAATAAATAAGAAGAAAATAAAATAAATTTAAAGCGCCCTATCCCTCCGTGCTCACGCGCAGAAGCGAACGCATACGTAAGTCACGACCACAAATGTAAGCAGTGTTCAAACCACACATGAGGTATCGCCGCGATCGTTAGAGCGAGTGATGTACAGGGGGGCCTGTGTAATATGTAGGGGGGCTGTTTAATATGCAGGGGGGGCTGTGTAATGTAAAGGGGTTCAGAGGTGCGGGCGCTGTGTAATGAAAAGGGGTCCAGAGGTGCAGGGGGATGTGTAATGTAAAGGGGGCCAGAGGTGAAGGGGACTGTGTAATGTAAAGGGGTCCAGAGGTGCAGGGGCTGTGTAAAGTTATCTTAATTTATTAATTTAATTTATTGAATGTATTGAATCCGGCGCTTAAGTGGAAAAAGGTTGCTGACCCTTGTTCTAAACCTAAGTATTCTTCTCACTCGCTTTGAACATATAGCACAGCTAGGTGACAGAAGTTGTAAAAACGGAACCCCTAAAGTAAAGTGGCTCCTGTCCCCACCCCCACCTCCCCTTGCCACCAGTAAGTACCTCTTTTGGAGTCCCTTATTTACACCTTCTGAATGTTTCATGTCATAGTGATGTCTCTGGCTCCTAGTGATTTTATAGGTTGGATATTGTAGAGAGGTCACTGTGACGTGGTGTGTTCAGGTGTCGAGTACACAGTTATATGCCAAGAGTGTTCCTGCCGGAGGAGTCAGAAGCCGTGCTCAAAAGATTTTTTTTTTTCCCTTTCTACATACAGATCGCCAACAAATAAACAATCAGAACCCAGGTAATAGGAAGAGAAAGAGTTCTTCACTGACAGATCCTAGCTCAATGGATGAAGATCCAAAAAGACCTGATGATGATTCCACAGGACAAAGAGAACCGGACAAAACCCAAAGTGATGTTGGTGCAACTGATGGGAAAGAACAAAGTATTAAAAACTGTCCTGCAACCCCCCCAGAGGTATATATGTGTATCCATTGGAGGGTAGAATTTAGCTGCTGATATTAATGTGCCTGTCCTCACGTTACAAAGGAATACATCCAAGGGGTGCTGGGAAATCAGAACTTACTTGTACAGAGCAGTGAAGGGAAAACACCAGTAGCCCTTATTTGGGGGGAGGTGGTTATGAGTATGAGAAAAGGCCTCTGCAAACAAAATATTGTGTTAAACCTGTAGGTTATAAGAGAACCGGATCAAGTGGGATCAATAATAAAGTTGGTAGTGCCTCCACCCAAGGCAGGACCCTCCACCCAAGGCAGGACCCTCCACCCAGAACAGGACCCTCCACCAAAGGCAGGACCCTCCACCCAGGACAAGGCTCTCCACCAAAGACAGGGCCCTCCACCCAGGACAGGGCCCTCCACCCAGGACAGGGCCCTCCACCCAGGACAGGGCCCTCCACCCAGGACAGGGCCCTCCACCCAGGACAGGGCCCTCCACCCAGGACAGGGCCCTCCACCCAGGACAGGGCCTCTGTGAACAGAGGGAATTCCCTTCCTGGGAAATTAATCGGTAATCTAATCAAAGTTATTGGGAGGAGAGGAACTACTACAACCAGCATATAACATTAACCATAAGTATATAGATGGACACCGGTATAGAAATAATACATGCTTTATATGAGAAGACAATAATAACAATACATATGTACAAACAGGTATTATCAGCAAAGGGCCTGATAGGAGTCCTGTTGGAATTGTGCACATATACCCGGGTGTATATATAGTGGGAAGTTTGAGTGATTAATCAAGTCAGCAATATCGATTATTTAGTTAATCAATACATGACAGTGCCTTCAGCATTCCGTTGTTTTAATTAACATAAAATAAATTAATAGATATAACCAAACTGACTTGATTAATTTCCTGAATCTGTTTTTTTTACACAATAAAATTATTATTGAAAGTATGGACTCCATAATATAAATAAACAACAATTTGTCAAGTCACCAACAATCATATGCAGTACATACAGTGGCACATAATTGTGAAGTGGAAGGAAAATGATACAAATAAATATGTGAAAAGTGTGGGGGGGGGGCATTTGTATTCAGCCCCCTTTACTCTGATACCCCTAACTAAAATTTAGCGGAACCAATTACCTTCAGAAGTCACCTAATTAGTAAATAGAGTCCACCTGTGTGTCATTTAATCTCAGTATAAATACAGCTGTTCTGTGAAGCCCTCAGAGGTTTGTTAGAGAACCTTAGTGAACAAACAGCATCATGAAGGCCAAGGAACACACCAGACAGGTCAGAGATAAAGTTGTGGAGAAGTATAAAGCAGGGTTAGGTTATAAAAAAATCTCCCAAGCTTTGAACATCTCACGGAGCTCTGTTCAATCCATCATCGGAAAATGGAAAGAGTATGGCACAACTGCAAACCTACCAAGACATGGCCGTCCACCTAAACTGACCGGCCGGGCAAGGAGAGCATTCATCAGAGAAGAGCCAAGAGGTCCATGGTAACTCTGGAGGAGCTGCAGAGATCCACAGCTCAGGTGGGAGAATCTGTCCACAGGACAACTATTAGTCGTGTTCTCCACAAATCTGCCCTTTATGGAAGAGTGACAAGAAGAAAGACATTGGTGAAAGAAAGTCATAAGAAGTCCTGTTTGTAGTTTGTGAGAAGCCATGTGGAGGACACAGCAAACATGTGGAAGAAGGTGCTCTGGTCACATGAGACCAAAATTATACTTTATGGCCTAAAAGCAAAACTCTATGTGTGGGGAAAACTAACACTGCACATCACCCTGAACACACCATCCCCACCGTGAAACATGGTGGTGGCAGCATCATGTGGTGGGGATGCTTTTCTTCAGCAGGGACAGGGAAGCTGGTCAGAGTTGATGTGAAGATGGATAGAGCCAAATACAGGACAATCTTAGAAGAAAACCTGTTAGTGTCTACAAAAGACTTGAGACTGGGGCGGAGGTTCACCTTCCACCAGGACAACGACCCGAAACATCCAGCCAGAGCTACAATGGAATGGTTTAGATCAAAGCATATTCATGTGTTAGGCTGGATTCACACCTATGCATTTTTAGTGCTTTTTGCATTTTGCAGATTTGCACTACAGAACATGTTCCATAGGAAACAATGTTAAATGGACTGTACTGCAAATCTGCAAAATGCAAAAAGCACTAAAACTGCATAGGTGTGAATCCAGCCTCAGAATGGCCCAGTCACAGTCCAGACCTAAATCACATTGAGAATCTGTGGCAAGACTTGAAAATTGTTTATAGGGTGGAAACCTTGCACCAAATTATTTATCAATATAGATCTTAGTAAGCGTATATAGCTGCTCCCCAATTAGCAATGTCAAAGACACTGTGCAATTAGAAAAATAAGTGATAGGGGGCGCTGTAAACTTAAATTGTGTACCTGATAGGCTTGAGTCACACTAATGCGTTTTTTGATGCATTTTTGCAGAAATGCATGGACATTTTTTAACATGGGTTCCTATGGAACATGTTCACATCAATGCATTTTTATGCCTCTGCATTTTTGGAAAGGGTCGGGGACTTTTTTTCATGCAAAATGCAGCATTTTGCATGTAATAGAATTCAATGGACCCGCATCCAAAACGCAAGTACCGTGTTTTTAGTGCGTTTTTGCCGCGATTTATTTATTTTTTTAACACTGTATATAGCGGGTTGCTAAGCAACCACAGTGTAAAAAAAATAAAAAATAAATAAATGGTAAAATGCGGCAAAAACGCATGTTCAAAAACGCGGCAAGCACTGGAAAAAGCACTGCAGAAACGCTCAAAAGCAACATGCATAGATGTGAATTGAGCCTTAGTAAATAACCACATTACATGGAATCAAGTGACATGTGCAAAAAAAAAAGGTGCTGTGTGAGGCATCCAGTGCCTACCAAAAACTAGACTCAGCAGTGAAATAATGTATAAATAGTATAAAGTGTAACAAATCGTATGGAAAACGTGAGCACAAACTTATTTAAACAATTTTAACAAAAGCCATAATAAAAGTCCATATTAGCAAACAAACGTGACTCAAATCTTGATAGCAGAAATAAAAAGAAATACTTCACCATGAACTTGAAACACCCCCAAGAGTTCTCTGATATGAAAACTGCTCACCAGATGAATAGGACCTCTTAAATTAAAAAGAAGGTCTATTGCTCTGTAGGGAAATCCTGAAAGGACCCCTTGGAGATCTCTGTGTTGTGTCCTCCTTCTGTTGAACATTCCTACCTTATTTTTTGTTGCTGTTCTGAACAAACATTTTCATTATATCCTGATTCCTGGCAGGGCGAGGTTTATCTCATTAACCACCCAGTGAATCAGGGTTGTAGGTGGAGGCTTCGGTCTCTCTAGCAGTGGTTAACCCCTTAGGGTTTGTTACTAAGCAAACCATTTTACTGCAATGTTTATGGGCTGGTCTGCTAAATGGTACACAAACCCTGTGGAGAGGTTATCTATTAGTAATTACCAATCTCAGAGCAAACATGCTTCAGGCTCTTCAATAAAGAAGACGTGGATGAACATGACTGTGTGAATCTTCCTTTGATCATCTCAACCAGAGATGAGGATGATGATGATACCTCACAGGTTATCTTATTTATTAAACAAGTGGCCAATACCCTCAAAGGAGTTATTCCCACTTACCCTGTAAAGGGTTTAAATTCTCTGGCAAGGAGCAGCCTCACAGCTTTCCCAAGGAAACATCCCTCTTCAGACTCTAGAAGAGGAATACACGGATGGGCATGACAGTATATATCCCACTGGCTCAAGCAGCCAGGGATAAGGATGACACCTAATAGGATATCACATTCAATAAACACATTGCCAATACACTCTAAAGGAGTGGTTTCTGCTCACCCTTTGAAAGGGTTATCTGCTCTGGCAATGAGAAATTGCCTAACCATACCAGGTGAAGCAGCCCATTTTCCGAATTTCCAGATGGACATGACTGCATACATTCTGCTTTGTTCAAGCAACCGAGGATAAAGATGACAACACTTAACAGGTTGTCACATTCATTAAGCCTGTGGTCAATACACTCTAAAGGAGTATTTCCAATCAACCTGTGAAGTCTCCAAGCCTTTCCAGGCAAACAATCTGCTTCAGATCCTTCCAAAGAGAAGACAGACGAACATGACTGCAAGAATGTTGCCTAGTTCAAGCAATTTAGGATAAAGATGACGATGACACCTAACCGGTTGTCACATTCATTAAGCATGTGGGAATCGTTTCCACTCACTCTGCGAAGAGGTCATATATGGTGCCAATGAGTAGTCTCAGAACATCCTCAGGCAAATTGACCCTTGTCAGCTTCTTCCCAAGCAGAGTTGAATGAACATGGGATCCCTACTTTGTTCAGGCAGGCTGCAGTTAAGATGATGGTGACCAAGTTGTCATAATTAAGCATATGGTCAGGACACTCTAAAGCAGGGATCCTCAAACTACGGCCCTCCAGCTGTTGCAGAACTACACATCCCATGAGGCATTGTAAAACTCTGTCATTCACAGACATGACTAGACATGATGGGAATTGTAGTTCTTAAACAACTGGAGGGCCGTAGTTTGAAGACCCTTGCTCTAAAGGAATGGCTGAATTCATCTTCTGCAAGGGCCATCTATTCTGGCAATGTTCAGTCTTCTTTTCAGGGCCTTCTCAAGCCGAGCAATTCTCTTCAGTCTCTGTAGACGATGTGCACAACCTTTGTCCAGATTGGTAAGGTTGGTGAAATGCCTTTAAATAGAAGTGAAGCTTTGGAAGTATTTAAGTACCTCCAGAAGACAGCTTGACAATGCCCTTATGTTGGATGGATCAAGTGCTTGTTCTACAAGATTGGAGTATATTGTCACAGCAGGATGTCAAAGTTATGCCCTTTTGAACTGAAAGATGTCCAGGGGTTGGGATCACCCCTCTGGTCAGTGTGTGTCCCTTGTGGGATTGGCCATATACATGACCTTACCATCAGAAGATGTGGCCTTCAAGGACAAATGCTATCACTGCATTTTTCTTGATCGTAGAAGGTCAAGCCTAAATTTAATAGTGGTCAGTTTGGCTTCCTGCCTCAAGATGAATGTCTGCTGAGTTAAAGAAGACCGAAAACTCAAGAGTCAGTTTCCACGCTCACTCTCACGCCAGAGAGCTTAGCTTCTGCATTTCTGGGTGGGACTCCAGGAAAAACGGGGAAGCCAATACATAAACCAAGAAGTCAGTAAAGAGTTTCATGTATTTTGGGATTGTGCCACCCATACATGCCTTAGGGCTACTATGTGGCCCCTCTGTGGAAATAGGTAGAGCCAGGGCCAGATTAAGAGCATCATGGGCCTGGTGCTGAGGATTTTGGTGGGCCTTTTTATTAATTTTTTGCTAAAACAAATTAAATATACTCTCACCAGTAATATCAGCCATGCAGCCTCTGAGCAGCAGCAACGCCACCAATACCACCTGCTATGCGGTCTCTCACTAACCGCAACATAGGGCGACCACATTTCCAAACTGCCATTCAGGGACATCCCCCTTCCCAAAAAAAGATATGGGGGGATGTAGTCTCGGGGATGATGGGAAAATAGGTGGCGGGTTGATTTTTCAGGAAAATGGCTGGTGTTAGCATTTAAAATCATCCTGACACTATGCTTGATATGGCGTCAGGATGATCAAATTCCATTATGTCTATTACTACATTGTAATATATAGTGAAATAATTCAACTCACCATGATGCAGAATCAGTGGGAACCTGAGCTTGTCACTTTCCACCAGATGCAGCTTGTTACTTACCACCATCACCTGCTGCCAGATGCAGCATTCCAGGTGCCACCTGCAGCCTGCCACCAGATACAGTGTGCCACTTGCCACCAGCAGCCTGCCACCAGATATGGTGTGCCACTTGCCAACAGCAGTCTGCCACCAGATACAGTGTGCCACTTGCCACCAACAGCCTGCCACAAGATATGGCGTGCCACTTGCCAACAGCAGCCTGCCACCAGATACAGTGTGCCACTTGCCACAAGCAGCATGCCACCAGATACAGTGTGCCACTTGCCACAAGCAGCATGCCACCAGATACAGTGTGCCACTTGCCACCAGATACGGTGTGCTACTTGCCACCCACAGCCTGCCACCAGACACAGTGTGCCACTTGCCACCAGCAGCCTGCCACCAGATATGTGTGCTCCTTGCCACCAGTAGCCTGCCACCAGATACAGTGTGCCACTTGCCACAAGCAGCATGCCACCAGATACAGTGTGCCACTTGCCACCAGATACGGTGTGCTACTTGCCACCCACAGCCTGCCACCAGACACAGTGTGCCACTTGCCACCAGCAGCATGCCACCAGATACGGTGTGCCACTTGCCACCAGACACAGTGTGCCACCAGCAGCATGCAACCAGATACAGTGTGCCACTTGCCACAAGCAGCATGCCACCAGATACAGTGTGCCACTTGCCACCAGCAGCCTGCCACCAGATACGGTGTGCTACTTGCCACTCACAGCCTGCCACCAGACACAGTGTGCTACTTGCCACCAGCAGCCTGCCACCAGATACAGTGTGCCACTTGCCAACAGCAGCCTGCCACCAGATACAGTGTGCCACTTGCCACCAGATACGGTGTGCTACTTGCCACCCACAGCCTGCCACCAGATACAGTGTGCCACTTGCCTCCAGCAGCATGCCACCAGATACGGTGTGCCACTTGCCACCAGACACAGTGTGCCACTTGCCACCAGCAGCATGCAACCAGATACAGTGTGCCACTTGCCACAAGCAGCATGCCACCAGCTACAGTGTGCCACTTGCCACAAGCAGCATGCCACCAGATACAGTGTGCCACTTGCCACCACCAGCCTGCCACCAGATACGGTGTGCTACTTGCCACTCACAGCCTGCCACCAGACACAGTGTTCTACTTGCCACCAGCAGGCTGCCACCAGATACAGTGTGCCATTTGACAACAGCAGCCTGCCACCAGATACAGTGTGCCACTTGCCACAAGCAGCATGCCACCAGATACAGTGTGCCACTTGCCACCAGATACGGTGTGCTACTTGCCACCCACAGCCTGCCACCAGACAGTGTGCCACTTGCCACCAGCAGCATGCCACCAGATACAGTGTGCCACTTGCCACCAGATACAGTGTGCCACTTGCCACCAGATACAGTGTGCCACTTGCCACAAGCAGCCTGTCACCAGATACAGTGTGCCACTTGCCACCAGCAGCCTTCCACCAGATACAGTATGCTACTTGCCACCAGCAGCATGCAACCAGATACAGTGTGCCACTTGCCACCAGCAGCCTTCCACTGCCTCCAGGACTCTGCTCGGACAGATAGAAGGGACAGGTCCTGCATAGTCACTCTGCGACCTATGTGCCTGGTCGGAAGAATCTGCAGGCAAACTACTCTTGGACAAGTCTGGACAACAATGAATGGTCCAGACTACTGCGAGTCTTTCGAGAACTAATTGAGCTTGGTATTTTTCTTCCAGAGGTAGACCGCTTACATTCCCAGTCAACACTAAGTTGCTGAAGTTCCATTCCAGGGCCCAGAATCCGCAAACAAATGGGGTGGAGGTGCTGACTGCAGAGTGGATCTCCAAGACAGCTTATAGCTTTCTGCTGCTCCCTCTGATTCTCAGCTTCCAGCTGAGGCTGTGACGAGGGAAGGTGACAGTTCTGGTACCCTCTGCTCATCCTTATGAGTGTCAAGGAGTGACTCCCTCTGCCTGTAAGATCAAATCTTCTCCAAAGTCCCATTCTTCCAGCATCCGACAGGCTCAGGCTGATGGCCTGAGTCTGGAGAGGCAGAGGCTAATGGATTTCGAATGCTATGAAGATTTTGAATACTCTTACAAAAACAAGAAAGGACAGCACTAACCGTGCCTATAGTAGAGTATGGCATAAATTCCCAGTATAATTGCTGATCAAGATTTTACGCTGGACTCTTCAGAAGCCTGTTCTGAAATGCCTGCAGACGTGGCTTGATTTAGTTCTATGCGTAAGTGTGCTATAGGTATGCATTTTGGCTATCTCTGCCTTTACCGGCATACAGTGGGCATCCAACGCCTTATTATACAGTTTTTCAAGATGCAATTTGGTTGAAACCTCAAATTGTTTCTGGAATGAGATATCCTAATGTTGTTGGACGTTATTGCATCAGATGCCTTCAATCACCCTGTGGTACCTCTCACTGAAAACTGCTTTACTGGTGGCAATTACATCAGCATTGGTAACCTTGGGGTTTCAAGAACCCATACTCGCGTACCTCCCAGACAGGGTGGAGCTCATGCCAATGCTCAAATTTGTACCTGAACTGACCGTCAGAGTCCATATCACACAAGAGGTTGTCCTCCTACGTTCCTTTTGGGGAGTACTCAAGAAATGAGCCCATCGGAGGTGGGTCAAGCTTTAAAATATTTAATCAAGGCAACTCCTCATATTCATGGCCTAATGACAATTGAGTTTGGCAGAGGCATCCTGGCTTCTGTTACTGTTTTAGTCAGAATTGAGGAGTGTGTAGCATTATCCCTCCCCTGTTTTTGGCTAGTTAGTTCCTAGCTGTGCTGACATGGAGCTGTCAGGAAAACGGAAAATTGAATTCAAATACTTACCGTAATTTTCCTTTCCTGATGAGCTCCATGGCAGCACAGATCCCACCCACCTTGGTAGGACTAGTTACAGAACGCAGAGGCTGTAGGTGGGCTCAAATTTATATGAGTTCCATTCTGTAGGCGTGGGGGGGGGGGGGGGGGGGCGGAGCCTATACCCAGCTGTGCTGCCATGGAGCTCGTCAGGAAAGGAAAATTATGGTAAGTATTTGGATTCAATTTTTCGTTTTTTGCACATATTACTTTATTCCATGTAATATGGTTATTTACTAACAGGTACACAATTTAGGTTTACAGCGCCCCCTATCACTTATTTTTCTAAGACTTGAAAATTGCTGTTCACAGACGCTCTCCATCCAATCTGACAGAACTTGAGATATTTTACAAAGAAGAATGGGCAAAAATGTCCTCTCTAGATGTGCAAAGCTGGTAGAGACATCCCCAAAAAGACTTGTAGAGAAAGGGGGTTCTACAAAGTATTGACTCCGGGGGGCGCCATACAAATGTCCCCCCCCCCCCCACACTTTTCACATATTTATTTGTATCATTTATCATTTTCCTTCTACTTTACAATTATGTGTCACTTTGTGTTGGTCTATCACATAAAATCCCAATCAAATACATTTACGTTTTTAGTTGTAACATGACAAAATGTGGACAATGTATCAATTCAAGGGGTATGAATACTTTTTCAAGGCACCGTAAGTCTGATTTATTGCAAGACATAGACACAGCTAAATTAATAAAACATGTGCAAGAAAAAATTTGTTTCGATTCGTTTAGTTAGTCATTTCATATTCGGGATTCGTTTTATGTCTTTTTCTAATTTTCTTTGAATTTACCGTTTTTTTTTTTTTTTTTTCTGTTTGAAACGTTTGAATTCGATATATTTTGAATTGGTCTAATTGTAAACTTTAGATTTTTAAAATTTATTTTTTTCGATTTAAAGCGGAGTTCCACCCAAAAATGGAACTTCCACTTTTTGGAATCCTCCCCCCCTCCGGTGTCACATTTGGCACCTTTCAGGGGGGAGCAGATACCTGTCTAATACAGGTATTCCACTTCCGGGCATAGATACCCACGTCACCCGCAGGCATCTACGCCACTTCCCCCCCCCCACTGTCTTCTGGGAGACACACGGGTCCCAGGAGACAGCAGGGACCAGTGGGAACGCGCAGCGCGAGTCGCAAGGCTTCACTTCCTAATTCCCTGACCGAAGATGGCGGCAACAGCACCCGAGAGCCGAGGGATAGATCGGCTTCGGGTGCCGACATCGCAGGCTCCCTGGACAGGTAAGTGTCCATATTTTAAAAGTCAGCAGCTGCAGTATTAGTAGGTACTGACTTTTAAAAAAAAATAAAAAGTGCTTTCACACTGAGACCCCTTTCAAACTGGGGCATTTTTCAGGCATTTTTCAGGCGCTTTAGTGTTAAAAAAAGCGCCTGAAAGAAGCCTCACCTGCAATCCCAATGTGAAAGCCCGAGTGCTTTCACACGGGGGCGCTGCACTGGCAGGGCGTCAAAAAAAGTCCTGCAAGCAGCTTCTTTGCACCGCTTTCCTGTTTTTGCCACCGGGCTGGGTGTGCCGATGGCCCGAGCCCTTTCACACTGCCAGCGCCCGAAAAACGCCTGAAAAACGCCCCAGTGTGAAAAGGGTCTCAAGCAGCGCTTTACCAGCGTTTTTCGGGCGCTGGCAGTGTGAAAGTACTCAGGCTTTCACATTGGGATTGCAGATGAGGGTTCTTTCAGGCGCTTTACAGGTGCTTTTTTTAACGCTAAAGCGCCTGAAAAACGCCTGAAAAACGCCCCAGTGTGAAAGGGGTCCTAAGGTAGTTGTGTTTGCACGGTGCCTTTTTTTTTTTGTGTCAGCTGTAGGTGGATGAGGTGGACAGGGGCACATTGGAGCACAGTGTGACAGCAGTAGTGGTCATAGCAAATGCAAAGTCACGGCCCACTGGTTGCCAGCCTTGGATTCGAAGCATATGTGTGTTGAGGGGGGCCCTGCCTACTACTGCGCCTGGGACAGATACCCCTTCCGCTCACCCCTTGTCCCTGGTGGGGGGGTCACCTCTCCTCCTCTTGCATTCCTAATAGGGTGTTCAGTAATCTCTTCATTAGACTCAACGAGAGATAGAATCTGCCAGGTGTTCTCCATCCTCCACCAAACACCGAAGCATTACTTTTGGGTGGATTGATAAACAAATTATTACAAATTCTGCTGATGTAGTAATTGGTCATCTCTGTGTTTTGTAGGACGATGGAGCATCTGGATCCTCGTCTGATGAAGGTAATATATATCATCCCTATAACTCCTCATATTATAATGCTCTTATATCTTGGAATGTTTGGCCATGTAGTACAAAGGAAAGATGTGTCCATACACACAGTGCCATTGTAATACATTCAGGGTGTGGAGTGTAGCTCAGGTTGTGTGTTTAGTTCTATTATCCTGATGGAAGGTGATCTTCTGGTAGACTGAACAAAGCTTCTTCTTTGAGTTGGCTCCATCCCTCTCACCCTCGCCCTGACCCCCTCCGTCTCTGCCAATGAAAAGCCTATTCACAGCAAGATGCCCCCACCACCATGCAGTCTGTGCCGTGTCTCTCTTTATCCTTTTAACAAATTCCAAAATAGATTTATTATAGCTTTTCAGCAGTGGCTTTCTTCTCCTCACTCCTCCATAGATCCTGGCTTTGTGGAGCTTCAGGGTTTAAACTCAGCTGAGTATCGCCATACTCAGGAGGAGGAGCAGAATGTATTTTGGGGCGTAGCTGCAAGTATGCATATGCCGTGTGAGAGACATAACCTGACGTCAAAAGAATTGTGGGAAAAGATTACAACTTCAAAAAACTCACAATGCCTCTTACTAAATACATTGGAATGTCTACTTTTCAAAAAGGGGTCATTTGGGGGGTATTTGTACTTTCCTGGCTTGTTAGTGTCTCAAGAAATGAGACCGTCAATACATCAGGTGTGATCAATTTTCAGTGATTGGCACCATAGCTTGTAGTCTATAACCTTCACAAAGGACAAATAATATACATTTAGGCCGGGTTCATACTGGTACCACTGTGGATCCGACTTTGCCCTGCGACTTAATTTCCGACTTCTGTCCGACTTCAATGAACGGGATCCAACTTTGATCCTGACAATACCAGGCCCTCTAAAAATGGCGTGGTCCCCCCCAAAATCCATACCACACCCTTATCCAAGCACGCAGGTCAGGAAAGGGGGGGGGGGGAACGAGCGAGCACCCTCCTCCCGGGCCATACCAAACCATGTGCCCTCAACATGGGGGGGCTCTGTGCCCCCCACCCCAAAGCACCTTCGCCCCATGTTCATGGGGACAAGGCCTCTTCCCGACAATCCTGGGCGGTGGTTTCGGGGTCTGCAGGTGGAGGACTTATCGAAATCTGGAAGCCCCCTTTAACAAGGTGGCCACCAGATCCCGGCTCCCCACCCTATGTGAATGAGTATGGGGTACATTGTACCCCTTCCCATTCACCTAAAAAATGTGTCAAAGAAATAAAACCTTCGCTCAGGTTTCTTCTCCCTCCAGTGATGTCTTCATCCTCCCGTTCTCCTCGCCGAGCTGATGTCTTCTTCCTCTGGTTCTTCCCTTTCCTTTCTGTCTTGCAGTGTTCTTTGGGGCAGTGACAACCCCGTCACGTGGGGTTCATGAAATGAAGATCGGATCTATCATTTTTCAGGTGAAGACCGGCGATATAACCAAAGAGAAGACCGATGTCATTGTAAATTCTTCCAACCGAGACTTCACTCTGTACTCAGGTGATTCATCCTGACCCCGAAATCCAAATATCAGATTATAGATTAATTCGTGCAGAAATCCAGAAAAATCCAAGGGATCCAAACAAAGTCCTAGATCGGACGGTAGTACAGATAATACAATGATGAGGATAGTATAAAAAAAGCTTGTCTGAGGAGAGGAGTGTGAATAGAGTACATGAAGGCTGTAGAGGTGATCGGGGTGGGGGAGGGGAACCTCAGAGAAGTTCTGGGTGGAGGAGAGTGAGGACATGACTGGAGAAGGAGAGGGGGGGTCATGTGTGGTTGTATTTGGAAACTGGTGAGGGGATGTATAGAATGGCACTGGCAGGCAAAAGGGTGTACAGGTAAGAAGCGGTGTCACGAGCGCGCTGCCCGCCGAGGTCCCTGTGACCGTGACCGCGGGTCCCTCAGACTCGATGTCCGCCGGGTGCCCGCGATCGTGTCTCGGAGAGGAAGAACGGGGAGATGCTTATGTAAACATAGCATTCCCCATTCTGCCTAGTGACAGGACAGTGATCTACTGCTCTCTGTCCTGTGTGTTCAAGCCCCTCCCCCCCACAGTTAGAATCACTCCCTAGGACACACTTAACCCCTTCACTGCCCCCTAATTGTTAACCTCTTCACTGCCAGTGTCATTAACACAGTAATCAATGCATTTTTAATCACACTGATTGCTGTATAAATGACAATGGTTCCAAAAATGTGTCAAAAATGTCCGATGTGTCCGCCATAATGTCGCAGTCCCGATAACAGTCACTGATCGCCGCCATTACTAATAAAAAAAAAAAATAAAAAAAAAAATGCCATATAACTATCCCCAATTTTGTAGACTCTATAAATTTTGCGCAAACCAATCAATAAACGCTTATTACGTTTTTTTTTTTTTTTTTTTTTACAAAAAATATGTAGAAGAATACATATCGGCCTAAACTGAGGAAAAAGGAAAAAAATAGCTTTTTTTATATATTTTTTGGGGATATTTAAAATATTGCGTTTTTTTTTTTTTCAAAACTGTCGCCTTTTTTTTTGTTTATAGCGCAAAAAATAAAAACCGTAGAGGCGATCAAATACCACCAAAAGAAAGCTCTATTTGTGGGGAAAAAAAGGACGTCAATTTTGTTGGGGTGCCACGTCACACGACCGCGCAATTGTCAGTTAAAGCAACGCAGTTCCGAATCGCAACAAAAAAAAGCTCTCGTCTTTGGGCAGCCTAATGGTCCGGGGCTGAAGTGGTTAATTATTGAGAACATTTAAATTTTTTTTTGATTTGTTATATAACAAAAGTAAAAAAATATTTTTTTTTGTGTTTTTTTTTTTTTTTTCGTTTTTTTTATAATAAAAAAAAATGTAAAACCGCAGTGGTGATCAAATTCCCCAAAAGAAAGCTCTACTTGTGTGAAATTCCGACAGCAAAACCGCTGGTGTGTACAGGGCATTAGTCTTAGGACTAAAATGGCATTTTAGTTTTAGTCCCGTTTTAGTCCTCTGCAATTTGCTTTGGTTTTAGTTGTATTTAGTCGACTAAATCTCCAGTACATTTTAGTCGACTAAAACTAATTTTAGTCCTCTAAAATCGAATGGGTGTAGTTAAATTGTAATGCAGTGTTTAACCGCTTGCGGACCAGCCGCCGCAGTTTTACTGCGCAAAATCGCGTAACTGTATACGTGATCTCGCGAGGTCCAGATAGCGGGGCGCGGGCGCCCGCCTCGAGCTCCGTTAGTGTGACCGCGGGTCCCATGGACTCGATGTCCGCGGGAATACCCGCGATCGTCCCACGGAGAGGAAGAACGGGGAAATGCTGATGTAAACAAGCATTTCCCCTGTTCTGCCTAGTGACACTGACACTGATCACAGTGATCGGGAGCGGTGATCAGTGTAGTGTCACACAAGGAACCCCCCCCCCCCCACAGTTAGAATCACTCCCTAGGACACACTTAACCCCTACAGTGCCCCCTAGTGGTTAACCCCTTCACTGCCAGTCACATTTACACAGTAATCAATGCATTTTTAATCGCACTGATTGCTGTATAAATGTGAATGGTCCCAAAATAGAGCCAAAAATGTCCGATGTGTCCGCCATAATGTCGCAGTCATGGTAAAAATCGCAGATCGATTACTAGTAAAAAAAAAAATTATTAATACAAATGCCATAAAACTATCCCCTATTTTGTAAACGCTATAACTTTTGCGCAAACCAATCAATAAACATTTATTGCGATTTTTAAAAAAATTTTTTTTTTACCAAAAATATGTAGAAAAATACGTATCGGCCTAAACTGAGGGAAAAAAAAAATGTATATATTTTTTTGGGATAATTATTATAGCAAAAAGTAAAAAATAATGTTTTTTTTTCAAAATTGTCGCTCTTATTTTATTTATAGCGCAAAAAATAAAAATCGCAGAGGTGATTAAATACCACCAAAAGAAAGCTCTATTTGTGGGAAAAAAAGGACGTCAATTTTGTTCGGGAGCCACCTAACACGACCGCGCAATTGTCAGTTAAAGCGACGCAGTGCCGAATCACAAAAAGTGCTCTGGTCAGGAAGGGGGGTAAATCCTTCCGGGGCTGAAGTGGTTAAGCATTTCTCTACAATTTCCAAATTCATTATATACGGCTGGAGTGAAATATCTCATATCTTATTATTGATGGTATTGAGGTGTGAACACCCACTACAGACCCGGGTTCATTTTGACATCAAATTTTAACTTAGTTTTAGTTTTTTGACCAGGGCTTTTTTTCAGCGGGAACGCGGGGGAACGCAGTTCCGGCACCTTCAGCACTGAATGTATTCTATGGCAAGGTGTGCTGGAGGGTCAATTGATGCTGACTGCTGGGGGATCTATTGTCACTGGGGATCTATTTTTTTGTGGGGATCTATTGTTGCTGCGGTGGTATTTTGTTGCGGGGGGTCCATTGGGGGAGGTCTGTTGCTGTGTGTGGGGGGATCTATTGTTGCTGTGGTGGGGTCTGTTGCTGCTTGGGTGGGGTCTATCAAATTCCATACAATTTAGTAGCACAAACTGATACTTGGTTCTGCATTCTCTAAAAGGAGCGGTACTGGGAGGTGGGTAGGGGGTGGAGCCAAGAGACAGTGCTCAGAGGTGGGTACGGGGGTGGAGCCAAGAGACAGTGCTCTGAGGTGGGTACGGGGGTGGAGCCAAGAGACAGTGCTCAGAGGTGGGTACAGGGGTGGAGCCAAGAGACAGTGCTCAGAGGTGGGTACGGGGGTGGAGCCAAGAGACAGTGCTCAAAGGTGGGTACTGGGGAGGAGCCAAGAGACAGTGCTCAGAGGTGGGTACAGGGGTGGAGCCAAGAGACAGTGCTCAGAGGTGGGTACGGGGGTGGAGCCAAGAGACAGTGCTCGGAGGTGGGTACTGGGGAGGAGCCAAGAGACAGTGCTCAGAGGTGGGTACTGGGGAGGAGCCAAGAGACAGTGCTCAGAGGTGGGTAGGGGGGTGGAGCCAAGAGACAGTGCTCGGAGGTGGGTATGGGGGTGGAGCCAAGAGACAGTGCTCGGAGGTGGGTATGGGGGTGGAGCCAAGAGACAGTGCTCGGAGGTGGGTATGGGGGTGGAGCCAAGAGACAGTGCTTGGAGGTGGGTACTGGGGAGGAGCCAAGAGACAGTGCTCAGAGGTGGGTATGGGGAGAAGAGCCAAGAGACAGTGCTCGGAGGTGGGTATGGGGGGTGGAGCCAAGAGACAGTGCTCGGAGGTGGGTATGGGGGTGGAGCCAAGAGACAGTGCTCAGAGGTGGGTACTGGGGAGGAGCCAAGAGACAGTGATCAGAGGTGGGTACTGGGGAGGAGCCAAGAGACAGTGCTCAGAGGTGGGTACGGGGGCGGAGACGAAGGGTGAATTATAAGGGGGGAGTTCCTGCACCCATTCTCTGAGAAAAAAAGCCATGCTTTTGACTAAAATGGCATTTTAATTTTAGTCGTATTTTAGGCATCTCAATAGTTTTAGTTTTAGTCGACTAAAATGGTATTAGGTTAGTCAACTAAAATGTTTTAGTCGACCAAATTAACACCAGTCTGCGGCTGTACAGGTTGAGGAGATATTAATTTTACCTCCATGTAATCCTTATTATAGATCTTATTATAGACTCACCTGGAGGTAAAAATTACAAATGAGGGGATACAACATCTTTAAAGTAGCGCAGTGCTGAATAGCAAAAAAATGTCCTGGCCATGAAGGGGGGTAAAACCTTCCGGAGGGCGAGAGGTTGAAGCTCTATGAATTGAGCCTCATTGTGTTTTTATATTTTTATTTGTAGGAGTTTCTAAAGCGATTCTGGATGCGGCCGGACCGTCTGTTGTATCATCTGCTGTGGCTCTGGGTAAATCTCTGCACTGGACCCGTCCTTGTTTTATTCTTTGTTTTTGTCAAAAATGTTTTTCATGTGTAAAAAAAAAAAGAGACAATCAAAATGTTTCAGATGTCGGAAGATTTACACTCACCGGACACTTTATTGGGACCCCTTGCTAGTAGCGGGTTGGACCTCCTTTGGCCTTCATTCTTGGTGGCATAGATACAACAAGGTGTTGGAAACGTTCCTCAGAGATTCTCCTCCATAGTGACCTGATAACATCACACAGTTGCTGCAGATTTGTCAGCTGCACATCCATGATGCCGATCTTCTGTTCCACCACATCCCAAAGGTGCTCCATTGGATGAGATGTGGTGAGTGTGGAGGCCATTGGAGGACAGGGACCTCATTGTCCAGTGGTGAGATGATTGGAGGACAGGGACCTCATTGTCCAGTGGTGAGATGATTGGAGGACAGGGACCTCATTGTCCAGTGGTGAGATGATTGGAGGACAGGGACCTCATTGTTCAGTGGTGAGATGACTGGAGCTTTGTGACATGGTGCATTATCCTGCCGGGAGTCATAAAGGGATGGACATGGTCAGCAACAATACTCAGGTACCCCATCCCCCACACCATTACACCCCCACCACCAGCCTGAACCGGTGATATCCCATCCCCCACACCATTACACCCCCACCACCAGCCTGAACCGGTGATATCCCATCCCCCACACCATTACACCCCCACCACCAGCCTGAACCAGTGATATCCCATCCCCCACACCATTACACCCCCACCACCAGCCTGAACCGGTGATACCCCATCCCCCACACCATTACACCCCCACCACCAGCCTGAACCGGTGATATCCCATCCCTCACACCATTACACCCCACCACCACCAGCCTGAACCGGTGATACCCCATCCCCCCACACCATTACACCTCCACCACCAGCCTGAACTGGTGATACCCCATCCCCCACACCATTACACCCCCACCACCAGCCTGAACCGGTGATATCCCATCCCCCACACCATTACACCCCCACCACCAGCCTGAACCGGTGATATCCCATCCCCCACACCATTACACCCCCACCACCAGCCTGAACCGGTGATATCCCATCCCCCACACCATTACACCCCCACCACCAGCCTGAACCGGTGATATCCCATCCCCCACACCATTACACCCCCACCACCAGTCTGAACCGGTGATATCCCATCCCCCCACACCATTACACCCCCACCACCAGCCTGAACCGGTGATATCCCATCCCCCACACCATTACACCCCCACCACCAGCCTGAACCGGTGATATCCCATCCCCCACACCATTACACCCCCACCACCAGCCTGAACCGGTGATATCCCATCCCCCACACCATTACACCCCCACCACCAGCCTGAACCGGTGATATCCCATCCCCCCACACCATTACACCCCCACCACCAGCCTGAACCGGTGATATCCCATCCCTCACACCATTACACCCCCACCACCAGCCTGAACCGGTGATATCCCATCCCCCCACCACCAGCCTGAACCGGTGATATCCCATCCCCCACACCATTACACCCCCACCACCAGCCTGAACCAGTGATATCCCATCCCCCCACACCATTACACCCCCACCACCAGCCTGAACCGGTGATATCCCATCCCCCACACCATTACACCCCCACCACCAGCCTGAACTGGTGATATCCCATCCCCCACACCATTACACCCCCACCACCAGCCTGAACCGGATGTGTTGTGTGATCAGAGATGGTATTCTGCATACCTTGGGTGTAACGAGGGGTTATTTGAGTTACAGTTGTCTTTCTATCATCTGGAACCAGTCTGCCCATTCTCCTCTGACCTCAACAAGGCATTTTCCTCCACACAACTGCTGTTCACTGGATATTTTCTCTTTTTCCCACCATTCTCTGTAATCCCGAGAGATGGTTGTGTGTGAAATTCCTAGAAATACTCAGACCGGCCTGTCTGTCACCAACAACCATGCCACGTTCAAAGTCACCGACATCCCCTTTCTTCCCCATTCTGATGCTCGGTTAGAACTTCAGCAAGTCGTCTTCACCACGTCTAGATGCCTGAATGCATTGAGTTGCTTCCATGTGATTGGCTGATTAGCAATTTGTGTTACCGAGCAACTGAACAGGTGTACCTAATAAAGTGTCCGGTGAGTGTAGAGGGAAAGAGGCTTCAACCATTGGGGTTTTCATGGATGATGGATGCTCTCCAGGTGCCACCAAAGGATATTCTGTGTACATTTATGTTTGTTTCCATCTCTGACAGGTTCCCAACCTCATAATGGATACGTCATCACTGGGCCTGGAAACCTCAAACGATGTAAATGGATTCTTCATGTGATAGGACCAAAATTCAGGATGATTGTCCTGGATATCCTGCAGGAGTGTGAGAAGTATCAGGCCTTTTCTGTCACCTTCCCCGCTGTGGGAACAGGTATGATCAATACATCACAGACAGTTCTACTTCCATGTGCAAGAAAAAAATAAGTGTTCCTCTCTGAACCCAATAACCACCGACTCAGTCCGGGAGCTTTACTGCACAGGAAGGTGTTCTACACATCTCACATGCTTCATGGGATGGTCAGCAGAGTGTTGTCCATGTAGAACCCTCCTAGATAGGTTCTAGGGTTTGTACAGTTAGGATAGGATAGCTGGGTTTCTCTACCGTCTATTAGTCAGGACTGCTCATGGTGCTTTGGTGCTGTTTGAGTTTGCTTTGAGCTCCTCCTGCCTTCTGGAAGCTACAAGAAACTTCCAGAACATAAGCAGAAACTAGACCAATGAACAGCATGAATCAGAGGCGTAACTAGGTCCTTCAGGACCCCGGTGCAAGAAACCGTGATGGGCCCCCCTGAGCCCCCTAGATCCATACCCCACGGCTTCCAATTTTTATCCTTCAGATGATCACAGATCACGGTAAAGGGCCAATCACAGCAGCCCTTTATCATGTTATCAGCTGATCACATGTAAACAGACGGCCGGTTATCTGCAGCACTTTCCTCCCACACTGTGTCTGTGTGAGGAAAGGAGAGCTTCTAACCAGCAAGACTGTCAGTACATTGTTTACATTGATAATCAGTGCAGCCTATCAGTGCCCATCAATGCTGCCTATCGCTGCCCATCAATGCCACTTATCAGTGCCCATCAATGCTGCCTATCGGTGCTCATCAATGCCATCTATCAGTGCTCATCAATGCCGCCTATCGATGCTCATCAATGCCGCCCATCGATGCTCATCAATGCCGCCCATTGGTGCTCATCAGTGCCCATAAATGCCACCTATCGGTACCTATCGGTGCTCATCAATGCCGCCTATCAGTGCTCATCAATGCCGCTTATCGGTGCTCATCAGTGCTCATCAATGCCACCTATTAGTGCTCATCAATGCCATCTGTCAGTGCTCATCAATGCCATCTATCAGTGCTCATCAATGCTGCCTATCGGTGCTCATCAGTGCCCATAAATGCCACCTATCGGTGCTCATCAATGCCACCTATTAGTGCTCCTCAATACCATCTATCAGTGCTCATCAATGCCGCCTATCAGTGCTCATCAATGCTGCCTATCATTGTTCATCAATGCCACCTATCATTTCTCATCAATGCCGCCTACCAGTGCACATCAGTGGCAACTATCAGTGCTCATCAATACCCATCAGTGCCACCTATCAGTGCCCATCCATTCCATCTATCAGCGCTCAATGCCGCCTATAAGTGCCCATCGGTACAGCCTATGAGTGCTACCATCTATCATTGCTTATCAATGCTGCCTATCAGTGATCATAAATGCCACCTATCAATACCTATCAGTGCCTATCCGTGCCACCTATCATTGCTCATCAATGCCACCTATCAGTGCTCATCAGTACCAATCCGTGCCACTTATCAGTGAACATCAATGCTGCCTATGAGTGCCCATTAGTGCCTCCTATCAGCCCTGTCTATCAATGCCGCCTGCCTCTTCAGCATCTCTCTCATACAGCTCAGAGCTGGCATTGGCAGTTCTCCCTCCCTCCTCTCTCACACGGATGGGAAAGGAGACACTGCGGTAGGTGTGAAGCTAAGGAGCTGCATTTGATCAAAGAAGCAAACTTCCTGCAGTGCTCACGGGAGGGGAGAAGTGGAGGGAGAAGTAGCAGATCGGTTGTCTCCTTTCCCCTCCGTGTGAGGAATGAGTGAGGGACGAAGGAGAACTGTCAATGGCAGCTCTGAGCTGTATGAGACACTCTCTGCTCAGAGCCCTGGGACTAGCAACCCTGCTGGGGCCCCCGACAGCGGCGGAACGCCAGGTCCCGATAGCAAGTTTGACTATTGTGACCCTGGTAGTTCCGCCACTAGCATGAATATGAATACAGTTCTGGCCAATTACAGGGGAGGGTTGCCCCATTGCTCGTTGGGAGCTGGTAATTATATTCTTTGAGCACATGGGCTCAATGTCTTTCCAGTGGTGGATTGCACCATGTCATAGTGGAGACAGGCTTGCCCCCTCTGGCATCTGCTGCCATGCAGCCTCAGGTAGGAGTCCTGAGGGCCTGAAGTCAAAGAGGGTGACCCTGGCTCTACAGAGAGCTGGCTGAGAGGGCTGTCTATTGAAGATTCAGTCTGGTATCACTGGTATAGAGTGTCGCTTGGAAGTTAGAAGTAGACTACCAGCTATCCATGGACATTTTTTGAGTACAGATAACATAAAGGATCCATAGACTTGTGTTTTTAACGTCCTCGTGGTGCATAGAGTCAGCTAAGGGTCCAGAAAAGGGAACTCTGGAGAGTGTTCTGAAGAGCTCTGTCCATTTACTCTGTAGCACCCTCTAGTTAAGTAGCTGCTAGCATGAGTTTTTTTTCTGATGGAGTAGGAAAATGTAGGGAGGTCTAGCTGGTGGGGGCAGATAGGCAATGTAGGCAGGTCTAGCTGGCAGGGCTGGGTGACTCACAGGTAGCATCACTGTCATCTCCCTCTTCTTTCTAGAAGGTGCTAGAAAGGGAGGTGGGGAGGAGAGATGGAACTGCCTGGGGTATTTTTGAAGAGCTTTGACCAATCCCCAACTTAGATTGGCAGGGGTGGGCCTCTTTGAAATACCCAGGGTCAGCCCAGCTGGGGAGGAGTTGTCCGGTAGCAGAGCTGGAGTGAGAGAGTGTGGAGGCTGTCGGGGCCTATGGGGAGCTCCCCAGTCTGGGAGGGGGATGACCTCGGGCTGGGGCTCGGGTGCATGCAGGAGAGGAGAGAAGATCCTGGAAGAGAGGCACATAAACACTGCTAAGAGACTCCAGGGAGGACAACTGGTCACAGCCAGGAGGGCTGGTGAGTGAGCACAGTCGGGAGGACAGGGGATGCACACCTGAGAGAACTGGGAGATTGCAGTTTGAGAGGGTGCAGAACCAGAAGAGAGAGAGGACTGTGGGAAGGGCAGTGGAGAGAGGACATTACAGTCAGGCTGGCTGGCGAGACCTGAAGAGAGCTATCTGGAATTGGTAGCTGAGTAGAGGACAGTTAGCACCAGAACTATTTCTACACCATAGGGGCCCGAGGCCCCTGCCTGCAAAAGTCAGTCCACTGAGGCCTGGCTGAGTTAGTGTCAGGCCTAACCATGCGGTGCTAGCTAGGCTGGAGAAGCAACAGTCTGCAGCAAGTGAAGAGCTGGAGGAGTAACAGTCTGCAGCAAGTGAAGGGAAGAGGTCTTAAGCAAGAGTTTGTGCTGGAGAGAAGACTGGAGTGTATATACAGGAGAGTATATAGTTGCCCCAAGCAAGTGCTACCAAATCTACTGGGCATCCCATATTTCCCTTACCCCATCTAAGTTCAATCCCCTCAATAAAAAAACAAACAAAAAAACAAAGCTTATGGACTGATCTGTGTCTCTGAGTGCCTGAGAGATGGATGTCGGGCTGGGCAGGGTGAACCACAGCATTCAGCAACCCCTACGGGGCAACCCCTACTCTTTGCTACATGGAACTTTGCTCTAACTCGGTGGTCTCCAAACTATGACAACTACAGATGTGGCCCTTTGCTTGCTTTTACCCGGCCGTTGGGGCCATAGTTCCCCCCAATGACACCAATGAAGGGTAACAATTCATCCCACTAACACCGATGATGGGGCACAATTTTCCCCACTGACACCAACAATGGGGCCTAATGACACTAATGATGGGGCACAATTCCTCCCACCTATACCAATAATGGGACACAATTTCTCCCAATGACACCAACAATGGGGCCCAATGACACCCAATGATAGGGCACTATTCCTCCCAATAGGGTCTGTCACGGAACGTCCCACACTCCGCTTGAGTGCTTCCGTCAGTATACCGCTTCCTATGTTCTGGAACACGAGTCCAATGGATCCGGCTATAGGAACCCCCAAGAACTAGACAACACCAGTCTTGGAGTACATCAGGACTAACTCTTTATTTGAGATCTCACACAAATTTATACAGCAGAGATGACTCAAAGCTAACCTAATTAACATGAGCTAATTTACTAAAAACATTTACCCAGACCAGATGACAGACTTGTGGGCACCGAGCTTCACACAGTAGTATAAACACAATAGCTGGAGCTAATTACAATTAACAATACAAACATAACCTAATTAACCTAATTAACATGAGCTCCAATAGGAGTCGTCCCGTCTCCTACATTGTATAGAGGACAATGTGATCAGCTCATTCAATTAACATAAACACAGGTAGTTGGAGTTGATGACACCAGCATCTCCTCACAGGATGTGTCCCAACAGTAGGGATGAGCTTCGTGTTCGAGTCGAACCCATGTTCGACTCGAACATCGGCTGTTCGATCGTTCGCCGAATTGCGAACGTTATGGGCCGTTCGCGCTAAATTCGTGTGGCGCGTCACGGCCCATAATTCACTGCGGCATCGCAGTGCATTGCTGGCTGATGATTGGCCAAGCATGCACTATGACCCGCATGCTTGGCCAATCACAGCGCCGTCAGTAGAGAGAGCTGTAATTGGCCAAAGCCAGGGTGGCTTTGGCCAATTATGGCTCAGGGGATTTAGTACACACCCCACATTATATAAGGCCGCCTGCACGGCGGCCCTGTGTAGTGTGTGTTCCGGTGTGCTGAGAGATAGAGAGAGAGAGAGACAGTGTCATTTGATTTGAGTTAGATAGATTAGGCAGAACAGTCAGTCAGTTAGCTGCACTTACAGTGTATTGTGTATATATATGCATCCCAGGTGTTGCATATATATATATACACTGTATTCAGTTTAGCTAGATCCGTTCCTGTTATCTTCTATCTAGACTATTTACATTTAATGCAGTGCGTCCTGCTCACAGTGTTCAGCTAGATCCGTTCCTGCTATTTACATTTAGTGCAGTGCGTCCTGCTCACAGTGTTCAGCTAGATCCGTTCCTGTTATCTTCTAGACTATTTACATTTAGTGCAGTGCGTCCTGCTCACAGTGTTCAGCTAGATCCGTTCCTGCAATTTACATTTAGTGCAGTGCGTCCTGCTCACAGTGTTCAGCTAGATCCGTTCCTGCTATTTATATTTAGTGCAGTGCGTCCTGCTCACAGTGTTCAGCTAGATCCGTTCCTGCTATTTACATTTAGTGCAGTGCGTCCTGCTCACAGTGTTCAGCTAGATCCGTTCCTGTTATTTACATTTAGTGCAGTGCGTCCTGCTCACAGTGTTCAGCTAGATCCGTTCCTGCTATTTACATTTAGTGCAGTGCGTCCTGCTCACAGTGTTCAGCTAGATCCGTTCCTGCTATTTACATTTAGTGCAGTGCGTCCTGCTCACAGTGTTCAGCTAGATCCGTTCCTGCTATTTACATTTAGTGCAGTGCGTCCTGCTCACAGTGTTCAGCTAGATCCGTTCCTGTTATCTTCCTACTGACAGGCAGGCTTGTCTGGTTACAGTATATAAAGCTACCTGAAGAAAATTACAGGTGTTCTATTTGATCCTATTAGTACCACGGTCAGGCAGCTAGACTATTTACATTTAGTACAGTGCGTCCTGCTCACAGTGTTCAGCTAGATCCGTTCCTGTTATCTTCCTACTGACAGGCAGGCTTGTCTGGTTACAGTATATAAAGCTACCTGAAGAAAATTACAGGTGTTCATTTTGATCCTATTAGTACCACGGTCAGGCAGCTAGACTATTTACATTTAGTACAGTGCGTCCTGCTCACAGTGTACAGCTAGATCCGTTCCTGTTATCTTCCTACTGACAGGCAGGCTTGTCTGGTTACAGTATATAAAGCTACTTGAAGAAAATTACAGGTGTTCTATCCCAGCTTAGTGCAGCTACAGGCCATTAGTATGTCTGGAAGGCCAAGAAGGAGAGGCAGACAGTCACAAGCCAATAAGAGAGGGCAAGCAGGCTCTGTGTCTAGTGCTGGTCGTGGAGACGGTGCATCCTCATCAGCACGTGGCCATGGGACACGCTTGGCCTTTTTTTCGGCAGCTGGCCGTGTTGAGCCGCAACATGCGGAAGACTTGGTCGAGTGGATGACCAAGCCGTCCTCATCCTCCTCATCCTCTCTCACCCATGCCCAGGGTGCTTTGTCTGGCAAAGCAGCGGCCTCTTCCCTCAGCTCAATGTCATCAGTGACTCCTTCCCTAACTCCACCATGTCCTCATGAGGATTCCCTCGAACTGTTTGACCACAGTGTTGGGTACATGCTCCAGGAGGATGCCCAGCGTTTGGAAGGCTCTGATGACGATACTGAGCTCGATGAAGGCAGTAACATGAGCACGGACAGAGGGGGTGCCCAAGAAGGACAGCAATCTGGCAGTCATGCTCCCCCTGCTGCAGCATACTGCCAGGTTTGCTCCAGTGATGAGGAGGGAGGGGATGATGAGGTCACTGACTCAACGTGGGTGCCTGATAGGAGAGAGGAGGAGGAGGAGGAGGAGGAGGAGGAGGAGGCGGCGGCACATCACCAACGAGGCAGGATGCCCTCCAGGGGCCAGCCTAAGGGCAGCACATTGACTGCATCACACCCCAAAGCTCCACATGTGCAGGGCGCTGCAGTCTCTGCGCGTTATTCAAAAAGTTCTTTGGTGTGGGCCTTTTTTGAGACGAGTGCATCAGATCGCACCGCTGCTATTTGCAACATATGTCTCAAGCGTATCTCGCGTGGCCAAAACATCTCCCGCTTGGGTACCACATGCTTGACCAGACATATGTTGACCTGCCATGCAGTTCGTTGGCAAGCGTATCTAAAAGACCCACACCAAAGAACAAAGAGGATCTCTCCTTGCTCCTCATCAGCTGAGATTTCCAACCCCACTAGACCTTCAGTCCTCTCTGAGACCTGCAGTGAGAGGAATGAAGGTGTAGAATTAGGTGTGTCACAGCCAAGTACTTGTGGGCAATCTGCTTTTGGTACACCGACGTCAGATTGTACCAGGCAAATTTCCCTGCCCCAGCTGCTGCACCGCCGAAAGAAGTTTGCTCCCAGCCATCCACATGCCCAGCGGTTGAATGCTAGCTTGGCAAAATTGCTAGCACTTCAACTGCTGCCTTTTCAGTTGGTAGACTCTGCCCCCTTCCGTGAGTTTGTGGAATGTGCGGTTCCTCAGTGGCAGGTACCCAAACGCCACTTTTTCTCACGGAAGGCGATTCCGGCTCTCTACCGGCATGTGGAAGGCAATGTCCATGCCTCGCTGGACAGGGCGGTCAGCGGTAAGGTGCATATTACCGCTGACTCATGGTCCAGCAGGCATGGACAGGGACGTTACCTAAGTTTCACGGCGCATTGGGTGACTCTGCTGGCAGCTGGGAAGGATGCAGGACAAGGTGCAGTAGTGTTGGAGGTTGTTCCGCCACCACGCCTCCAAAATGCTGATTGTGACACACCTCTCTCCTCCACCCCCTCCTCTTCTTCTTCCTCTATGGCCTCTTCCTCGGAACCAGCGGTGCTCCGTAGGCGTTCAAGGGGCTACGCAAGTACGCAGGCCAAAAGATGCCATGCGGTGCTTGAGCTGGTGTGCTTGGGGGACAGGAGCCACACTGGGGCAGAGGTTTTGTCAGCTCTGCAGGGGCAGGTTCAGAGGTGGTTGACGCCACGCCAACTTAAGGCAGGAATGGTGGTTTGCGACAATGGCACCAACCTCCTCTCTGCCCTCCGACAGGGACAAATGACCCATGTGCCCTGTTTGGCTCACGTCCTTAACTTGGTGGTGCAGCGGTTCTTGGGCAGGTACCCGGGCTTACAGGATGTCCTGAGGCAGGCCAGGAAAGTCTGTGTGCATTTCCGCCGGTCATATAATGCCAGTGCTCGGCTGACGGACCTCCAAAAGGAGTTTAACCTGCCCAAGAACCGCCTAATCTGTGACATGCCCACCAGGTGGAACTCAACGTTGGCCATGCTGCAGCGGCTGCACACGCAGCAGAGGGCCATCAATGAGTACCTGTGCGACTATGCACCAGGACAGGGTCAGGGGAGCTTGGTTTTTTTTCCCCACGCCAGTGGGCCATGATCAGGGATGCATGCACTGTCCTGTCACCATTCGAGGAGGCCACGAGGATGGTGAGCAGTGACAGTGCATGCATCAGTGACACTGTCCCCCTTGTCCACCTGTTGGAGCACACGCTGCGTGGAATAATGGACAGGGCACTTGAGGCAGAACAGAGGCAGGAAGAGGAGGACTTCCTTAGCTCTCAAGGCCCCCTTTATCCAGACAGTGTTCCTGCGTGCCCGCCGATCACACAGGAAGAGGACGAGGAGGAAGAGGAGGAGGAGGAAGATTGTGTCAGTATGGAGGTGGAGCCTGGCACTCAGCATCAGCAGCAGTCTTTAAGGGATCAGTCCCAAGAAACACATGGACTTGTACGTGGCTGGGAGGAGGTGGCTGCGGACCATGTCGTTCTTAGTGACCCAGAGGACTCCGGACCGAATGCCTCAGCAAACCTACGCTGCATGGCCTCCCTGATCCTGCAAAGCCTGCGTAAGGATCCTCGTATTCGTGGTATCAAGGAGAAGGACCAATACTGGCTGGCAACCCTCCTTGATCCACGTTACAAGGGTAAGGTTGCGGACCTTATCTTGCCATCGCAGAGGGAGCAGAGGATGAAACATCTTCGGGAGGCCTTGCAGAAAGGTCTGTGCAACGCGTTCCCAGAGACTGGGAGGTTACAAACTCCTGTTTCTGGACAACGTGTTGCTGAGGCTTCGGTCAGTCAAAGAAGGAGCGGTGGAGAAGGTGGCCGTCTGACCGATGCGTTCAGACAATTTTTTGGTCCGCAGCCCCAAGGTATGATCGGTTCCAGCAACCATCGCCAGCGTCTGTTTTATATGGTGCAGGAATACCTAGGGGCAAGATCAGACTTGGACACCTTTCCCACCGAAAATCCTCTGGGTTACTGGGTCTTGAGGATGGATCACTGGCCAGAGCTTGCACAGTATGCAATTGAGCTACTGGCCTGTCCTGCATCCAGCGTTCTTTCGGAACGCACATTCAGTGCTGCTGGAGGCGTGGTAACCGATCACAGGGTGCGTCTGTCCACCGACTCGGTCGATCGGCTGACCTTCATAAAAATGAATGAGTCTTGGATCACCACCAGCTACCAAGCACCTGATGCTGATGTAACCGAATAATTTTTTTTGAAATCTCAGATCCCTTCAAAGACTGCCTATGCTGATGCTGAGTGACTATCCCTGAGTAATTATCCTCTTCCTCCTCAATCATCACGCTGATAGCTTGTAAGAACATTTTTGGTTCTGGGCGCCACCACCAGTGCCTAAGGCACAATTTTTCAGCCCCTGTTTAACAGGGGCGTGTAATTACAATTTTTGATGTAATACTTTGCAGCAGGGCTCGTTCCTGCATTCCAACTAGAGTGTCTGTGAGGGGTTGCAGTGTTGTGGCACCAGCACCAGTGCCTAAGGCCCAATTTTTCTGCCCCTGTCTAACAGGGGCGTGTAATTACAATTTTTGATGCAATACTTTGCAGCAGGGCTCGTTCCTGCGTTCCAACTAGAGTGTCTGTGAGGGGTTGCAGTGTTGTGGCACCAGCACCAGTGCCTAAGGCCCAATTTTTCTGCCCCTGTCTAACAGGGGCGTGTAATTACAATTTTTGAAGCAATACTTTGCAGCAGGGCTCGTTCCTGCGTTCCAACTAGAGTGTCTGTGAGGGGTTGCAGTGTTGTGGCACCAGCACCAGTGCCTAAGGCCCAATTTTTCTGCCCCTGTCTAACAGGGGCGTGTAATTACAATTTTTGAAGCAATACTTTGCAGCAGGGCTCATTCCTGCGTTCCAACTAGAGTGTCTGTGAGGGGTTGCAGTGTTGTGGCACCAGCACCAGTGCCTAAGGCCTAATTTTTCAGCTCCTGTTCAACAGGGGCATGTAATTACAATTCTTGATCTAATATTTCACAGCAGGGCCCTGTGAGGGCTTACAGTGTTGTGGCCACAGCAATACCTAAGGCCCAAATTTCTGCTGAGTATATAGGGCAGGACCCTACTTTCAAACATCTAACTTACAAATGACTCCTACTTGCAAACGGAAGGAGACAACAGGAAGTGAGATGAAATCTACCCCTAGGAAGGGAAATTCTCTCCTGTAAGAGTTAATATGGGAAAACAATTTCTCCTTTCCACTGATGCTTTCCAATCCTTGTTCCACAAAAAAACCCAAATTTTCAAAAAACATTTTTCATTGGGACAAAAAAGTGAGGTGAAATCTTCTGAAGAGGAGGAAAGACAGCAAAACAAATGTCACAGGGGTGATAACCCTTCCCTATGTTTTCCAAAAAGCTTAGAAAAGATTTTTTGGCTGGAGCTAAACACGTTAAAAATGTTCAAAATTACAAACAGATTCTACTTAACAACAAACCTACAGTCCCTGTCTTGTTTGCACTGCTGTTCAGAGTATATAGGGCCTGGTGGCCCCACACCTTTCCTTATTTTAATTTGGGTGCGGGGTTCCCCTTAATATCCATACAAGACCCAAAGGGCCTGGTAATGGACTGGGGGGTACCCATGCCGTTTGTCTCACTGATTTTCATCCATATTGCCATGACCCGACATGACATTAAACCCGCAAGCAGTTTTAAATGAGATTTTTTCCTTTAAAAATGACATTTGGTGCAGGGACTGTTCTAAACATGGGAAACACGCGTCACTTTACAGGCATACTATAGACACCCCCCAGGTACGATATTTAAAGGAATATTTCACTTTTTTTTTTTACTTTAAGCATCATTAAAATCACTGCTCCCGAAAAAACGGCCGTTTTTAAAAGTTTTTTTTGCATTGATACATGTCCCCTGGGGTAGGACCCGGGTCCCCAAACCCTTTTTAGGACAATACCATGCAAATTAGCCTTTAAAATGAGCACTTTTGATTTCGAACGTTCGAGTCCCATAGACGTCAATGGGGTTCTAACGTTCGTGCGAACTTTCGGTCCGTTCGCGGGTTCTGGTGCGAACCGAACCGGGGGGTGTTCGGCTCATCCCTACCCAACAGTATAATTCAGTCTTATCATTCTAATATGGCATATAAAGGGTTCCCAGAGTCTGTGTGTTTTGGGGGGACATGGAGCTGAATCCAAAGTAACACCAACCCCAGGGTCCCCAGGCATACAGCTCACAGAGAGCACCATTCTCCCAAATGCTAGGGCCCATAATCGGTGGGCAAGAGGCTAGCGTTCAGTCCCCTCCAATAGCTTCTGTCCCCGGTGAGTCTGTCACATTTCTCCCCCATCAAAGGTTGACTAACAAGGTCCCAGACCTCCACCTGGTCTGGACATGTGTTAGTCAGGCAGCGTGAACTCACATAGTCTTCCCGCATGATCTCCTTTCTTGGCTGCAAGGAATAGTTGACCTCAGTAGGTGTGGGGCAGAGGTCATTTACTCTCTGTCTGGCTGCCAGGGCTTCAGCTGGATTGTTTTTAACATTCCTTGGCTCGGTCTGCTGCTGGGCAGAGGGGCCGATCACCCCAGCTTCCTGAAGCTGTAGAGAGACACTAGGTGCTAGGCAGAGGCCAGCGGTGCTCTGCCCTGTTGCCAGCGATTCAGCTGGGAGTAGCAGCTCCACTACATCAGCTTGTCGTCAGAGAGAGGGGCCAACTGCCCCGGCTCCCTGGAACTCCACAGTTGTTGCCGGTGCTGGGCAGAGGTTGGTAGCACTCTGCTCTGTTGCCAGCACTTCTGCTGGGGACTCTGCATCCTCCGCTCCAGCTAACCATTGGGGCAGGAGGCTGGCTTCCTCCACTCCCAAACTGTGTAGTTGCCATTGGAAAAGGGAGCTACTTCCTTTTCCATTCCCTCATCTGGCTGCTGGGACGACATGTCGATGGTACTGTCTCCCAGGTGCACGGATTTTTTCTGGGGAGGAAAGTCCGCTTCCTCCACCCTGGCCAACTGTTGGAGAGGGACAACACACACCTCCTCTCCCTTCTCCCCCTGTATCTGATGCTGTGAAGTGATTGCCACCTTCTCACCCTGAGCCTCCGAAACTGCCACAGGTGTGGGGCAGAGGTCTTGGACCCTCTGTCCGGTTGCCAGCACTTCTGCTGGGGGTTTGCTAAGTGGTTCCTCCTCTACAGAAACGTCTATTAAATCCCCAGTCTCTGGAATTGGTAAAAGTGTGGGACAGAGGTCTTGGACCCTCTGTTCAGTTACCAGATCTTCAGCTGGAGAAGTTTGTTTTAACTCCATCGATGCTGCTGGCAGAAAATCACATGTCCCTGTCAGTGTTGTGGGAGAAAGGCCGACTACCTCTTCTCTCAAGAAGGCCGAAGCCACTGTTGGTGCTGGGCAGAGCACATTGAACTTTGGCCCTGATAGCAGCTCTTCTGCTGGAGGCTCATCAGATTGTTCTTCCTCAGCAGAAAAGTCTATCAAATCCCATGTCTCTGCAACTGGTGTCTGGGGATAAAGGTTCACCATCTCCTGTCTATGGAACCCAGAAGATGCTATCATTTCTGGGCAGAGGTTAGCAGAGCTCTGCCCTGTTGTCAGCACTTCAGGTTTGGGGACGGCAATCTCTGGATTTTCCACTGCAGATTCTCTGGCATGCTGCTGGACAGGCACATGCCTCCATCCAAGATCACCCCATGCAGAAACAGGATCATCAAGGTCAGTCAGCACTTGCTGCATCCGCCATAAGACCTCCACCTCCATAGCTGCGGGGGCAGGTTGGCAAAGCACACTATTACTGTGCCACCTTGCCGACTCTTGAGCCAGGATTTCAGGGTTGTCAGCTGGTATTTCCTGATAGTCCCAGGCAAAGGGAGCCCAGCCCTGGCACTGAGCAATGTCTAGCAGCCGTCCATAGGCGATCTCTAGCTCCCATTCCTGAACGGCCAGAAACTCCAAATCTTCCTGTGCCCAGTGCACTTCCGAAATGTTCAGTAGCCCTTCTCTGAAATCCATGATTTCGTCCAACCGCCACTCCAAATCACTCCCAAAGTTAGAGTCCCCTGTCAGCTTCACATACAACAGTCCCAGGCCACCGTAGCTTAAGCCTTCTGTTGGGCTGTCATGCGCTATCCAGGGACATGCTTGGGATACATGCCACCGGAGGGCTCTGTAGCTCTCATCCAGCTTTATCTCTGCCCAGACCAGCCTGCTTAATTCAGCTGTCTGCTTCTTGTGCGGTTTTTCTCCCAAAAACCGCACGTGCATTCCATACTGTGACCAATACCTTTCCTCGATGGAGGGGAGAACTTTTCCCTGGTGTCGCTGCTCATGGGCTAGCGCTTCTTTCCAGAGTTTGCAGCGAATAGAATCACACCATCCCAGCAGGACCTGCTCTGATACTGGTCCTCTGTGCTGTATCTCCTTCTCTCGCAACCTCCTTCTGAATTCCTCTTCCATGGCGGCTGGTATCTGTACCTCTCCTCTCCTCTCCTGCTATCTGGACCTTGGATCCAGATGGAAGTTTGGATGTCCCAGACTGCAGGAAGCTTTCCCGCTGCTTGCCACCAATGTCACGGAACGTCCCACACTCCGCTTGAGTGCTTCCGTCAGTATACCGCTTCCTAAGTTCTGGAACACGAGTCCAATGGATCCGGCTATAGGAACCCCCAAGAACTAGACAACACCAGTCTTGGAGTACATCAGGACTAACTCTTTATTTGAGATCTCACACAAATTTATACAGCAGAGATGACTCAAAGCTAACCTAATTAACATGAGCTAATTTACTAAAAACATTTACCCAGACCAGATGACAGACTTGTGGGCACCGAGCTTCACACAGTAGTATAAACACAATAGCTGGAGCTAATTACAATTAACAATACAAACATAACCTAATTAACCTAATTAACATGAGCTCCAATGGGAGTCGTCCCGTCTCCTACATTGTATAGAGGACAATGTGATCAGCTCATTCAATTAACATAAACACAGGTAGTTGGAGTTGATGGCACCAGCATCTCCTCACAGGATGTGTCCCAACAGTACAATTCAGTCTTATCATTCTAATATGGCATATAAAGGGTTCCCAGAGTCTGTGTGTTTTGGGGGGACATAGAGCTGAATCCAAAGTAACACCAACCCCAGGGTCCCCAGGCATACAGCTCACAGAGAGCACCATTCCCCCAAATGCTAGGGCCCATAATCGGTGGGCAAGAGGCTTGCGTTCAGTCCCCTCCAATAGCTTCTGTCCCGGGTGAGTCTGTCACAGGGTCCACATCATGCTTCCTTCCTTTCAACATAAGAAGATGTTCAGCAGTGCCATCAGCACAGAACTGGCAGAAATCAGTGGGGCCCAGGTACACCCATCTACTGTCCAGAGAAGTCTGGAGGAAATCAGTGGGACCCAAGTACACCCATCTACTGTCTGGAGAAGTCTGGTGGAAACCAGTGGGACCCATGTTCACCCATCTACTGTCCAAAGAAGTGTGGTGGAAACAAGTGGGACCCAGGTACCCCCATCTACTGTCAGGAGGAAACCAATGGGACCCAGGTACACCCATCTACTGTCCAGAAAACTCAGGAGGAAATCAGTGGGACCCAAGTACACCCATCTACTGTCTGGAGAAGTCTGGTGGAAACCAGTGGGACCCAGGTACCAACATATACTGTCTGGAGAAGTCTGTAGGAAACCAGTGGGACCCATGTTCACCCATCTACTGTCCAAAGAAGTGTGGTGGAAACAAGTGGGACCCAGGTACCCCCATCTACTGTCTTGAGGAAACCAGTGGGACCCAGGTACGCTCATCTACTGTCCGAAGAAGTTTGATGGAATTCAGTGGAACACAAGTACACTCATCTACTAACTGGGAAGTCTGGAGGAAAACAGTGGGACCAAGGTACACCCATCTACTGTGCAGAGAAGTCTTCATCTACTCCTATCCATTAGTCTCCCATCTACTCAGTCTTTAGTGGCAAAGGCCTGGTGGAAACCAGTGGCACCCAGGTACCCTTTATCAACTGTCCGAACATGTCTGGTGGAAACCAGTTGGACCCAGGTACACCAAGCTACTGTGCAGAGAAGTCTTCATCTTCATGGAAGAATTGCAGCCAAAATGCCTCAGACGTGGAAACAAGGCTAAGCCACTCAACTATGCAGGAAAACATAGGAACTGGGGGGCAGGAAATGGCTGCAAGTGCTCTGGACTAAGGAGTCACAATGTGAAATATTTGGCTGTATCAGGAGGCAGTTTGTTGGGGGAGGGCTACATAATGGTACAATAATCAGTGTCTGCTGCCAACTGTGAAGCATGGTGGAGGTTCCTTGCAAGTTGGGGCTGCATTTCTGCAAATGGAGTTGGAGATTTGGTCAGGATTAATGGTGTCCTCAATGCTGAGAAATCCAGGCAGATACTTCTCCATCATGCCATAGCATCAGGGAGGTGTGTGATTGGCCTCAATTTTATTCTGCAGCAGGACAACCATCCCAAACATACTGCCAATGTCATTAAGAACTATCTTCGTTGTAAAAAAGAAGCCCTGAAGTGATGTTTTGGCCTGCACAGAGCCCTGATCTCACCATCATGTCTGGGATGACATGAAGAGACAGAAGGACTGGAGGCAGCCGACATTCACAGAAGATCTGTGCTTAGTTCACCAAGATGTACATAGAACAACCTACCTGCCGAGTTCCTTCAACAATTGTATGCAAGTCTACTCTCTTCTATTTCTCGGGAACTCTATGTAGCACTACCCCTGTAGGGGTCACCGAGTATAGATTTCCCTGGGCCTCCCTCTAATAATCCTGCAGCCAGGCATTTTCACACAACCAGATGCACACTCATCCACTCGTTATCCAATGACCAGTCTAGGGGATTTGATTTTTTGTATTTATTGGTAGAACTTGAATAGGAGAAGGGATTAGTGGGATACTCCAACTTTAACTATGCACAGATGAGGACAAATCTCACTTGGTTGAACTGAATAGCAGACCCTCTGCTGAACCATACAGCATTTGTATGGAAGAATAAGTCCTTTGCTTGCTCCGGCAGCAGACTCCAGAATGAACCCTGATTTTTCGGGACATTAACCAGTATCCCTTTAGCTGGCCCCTGTCCACTGACTTTACTAGCTTGCAGGGATGGCCCTCACAGAACAGGCCCATAGACTTAGTTCTGTACTCACAGTAGCCAGGAACAGATCCTTCTAGGAGTATCTCTCTCCCAGTTCCCAGTCAGTTCTGCAGGACATCTGGGTTGCAGCTTCTGCAACTCTGGCCCTCAGGTTGACTACCTGAGGCCGCATGGCAGCCTGTACACAGGAGGGGCAGCGACCCCCCCTTCCTCCGGGACCACGCTCTCCAGCCGAAGACCCTGTAAACATGTGCTCTCTTGTGATAAATACAGTCACCCAGCATGCCTTGAAGCACCTTCCTCTGCTAATGGCTACGGCTGTATCTACACCCATGATCCCATTTGTCAGGTTTCCACCCACTGTCCAATATGCCCCTTCCTATTGGACTAGTGTGAAACAGGCAGACAACATGAGCAGCATCTGATCACACCGAGCAGACTCTATCACTGGATCACTGCTCCCTGTTAGGCAGAGAGCACCTGAATTTGCCTGACAGTCCCCTTGTTAAGCAGGGAAACACCTGCTGTGCCCATTATGAGGGGTTCCCACCATCCCTGTGTGGAGTTTTCAGGTGCAGGGTGCTTTAAAGCAGAGTTCCACCCGAAAATGGAACTTTCGCTTTTCGGATCCCCCCCCCTCCGGTGTCACATTTGGCACCTTTCAGGGGGGAGGGGGGGAGGGGGGGAGCAGATACCTGTCTAATACAGGTATTTTGCTCCCACTTCCGAGCCTCTGAAAGTCAGGTGACCCTAAGTAGTATGTTTACATTTAGAGGAGAAGTATGGCCAAAGCTCTTTTGGCTGTACTTCTATGGATTACAGAAGTGTTCTTTGTACTTGGTGTTAATGTCCTCTGTTGGTTGACATCACTCAGCCAGTCCAAACTCTGGAAAGATGGAAAGAGGAGTCGAGATCCACCCAGATGCCTTGACCGGCAGCTGGCTTAGCCTCTCAGTAAGCCACTGAGAGCCTGAGCCAGTCGCTCTCGCCCCCTCCCGGGGGCTCCAGTGAGCACTGGGGGGGGGCAGAGCAAGAACTGAGCGATCAGCAGTGGTCTATGTTCTCGGTTCTCGTGTAGGGCTGATGGGGATAAATGCAGCATCTACCTAGGTGAGTATAAATGTTTTTACCTTTTAAAGAAAGGAAACGTTACATTTTGTTATCTTTGTTAAACATTTTGTGGTCAGAAGAAATCTATGGTAAACATTTTTGTCTGGTTGATACAGGTATCGGGGGATTATCCGCCTCCACAGTGGCCGACTCAATCCTCAATGGTTTGGTGTACTTCATCAAATCGACATCGGTCCGTTCTCTTCAGACGGTGAAAGTGGTTCTATTCCAGCAATATATGATGAATGATTTCTACATGAGTATGAAGAAGAGAGAGAGGTTTTCAGTTCCCGAAGCTCAATCCTCCCATTGGCTGTCCGGTGAGTGGGGTGTGAGGTCAGGGCGGCCAACTGAATAGGAAGAAACATTTCTGTTTGTAGGAGGATCTCCGGATCCTGGAAGAATGAACAAATGAAATGCCAGAATGTAATTTTCATATCCAAACATGTTTGCTCCAATGATAGGTGGTTTGTAAAGTCAATCTGTTTCAGAGGTTGTGACTCCACTCCTTTTATTAACCACTTGCGGAACGCATGACTTAGATGTACGCCAGCGGAGAGGCTCTGTGTCCTCCGGGGGGTGATCAGGGTTTTTTTTACATTGTTGTTGCTTATAATAGTGAAGATCATTGTATAAGACAGTTTTATCTGTCAAGAATGGATTAACCATTCATGAATAGTAGGGATGGGCTTTATGTTCGGCCAAACAGCGAACAATTTGAGGTGTTTGCAGCAAATTCGAAAGCCGCGGAACACCCTTTAAAAGTCTTTGGGAGAAATCAAAAGTGCTAATTTTAAAGACTTATATGCAAGGTATTGTCATAAAAAGGGTTTGGGGACCCGGGTCCTGCCCCAGGGGACATGGATCAATGCAAAAAAATTTAAAAAACGGACGTTTTTTCGGGACCAGTGATTTTAATAATGCTTAAAGTGAAACAATAAAAGTGAAATATTCCTCTAAATTTTGTACCTGGGGGGTGTCTATAGTATGCCTGTAAAGGGGCGCATGTTTCCCGTGTTTAGAACAGTCCGAGAGCAAAATTACATTTCTAAAGGAAAAAAAGTCATGTAAAACTACTATCACTACTAACTACTGTAAAACTACTATCGCTAGCACCGGCTATAATGAATTGTCAGTCCAACAATACACATAAAAGTTAAAGGGGTTGTAAAGGTAAAATTTTTTTTTTTTTAAAATAACAAACATGTTATACTTACCTTCACTGTGCAGCTCGTTCTGCACAGAGTGGCCCCGAACCTGGTCTTCTGGGGTCCCTCGGCGGCTGTTTCAGCTCCTCCCCGCAAGCATTAACCACCTTAATGCGAGCTCCCTCGCATGGTGGTGAGTGCTTGCGGGCGCGCTCCCATGATACAGCCGGCGGCTATAGCCGCTCGCTGTATCACTCGGCCCCGCCCCCCGGCGCGCCGCGTCATCGGATGTGATCGACAGCAGCGCGAGCCAATGGCTGCGCTGCTTTCAATCCATCCACTGCAGCCAATCAGCGACCAGGCTGAGCTGCAATGGAGATGACGAGAACGAGCAGCGGAGATTTGAGGCGTCAGGTAAGTAAAACAGGGGGGCTGGGGGCGGCAGTATTGTCAAAAGTTTTTTCACCTTAATGCATAGAATGCATTAAGGTGAAAACATTTTTACCTTTACAACCCCTTTAATTGATAAAAACAGCATGGGATTTCCCCACAGGAGAACCCCGAACCAAAATTTAAAAAAAATGCGTGGGGGTCCCCCTAAATTCCATACCAGGCCCTTCAGGTCTGGTATGGATATTAAGGGGAACCCCGTGCCAGAATTAAAAAAAAATGGCGTGGGGGTCCCCCTCAAAATCCATACCAGACCCTTCAGGTCTGGTATGGATTTTAAGGGGAACCCTGCGCCAAAATTTTTTTAAAAAATGGCGTGGGGTCCCCCCAAAAATCCATACCAGACCCTTATCCGAGCACGCAACCTGCAGGCCGCAGGAAAAGAGGGGGGAACGAGAGAACGCCCCCCCTCCTGAACCGTACCAGGCCACATGCCCTCAACATTGAGAGGGTACTTTGGGGTAGTCCCCCAAAGCACCTTGTCCCCATGTTGATGGGGAGAAGGGCCTCATCCCCACACCCTTGCCCAGTGGTTGTGGGGGTCTGCGAGCGGGGAGCTTATCGGAATCTGGAAGCCCCCTTTAACAAGGGGACCCCCAGATCCCGCCCCCCCCTGTGTGAATTGGTAATGGGGTACAAATGTAGCCTGGGCATGTGGCCTGGTACGGTTCAGGAGGGGGGGGGGGCACTCTCTCGTCACCCCCTCTTTTCATGCGGCCTGCCAGGTTGCGTGCTCGGATAAGGGTCCGGTATGGATTTTGAGACGGACCCCCACGCCATTTTTTTTTTTTAATTTTGGCACAGGGTTCCCCTTAATATCCATACCAGACCTGAAGGGCCTGTTATGGAATTTAGGGGGGACCCCCACACATTTTTTTTTTTAATTTTGGTTTGGGGTTCCTCTGTGGGGAATTCCCATGCCGTTTTTTATCAATGAACTTTTATGTGTATTGCCGGACCGACAATTCATTATAGCCGGCGCTAGCGATAATAGTTTTACATGACTTTTTTTCCTTTAGAAATGTCATTTTGCTGTCAGACTGTTCCAAACACGGGAAACATGCGCCCCTTTACAGGCATACTATAGACACCCCCCAGGTACAAAATTTTAAGGAATATTACACTTTTATTGTTTGACTTTAAGCATTATTAAAATCACTGCTCCTGAAAAAACGGCCGTTTTTAAAACTTTTTTTTGCATTGATCCATGTCCCCTGGGGCAGGACCCGGGTCCCCAAACACTTCTTATGACAATAACTTGCATATAAGCCTTTAAATTAGTACTTTTGATTATTCATGTTCGTGTCCCATAGACTTTAACGGTGTTCGCGTGTTCGAGCAAATTTTTTGCCTGTTCGCATGTTCTGGATGTGAACCGAACCGGGGGGGGGGGGGTGTTCGGCTCATCCCTAATGAACAGCTTGCCTTTGGTTGTGATCTGTGATTGGCTAAGCTGATCACGTGGTACAGGTATGTGATTGCTGTGGACCAATCACAGAACACAACAGTAAGAAAGCTGTTCATTAATGGAAAGCCAATCATGACTGGTCATTTACATTCAGTGGCTGCCTGTCCATACGGGGCGCAGGGGTGCTTCCCCCCTAATCCAGGCGCCCAGCCCCTAATCTGCATGTAGGGTGCCGGACGCATGGATTTCAATTCGTTTTTTTTAAGTACACGATTAGAGTCTGAGGCAGAGCATTGCGCCCTGAGCCCACCCAGTTGTGTGACTTTAGCAAATAATATTCACTATTGTCTTCCTGCTTCTCCTCCCAGCCAATAGGGAAGCAGGTTCTGAGGCTCGATTGGCCAGAGAGTCTTAGGACTCCCGACCAATCGGGTCTCAGGGCCCACTTCCCGTTCGGCCGGGAGAAGAAGTAATGCCTGTTCGGCCAGTAGCCTGGAGCGAGGAGCAGCCTCCTAAGGTAAGGTTGGACTGATCGCCGCCTTCCCGTCCGTCTCCTGTGGGGGGGGGTGCTTGTGTGAGTGAGGAGGGCAAAGGTTTGTTTGCCGCCCCCCAAAGTATTGAGCACCAGCTTCCACTGTTCCTGTGATTGCATGTTATCCTGTGATTGCTAAGACCGATCATATCAATCACATGATACCCGGTTACTGGTTGATCCGGGTTATAGGAGGGGCGTTCTGTGCGCCCCTAAATCAGAGAAGGATCCACCATGTTTATATGTGTGTATATATATATATACATGACTGAGCCTACATGTGCCACCCTGCTGAAATAAATGTACTGTGGCGGGTGGCACTTCCAGGTAGGGGGCACAGCGACCCGGCTGTGTGGTGATTAGATACAGCACAAGCCGATCAGCGGGTTCTGGCCAATGGATGTCTGCCAGCACCTGCTGATCGGCGTGTGAACAAGGAAGAGCTCCATTCTGACAGGGGGAAAGTGATGGATTTTGTGTCCCTGCAAAGCACATTCCTTAGTATAATCACAACATAGCGCACAAAAAAACACTGGCTAGGCACACATTTAACCCTTTGATCACCCCTGATGATAACCCCTTCCCAGCCAGAGTCATTAGTACAGTGACAGTGCATATTTTTAGCACTGATCACTGTATTAGTGTCATTGGTTCCCACAAAGTGTCACTTAGTGTCAGACTGCCCTCCACAATATCGCTGATCGTCGCCATTACTAGTATAAAAAAAATAAATACAATACAATACAGTGATGATTTGGGGAGCCGTGTCATCTGCTGGTGTTGCTCCACTGTGTTTTATCAAGTCCAAAGTCAGTGCAGCCCTCTAGCAGGAAATTCTAGAGCACTTCATGCTTCTCTCTGCTGACCAGCTTTATGGAAATGCTGATTTTATTTTCCAGCAGGACTTGGCACCTCCCACACTGCCAAAACTACCAATACCCGGTCACATGATCATGGGATCCTTGTGCTTGATTGGCCAGCAAACTTGACTGACCTAAACCCCATAGAGAATCCGTGGGGTATTGTAGGAGGAAGATGAGAGACACCAAACCCAACAATGCAGACGAGCTGAAGGCTGCTGTCAAAGCAACCTGGGCTTCCATAACACCTCAGCGGTGCCACAGGCTGATCACCTCCATGCCACGCCGCATTGATGCCGTAATTCATGCAAAAGGAGCCCCAACCAAGTACTGAGTGTATACTATACTGTACATGGACAGACTTCTCACTAATGCCACGTACACACGATCAAAAATTCCACCAGCAAAAGTCGGATGTGAGCTTTTGTTCAGAAATTCCGACTGTGTGTACGCTCCATCGGACCTTTGCTGGCGGAATTCCAGCCAGCAAAAGATGGAGAGCAGGTTCTGTATTTTTCGGTTGGAAAAAGGTCCTATCCGAAAATGCGATTGTCTGTATGCAATTCCGACGCGCCAAAAATCAAGCATGCTGGGAAACAATTCAACGCATGCTCGGAAGAATTGAACTTCATTTTCTCGGCTCGTCGTAGTGTTGTACGTCACCGCGTCCTTGATGGTCGAAAGTTCAGAGGACTTTAGTGTGACCCGTGTGTATGCAAGGCAAGATTGAGCGGAATTCCGTCGGAAAAACCATCCAAGATTTTTCTGACGTAAATTCTGATCGTGTGTACGCGGCATAAGACAACATTTCTGTATTAAAAATCCTTTTTTTTTTATTGGTCTCATGTAATATTCTAATTTTCTGAGATACTGAATTTTGGGTTTTCGCTCGCTGTAAGCCATAATCATCAAAATTCAAAGAAAGAAATGCTTGAAATCTATCACTCTGTGTGTAACTAATCTAGATAATGTATAAGTTTCACTTTTTGAATTGAATTACTGAAATTAACTTTTTGATATTGTAATTTTATGAGATGCACCTGTATATATCGCATAGTTTGTAGACGCTATAACGTTTCCGCAAACCAATCAATATACGCTTATTGGGATTTTTTTCAGCAACAAAAAATGTAGCAGAACACATATTGGCCTAAATTTATGAAGAAATTAGTTTTTTAAATTTTTCTTATTGGATATCTTTTATAGCAGAAAGTAAAAAAAAAAAAATTTTATTTTTTTTTTTTCAAATGTCAGTATTTTTTTGTTTTATAGCGTAAAAATAAAAAAAAAATCGCAGAAGTGACCAAATACCCCCAAAAGAAAGCTCTATTTGGGAAAAAAATTACATACATTTTGTTTGAGTACAGCGTTGCACGACTGCTCAATTGTCAGTTAAAATAACGCAGTGTCAAATCACAAAAAATGGCCTGGTCATGAAGGGGGGTAAATCTTCCGTAGGGCAAGTGGTTATGAGAGCGGACTCAATAATCCGTAAATAGATGGGTGCTGTCGGAGTGTTAGGAGCAGCAAGCCACAGAACAGCAAGCCGAAGTCCCTGAAAGATGCAAAATGTAGATCATTTTTTTTTTTTTATTTGCGGTAAAAGTTTTTTTATGGCACACAATGAATTACCAATTTGTTAAACTTGGCCAGGAGGAAGGTCACAATGGGACTCGGCGTTCACTCAATAAATGAAATGGCAGCCAGAGGTCTCATCATCCACCATTTCTGGTGACACATCTGCCTGCCTATGTCTGGTTGCAGTTCCTACATTGCAGGGACAAGGAGGGAATGTGACAGCCTAAAGATAGACCATCTGAGATAAGGTGGACCACCTTCTTCTCTGGTACGATTTGATGGCTTTATCAGCTTCCAGGGAACTGAGACCTGAGGGTATGAGGGGTATGAGGGGACCTCAGAATTATCTTCTCTACATTAAACTATTCTTATTGGCTGCCATATCAATGCTTCCAGTGAGGTTGTGCACCAAAGGTTTCACTTGTCTAGTTTCTCTTCGGGTCCTGACTGCACATCTTCTTCTCTTTCAGGTGGGGATTCTCTCACATTACCGTCGCACTGGAAGCCGATGGCTAAGAGTCGTTTGATGGAAGTGGATGTTCCTCCAGGAACTCCTGAATACTCCACAGTACAGCAGCAATTCCAGAGATCCTGCAGAAACAAAATAGTGAAGGTAACATCTCCAATACATTGTGGTGAATGATGTCAGATGTCAGGATTCTGGGGGGGGGGAGTAATGGTCTTCTGCTTATAGTGTAGGGACTGGACACACCAACATGGCACTGGGGACTGGTGCTGGGTATCAGTGTTAATTTTTACATCAAATTTTGATTTTGTTTTATTCATAGTCTTTTGACTAAAATGCCACTTTAGTTTTAGTCATATTTATTCATCTGAATTGAGACTGAATTTTATTTTAATTTTGTTTTCGCACTGAAAACATGCAGCTGACAAAAACTATGGCGAAAATATTTTCGTAGACGAAATTAATACTGCTGATTATGTGACATGGAGTAAGTGGACCATCCATGTCTCCAGGAAAAAATGTTTAACTTACCGGGAGAATCAGGGTCACATCGCTACTGGATGATGCCAGATCAATCCCCTGGTAGAGGCTCCTCTGGTGACTTCTAATGCAGACTGGACAGATGTAAAGTACAGAGCTGTTAGAAGCTTGTCCAGAGACACATCACTTGAAGGACTTGATGGACTGGACTTAGGTGACATCCAAAGACATGCAAGCCGTGTCGGGGTATTGCCCAGAGGTTCAAGGGGGCTGTCGGAGCTGAATCTATAGGAGCCACCCTCTCTGGAATACCAAAGTGCTATTGTGACCTGACCCAAGGGAGAAGAGAGGTCACAGAAAGATCTGAAGATGGATCAGAATGATTTGCTATGACTATAGAAGCATTGACCAAACAAAACCTAAGTTTGCTGTTAAAGACTTCTGTCACGGATTTCAAAATAGCGCATTGAGAGTGAAACTGGTTACAGATGAAGGATAGACTTTTGTACCACAGGGGCCCCTCTGAAGACCCTGAACAAAAATGGCAGCTATTCCTCCCAGAAAAACATCAACAGGCGTTGCTCTCCAATCCATAATAAACATGGACACTTAGGCCCAGATAGAACCTTTTAGATAGGGATAGGTTCTATTGGCCCAATATGAGAGCCAAAGTAGAGAGCTGTTGCCACTCCTGTTTGTCGTGCATCCAAAGGAAGACCTTGCCAGTCAAAGCTGCACCCATGGGACATTTACAAAGTCAAGGGCTTATGGAGCTAGTTTGCATTGAATTTTTGTGCCTGGAACCTGATGCCAGTGGGAGAAGCAATGTTTTGGTGGTGACCAACCATTTTACCTGATACGCTCAAGCTTATCCCACCAAGGACCAACAAGCCAGCACGGTGGCAAAAGTCTTAGTGGAAAAGTTATTTGTGCACTATGGCCTGCCAGCTGCTGGGCATAAAAAAATCCAGAACATCCCCATATCACCCACAAGGCGACCCTCAGCCTGAGAGGTTTAACCAAACTCTACTGAACATGCTAGGAACTCTACCTTCTGAAAAGAAACAGCATTAGGGCAACCACATTGCCGCCATCACCCATGCATACAACAGTACAACGAATGATGCCACTGGGTACTCCCTATAGACTCATGTTTGGAAGAGAAGCTCAGTTACCCGTTGATCTGGCTTTTGGAACGTCCACAGATCATGCATTCCTAGCTTCCTATAAAGGATGTCGATAGCCTATGAAAGAACCTGAAGCAGACCTATGAGAAAGCGGTAGAGAATGCTACTGCCCGAGAACAGAGGAACAAAAGAAACTTCGAACTGAAAGTGAAGATGCAAGACCTTCAGCCGGGAGATTGTGTGTTGCTGAGGAACCTATGGGTACCTGGGAAGCACAAGTTGGCAGACCGCTGGTGGCCCCGAACTTACATCGTCTTCAAGTAACTCCCTGGGCTGCCAGTGTATCAAATACGTACTAAGGGGAAAACAGGCCCTTTGAAAATGTGGCATTGGAACAATTTGCTTCACCTTTTCAATGCAGTCCGAGTATCCCAGTCCACGACCCCCTCCCCCCCCAAGGCAATGAATCATCACCTCTCAGAACCGGGGTCGTAACAAACAACCGACAGTGGGAGATGATGACAGCGACAGGAGGAGATAGTGCCTCACTGGCTATGGTTATTAACCCAAGAACCCAACTTTAACTCTCATGCAGTTGAGGAAGAAAGGAAGAGATCTCCATGCTCAGAAGTGGAAATTCTACATCCACCTGAAAGGGTTGACGAGGTTAAGATCAAGTGAGTCAGCCCATCTAATGAAGAGGGTGAAGATCTATTTAGTTTCAATGATGATATATCTACTGCAACCTATACTGGACAGTCACCTTAAATTGAAATCCAGTTGGCAGATGTGGAATCAGATGAAAGAATGGATCCTCATGGAAGCCAAAGTTGTACAAATCCTGTTATTGAAACTTTAGAACTTTTCATTCCCTAGGTTGGATTCAGTTCATCCCTCATTGGAACCCTTCAGTTCCACCAGTACCCAAAATCGAGACATAAACTTTACATCTGTGCTTAAAGACTTCTCGCCTATCCAACAAGGCGAAACATAAACCTTCCCAAGAGACTAACTTATGATTTTCTTAGGTGAAAACACACATAAACTAATACCTACCATTCAATGAAAGAATCCGGTACCAGCCCCCACTACTATTCATTGGGTAGGGGGTGACCTTGACTCGCCACCTGACACTACCGGATGGCCCACAGAAATAGCCCTGGCCTGTCAGCAGAATTACTATGAGTTAACTGAAGTTGTATATAAATGGTTTCAGCAAAATCCTAAAGTATGCAAACTGTTGTTGAAGTTAAGCTTCAGCAACATGTTGGTGAGGTTATAATTTGTGTGTTAACTTTATCATTGATTATTTATCAAAACAATAGCTTGTGAAGTTCCTACCTATTTGGAGGACCAAAGATTTCAAGTGGGGGGAGGATGTAGCCAGGCTCTGGCTAACTTGCCTTTGTCATCATGGGACACTCTGTAATAACAGCTGCAGTGAGCTTGTTTTCCTCCAGTGTTCAGCCTGGACATTGTGTCATCATTTCCTGAATGCAGAGAGAGAGAGACCACAGCTCAAAGCAGGTGATCATGGGATATGTGGTCCAGAGAGCCAGGATTTGCATTGGAACCAGTGTTGCTGCAGGCTATAAGTTCCAGCCGGGTGTGAGACAGAGATGCTGGGCGAGGACATAAATAGCCCAGCCTGGGGAGAAGTTCCTCCTCTTGGGACCACGACATACAGCTGAAAGCAGTGACCCGAGCTCCGGGGATGCAATTAGGTGCCGCTCTCTAGGTGTCGTGGAGTGTCTCCAGCGATTGAGCGAGCAGATCCACCATTGCCAGCTCCCTGTCAGCCTAGTGATTGTTGGGGGTCACTATCATCGTCACTTGTACAGACACAGCTGAATCCCAGCATCGCTAAGTGCACGGCCAACCACCCTTCACTGGCTGTGGATTCTTCAAGAGCCTTTTCTCTTGAGCCTTGGTATCATCAGGATTGGTGAGGGGGTGGAAGCCCACCCTGTGCACACACTACAAAGACACTGCATGCAAACACCTTCATACCTCCTCTTTACATGAGAGCTTCCAAAAAAAACACTGAATGTGTTATTCTTTATTGCTGGTTGCCATGGCACAGCAATCCTTCTGGGCCCTTGTTGAGCTAGCTGAAGACTCTGGACATCTACAATAGAAGGACTCCTCCACTTTTCTTCTTCCCCCCACTTCAAGGACTCAGAGTGCATAATGTCAGGACCTGTGTCCTTACTTGATTCACCTGCTGGTGGCACTGTTGTGTTGAAAGCCAAAGGGTGTAATTCTGGTGGCCACCAGTGGGTGTCTCCCAGCAGATGAACCATACAGGTCATTAGGTTGCACCTGATAGGGCTGCTGGGGTTATATAAACCCGCCTTGCAGCTGGGATCAGGGCTTCAGTATTTTCCCTGCAAGCCGTGTCCTTAGCTGAGCTTGGCCGGGTCCTGTCTTTTGTCCTGAATCCTGATCCAGAGACCTGTCCCCTGGAACCTGCTTCCTGCTCCCATTACTGATTGCTCCCAGTACCTGGCTTCCTGTTCCCTTTTCTCTTGTCCCTGTCTTGTTTGCTTATGTATGTTCCCTTCACTTGTATATACTGTAGTTAGTTAGGTGTTATTTGGGGTTTGCTGCGTTCATTTACGTTTCATTTACTTGTTTATGGTTTACTGGTGTTGGTTTTCAAGCGTGTCATTATCTTTAACCGGTTCAATACCGGGCATTTTCACCCCCTTCCTTCCCAGACCAATTTTTAGTTTTCAGCGCTGTCGCACTTTAAATGACAATTGCGCGGTCGTGCGATGTTGTACCCAAACAAAATTGCTGTCCTTTTTTTTCCCACAAATAGAGCTTTCTTTTGGTGGTATTTGATCACCTCTGCGGTTTTTATTTTTTGCGCTATAAACAAAAGAAGAGCGACAATTTTGAAAAAAACACAATATTTTTTACTTTTTGCTATAATAAATATCCCAATTTAAAAAAAAAAAAAATAATTTTTTCCTCAGTTTCGGCCGATACGTATTCTTCTACATATTTTTGGTAAAAAAAAATTGCAATAGGTGTATATTGATTGGTTTGCGCAAAAGTTATAGCGTCTACAAAATACGGGATAGATTTATGGCATTTAAAAAAAAAAATATTTATTTATTTTTTTTACTAGTAATAGCGGCGATCGCGATTTTTTTTCGTGACTGCGACATTATGGCGGACACATCGGACACTTTTGACACATTTTTGGGACCATTCACATTTATACAGCGATCAATGCTATAAAATTGCATTGATTACTGTGTAAATGTGACAGGCAGTGAAGGGGACACAAGGGGGTTAAATATGTTTCCTAAGGGAGTGTTTCTAACTGTAGGGGGCGGGGACGTACAAGGGGAGGAGACCGATCGGTGTTCCGCTGTACTGGGAACACAGATCGCTCTCCTCACAACTGACAGGACGTGGATCTGTGTGTTTACACACACAGATCCACGGTCCAGCCCGGTTAACGGGCAATCGCGGGTGCCGGCAGACATCGCGGCCACCGGGCACACACACCGGGTCCCGAGCAACGCGGCGGGCGCGCCCCCTAGACGGCCGGGAATTCCAGGGAGATTCCATCTGTGGACGTCATATTACTATGGCCGGGTAGGGAAGTGGTTAATAAATATATATTTTCACTCACTTATCTGGTCCTGATTCCTTTAAGTGCAGCCAACTGATCTGATCACCCCTGCTGAATACCTTCATATCGTATCCGTGAATTGTTGTGTTATAATTGTGCTACAAACTTTCTGGGCACCAGAATTTCAAGGGAGTAGGCTGACACAGAAAAAAGGTAATTGTATTCCCTTTTACACCTGGGGTCATAAGTTGTTGTTTATTTTTTTCAGGACCTTTTGGTTACTACTGTTTTGACTTATTGTGGTCTTCCTTTGCATTGCATACCCTTTGTATACTTACTAAGACCAAAGTTTAATAATGAAATATAAATGCTTAGCAATTCTTGTTCTTATCTGCCTTAAAGAGATCAAAGTAAAATACTTGTTTCATTGCTACGGTCTGGTGTCTGTGTAATTGCATTATCACTTTGAAACATGTCCAAACCCAGGGTGTCCGAGGGGTCGGGAGGCTTGCAAGGTCAGGGCAAATTTTGGGGACAGTCATCTTCCAGTGGCCGTCACGGAGGGTGGAGCTACATATCAATAAAATACAATTTTACTATCCTAAGGGGATATGGCTTTAGTGGTGTCCTTCTTTATATTTCATCTTTTTTGTTCAGTTTTAGTGAGTTTTTATCAGGTGAAGAAGGGGGTATAATCAGGGTTTAGGTTCAGGTTAGGTAGTGACAGTATGGTGCAAAGAACTGGGCGCTCCAATTACAGAATAATGATCGGCATTATAGAATGAGAAAACCTAAACCTTCAATAAAATATTCCCCCCATAATATCATGTTAGAGTTGTTTGATACTTCACCTGTCCCTGTATTCTTCATAGGATATGTCCTGTATAGTGGGGGGGGACATTCTGCAGTTTATTGGTAGAACATTGTATACATCTGAGCCTTTGTATGTCCTCCCAGATTCTGCGTGTACAGAACAGAGATCTCTGGCTCCAGTACCAGATAAAGAAGCAGAACATCGACTCCAAGAACCGTTCCACCAACAATGAGAAAGAGCTTTTCCATGGGACCGACTTCAACTCCATCATACACATCAATCACAATGGATTCAACCGGAGCTACGCAGGGAGAAATGGTGAGAGATTTCAGAGGAACAATTACAGTTTAATACTGAACTCAAGGAATTGAGCCACTTTCTAAAATGTTCTGGATTACTGTGGGTGAAGTCCAACAAGATGCATGCCCCCTTGTGGACTTATCTCTTTAATTTGCAATTTTCATATTTACTGAGCATCAGCGAGTACAGCTATAGCTATATTTCCGCCCCACCCCTCTCCCCCCCCCCAAATCTGGACCTTCTCAGTTTCAGCAGCTGCAGAATCAGATGCAGCCACTATGCCCACCCTCCCTTCCTCCTACTCATTCACAGAGCGCTTTGTATTATGTGTGCCCATTCACAAAATACAAAGCCCTCTGTGAATGGGCAGCAGAGCCGCTGCTGTGTTAGAAAGCTGTGTCTCTCCTTCAGAGCACCAGGATATCTGTGTAGTGATAACTCCCAAGGGAGCCACTGGAAATAACTTGGTCCTCCTTACCTGTTTAGAGGCTGCCTGCCTTGTTACCAATCCCAGCATCTTCACTGACAAACTCCAGTCCAGGAATCTTCTTACTGTTTATTACAGAACACAGACACGTGCAGGGAGAAGAGTTCAGGGTGCAGGATACCTGAGGCACAGAGACAGGCTGTTTAGCACTCTCACCTCCAAACCTTCTCTCCTGCTGCACCTCTCCTCTGGAACTCTCCCTTTAAGTAATATTAAATTATAACTACAAGCAAACCTTTTTTAAGTTGTGGGCGGAGAGGACCTGGATTAGAACACATAATAATTTTTATTGCTCCTGTCCCCCAATAGGGACAGCCACCCCCTCTAATTGTCATGTATACCATTATTGAAAGTGAAATAAAATCCCACATTTTGGGTTGTCCCCAGAAAAGTAACGGAGGGGAAACTTCCAAAGGGGACACTAGTTCTGGTGACCGGGGAGGCCCCAGGGGATTCCCTTAATTTGTAGGAATTTCTTCCTCACCTCCCTGGGAAATCTTCCCAATAGGACACGGGTGGTAAAAAAAAAATTTGACCGGGGTTATAACCCCCCCTTACTCTATCCAAAATGTAAAAGAAAAGTTTTGCCTTTAGTTCTACCTTAAAACCCCAAAGCACATATTTATTATATAGCTTATGACTTATTAGATGTGATGGTTGCATTCCTTTTCTTTTTTAGGCTTTCTTTCCTTTATTTTCACCTGGTGATCCGGCCAAGGAATGAGACCATTTACCACTGACAGGAGTGCCTACAATGATCAGCTTTTATTTTTCCATGGAAAACCTTTATCCCAAAAGGAAAAAAACTGTAACTGATTATAAAGTGTGATCTGGAGCTTCCCTTCAATGTGTTTGTGCAGTGGTCTCCAAACTATGGCCTGGGGGTCAGATGTGGCTCTTTGCTTGCTTTTACCCGGCGTTTGTGGCCATAATTCCTCACCAGTAAAGGGGCACAATTCCTCACAATGAGACCAACAATGGGGCCCAATGAAACCCAATGATGGGGTACTATTCCTCCCAATGAGACCAACAATGGGGCCCAATGACACCCAACAATGGGGAACTATTCCTCCCAATGAAACCAACAATGGGACCCAATGACACCCAATAATAGGGCACTATTGCTCCCAATAAGACCAACAATGGGGCCCAAGAAACTCAATGATGGGGCACAATTTCACCCAATGACACAAATAATTGGCCCCATTGACACCAATGATGGGGCACAATTCTTACCAATGACACCAAGAATGGGGCACAATTCCCCCCACTGACACCAATGATGGCACAATTTACTTCCACTGAAACAAACGATAGGGCGTTTTTTTCCCCCACTGACGTCAGGACTTTTTCAACTCCCGATGGTCACAAGGTGTCTTCTGTGCTCCTTCATCCAGAGTGGGGGCATTCTAATACAGGAGGTGTGTTACTGGCCAGACCACCAGGTGAAAACAGAGGGGAAAGAAAGCCCAAACATAGAAAAAGAATGCAGCCACCACATCTTATGATTGGTAAGCTGCAATATATGATAATTCTGAGTTTGGGTTTATTATAGCTTTAACATGTGATGTGTCGTTCTTTTTAAACAGCGGCTGCTTTTGGAAATGGAACTTATTTTGCAGTAAATGCAGATTACTCTGCTGATGACACATTCTCCAAACCTGATAGACATGGACATAGACACATGTACCTGGTCCGCGTTCTCACCGGACGCTACTGTGTTGGACAAGAAGGGATGAAAGCACCGCCAGGCAAAAATGACAGCGTGACGGATAACGTCAAGAATCCTGAAATGTTTGTGATATTTAATGATATCCAGGCCTACCCCGAATATCACATCATCTTCCAGTGATGACCTATGACTGTATCTGGGAAACACACAAATTTCCGGGACAGCGACTGAAAAATCCCTGTCACCTGGTCTGATCAGGATATAATATAATATTGTGTGTCTATGTAGCACCCTTGTCTTCAACAGGGCTGCTATTATATTTAGCTGTGCTGGGTGGTAACTGGCCTGGCTGATTTGTAGTGTTTATGATCACTTGGGTTTTCTCCTAAGCCTGGTTTTGCTGTGGTTCTTCCGTTCTGTCAATAGGTGGCACTGTCACCTTTGGCATTAGTATGATGAATTAAAGTGAAGCTAGGTCATGAATATGCATACTTTTCCTAGCCAGACTGGCCGCTAAGCATGCTGGGAAAGAGTATGAATATTTGGGGAGGTCAAGTGATTAGGGTCCTCCCACCCAGACGGCGGTCTTGGGTGGATGTGTGGGGAACAGTTGTTGCTGGGTAGGCCTGAAGCCTGAGGCATAGCCATGTGCTCGGGGGGCTCTGCCGGAGAGAGCCTGGTTGTTGCCAGGGGACATGGGAGTTGATCAACCAGAGAGCAAGGACCTCTTGTTGCCTGGGGGCATGTGAGGGGATCAGCCAGAGAGAAAGAACCTCTTGTTGCCTGGGGGCATGGGAGAGGATCTGCCAGAGAGCAAGCACCTCTTGTTGCCTGGGAGCATGGAAGAGGATCAGCCAGAGAGCAAGTACCTCTTGTTGCCTGGGGGGCATGTGGGGGGATCAGCCAGAGAGAAAGGAGCTCTTGTTGCTTGGGGACATGGGAGATGATCAACCAGAGAGCAAGGACTTCTTGTTGCCTGGGGACATTGGAGATGATCAATCAGAGAGCAAGGACCTCTTGTTGCCTGGGGACATAGGAGAGGATCTGCCAGAGAGCAGGAACCTCTTGTTACCTGGGGGCATGCGGAGAACAATGGCGTTCTAAGAGGGAGTACCAGAGGTGACTCTTCATGAGCTGGGGACTGTGAAGAGGCTGGGGAAACATAAAGGGGAACTAATCCAAGGAAACTCTACACAATGCTGTGAGTTTTTGTAGCTGTGGCTACGTAGGTACAGAACATTGGGTGAAAACAAAACAATAAATGGCGTTGGGGGACTATTAAAGCGAAGAGTCTCTAATATAAGTCCATAGGGAAGTGTTGAAAGTCCATGTGGGAACAATTCAAAATAGGTGGATGGTGGACCTCTACACCCTCCGCAACACCCTTAAAGTGGATCAACTCTGTAAGAACCAAGGGGAACAAGAGGGGCACCAGACTAAGTGTAGAGGTTAAAAACTTTGATTTATTAAAACCCAATAAATTGGCAGCTCACATTCAGTAGGTAATAACAAGCATGTATAATGATTCCATGGCCGGATTCGGGGGTTCCCCATTGAGATCGTCAGTGTCCCCTCTCTGAGGAAGAACTAGGAAGTTTCAAAATGCTTTACCGCCCACCATCCACGGCATCACGCTTTCCTGCTGACGTCAGTTCTGGCCCGACGCCATCTGCGTTCCACGCTGGTTTCCACCAGCCGGCAGCCTCCCACAGCCTCGGTTGCTGTGATCACTTCCTTCCGTAAAGGGACACTGACGATCTCCTCAACGGGGAACTCCGAATCCGGCCATGGCATCATTATACATTCTTGTTATTACGTAGCAAATGTGAGTTGCCAATTTATTGGGTTTTAATAAATCTAAGTTTTTAACTTCTACACCTAGTCTGGCACCCTTTTGTTCCCCACAGAACATTGGGTGGAGGCCTTAGGCCCTTGTTCTGTATTGCTGTCTACCTGTGCTATTTGTTTTGGAGTCTGTTGGAATCAGGGACCCAAGGGAAAGGTTTGTTGCTACTATGGGGGTCTGTGATGTATTACTCCTATGTTATATCCCGTTTGAGTGTCATGTTCTTAAAGGAAAAGTACCTGCTGGACTTTGGTGTGACAGAGCCAACAAGGGCGTTCACACCAATGTTTGTACCCATTGGACATTGGGGTTGCCGAGACAATGTGATATCTTAGTTAGGTAGTCAGGTAGGCTGTGCTCTGGGTCCCGGGACAAGCTTACATATGAAGCCTATACTTCATGGACTAAAAAGTGTTTCTATGAGAACTTTTTCTCTGTTTTCTGTCACCAGATGGTGTGGAGGTACCAATCTGAGTGAACAGTAAGTTCTTTATTTTCATAATAGTTTGCTTAGATGTATGTTGATATGCTTTTGGAAGAGTGTGTCACTCTCCAGGGAGTGGGGCCTTCTTAATAATGCTGGTATATCCCTATGTATGTTATTTGCTAAGATGGTAAAATACACTATATTGTCAAAAGTATTGTGACGCCTGTGTTTACACACACATGAACTTTAATGACATCCCAGTCTTAGTCCGTAGGGCTCAATATTGAGTTGGCCCACCCTTTGCAGCTATAACAGCCTAAGCTCTTCTGGGAAGGCTGTCCAAAAGGTTTAGAAGTTTGTCTATGGGGATGTTTAATATTTAATTAAAATCAGCCAAATGGCTACTCACACTTTTATAAGGTTCAATAGGCATATAACAGTATAATACTGTGGTCACTCCGCGGGTCCCTGGTGGATGGTGGTGTGTAGATGTTGACATGAGAGAAACAACCGGCTGGACATCAGTCTCGTCATCACAGAACCAGCATGGAACGCATTCGGAGTCGCATCAGAAGGGACGTCAGAACATGGAGATAACGTTTCAAAGCATCCGCTTCTTCGTCAGATCTAAATGTGTCAGGAACCAAGAATCACACTGAGACAGAAGTGCAGTAAAAATCACACTATTTAATAAAATGGTATAAACAGAGCAAACATAGTCAAAACATAGCCAGAGTTTGGTAACCAGGATGGGTAGTCAGAACAAGCCAGAGAAACAGGAGTCCAGAGATCAGCGTAGACGGGTGCAGCAAACAGGATCAGGAACCAGAAGGGAAGTCAGCCAAGCAAAAATCTTTCACCGGAAAACCCAACAGAGAGAGTCCGGATATGTTGACCAAGGCAAAGGCACAGAACATCTGAACCAGGGAGTTTATATAACCAGCAGCTCTAGCTGACGAGCAGAAAATGAAAACCATGGTGAATCACTGTGGTATGAAGAGTCTTTGGCAATTAACCGACAGCTGAGCACAGAGCTCTGAGAAGGAAGGGCGGAGCCCAGCCCTAACAAAATGGCTATTGATCTCTTTGAAACGTTATCTCCATGTTCTGACGTCCCTTCCGATGCGACTCCGAATGCATTCCATGCTGGTTCTGTGACGACGAGACTGATGTCCAGCCGCTTGTTCCTCTTCTCTCGTGTCAACATCTACACACCACTACCCACCGGGGACCCGCTGAGTGACCACAGTATTATACTGTTATATGCCTATTGATCTTTATAAAAGTGTGAGTAGTAATTTGGCTGATTTTAATTAAATATACCAGTCGTTGCATCCTCTGCTGTGCTTAGTTTTTAGCGCAACTTGCTTTTCTCCAACTCAATATTTAACCCTATGGACTAAGACTGGGATGCTATTAAAGTTCATGTGTATAGGCAGGCGTCCCAATACTTTTGACAATATAATGTATATTAGAATATATTGCTGTGTTCACCCTATACATTTTTGTCACTCACGGCTGAGGGTAGACAATGCTTCAAAAACATGTATATAAATGTTCGCTTTTGCATAGATATTGCTATAATAGTAGAATATGCTATAATGTGTTGTAAAATATTACATTATTAATACTGCACAGCCAAATTGCTCTTATGTGTTCCCTATACACCTTGTGCCTTCCTTGGCTGAGGAGAGTGAGTACCTAATCTTGTATAATAATGTTCACCTTCTACTACCTTATCGTATAGTATTAGCAGATAGATAGAAAGGTCATAATGTTGTTGCTTATTGCATTTTCCCACTTGTTGGAATGCCACACGTGCCACACGTATTTGTTACTAAAAGTTCATTCTTCCCTTTTACCCTTCCCTATCCACATTTTGCCAGGACATCCGCTCTCAGGCTTGAGAGCATATATGTTTTTTGTGCAGACTCCGGGACGTAGTCTCCTTGGCAGGGGGAGAGTATAGCACCCTTGTCCTAAACAGGGCGGCTTGTAAATTTAGCTGTGCTAGGTGGTAATTAGCCTGGCTGATTTGTAGTGTTTATGATCATTTGGGTTTTCTCCTAAGCCTGGTTTACTGTAGCTGTGGTTCCTCTGTTTTATCAATAGGTGGCACTGTCACCTTTGGCATTAGTATGATGAATTACAGTGAATCTAGGTTATGAATATACATATTTTTCCTAGCCAATCATGCTGGAAAACAGTATAAATATTTGGGGAGGTCAAGTGATTAGTGTCCTCCCATCCAGACTGGGGTCTGGGGTGGATGTGTGAGGAACAGCTGCTGCTGGGTATCCCTGAAGTTTAGGGAATAGCCATGTGCTCCAAGAGCTCTGCCGGAGAGAGCCTGCTCGCTGCCTGGGGACATGGGAGAGGATCAGCCAGAGAGCAAGGACCTCTTGTTGACTGGAGACATGGGAGAGGATCAGCCAGAGAGCAAGGTCCTCATGTTGCCTGGGGCCATGGGAGAGAATCAGCCAGAGAGTAAAGACCTCTTGCTGCCTGGGGGCTTGGGAGAGGATCTGCCAGAGAGCAAGGACCTCTTGCTGCCTGGGGGCATGTGGAGAAGAATAGGGTTCTGAGATGAAGTACCAGAGGTGACTCTTCATGAGCCAGGGACTGTAAAGATCCTGAGGAAACATCAAGGAGAACTCATCCAAGGAAACTCCACATGGTGCTGTGAGTTCTGTTGCTATAAGAGACAGCTGGGGCAATGTAGGTACAGAACATTGGGTGCAGGCCTAAGGCCCTCACTCTGTATTGCTGTCTACATGTCCTATTTGTTTTGGAGTCTGCTGAGCTTTTTGCAAATTTTCCTAGGGTGTCCTGTGCCCTAACCCTCGCATTTCATCATCAAGACGTCATCTGGAGCGGCGCCACCTTGCTACATCTCCCGGTTTATATAGCATGAGGTGATCCCCAAGCATTTGTGACGGCGGCCATTTTTGATTGGTCCATATGATGTATACGGGCAAAATCAATTATGTTGTATTTATACGTATTACTGCATGTTAACAATGCCAATGCCAATATATTGGTCATCAGTACTGTATATGCATTTTAAGTTGATGTGGAATTGGCATTGGTAATGTGCAGTAATAAGGGATCACCTCGTGCTATATAAACTGGGAGGTGTAGAAAGATGGCGCTGCTCATGATGACATCTTGATGATGAAACGCGTTAGACGGAGCATTTAGCATCTCTACGTTACTTCCAGTTCCAAGCCATGGAACACGAATTGTCCTGGCTTCCTGATTTTAAAGGCTGTATATTCATTTAAACAATGTGAGTAAGTTTCCTGCTGTTTACTATCAATAAATTCCTTCCTAAAATGGAATTATGTTATGGAAGTGTCTCCTTCCTATATGTGAGTGATGCGGAGCAAGAATTAAATTAGAAAAGCTGACACTGCAAGCACAGATCCGGAGATTGCGGCACAGTGGCAAATACTGTTAAAGCGAGATACCCCTGTGAGGGGTGAGTTGTTCTGGTGAGTGCAATACCTTTAGGGGGAACCATAAGGATCACGAAGGCACGAGTTTGAAGAGCACCTGTCACTTTCTAACTTATAATTTTGAATTTCAATTGGTCAGTATATGATCTCGGTTTATTTATTAGTTTCACATGTATATGAGCATGATATCAGTTATGATACCAGCACTAGATTATACTATTGAACCACTCAGCACTTTGAGCACATTTGAGTTATGTATGTTGGACTTTTAATGTATTTTTATATTTTTGTATGAGAATTATGTTTATACCTTGGTTAGAATCTTGACACAGGATCACTATATTCTGGAGCGAGTGTCTCTAAGGCCTCTTTCACACGGGGCAGATCAGTCATGATCCGCCCCGTGAATATCCGCTTGCTCAGCGGGGATAGCTCCGCCGATCCCCGCTGAGCAGGAAGATGACAGGTGCATCGCTGCACGCTGTGCAGCGACGGACCTGTCAGAGCGCCGCTCTCCCCTATGGGGGGATCGGATGATGACGGTCCGTAGTGTCCGTCGTCATCCGATCCGATCCGAAAACGGGTGGAAAAGTAGGTTTTTCCTCCGTTACACTTTTCGGATCGGAGCGGGTCGGATGTCAGCGGACATGTCACCGCTGACATCCGACGCTCCATAGGGATGACTGTATGTCCGTTTTTCATCCGAAAACGGAAGGATGAAAAACGGACATACGGATCGTCCATGTGAAAGAGCCCTAAGACACATCCTCATCTCACGCAGGAGTAGCACCACATGAATAGCACCACACCTACCTTCTGCTTTTTCTATGCATTTACACTTCACCTAGGTAGGGGCAGCAGTTAATTTTTCACCAGTTACTATCAGCCATAAGCGCGGGACCATTTATACGCTATATACCTTTTTAGGGATTTTGCCAAGGCACCCCTGAAGAAACCTGAAGGCACCTCAGGGTGCACCACCCTGGTTGAACAATCAAGGCTGCAGTGTACAGCGCTGTGTTCCACCAGTGAGATGGTAACTTCTTGTCCCGCTCTTAGAACAAAACCAAGTCAAGGTGAGTGCTGCTCAGCCATTCACAGGGAGCTTTGTATTCTATGTATGATTACAAATCTTCCCCTGTTTGGCTAAGATGGAGACACAGGCTGCTGATGCATCAATCCCGGGAGATGATCTTGCCCCTCCTCCAGCACACAGCAGGTTATTGACAGCCTCAGTTGTACATGTTTCCCTATGGGATTGCATAGAGCAGCTGCTAGGTTGACACCTGTGGCATAGAGGGAGTACATCCATTCCCTCCGCTCAGGTGTCAGATTACACTCAGCTCTGTGCTGTGCTCTTCTGAAGTTTAGCAATGCTGTGCAAATTCTGGACTAAGGGCTGTAGAGAAGAGACAGCTGCAGATAAACAGGTACAACTTACGTAAGAGGATTTGTTTAATCTCTGTGTATCACCTGAGGGCAGTCACTTCACTGGGGATAAGGAGGGTTTACAACCACTTTAACCACCCAAGTTCCAGCACCTTTAACCTATATAAACTCCTTTGAATCTCAGAGCTTTTTCCAGATTTTGGACATGTGACTGGTTTTCTTACAGTTGCTGCTTTGCTTTGAGGTCAACCTAACCAATCCTGATATTGTTTTCTGGGGACAGATAGCACTTTCATTGGATACCATACTTTAAATTATACACATTATTTTATTTTAGAAATTAGAAAAATGGAGATATTTATGAACAAAAAGTGATTTTGATCGCATAAAAAATGTAAAAGACGAGACACAATGTTCTATTTTTCTGCAATTTTTTAAAAAATTTGTCTACCCAATTTGCCTGTTTTTTCCAAGTTATGGGGAAAATATATGATGTAGAAACAATGGTGTATATATCATACCTCCCAACCGTCCCTGATTCGCCGGGACCGTCCCGGAATTTCAAGCAAATCCCAGTGTCCTGCGAATGTGGCCTAATGCCGCGTACACACGGTCCGACTTTTCAGCTACAAAAATCCGACAGCCCGTCTGACAGACTTTCAACAGACTTTCAACGGACTTTCTAACGACCGGACTTGCCTACACACGATCACACCAAAGTCCGACGGCATGTGTACGCGGCATAAGTCCCGCTAAGTCCCACAGCCGAGCCCATTACTGGAACAAGTTCCACTAATCCCCCTGTCTGGTGAGCACCGAGTGGCAGGGCCATGCTCAAGCTGAGACTCTTGGTGCTCATAAGCACAGTCCCCCCGCCTGTTTACCCCCACCCGCTGTACGAGATGTACGAGGAGGGAGTAGGAGGTGGACTAGGTCAGCTTCACCTTCTCCCCATGTCCCTTTATGCCGACCCACAACCCCGAGTGTGAAGCCAATCTGTGCTGGGAAGGGGATGTGTGGGCGGGAGACTTTAAAGCAGCAAGTTATCCTGATGTCTGCCTGAGCCTGGAATGAGTAGGCTCTCCCCTCTCTCTTCCTTCCATGTCCCATAGTGTTCCTGGCTCCCATGTGCCATAGCGTCCCTGCCTTCCATGTGCCACAGTGTTCCTGCCTTCCATGTGCGTTAGTGATCCTTTCTGCCTTTCATGTGCCATAGTGTTCTGTAGGGGTTAGATTTTACCATCGGTCTCCCCGTCACCTACCTTGACTTCAGGGCCTTGAGGTCCTGCTTAACCACTTCAGCCCTGGAAGGATTTACCCCCTACCTGACCAAGCCATTTTTTGCGAAGAGGCACTACGTCATTTTAACTGACAGTTGCGTGGTCATGTGACATTGTACCCAAACAAAACTGGTGTCCTTCTTTTTACCCACAAATAGACCTTTCTTTTGGTGGTATTTGATCACCTCTGCGGTTTTTATTTTCTGCGCTATAAACAAAAGAAGAGCAACAATTTTGAAAAAAAAAACACAATATTATTTACTATTTGCTATAATAAATATCCCAAGATGAAAAAATAAAAATACATTTCTTCATCAGTTCAGGCCGATATGTATTCTTCTACATATTTTTGGTAAAAAAAAAAATCACAATAAGCGTATATTGATTGGTTTGCTCAAAAGTTATAGCATCTACAAAATAGGGGATAGATTTATGGCATTTTTTTTTTACTAGTAATGGCGGCGATCTGCATTTTTTATCAGGACTGCGACATTGCGGCAGACACATCACTTTTGACACATTTTTGGGATCATTGACATTTATACAGCGATCAGAGCTATAAATATGCACTGATTACTGTGTAAATGTCACTGGCAGTGCCAGGGTTAACACTAGGGGGCGATCAAGGGGTTAAATGTGTTTCCTAGTTAGGGATTTTAACTATGGGGGGATGGGATTGACTGGGGGAGGAGACCAATCATTGTTCCTACATACTAGGAACAACAGATCAGTCTCCTCACCCCCGACAGAACAGGGATTTGTGTGTTTATACACACAAATCCCCGTTCTCGCTCTGTCAGAAGCGATCGCGGGCATGTGCATCGGCTCCTCAGGGACGCGGCAGCGACGCGTGCGACCCCTATACTCCTTAAAGCGCCCGCCATACAACTACAGAGATTCGCGGAGGAGTGCCATTCTACCGTCATCAATCGATCATTACAAAACAGAGACTTGTTTATTGGGCGTGGTTCATCATGTTAAATATACAAAAGACATGTGGGAGGGAACATCTCTGCCTACCAATCAGATACAAATATAATGCATATTATGATAAGTGCATTAGATGACAGATTTCCTTTATTATAAGGAGAAGACCTCTTTAGTCATTTAACCAATCATAGAGATACACATATTTAGAATTCTTTATGTATTAGTGTCTAGGCAAACTATAATGTTACCGTAGTTAGAAGAGCTTATAGAAAGGAAAGGGGTTTCCTGTCTAACAGACGAGACATTGGTCTGGTACATATCTTCACTTACAAGTTCCTTATATTAAGTTTAACTTTTACTATATAACTTTATCAAATGTGCTTAACAAGATAGAGGTGGTGCTAAGTTGGTCTAGAGAGTAGGGTAAACCCACATCCCCAATGTGTCTAGGTAAATGGAAAATTGTTCCTCTTGCGGGACTTTAAAGGGAGAACCTACTCGTAAGTAAAAAAGGAGTATAAGGAGTGCATGTTTGAAATGAAATTAGGTGTTTATTAAGGTATAGACCTAGAAAAAGGGGATCAGTAGTACACAGGGTAAGTGTAACAGGAATACAAAAAAGGGGGATACAGGATGCATAATACAGACAAGGAAATTTCAATACAATATGCAGAGATACACAATCATTGAACTCCGGTACATATAGAGCACACATACGGGGAATTCCGACGCGTTTTGAGATACACTCTTCTTCAGGGGTATCTGATTGTAATCAGCATAAACAGAGGTATGTCATGTGGTATTGCTTAAGGGAGTGTGTATATTAATGCATCCATTTAACAGCATTCTGGCAGAGAGGGGGTGGGGGGGACATGTCGCCACAGACATACAGAGGTATGTGCTCGCTCCTGGTCCAGGTCGGGCAGGCCGTGTGAACCTTTTCCCAGTGGAGTCACCAGGGGGGGCTGTTCCCCAACAGAGGGCATCAAAAAAACACCAATGGGTATGGTGGTCCTGGGGTGGGCTCCAATCTGGAGTGGGTGGTAGATGCTGTGCAGTAGAGGTCCTGTTTGATGTATGAGAGGGGGCAGGCACAGGTAGGTCAGGTGGTTGCCCAATGTGGCATAAACCGACAACCCGGCAAGGTGAGGCCTGGCTCCCCTCCATATCTCCACGCCAGCAGTGTACACTACTTCGTTCCCAGGACCTGCCTCAGGCTGGATACCCTAAAACTCTAACCCCTCCTGTTTTGGATTCTTGGCCAGGCACCCGCCCCATGGTACCCTTGGATAATCTCCCTACTCACATCCACAGCATCTGACTCCCATGACACCGGGCCTCACCTTGCCGGGTTGTCGGCTTATGCCACATTGGGCAACCACCTGACCTGCCTGTGCCTGCCCCCCCTCTCATATATCAAACAGGACCTCTACTGCACAGCATCTACCACCCACTCCAGATTGGAGCCCACCCCATGCTCTCAATCTTTTGCTGGCGGGAATTCCGCCAGCAAAAGTCCGATGGAGCATACACACGGTCGCATTTTCCAACCAAAAGCTCTCATCGGTCTTTTGCTGGCTGAATTTCCAATCGTGTGCACGTGGCATAACACGGATTTAGACAGATTTGTGAACAATATTTGAGAGAAATAGGCCTTTTTGTGCATATAGAAAAAGTCGTAGGTCTTTGAGTTCAGCTCATGATAAATAGGGGCAAACACAAAAGTTACATACATACTTAGTAAGAGGCATGAATGGGAGGGCGAGGGGGGATAATTTCTTCAAGTGAATGGGGGGGAGGGAGGGTGGATACTCTACAGACATGAATAACCACAGGGTCACCTAAACTACTTAATAAAGCCTTCCTCAACCATTGGAGGTGTTAAAAATAATATTCTTTCATTAATTCAAACATAATTTAATTTAAGCATGCAGAAATAAAATGTTTCCTAGCAACAGTTTTCATTATTAGACATATATAGATACAATATATATTTTCAACTGAGCATTTTTCTCAAACCCAATATTGCAGCAGGATTGGAGCCAGGGGTCTCAGAAGTAAGTTTCATAACTTTGTAATATATGACTATCATAAACAAAATAAAACAGTAATGGATATAAGCAATATTACAACATTAGCACTTTACAGCTGAAATTCTGTAATTTCAAAAAGTAATATATCCAAAAAGGTAGTCACTTGAAGACTTTTTCCTACCAAAAACATTAGCACTGCTTCACAGATTCAATATATGAAACACTTGCAACTTTATATTGACAATGGTTGCTTAATCTCAACAACTCTAATTTCACCCTTTTTTTTTTTTTAACCAAAATCCCATTACCAAATTTTAATTCAGCTCCAAACCCTAAAGGAAGGGATATTAGGTTAATATCCCACTTTATTTCATGAATACCATAGAAAGACCCCTCATTTTTTTAAACACCTAATTTTGTACACCTCCTAAGCCATACACAGAATAACCTTGCCTTATGTATTTCAATGATTAAATGGTAAATCTTGTGCATTCATTAAACATAACCCAACACCATTGCATTATTATTCTGTCTTGATTCTCGACACAATAAAACACCTTCTCATTCTTTCACTCATTACATTCAGAAAGCATTCTCATATACAGTGCCTTGAAAAAGTATTCATACCACTTTCCACATTTTGTCATGTTACAACCAAAAACATAAATGTATCTTATTGGGATTTTAAGTGATAGACCAACACAAAGTGGCACATAATTGTGACGTTTTTGTTACAAATAAATATGTGAAAAGTGTGGGGGGGGGGGGGCATTTATATTCAGCCCCCTTTACTCTGACACCCCTAACTAAAATCTAGTGGAACCCTTTTCAAATATCTATTTGTATAATTTATAATTTTCCTTCCACTTTGTGTTGGTCTATCACAAAAAATCCCAATGAAATACATTTACGTTTTTGGTTGTAACATGACAAAATGTTGGAAATTTCAAGGGGTGTGAATACTTTTCCCTCTATATCTTTTTATATAACAAATCCCTGTCATTAGAACAACATAACACCAGTCTAGTAAATTAATACACATTGTTTAGAAAAATATGTTGAGTCAAAGAAATGAAAAGTATATTTAGTTAAAATTGACTTCTTCTTTTTCCACCATAATTTCTTTACCATTCAGATTTCTTCTTTTTCCTTGTAACACAATTGAAACTGCATTTTCTTTTAAATATATAAATGTTTAACTACGACTGAGTCTCGTTTTTTTCCACAACCTATTAAAAATGTGCATGTCAATGTGAGTGTTACTGTAAACTAAAACTTTTTAAGGGTTTTTTTGCCCGCTTGTGAAGTGCGATGTCAGGGGTAGAATATGGAGACAAACTATTAACTTTATAGGACTAGACAACTACAAAACTTCATGTAGAACTTCACACATAAATATACTCAATACATACTATGGGCTAATTTACCTTCTAATATTATATGTGCTGGAATTAAGTGCTATTTATGTGTGAAATAAGTACAATGTATTGCTCAAATCCTAGCTATGCACCACCTTAGATCCCTCTAAAATACAAGTACCGTATATACTCGAATATAAGTCGAATTTTTCAGCACATTTTTTTGTGCTGAAAGTGCCCCCCTCGACTTATACTGGAGTCAATCACTTTTCTGCAGCAAAAAATTTCATTTTCCGAACCGACTTTGGGGCCCCGTATCTCAGGGCCACTTGGTGCTAGGAACCCCAAATTTGGTGTGCAAACCCAGTGGAACTGGTACCATCACATGTCCAAAGCTGGGGTTCCTAGCACCAAATGGCCCTGATATACGGGCCCCCAAAACCGGTTCAGAAAATGTCATTCTCTGCTGCAGAAAAGTGCTTGACATTTTCTGAACTGATTTTTGAGGCCCTGTATCTCGGGGCCACTTGGTGCTAGAAACCCCAGCTTTGGAAATTTTATGGTGCTAGTTCCACTGGGTTTGCACACCAAATTTGGGGTTCCTAGCACTAAGTGGCCCCGAGATACGGGGCCCCAAATTCGGTCAACTATGTCCATCTGCAGCAATGTCATTTCGGGACCCTTTGGTTTCAGAGACCCCAAATTTTGGCTGCAGCTAGGGGGCATCTAGGAACCCTTAACTACTGAGTTTGAAGTTCAGGGGACCTATGGCTGCAAATGGGCACAGTGATGCTGCAAATGGGCATTGTTGACCCTCTTTTCCACTTACAGTAGCTGTGCATTTCTCACCCTCGTCTTATACTCGAGTCAATAAGTTTTTCCCATTTTCTTTGTGATAAGTTAGGGCCTCGACTTATACTCGGAACGACTTATACTCGAGTATATACGGTACTATTCCTCAAGACTTGCAACAATATGAGCACTGAAAATTCCCACAAAAAGTTAAAACTGTATTAGTTCAGTACAGTATCCCTATAATCCTTTTTTCAGCCTTTCAAACATATTTGCAGAAAATTGAGCTCTTCACATTGTACCCTCTAATCAGAAAACAACTTTTATATATATATATATATCTCAAAATGTCTCACCTTCTCACTTGTGGTTTGAGAATGGCTGAAGCAAATTAACTTCCTAATTTCTACAAAATATTTTAAACAAAAAAAAACCTTATATCCTAAGGCGGAACACTACAACTCTACATTAAAACATTATTTTCTTAAACTTATAATTTTACTCCTAAAATTTGTAATTGCAATTTTCTTTAACCCTTTAAATCTACCTGACTATCTGATCAGATTCCCCAGGAGAAGAAATTTTGGTACCATTAAATACATGTAGTTTAGTAGTGACGTCACGTTTTCCATATATGATTCCAAATAAACAGTGCATTTGGGATTGGCTTAATAATATGTGCCATGCACATTCCATAAACTTACCAATAGTGGTTGGAAGCCTCTCAACAACCAAAAAAAAATATGTAATAAAAGCATGCTGTAAGTCTATGAACACATTGAAGTTCTTTCTTTTCCCTAATATACATTTCCCTATTATACAAACCTCCTTTTACGTTTCCCTTTGCCTAGGCTATAAATTCTCCACAAGCTCCACAACTCTGGATATCCTGACTCTTCTGCCTATTGGACGGAGCGCCTAAAGCAACCAACATGGACAATATGCACTTAGGCAGCCTGCCATCCGGTCCTCTTTTTAACTCTTAAGCCACTTTGAGTCCGTTATAGGAGGGCAACCAAAAAGATGATCTCTACTCATCCCACGTAACTGACACCACTGAACTATAGGGGTTAAATTCTACCATCGGCCTCCCCCTCACCTTACCTTGGCTTCAGGGTCCTGGAAGTCCTGCTTATTCCGATACACACACTGCAGTGAAGAGCAGAGACTTGTTTATTGGGCGTGGCTCATCATGTTAAGTATACAAAAAGCAGGTGGGTAGGACCATCTCTGCTCACCAATCAGATACAAATAGACATGTGCTGTTCGTTTCGTTCCAAATTAAAATTCGGACTAATTTTCGTTATTCGGGGGTTTGGATGTATCCGAATTTCCAAATTAGAATAGTTCCAAATTTAAATGAATCCGAAATAACGTAAAAAAATTTGGAGGAAATGCGAATTTGAATCATTTTTGAATACTTTTCGAAATTCGAATTGTTTTCCAATTTCCAAAGAGCATAAAATAGAATAGAAAGCTAAGGAATAGAATCAAATAAAAATCTATTCTATTCCTTTATTTTCTATTCTATTTTATTCTTTTTGGAAATTGGAAAACTATTCTAATTCAAAAACTATAAACAATGAATAAACAAGTTTATTGCAAAAAGTTCTATTACACTCTTTTAAACTGACTCATTAATAAGGCACTCTACAGCCTGAAATATTATTCATAATTATGGTAACCACTTGCCGACCGATATGGTGGCAGGTCGGCTCTCCTGCGCGAAACACTGTACTTACACGAGCGTGCCCGTGGGTCGGGTGGACTTGATATCTGCCGGCGACCCGCGATCGCCTATTACAGAGGCAGGACAGGGTACTGCCTTTGTAAACAAAGAGATTCCCCGTTGTGACAGGGGATATGTCAGAGATCTTATGTTCCCAGTGACCGGGAACAGCGATCTCTGTCATGTCCCTGGCAGCCCATCCCCCCTACAGTTAGAACACACCTAGGGAACACAGTTAACCCCTTGATCGCCCCCTAGTGTTAACCCCTTCCCTACCAGTGACATTTATACAGTAATCAGTGGCTATTTCTAGCTCTGATCGCTGTATAAATATCAATGGTCCCAAAAAAGTGTTAAAAGTGTCCAATCTGTGCCTGCCGCAATGTTGCAGTCCCGCTAAAAATCGCAGATCGCCACCATTACTAGTAAAAAAAAAAAAAATATTAAAAATGCCATAAATCTATCCCCTATTTTCTAGCGGCTATAACTTTTGCACAAACCAATCAATATACGCCTATTGCGATTTTTTTTTTACCAAACATATGTAGAAGAATATATCGGCCTAAACTGATGAAGAAATTCGTTTTTTGTTTTGTTTTTTATGGGATGTGTATTATAGCAAAAAGTAAAAAGTGTTTGGGTACATTGTCGCACGACCGTGCAATAGTCAGTTAAAATGACGCAGTGCCGTATCGTGAAAAAATGGCCTGGTCATTAAGGGGGTAAATCCTTCCGGTCCTTAAGTTGTAAAACAATTACTTAACCCTTCAGATGGCTTGAAAGGAAGCCACCTATTGTTTAGAACTATCATGTGACCTGCTGTGATTGGTCACAGCGGTCACATGGTACCTGCAGAAAGCCGATACACTGATCAGTCATTGAATGTGTCCGGTGGACGCAGCCAGTGACAGATCGTTCCGCGTGATCTGGGAAAACGTCATATGACATCCACCGGGATCGACTAGAGGCCCGCCCAGCCGTCATTTTGTTAGAGGCCGGGTGGGAAGTGGTTAAAGTGATTTTAAAGGTTTTTTCTTTTATAATAACATGTTATACTTCCCTGCTCTGTAATGGTTTTGCACAGAGAAGCCCCAGTCCTCTTCTTTTTAGGATACCCAGCTGGTGGCCCTGGCTCCTCCCCCTGCCTCTGGCTATGGAAGTCCTTGAGCAGACTCCTGAGAATGGACATTGACCATTCACACACAGGGTGCGGCTCGGCCTCATTGGCTGTGATTGAAAGCGGCAGGAGCCAATGGCTCCCACTGTTGTGTGAGTCAATGAGGAGAGAGAGACCTGGGAGAGCTTCCGCTCTCATGCACATCGCTGGATGGAGATGGGGCTCAGGTAAGTGTAAGAGGGAGCTGGGGGGGGGGGGGCTGTACCCAGATTTTTTTTACTTTGAGGTAGTTGTAAACCTCAGACTTGAAATATGAACAAAGCATATCCTGCTATAGTGTGTGCTTGTCTCAGTCCAGAGCACTAAGTGCAATTTCTGTCAGTCCCTTCTGACAAGTTTTCCTGATATCAAGAGAAAAATGGTGACAGGGGAGGACTCCAGCACACAGCCTGTGATTGACAGCCTCAGCTCTGTTCCTGTGAGCTGTATCGAGGGGGTGTATCTCTTCCAATCAGCTCTCAGAACTCTCCTCACTCACTCCTCACTCTCCTGAGTATCATTTCAGCTCTCTGCTCCCTGCTTTCTGACAGATTTCTTTAGAACCATTTTAATCTGTAGGCAATTCATGAATAAAGATCTATTGTTTCGCTGATTAGATATACTTGTACTTTAAGGAGATAAATATTCTGCGTGGCATATTCATGAAGCTATGAATGTAAGGTAAGGTTTAATAAAGACAATAGTCTATCCTGTGTAGGTGTACATGAGTCAATGTTGATAATCATTTCCCATATCCCTGTATATTGTGTTCTTCAAGTTGGACATCCAAGAGTCTTTAGAAACTATCAATACTTCCCGCTGCCTCCACAAATTGTGGAAGAGAGTTCCACATCCTTATCGCCCTGACAATACCATTCACTGCAGGTAAATCAATCACTATATTTATACATTCACCAGTAAGTTTCACCGGCAGCGGGTGTATGTTCAATCTGGTTTTATTGAATGGTTTACAATACAAAAGTAAAGGAACCTGAGAGTAGAGTAATCACATAAATATTGAAGCACAGTTTATCAATCGGCGTGACAAAGAGAAGAAAAAAACAAAACAACATAAAATAAAGATGTTTATAACAACCTAGGACTGGAACATAAGTAGAGAGCATATCATGAAGAATATACTGTGTGGAGAATATAGGTGTGGGATAGTAGTATGGTCAGTGGGTATACTGGGAACAAGTACATGTACCGTATGTGCTGAAAGAGGGGAAGTCACCGATGAGCTGAGGAGAAAACATAGAAATGAACAATTAAAAAACCAAAAGGAGTGGGGGGGGGGATAAGGGAAGGGGGCTCTTCATCATAGCTAAGAAGAGATGAAGGGAGGATCCTTTTTGGCCCATATTAGGATGAGTATCGGAACATGGAGCAGTCCAGGTGTGTGAAAATTGTTCTTCTCCTTGCCCAGTTTATGCGCCAACAGACGTTCCAAGTCCCTAATGGAGTCTAATTCAGTCACCCATTCACCCAGGGAAGGTACAGTGGTGGATTTGAAGTATCAGGGGATAACTGTTCAGGCTGCAGCTAGAAAGTGTTGGAGGACATCCTTATTCGCAGATTTAAAGGGACCAGGGATCATGGATAGGTGAGCCACCATGGGGGTCACTTGGACAGAAGTTGTCATGAGCTTACAATATAGATCAAAGATCTGCTGCCAGAAAGTCCGTATGAGGGGGGGCGCAATCCCACCAGATATGGAGCATGGTGTCTTTCAAGGCTCGACGCCACCAGCAAATATCATTAACCAGGTGAGTGAAGTGATGACTATTTAACTATGTAACTATGACATTTATTTATGTAAATAAATGGAGCACCACCACTGCCTAGGAGTATTATAATCAATACAGAGTCCACTTTGGATAATCGCCTATTAACCTCTAATTAGTCTGGACTAGGGATGAGCTTCGTGTTCGAGTCGAACCCATGTTCGACTCGAACATCGGCTGTTCGATCGTTCGTCGAATTGCGAACGTTATGGGCCGTTCGCGCCAAATTCGTGTGGCGCGTCACGGCCCATAATTCACTGCGGCATCGCAGTGCATTGCTGGCTGATGATTGGCCAAGCATGCACTATGACCCGCATGCTTGGCCAATCACAGCGCCGTCAGTAGAGAGAGCCGTAATTGGCCAAAGCCAAGGAGGCTTTGGCCAATTATGGCTCAGGGGATTTAGTACACGCCCCACACTATATAAGGCCGCCTGCACGGCGGCCCTGTGTAGTGTGTGTTCCGGCGTTCATTGAGAGAGAGAGAGAGACAGACAGTGACATTTGATTTGAGTTAGATAGATTAGGCAGAACAGTTAGTCAGTTAGCTGCACTTACAGTGTATTGTGTATATATATATGCATCCCAGGTGTTGCATATATATATATACACTGTATTCAGTTTAGCTAGATCCGTTCTTGTTATCTTCCTACTGACAGGCAGGCTTGTCTTGTTACAGTATTTACAGCTACCTGAAGAAAATTACTGGTGTTCCTTTGATCCTATTAGTACCACAGTCAGGCAGCTAGACTATTTACAGGTAGTGCAGTGCGTCCTGCTCACAGTGTTCAGCTAGATCCGTTCCTGTTATCTTCTTACTGACAGGCAGGCTTGTCTTGTTACAGTATATACAGCTACCTGAAGAAAATTACTGGTGTTCTTTTGATCCTATTAGTACCACAGTCAGGCAGCTAGACTATTTACAGTTAGTGCAGTGCGTCCTGCTCACAGTGTTCAGCTAAACCTACAAGTTAGTGGGGTGCGTCCTGCTCACAGTGTTCAGCTAAACCTACAAGTTAGTGGGGTGCGTCCTGCTCACAGTGTTCAGCTAAACCTACAAGTTAGTGTGGTGCGTCCACCTCACAGTGTTCAGCTAAACCTACAAGTTAGTGCAGTGCGTCCTGCTCACAGTGTTCAGCTAAACCTACAAGTTAGTGGGGTGCGTCCACCTCACAGTGTTCAGCTAAAGCTACCTGTAGAAGGTTGGTGGTGTTCTCATACTACAGGCAGGCAGTTGATTTTGCTAGCTGCAGTATCAGTACATATATATATATATATATACATATCCCAGCTTAGTGCAGCTACAGGCCATTAGTATGTCTGGAAGGCCAATAAGGAGAGGCAGACAGTCACAAGCCAATAAGAGAGGGCAAGCAGGCTCTGTGTCTAGTGCTGGTCGTGGAGACGGTGCATCCTCATCAGCACGTGGCCGTGGGACACGCTTGGGCTTTTTTTCAGCAGCTGGCCATGTTGAGCCGCAACATGCGGAAGACTTGGTCGAGTGGATGACCAAGCCGTCCTCATCCTCCTCATCCTCTCTCACCCATGCTCAGGGTACTTTGTCTGGCAAAGCAGCGGCCTCTTCCCTCGGCTCAATGTCATCAGTGACTCCTTCCCTAGCCCCACCATGTCCTCCTGAGGAGTCCCTCAAACTGTTTGACCACAGTGTTGGGTACATGCTCCAGGAGGATGCCCAGCGTTTGGAAGGCTCTGATGATGATACTGAGCTCGATGAAGGCAGTAACATGAGCACGGACAGAGGGGGTGCCCAAGAAGGACAGCAATCTGGCAGTCATGCTCCCGCTGCTGCAGCATACTGCCAGGTTTGCTCCAGTGATGAGGAGGGAGGGGATGATGAGGTCACTGACTCAATGTGGGTGCCTGATAGGAGAGAGGAGGAGGAGGTGGCACATCATAAGGGCAGCACATTGACTGCATCACACCCCAAAGCTCCACATGTGCAGGGCGCTGCAGTCTCTGCACGTTATTCAAAAAGTTCTTTGGTGTGGGCCTTTTTTGAGACAAGTGCATCAGATCGCACCGCTGCTATTTGCAACATATGTCTCAAGCGTATCTCGCGTGGCCAAAACATCACCCGCTTGGGTACCACATGCTTGACCAGACATATGTTGACCTGCCATGCAGTTCGTTGGCAAGCGTATCTAAAAGACCCACACCAAAGAACAAAGAGGACCTCTCCTTGCTCCTCATCAGCTGAGATTTCCAACCCCACTATACCTTTAGTCCTCTCTGAGACCTGCACTGAGAGGAATGAAGGTGTAGAATTAGGTGTGTCACAGCCAAGTACTTGTGGGCAATCTGCTTTTGGTACACTGACGTCAGATTGTACCGCCGAAAGAAGTTTGCTCCCAGCCATCCACATGCCCAGCGGTTGAATGCTAGCTTGGCAAAATTGCTAGCACTTCAACTGCTGCCTTTTCAGTTGGTAGACTCTGCCCCCTTCCGTGAGTTTGTGGAATGTGCGGTTCCTCAGTGGCAGGTACCCAAACGCCACTTTTTCTCACGGAAGGCGATTCCGGCTCTCTACCGGCATGTGGAAGGCAATGTCCATGCCTCGCTGGACAGGGCGGTCAGCAGTAAGGTGCATATTACCGCTGACTCATGGTCCAGCAGGCATGGACAGGGACGTTACCTAAGTTTTACGGCGCATTGGGTGACTCTGCTGGCAGCTGGGAAGGATGCAGGACAAGGTGCAGTAGTGTTGGAGGTTGTTCTGCCACCACGCCTCCAAAATGCTAATGATTGTGACACACCTCTCTCCTCCACCCCCTCCTCTTCTTCTTCCTCCATGGCCTCTTCCTGTGCTTTGTCCTTGGAACCAGCGGTGCTCCGTAGCCGTTCAAGGGGCTACACAAGTACACAGGCCAAAAGATGCCATGCGGTGCTTGAGCTGGTGTGCTTGGGGGACAGGAGCCACACTGGGGCAGAGGTTCTGTCAGCTCTGCAGGGGCAGGTTCAGAGGTGGTTGACGCCACGCCAACTTAAGGCAGGAATGGTGGTTTGCGACAATGGCACCAACCTCCTCTCTGCCCTCCGACAGGGACAAATGACCCATGTGCCCTGTTTGGCTCACGCCCTTAACTTGTGGGTGCAGCGGTTCTTGGGCAGGTACCCGGGCTTACAGGATGTCCTGAGGCAGGCCAGGAAAGTCTGTGTGCATTTCCGCCGGTCATATAATGCCAGTGCTCGGCTGACGGACCTCCAAAAGGAGTTTAACCTGCCCAAGAACCGCCTAATCTGTGACATGCCCACCAGGTGGAACTCAACGTTGGCCATGCTGCAGCGGCTGCACACGCAGCAGAGGAGCCATCAATGAGTACCTGTGCGACTATGGCACCAGGACAGGGTCAGGGGAGCTTGGTTTTTTTCCCCACACCAGTGGGCCATGATCAGGGATGCATGCACTGTCCTGTCACCATTTGAGGAGGCCACGAGGATGGTGAGCAGTGACAGTGCATGCATCAGTGACACTGTCCCCCTTGTCCACCTGTTGGAGCACACACTGCGTGGAATAATGGACAGGGCACTTGAGGCAGAACAGAGGCAGGAAGAGGAGGACTTCCTTAGCTCTCAAGGCCCCCTTTATCCAGACAGTGTTCCTGCGTGCCCGCCGATCACACAGGAAGAGGACGAGGAGGAGGAGGAGGAGGAAGATTGTGTCAGTATGGAGGTGGAGCCTGGCACTCAGCATCAGCAGCAGTCTTTAAGGGATCAGTCCCAAGAAACACATGGACTTGTACGTGGCTGGGAGGAGGTGGCTGCCTCAGCAAACCTACGCTGCATGGCCTCCCTGATCCTGCAAAGCCTGCGTAAGGATCCTCGTATTCGTGGTATCAAGGAGAAGGACCAATACTGGCTGGTAACCCTCCTTGATCCACGTTACAAGGGTAAGGTTGCGGACCTTATCTTGCCATCGCAGAGGGAGCAGAGGATAAAACATCTTCGGGAGGCCTTGCAGAAAGGTCTGTGCAACGCGTTCCCAGAGACTGGGAGGTTACAAACTCCTGTTTCTGGACAACGTGTTGCTGAGGCTTCGGTCAGTCAAAGAAGGAGCGGTGGAGAAGGTGGTCGTCTGACCGATGCGTTCAGACAATTTTTTGGTCCGCAGCCCCAAGGTATGATCTGTTCCAGCAACCATCGCCAGCGTCTGTTTTACATGGTGCAGGAATACCTAGGGGCAAGATCAGACTTGGACACCTTTCCCACCGAAAATCCTCTGGGTTACTGGGTCTTGAGGATGGATCACTGGCCAGAGCTTGCACAGTATGCAATTGAGCTACTGGCCTGTCCTGCATCCAGCGTTCTTTCGGAACGCACATTCAGTGCTGCTGGAGGCGTGGTAACCGATCACAGGGTGCGTCTGTCCACCGACTTGGTCGATCGACTGACCTTCATAAAAATGAATCAGTCTTGGATCACCACCAGCTACCAAGCACCTGATGCTGATGTAACCGAATAATTTTTTTTTAAATCTCAGATCCCTTCAAAGACTGCCTATGCTGATGCTGAGTGGCTATCCTGAGTAATTATCCTCTTCCTCCTCAATCATCACGCTGATAGCTTGTAAGAACATTTTTGGTTCTGGGCGCCACCACCAGTGCCTAAGGCACAATTTTTCTGCCCCTGTTTGACAGGGGCGTGTAATTACAATTTTTGATGCAATACTTTGCAGCAGGGCTCGTTCCTGCGTTCCAACTAGAGTGTCTGTGAGGGGTTGCAGTGTTGTGGCACCAGCACCAGTGCCTAAGGCCCAATTTTTCTGCCCCTGTTTAACAGGGGCGTGTAATTACAATTTTTGATGCAATACTTTGCAGCAGGGCTCGTTCCTGCGTTCCAACTAAAGTGTCTGTGAGGGATTGCAGTGTTGTGGCACCAGCACCACCACCACCACAGGCCCAATTTTTCTGCCCCTGTTCAACAGGGGCGTGTAATTACAATTCTTGATCTAATATTTCACAGCAGGGCCCTGTGAGGGCTTACGTTGTTGTGGCCACAACAACACCTAAGGCCCAAATTTCTGCTGAGTATATAGGGCAGGCCCCTACTTTCAAACATCTAACTTACAAACGACTCCTACTTGCAAACGGAAGGAGACAACAGGAAGTGAGATGAAATCTACCCCTAGGAAGGGAAATTCTCTCCTGTAAGAGTTAATATGGGAAAAACATTTCTCCTTTCCACTGATGCTTTCCAATCCTTGTTCCACAAAAAAACCCAAATTCTCAAAAAACATTTGTCATTGGGACAAAAAGTGAGGTGAAATCTTCTAAAGAGTAGGAAAGACAGCAAAACAAATGTCACAGGGGTGATAACCCTTCCCTATGTTTTCCAAAAAGCTTAAAAAAGATATTTTGGCTGGAGCTAAACACGTTAAAAATGTTCAAAATGACAAACAGATTCTACTTAACAACAAACCTACAGTCCCTGTCTTGTTTGCACCGCCTGTATACTGCTGTTCAGAGTATATAGGGCCTGGTGGCCCCACACCTTTCCTTATTTTAATTTGGGTGTGGGGTTCCCCTTAATATCCATACAAGACCCAAAGGGCCTGGTAATGGACTGGGGGGGTACCCATGCCGTTTGTCTCACTGATTTTCATCCATATTGCCAGGACCCAACATTACATTAAACCCGCAAGCAGTTTTAAATGAGATTTTTTCCTTTAAAAATGACATTTCGTGCAGGGACTGTTCTAAACACGGGAAACATGCGCCACTTTACAGGCATACTATAGACACCCCTCAGGTACGATATTTAAAGGAATATTTCACTTTTTTTTTTTTTACTTTAAGCATCATTAAAATCACTGCTCCCGAAAAAACGGCCGTTTTTAAAAGTTTTTTTTGCATTGATACATGTCCCCTGGGGTAGGACCCGGGTCCCCAAACCCTTTTTAGGACAATACCATGCAAATTAGCCTTTAAAATTAGCACTTTTGATTTTGAACGTTGGTGCGAACCGAACCGGGGGGTGTTCGGCTCATCCCTAGTCTGGACTGTTGAATCTTATATTAAACATCTGGTTGGTTGTTAAGCCACCGAATTAGTATTATGTGTTAATATTCAGAATGAAGTATCCAGAGTGTGAATATGAAATGAAATGATCAGAAAACACAACTTTGTAACCATTTTATTATTTTCCATTTATACATTGTAACACACTGAGGGGCAATATATAGGAAGATCCATTTTGAATAACTCATGGCAACCAATCAAATTCAAACCTGCACTGAAAATTGATAGGTGAAGATTGAAAGTTGTAATTTGATTGGCTAATAAGAGCTGTCTGATCCTACCCCCCACCCTCCCCTCTTCCCCAATAGTGTTATAAATAAGACCCCAATGGCTGGCAGTATGGAGACTTCATATTGCTTCTGAGACTCAGCCACACCAGCATATTGTGGTAGCTCAGCGCACAGGTGCTGGATTTCTTTTTTTCATTAAATAATTTTTATTGAAATTTCCATACAAATAACAGAAAAATTAAAGGCAGCTGGTTTTGGTATATAACAATCAGATATAGCACTAAAACATTTACATCCTAATCTCAATCAAAGTAATAGACAGTATTCACACAAATGATCAAATAAAGCATACATAAACAGTATAGTAACATCCCTGTTTACCCCATTGGGTTCTAACTGTAAACAGGCGCTAATTAATATAATGACAACATTATCATGGACAATTCAAGAAATTAGAAAAAGAGAGAACTGTGAAGCCTTGATATTACTCATGGAATAATTATGAAATATGGTTTAAGAACTGCAGCTCATGTTATTGAGTGAGGTAGAAGCTCTAGGGTGACTAGTCCATATTTGCCACAATTTCTCAAACTTGACCGTTTTGTAATTTTTATACGCCAACATTAACTCATATTGAGCTTGTGTATTCAACCTTATAACAACATCAGATAAATTTGGTGCTTCGTTAGATTTCCATAGTTTTGTTATAGTCAGCCTTGCTGCTATTAATACATTTGCTATTACTGTTCTATATTCTACAGAGTAAAGATCCAGATTTATTCCTAAAAGGGCCATTGCGGGAGTAAGGGGAAGTAAATTACCAGTGAGGTTAGCAATAAACGTCGAAACTGAATTCCAAAAACTACTGAGATTTTTGCAATTCCATAAAATATAATAAAGGGAACCAGTTTGTTCATTGCATCGCCAACAAGTTGAGGAGAGTGATGGGTAGATTTTGGAAAGATTATATGGTGTAAAGTAACATCTGTTTAATATCTTTTGGGCATTATCCCAATGTTCAACGCAGGATGATGCCATAGTGCTCAGGATTATGGTGAGTGCGAAACGCGTCAGTGGATCCCTGTACACTTCTTCTGTGGTGTTTTTGTATACCTCCATGATCCAACTTTTTTACCAATAAAGGCACTTATCATCAGACCGGTGTGCGGTTTCCAGATCCCTTCGCTTTTCTCTTCTCAGGATTATGGCCTTATTCCATTGTTGCCAAGAAATAGATAAGGAAAGATCCTTTTCCCATTTCAGCATATTATTGATTTTACCAGATTTAAGGAATTCTGAGAAAAGTTTGTAAGATAAGGATATTCCTTTATTATCACAAGCGTATTTGTTCAGTAGGAACTTCCAGATTATTGATGGGATATTCATGCTTGATTCTGGGTCAAATTTCTTTAATCTTTCAAAATGTCTAAGTTTTTTTAACACCAACTCTTTATAGTCAAGGGGTAGGTTGACATAGTAATTAAACCCCTGTGAAATCCAATTATTCACTGAGATACGGGCTCTACAGTAGTCCAGCACTCTTAACGGCACAGGGATTTTAATTAGTTCACCTAGTTTTTTTGATTTAGATAATATGTGTTTCCAAGCTATCAACGTGGATTTAACAGTGATGAGTTTTGGTATTACGACTTTAGGAAGCAAAGCATTCGCTATAGCTAATGCACACATGTCATTGCCCTTAGTGACTTCTTTTTCAATATTTACCCAAAGTTTCTCGTCTGAATTAGAAAACCAAAATTTCATTTGATCAAGGAGTGACGCATAGTAATACTGTCGAATATCTGGGAGACCCATTCCACCTTTATTCTTAGTAGTGGTAAGAATTGAGAAGGCTACTCTAGGTTTTTTATCATTCCAAATACATTTTTTAAGCTTTAGATTCACCTGGTTGAAAAATGTATTGTTCACCTGGATGGGGAGCGAGCGGAAATAATATAGAATTTTAGGAAGGGTCTGCATTTTAAAAGCCGCTATTTTCGCTACCCAGGAGAGTTGTGTTTTATGGAAAGATTGGAGATCCTTATTTATATTTTCTAGTACTTTAGGGAAATTTACTTCATATAATTTAGCTGTTGGATAGGTAAGTTGGATCCCCAAATAAGGAGTGGAGGGCTGGTCCCAATTATAAGTCGTTTTATTTTTAAGGGTCATGTAGCTTTTTGGGATATATTCATAGGCAGGACATGACATTTGTTGCTATTAATTTTGTAGTATGAGATTTTCCCAAAGGATTCTAATATATTTTGCACATTGGTGAGAGAGGTTTCAGGATTGGATAAGGAAAGTATTATATCATCGGCGAATAATCCTAATTTGTGTTCAATATTGCCCACTTTAATACCTGTAATTGATTCATTGGAATGGATTAGTTCTGCCAAAGGTTCTATTGCCAATGAAAATATTATAGGCGAAAGAGGGCAGCCCTGTCTTGTGCCATTAGAAAGGTAAAAGCTTTTGGACAAATTTCCTGAAGTGAATACTTTAGCAGAGGGCTTCGTATAGAGGGACATTATGGCTGAATGAATGAAACCTGTAAATCCGAATTTCATAAGTGTTGCCGATAGATAGCCCCAATGAACTCTATCGAATGCCTTCTCTGCATCTAAAGCAAGAAGCACAGAAGGCACTCCACTATTCTTCACTTGTTGAATCAAATTAATCATAAGCCTTGTTCCATCAGGGGCCTGCCGACCTTTAACAAAGCCCACTTGATACAATCCGATAAGATAGGGAGTAATTTCCAACTGTCTACTAGCTAGTATTTTAGCATAAATTTTAATGTCAGAGTTTAACAATGATATTGGCCTATAATTCGCCGGTGAAGTAGTATCTTTCCCAGGTTTCGGTATTGTTATTATTATAGCTTCCAACATTTCCTTTGGGAAATTATTACTACTGGAGGCTGTAAAATTGTACAATTTAGTCAGGTGGAGTACTAAAGTAGTGGCAAATGTTTTATAATATTCACCAGAGAGGCTGTCGACACCTGGTGCCTTATTAATTGGGATGTCCTTAACCACTTGCTTACAGGGCACTTAAACCCCCCTCCTGTCCAGACCAATTTTCAGTTTTTAGCGCTGACGCACTTTGAATGACAATTGCGCGGTCATACAACACTGTACCCAAATGAAATTTTTATCATTTTTTTCCCCACAAATAGAGCTTTCTTTTGATGGTATTTGATCACCTCTGCGGTTTTTAGTTTTTGTTTAAAAAATTGAAAAAAACTGAATTAAAAAAAAAAATTATATTTTTTTTATATTTTGTTATAAAATTTTGCAAACAGGTAATTTTTCTCCTTCGTTGATGTACGCTGATGAGGCGGCACTGATGGGCACTGATGGGTGGCAGTGATGGGCACTGATTGGGCACTGATTGATGGCAGCACTGCTAGGTGGCACTGATTGGCACCACTGGTGGGCATTGATAGGTGGCACTTGTGGGCATTGATAGGTGGCACTTGTGGGCACTGTGGGCACTGGCAGGTGGCAATGACAGATGGCACTTGGAGGCACAGATGAGACATCTGTGCCTCCTTCCTCTTCGGGACCGATGTCCCTTTGACATAAGCCAGTGATCGGATTTTTTTTCCTCCTCACGCTGTCAACGTGAGGAGAAAATGAAACCGATCACCAAGCTTTTGTTTACATCACATGATCAGCTGTAATTGGCTGACAGCTGATCACATGGTAAGGGGCTGGGACCGGCCCCTTAAACGGATCTGTGATCATCCAAGTCTCCTTGACTCGGTGATCACAGCGCGCACACCGCGCACCCTGCAGGGTGCGCGCGATGCGCGTGCACAGGGGAGGACATCCCATGACGGCCTCCCGGAAATTGAGGTGCCCGCTGTAGCCGTCATTCGGCTATGGCCCGGACCTCAAGTGGTTAATGGCCTTTGATATTTCCTGTTCTGTAATCGGCTTATTTAGATTATCAAGGGTAGCAGCATCAATCTTTGGAAGCTTGATATTATCTAGAAATTTTGTTATGTCCTCCGGTGAAGGTTGGGGAGTATTCTTATCCTCCTTTAGATTATAGAGGAGTCCACAATAATCTGAGAAGTTGTCCGCTATATCTTGGGGATTGTAAATGACCCTTCAGTTGTCATGATGGACCATTTTGTGAATTCTACCTTTGATTTGTTGTTTTCGAAGTTGGGAGGCTAACAACTTCCCTGCTCTGTTACCTTGTGAATAAAAAGTTAAGTTTTAGTTTCTTAAAATATTTATCGTGGTTAGTTACTAGAGTAGCTCTTAATTCGTTTCTACATTTATTAAGTTGGTGTAACAACTGTGGGTCATTAGGTCGCTTTTTATGATCTTTTTCTAGGGTTTTAATATCCCTCATTAGTTTATCTATAATGGTAGATTTCCTATTTTTCTCCCTAGAGGCCAGTTGAATTAGCAAACCTCTAATGTAGGCTTTGTGGGCACACCAAAGAGTAGTGCTCGACACAGAATTATTATCATTTACCATAAAGAACTCCTGTAGCTTCTCTTTCATCACAGACATGTGCTTCTCTTGTGATAAAATATAAGTATTATTTCTCCATAGAAATGTGTTGTTGCATTGCTGGTCCACCTGTATTTCTAATGTAATTGGTGCATGGTCTGACCAGGTAATGTTATGAATTTTGGCGTCTATTGTTTTTTGTAAGAGAGTTTTGTCTGTGATGAAAAAATCTATTCTTGAGTAGGTTTATGTGCATTGGAAAAGAATGTATAATGCCTTTCGGTGGAGTGAAGATACCTCCAGGAGTCATACAGGTCTTTTTGAAAAAAAAGATCACTTAGTCCCAATCTGATGGTGTGGTTCTTCTTGGTCGTATCAATATTTGGTTCCATAGGGGCATTAAAGTCACCACAAATGATAATGTTACCTTTCTGGATTTTACATATTCTTTTCAATATTTTCCGCAAGAATCGGTGAGGATGTGTGTTGGGTGCATAGACATTGGCAATTGTATATGTTATGTTGTCTATGGTAGCCACTAATATAATAAATCTTCCGTAGTCGTCTGTTTGTAAATCCAGCATTTTAAATGTTTCGGTGTCTCTTACTGCAATAATTACTCCTTGTTTCTTTTTGTGATTGTCTGAGTGGAAAATATGTGGATATTTGTTGTGAGTGAAGTTCGGTGAATTGTTTTTAGCAAAATGTGATTCCTGGACGCATACTATGTCGCTTCCAAACTTTAAGGCGTCAGTCCATAGAGCTTTCCGTTTGTGGGGACTGTTGAGTCCTTTTGCGTTTAATGATAGTAGTTTAAGTCCCATTATTGTGAAACCAATAGATAGGGAAGTGTTGCGTTGCTATTCTTAGGATAAACCAGATTATTCCAGTGAGGTTATGCATTATATAGCGGAATGTTGGAGAGAGCCATATAGCTAAGTCCATGAAAGTAAAGTAAAACCAACTTCTTAACACAGGTGCTGGATTTCAATGGCACCCCAACGCACTTTTAGAATGTACTGCAGTACATGAGTACTGTCATGCAAAATGCTGCATAGCAGAAACTTCCTTGCATTCGGGTGTGTTACCCCATTGGTTATGCATTGGGAGGTGGGGGTGGCTAATGCACTCGGTTGCAATGCATCTTGAGGCAAGAAAGCATGTGTACTGCAGCAAAGTTCATCCTGGTGTGAAAGGGGCCCTGAATTTCACAATCAATAATTGCACTTCAAAATATTGATAGTCTTCACGGAGATTCCAAGAAAATATTAATCACAAGGACAATTATTATATCTATTGTGTGAAAGAAATTTTAAATTCTGTATAAAACAGTTTGTTTATATTCTGCACACGGCACTAATAATGTTCTGATTACATATTCACATTCTTTAGCATCTGATAAGAAGCTAGCCTGCCTATGTTACGCCCCTTGTGACCCTAAAAGTACATTTGTAACATTAACTGGACACCAGTGACGGCCCGTCCACTAGGGGTGCACGGGCGCTGCCCCCCTATCAATGCGTCTGGCCCCCTGATCTACATATAGGAATGCCGGATGCATGGATTCCAATGGGGGGGGGGGGTTTGAAGCACGTGATTAGAGCCTGAAACTCTAATAGGCTTCAAAAAAGGGTGGGCTCAGGGTGCAGAGCATTGCGTTCTGAGCCCACCCAGTTGTGTGACATTAGCAAATGAATATTCACTATTTTTACACTAAATCTCCTCCTCGCCAATCAGGAAGCGGGTCATGAGTCCTGTTTCCTGATTGGCCAAAACGATCCTATTGGATGCCTAGGAGGAGGGGGGAGGAGAGAGGAGAGCACGGCCGGAGGAGAAGACCGAACCACCAGCCGCTACGGTGAAATGGATGCCATCTAGCACTCCCAAGCTCAGACGGGGAGGGGGGAGGAGGGGAGATCGGAGTCATTCCGGGCAGGTAAGGAGGCCGTCAGTCTCGCGGGGGGAGAGGGGTGTTCACCACATCCATTTCCCCCAGGGGGGAGGGTGTGTGGAACGGCCTCATCTCCCGCCAAGGGAGGGGAAGGTGACATTGGTTTGCCGCCCCCCCAGAATAATCAAACACCAGCCACCACTGCGTGACACCTATTTATGCTTGGTTATAGAAAATTCCAGATATGCCAAATATACAGAAGAGTGACTTGGAAAGATGCTGAGTGTATCTTTTTGTGTCTGTTCCCTACTGCAGAAATTATGATTATTTGGAAGCGCTGATCGGTATGAGGATAGGAGTTGCCTTTCTATAAAATTTCCAAACCAGTTGCGCTGCATTACATTGAAAAGGTTATGTGTGTACGATGTTTGTCCATAAAGTGCGATGTCTGCAGTGTGGAGAATGGATACATCTCAGTAGATTGGGTAGATGGAATAAAGTGTGAGAGGCCAGAGGTCAGAGTGGAGTCACTGGTTTCAGTGGCGTAGCGTGGGTTGTCAGCACCCGGGGCAAGGCAAGTGATTTGCGCCCCCCCCAACCTGCGGACATTTAGCGCTCCCTGAGTCCCTTCAAATACAATAGTACTGACCTACCTGATTCCTATACTGACCATTACACTGAGAACTACACTGTCCACTACACTACACTGTCCACTATACTGTCCACTATACTATACTGTCCACTATATTACACTGACCACTATACTACACTACACTGACCACCATACTACACTGTCCACTATACTACACTACACTGACCACCATACTACACTGACCACTATACTACACTACACTGACCACTATACTACACTACACTGACCACTATACTACACTACACTGACCACTATACTACACTGACCACTATACTACACTACACTGACCACTATACTACACTACACTGTCCACTATACTACACTACACTGACCACTATACTACACTACACTGTCCACTATACTACACTGTCCACTATACTACACTACACTGACCACCATACTACACTGACCACTATACTACACTACACTGACCACTATACTACACTACACTGACCACTATACTACACGACACTGTCCACTATACTACACTACACTACACTGACCACTATACTACACTACACTGTCCACTATACTACACTACACTGACCACTATACTACACTACACTGACCACTACACTACACTGACCACCATACTACACTACACTGACCACCATACTACACTACACTGACCACCATACTACACTACACTGACCAGTGACCACCATACTACACTACCCTACACTGACCACTATACTACACTGACCACCATACTACACTGTCCACTATACTGTCCACTATACTACACTGACCACTATACTACACTACACTGACCACTATACTACACTACACTGACCACTATACTGCACTACACTGACCACTATACTACACTACACTGACCACCATACTACACTACACTGACCACTATACTACACTGACCACCATACTATACTACCCTACACTGACCACTATACTACACTACACTGACCACTATACTACACTACACTGACCACTATACTACACTACACTGACCACTATACTACACTACACTGACCACCATACTACACTACACTGACCACCATACTACACTGACCACCATACTATACTACCCTACACTGACCACTATACTACACTACACTGACCACTATACTACACTACACTGACCACTATACTACACTACACTGACCACTATACTACACTACACTGTCCACTATACTACACTACACTGACCACTATACTACACTACACTGTCCACTATACTACACTACACTGACCACTATACTACACTACACTGACCATTACACTACACTGACCACCATACTACACTACACTGACCACCATACTACAATGACCACCATACTACACTACACTGACCACCATACTACACTGACCACCATACTACACTACCCTACACTGACCACTATACTACACTGACCACCATACTACACTGTCCACTATACTGTCCACTATACTACACTGACCACTATACTACACTACACTGACCACCATACTACACTACACTGACCACTATACTACACTACACTGACCACTATACTACACTACACTGACCACTATACTACACTATACTGACCACCATACTACACTACACTGACCACCATACTACATTATACTGACCACCATACTACACTGTCCACCATACTACATTATACTGACCACCATACTACACTGACCACCATACTACACTACACTGACCACTATACTACCCTACACTGACCACTATACTACCCTACACTGACCATTATACTACACTACACTATACTGATCACCATACTACACTGTCCACTATACTACACTGACCACCATACTACACTACTTTGACCACTATACTATACTACACTGACCACCATACTACACTATACTGACCACTATACTACACTGTCCACTATACTACATTACACTGACCACCATACTACACTACACTGACCACCATACTACACTACACTGACCACCATACTACACTGACCACCATACTACACTACACTGACCACCATACTACACTACACTGAACACCATACTACACTGACCACCATACTACACTACACTGACCACCATACTACACTACACTGACCACCATACTACACTAACCACCATACTACACTGTCCACTATACTACACTGTCCACTATACTACACTGACCACCATACTACACTACACTGACCACTATACTACACTACACTGACCACCATACTACACTACACTGACCACCATACTACACTACACTGACCACCATACTACACTGACCACCATACTACACTACACTGACCACCATACTACACTACACTGACCACCATACTACACTAACCACCATACTACACTGTCCACTATACTACACTGTTCACCATACTACACTGACCACCATACTACACTGACCACTATACTACACTGACCACTACACTATACTGACCACCATACTACACTATCCACTATACTACACTGACCACCATACTACATTATACTGACCACCATACTACACTGTACACTAGCACTGACCACCATACTGTCCACTACGCTACACTGACCTCCATACTAAACTACACTATACTGACCACTATACTACACTAACCACTATACTACACTATACTGACCACCATACTACACTGTCCACTACACCATACTGACCACTATACTGTCCACTACACTAAACACCATACTAACCACTATACTACACTGACCTCCATACTAAACTACACTATACTGACCACTATACTACACTACACTGCCCCCCATACTGACCACTACACTACACTGACCTCCATACTAAACTACACTGTCCTGCCTGCAGTCTCTCTCTCGCCCCCCCCCGCCGCCAGTAACAAGACTCTCACTCACCTTATTATCTTGGCCTGCATCGATCCGGAGGAGGAGGAGAAGGAGAAGACAGCGGTGACTCAAATTCTTCTCTCCCCTGCGCTCTGGCTGCAGCCATGTTCAGTGTCCGGCGCCCTGTGATTGGGCGTATGAGGGGTCATGTGCGGAGGCGGGACTTCAGGAGCGATCTAGGACAGGCCAGCCCAACGCCTCACATGACCCCCATACGCCCAATCACAGGGCGCCGGCCAACGCCTCACATGACCCCCATACGCCCAATCACAGGACGCCGGCCAACGCCTCACATGACCCCCATACGCCCAATCACAGGGCGCCGGCCAACGCCTCACATGACCCCCATACGCCCAATCACAGGGCGCCGGCCACTTAACATGGCGGCCGGGCCGGGGACACAGGATCGAGAAATTAGGAGGAGGCAGCCAGTGACACATACTGGCGCCCCCCTAAATGTCGCGCCCGGGGCCCCTGCACCCCCTGCACCCCCCACGCTACGCCACTGACTGGTTTTCCTAATGGTGGGTGGAGCTGAGAGCGTGAGAGAAGCTCCATCAGAACCTCATCTATTGGGCCCATAGAACAATGTGTGACCACTCTTGGAACAAATCAACTAAATAGCCCTTTATCTGTTGTCACCGTCTATTGGTGAGCCATCTCGTCACTGATATCTCTTGAATTTTCTGGAAGAAGAGACAACCTCAACCATAATAATTCTATGGAAGACTGATGGACCATTATAATCTTTCCTATCATTTTTGGCAACATGGAGTTGGTGCTGTGTAATCAAATGATATTCAGAGGAGGATGAAGTTCTGCTGAACCACCATGGCACCTATAATGCACTTGTAGGCAGGTACAGTACTATTGTCCTTTTAGAGAAACCACTACCCTGGTGATGCTAATGGGTAGAGTACTGTGTCCTTTTATATTCGGGTGTGGATGTAGCCCTGGGAAGAAGGTGGATGGGAACTGGCTCCCCCTGACTTACAACATGTATCTTTGTAACCTTAATGCCGTGTACACACGGTCGGACTTTTCAGCTACAAAAGTCCGACAGCCCGTCCGACAGACTTTCGATGGACTTTTGGCAAACTTGCGGCGGACTTTCTAACGAATGGACTTAACTACATACGATCACACAAAAGTCCGACGGATTCGTACGTGATGACGTACAGCGGACTAAAATAAGGAAGTTGATAGCCAGTAGCCAATAGCTGCCCTAGCGTCGGTTTTTGTCCGTCGGACTAGCATTCAGACGAGCGGATTTCTGGTCCGGCGGAGTTACGACGTAAAGATTTGAAGCAAGTTCCAAATCTAAAGTCCGTCAGATTTGCGACTGAAAAAGTCCGCTAAAGGTCCGGTGGAGCCCACACACTATCGGATTGTCCATCGGATTTAGTCCGTCGGCGTCCGTCGGACCAGTCCGGTTGAAAAGTCTGACCGTGTGTACGTGGCATAAGAGTAGTAGGCCACCTGGGCCTAAGCCCAGAGAGAGACTCCAAGTGAAGACCCAAAGCTGGGAGACATAAAAAAGAGTCTTTTGGAGGATGGCTGGACCTAAAGAGTTTGTGTGGGTGGCACTGAAGTGTTCTGCACTGTAAGTGAGAAAAAGGTGAAGATGTGAAATTGTTGTACCACATAATTTTTTGGCAAATCATTAAAAAAGCATCCTTTGCAGACGTTCTTTATTGTAGAACCTTGGCCTTGGGCCAGAAGAATGTGAGTGCTGTGAAAAGGGTGGGCCTCAGGCCTGGGGTATCTGTGACATAATATGGTGGAGTTGAGCTGAAAGGCAGATACGTGTGTGCCCTATCTCATGAAGAAACGGGGAAGGACCTAAGCCATCTTGGCAGGAACTGATGTCCAATCCAGGTCTTTTATACTTGGCTTAGTCGGCAGGATAGGGTATGTCACTGCCTGTGAAGATGTGTTGGCCCCCTTGGTTGCAGCAGTACTGGGAGGCAGAAAGAGGAAGAAGGGAGTGTGTCCTTTGGTCAACTACATCTATATTTTAATTGTCTACACAATGTTATATGAAACATACATCTGTTGATGCCATATGCTCCAACCTTATTTTTCTCTACTCCTCCCTTCCCCCTCCTGAGCCAGAAGCAGCCCCCTCTCCCCTGTCTGAGGCTCAGGGAGTGAAGATCAGAGGCCCAGAGAATGAGTGCAGAACATGAGAAGATGTGGAGAAATGAGCCATGGAGGTCTCAGAGAATAAGTTGAGCTGGGACTTTTTCTTTGTTGTTGTTTGATGTGCATTGCCCTTCCATGTGCCACTTGCTGTAAAGGCCAGTTATAGCTGGGGGCAATTGCCATTAGTTTGTACCGTTGCTTATTAAGTGAAGGGATGCACTGAACACCTTCACTGCCATTGTGCTAATTGCTGGGTGTCCAGTACGCCCCTGTGCTTTTAGTGCCGGTGTTCTGCCGAGAAAGTTCCCCCTGGCGGATAAGGACTCCCCTGTACCGCGCAGGCGCAGCGCTTGCGCAGTACGAGCCGCCAAAAATAGCCAAAGCTGAACAGCTGAGAGTCAGCTGTACACAGTGCCTGTAACAGGGCCCCTCGCGGGCTCGCTTCGCTCGGCATAATTTTATTCAGGCTCCACTTGGATGGTAGGGCTTGAACCTAGACTCAGTGCGCAGGCGCCATGTAGTGCTGACGATAAGCTGTTCAACTTCGCAGTCTTTTGGCGGCCGTACTGCACAAGTGCAGCGCATGCGCAGTACAGGTGGGTCCTTATCCGCCGGGGGAACTTTCTCGGCAAGACACCGGTTCACACAGGGGCGAATTGGCCGCCTGACAAGTCGTGCTCCATTCTGTACAATAGAACTGTTCTAATAGGAGTGAATCAAGTCACTCCGACTTAGAAAAAGGTTCCTGTACTACTTTGGGGTGACTTGCATCGACTTTTATACAGAAGTCATTTTGCAAGCCACTCTGAAGTCGCAATGTGTGGGGCGACTTCAGAGTCGGACGACTTTGAAGCCGCTCCTGTGTGAACCAGCTTTTAAAGTGTTACTAAACCCAGGAGCCTGCATTCACTATATCTGATCTCCCCAGGAGCCTGCATTCACTATATCTGCTCTCCCCAGGACCCTGCAGTCACTATATCTGATCTCCCCAGGACTCTGCATTCACTATATCTGCTCTCCCAAGGACCCTGCAGTCACTATATCTGCTCTCCCAAGGACTCTGCATTCACTATATCTGCTCTCCCCAGGACCCTGCAGTCACTATATCTGCTCTCCCAAGGACTCTGCACTCACTATATCTGATCTCCCCAGGACTCTGCAGTCACTATATCTGATCTCCCCAGGACTCTGCACTCACTATATCTGATCTCCCCAGGACTCTGCAGTCACTATATCTGATCTCCCCAGGACTCTGCAGTCACTATATCTGATCTCCCCAGGACTCTGCAGTCACTATATCTGATCTCCCCAGGACTCTGCACTCACTATATCTGATCTCCCCAGGACTCTGCAGTCACTATATCCGATCTCCCCAGGACTCTGCAGTCACTATATCTGATCTCCCCAGGACTCTGCACTCACTATATCTGATCTCCCCAGGACTCTGCAGTCGCTATATCTGATCTCCCCAGGACTCTGCAGTTGCTATATCTGATCTCCCCAGGACTCTGCAGTCACTATATCTGATCTCCCCAGGACTCTGCAGTCGCTATATCTGATCTCCCCAGGAGCCTGCAGTCCCTATATCTGCTCTCTCCAGGAGCCTATAGTCACTATATCTGATTTCCCCAGGACCCTGCATTCACTATATCTGTTCTCCCCAGGAGCCTGCAGTCACTATATCTGATCTCCCTAGGACTCTGCATGAACTATATCTGATCTCCCCAGGACTCTGCAGAGACTATATCTGCTCTCCCCAGGAGCCTGCATTCACTATATCTGATCTCCCCAGGAGCCTGCATTCACTATATCTGCTCTCCCCAGGAGCCTGCAGTCACTATATCTGGTCTCCCCAGGAGCTTGCAGTCACTATATCTGGTCTCCCCAGGAGCCTGCAGTCACTATATCTGCTCTCCCCAGGACTCTGCATTCACTATATCTGCTCTCCCCAGGAGCCTGCAGTTGCTATATCTGATCTCCCCAGTAGCCTGCATTCACTATATCTGATCACCCCAGGAGCCTGCATTCACTATATCTGATCCCCCCAGGAGCCTGCGGTCACTATATCTGCTCTACACAGGAACCTGCAGTCACTATATCTGCTCTCCCCAGGAGCCTGCATTCACTATATCTGCTCTCCCCAGGAACCTGCGGTCACTATATCTGATCTCCCCAGGACCCCGCATACACTATACCTGTTCTCCGCAAGACCCTGCATTCTCTATATCTGATCTCCCCAAGAGCCTGCAGTCACGATATCTGATCTCCCCAGGACTCTGCAGTTGCTATATCTGATCTCCCCAGGACTCTGCAGTCGCTATATCCGATCTCCCCAGGAGCCTGCAGTCACTATATCCGATCTCCCCAGGAGCCTGCAGTCACTGTATCTGCTCTCTCCAGGAGCCTGCAGTCACTGTATCTGTTCTCCCCAGGAGCCTGCAGTCACTATATCTGATCTCCCCAGGACTCTGCATGAACTATATCTGATCTCCCCAGGACTCTGCAGTGACTATATCTGTTCTCCCCAGGACTCTGCAGTGACTATATCTGTTCTCCCCAGGAGCCTGCAGTCACTATATCTGATCTCCCCAGGACTCTGCATGAACTATATATGATCTCCCCAGGACTCTGCAGTGACTATATCTGCTCTCCCCAGGAGCCAGCAGTCGCTATATCTGATCTCCCCAGGAGCCTGCATTCACTATATCTGCTCTCCCCAGGAGCCTGCATTCACTATATCTGTTCTCCCCAGGAGCCTGCAGTCACTATATCTGATCTCCCCAGGACACTGCATGAACTATATCTGATCTCCCCAGGACTCTGCAGTGACTATATCTGCTCTCCCCAGGAGCCTGCATTCACTATATCTGCTCTCCCCAGGAGCCTGCAGTCACTATATCTGGTCTCCCCAGGAGCCTGCGGTCACTATATCTGGTCTCCCCAGGAGCCTGCAGTCACTATATCAGCTCTCCCCAGGACTCTGCATTCACTATATCTGCTCTCCCCAGGAGCCTGCAGTCGCTATATCTGATCTCCCCAGTAGCCTGCATTCACTATATCTGCTCTCCCCAGAAACCTGCAGTCACTATATCTGATCACCCCAGGAGCCTGCATTCACTATATCTGATCCCCCCAGGAGCCTGTGGTCACTATATCTGCTCTCCCCAGGAGCCTGCATTCACTATATCTGCTCTCCCCAGGAACCTGCGGTCACTATATCTGATCTCCCCAGGACCCCGCATACACTATACCTGTTCTCCGCAGGACCCTGCATTCTCTATATCTGATCTCCCCAGGAGCCTGCAGTCACTATATCTGATCTCCCCAGGAGCCTGCATTCACTATATCTGATCTCCCCAGGACCCTGCAATCACGATATCTGATCCCCCCAGGAGCCTGCATTCACTATATCTGATCTCCCCAGGAGTCTGCATTCTTTATATCTGATCTCCCCAGGAGCCTGCATTCACTATATCTGATCTCCCCAGGAGTCTGCATTCACTATATCTGATCTCCCCAGGAGCCTGCATTCACTATATCTGATCTCCCCAGGAGCCTGCATTCACTATATCTGATCTCCCCAGGAGCCTGCAGTCACTATATCTGCTCTCCCCAGGAGCCTGCATTCACTATATCTGATCTCCCCAGGACCCTGCAGTCACGATATCTGATCTCCCCAGGAGCCTGCATTCACTATATCTGATCTCCCCAGGACTCTGCAGGCACTATATCTGATCTCCCCAGGAGTCTGCATTCTCTATATCTGATTTTCCCAGGAGCCTGCAGTCACTATATCTGATCTCCCCAGGGAGCCTGCATTCACTATATCTGATCTCCCCAGGAGCCTGCATTCACTATATCTGATCTCCCCAGGAGCCTGCATTCACTATATCTGATCTCCCCAGGAGCCTGCATTCACTATATCTGCTCTCCCCAGGAGCCTGCATTCACTATATCTGATCTCCCCAGGAGCCTGCATTCACTATATCTGATCTCCCCAGGAGCCTGCATTCACTATATCTGCTCTCTCCAGGAGCCTGCAGTCACGATATCTGATCTCCCCAGGAGCCTGCATTCACTATATCTGCTCTCTCCAGGAGCCTGCATTCACTATATCTGATCTCCCCAGGAGCCTGCATTCACTATATCTGATCTCCCCAGGAGCCTGCAGTCACGATATCTGATCTCCCCAGGAGCCTGCATTCACTATATCTGATCTCCCCAGGGAGCCTGCATTCACTATATCTGATCTCCCCAGGAGCCTGCAGTCACGATATCTGATCTCCCCAGGAGCCTGCATTCACTATATCTGATCTCCCCAGGAGCCTGCATTCACTATATCTGATCTCCCCAGGACTCTGCAGTCACTATATCTGCTCTTCCCAGGACTCTGCAGTCACTATATCTGGTCTCCCCAGGAGCCTGCAGTCACTATATCTGATCTCTCCAGGAGCCTGCAGTCACTATATCTGATCTCTCCAGGAGCCTGCAGTCACTATATCTGATCTCCCCAGGAGCCTACATTCACTATATCTGATCTCCCCAGGACTCTGCAGGCACTATATCTGATCTCCCCAGGAGTCTGCATTCTCTATATCTGATTTTCCCAGGAGCCTGCAGTCACTATATCTGATCTCCCCAGGGAGCCTGCATTCACTATATCTGATCTCCCCAGGAGCCTGCATTCACTATATCTGATCTCCCCAGGAGCCTGCATTCACTATATCTGCTCTCCCCAGGAGCCTGCATTCACTATATCTGATCTCCCCAGGAGCCTGCATTCACTATATCTGATCTCCCCAGGAGCCTGCATTCACTATATCTGCTCTCTCCAGGAGCCTGCAGTCACGATATCTGATCTCCCCAGGAGCCTGCATTCACTATATCTGCTCTCTCCAGGAGCCTGCATTCACTATATCTGATCTCCCCAGGAGCCTGCATTCACTATATCTGATCTCCCCAGGAGCCTGCAGTCACGATATCTGATCTCCCCAGGAGCCTGCATTCACTATATCTGATCTCCCCAGGGAGCCTGCATTCACTATATCTGATCTCCCCAGGAGCCTGCAGTCACGATATCTGATCTCCCCAGGAGCCTGCATTCACTATATCTGATCTCCCCAGGAGCCTGCATTCACTATATCTGATCTCCCCAGGACTCTGCAGTCACTATATCTGCTCTTCCCAGGACTCTGCAGTCACTATATCTGGTCTCCCCAGGAGCCTGCAGTCACTATATCTGATCTCTCCAGGAGCCTGCAGTCACTATATCTGATCTCTCCAGGAGCCTGCAGTCACTATATCTGATCTCCCCAGGAGCCTACATTCACTATATCTGATCTCCCCAGGAGTCTGCATTCACTATATCTGATCTCCCCAGGACTCTGCAGTCACTATATCTGATCTCCCCAGGACTCTGCATTCTCTATATCTGATCTCCCCAGGACTCTGCATTCTCTATATCTGATCTCCCCAGGACTCTGCATTCTCTATATCTGATCTCCCCAGGAGCCTGCAGTCACTATATCTGATCTCCCCAGAAGCCTGCAGTCACAGCAGTTATAGGTTTAAATCAGCCTTTCCATAACCTGTTTTTAAATGTTTTTTTTGCATTGATACATGCCCCCTGGGGCAGAACCTGGGTCTCCAAACACTTTTTATGACAATAACTTGCATATAAGCCTTTAAAATGTGCACTTTGGATTTTTCATATTCATGTCTCATAGACTTTAACGGTGTTCGCATCAATTTCTTGCCTGTTTGCATGTTTTGGTGCAAACCGAACCAGGAGGTGTTCAGCTTATCCCTACCGTTATATAAGGGTGGTAGAGCAATAAAAACCATCTAGAATCATAAATATGAGGTGGATGCATCAAAATAAGCTCAACAACGTTTCTTGGACTTCTATCCACTCATCAGGAGTAGGGATGAGCTTCGTGTGGGTTCGACTCGAACATCGTCTGTTCGCCCGTTCGCCGAATTGCGAACGATATGGGCCGTTCGCGCCAAATTCATGTGGCGCGTCACGGACCATAATTCACTGCGGCATCACAGTGCATTGCTGGCTGATGATTGGCCAAGCATGCACTATGACCCGCATGCTTGGCCAATCACAGCGCCGTCTGAACAGAGAGCCGTAATTGGCCAAAGCCAAGGAGGCTTTGGCCAATTATGGCTCAGGGGGTTTAGTACACGCCCCACACTATATAAGGCCGCCTGCACGGCGGCCCTGTGTAGTGTGTGTTCCGGCGTTGAAAGAGATAGACAGAGAGACAGTGTCATTTGATTTGAGTTAGATAGATTAGGCAGAACAGTCAGTCAGTTAGCTGCACTTACAGTGTATTGTGTATATATATGCATCCCAGGTGTTGCATATATATATATATACACTGTATTCAGTTTAGCTAGATCCGTTCCTGTTATCTTCCAACTGACAGGCAGGCTTGTCTTGTTACAGTAAATACAGCTACCTGAAGAAAATTGCTGGTGTTCTTTTGATCCTATTAGTACCACAGTCAGGCAGCTAGACTATTTACAGTTAGTGCAGTGCGTCCTGCTCACAGTGTTCAGCTAAAGCTACAAGTTAGTGCTGTGCGTCCTGCTCACCGTGTTCAGCTAAACCTACAAGTTAGTGGGGTGCGTCCTGCTCACCGTGTTCAACTAAACCTACAAGTTAGTGTAGTGCGTCCTGCTCACAGTGTTCAGCTAAAACTACAAGTTATTTTTTTGCGAGCTCTGCAAAGTGTTCACTTAAAGCTACCTGTAGAAGGTTGGTGGTGTTTTCCTGATCCTATCACTACCGCAGGCAGCTAAAAAAGCTACAAGTTAGTTTTTTGCGAGCTCTGCACAGTGTTCGGCTAAAGCTACCTGTAGAAGGTTGGTGGTGTTCTCATATAACAGGCAGTTGATTTTGCTAGCTGCAGTATCAGTACATATATATATATATATATATATATTTATCTCCCATCTTAGTGCAGCTACAGGCCATTAGTATGTCTGGAAGGCCAAGAAGGAGAGGCAGACAGTCACAAGCCAATAAGAGAGGGCAAGCAGGCTCTGTGTCTAGTGCTGGTCGTGGAGACGGTGCATCCTCATCAGCACGTGGCCGTGGGACACGCTTGGCCTTTTTTTTGGCAGCTGGCCGTGTTGAGCCGCAACATGCGGAAGACTTGGTCGAGTGGATGACCAAGCCGTCCTCATCTTCCTCATCCTCTCTCACCCATGCCCAGGGTGCTTTGTCTGGCAAAGCAGCGGCCTCTTCCCTCTGCTCAATGTCATCAGTGACTCCTTCCCTAGCCCCACCATGTCCTCCTGAGGAGTCCCTCGAACTGTTTGACCACAGTGTTGGGTACATGCTCCAGGAGGATGCCCAGCATTTGGAAGGCTCTGATGATGATACTGAGCTCGATGAAGGCAGTAACATGAGCACGGACAGAGGTCAGTAAGAAGATAACAGGAAAGGATCTAGCTGAACACTGTGAGCAGAACGCACTGCACTAACTGTAAATAGTCTAGCTGCCTGACGGTGGTACTAATAGGATCAAAAGAACACCAGTCATTTTCTTCAGGTAGCTGTAAATAATTTAACAAGACAAGCCTGCCTGTCAGTAGGAAGATAACAGGAACGGATCTAGCTAAACTGAATACAGTGTATATATATATATATATGCAACACCTGGGATGCATATATATACACAATACACTGTAAGTGCAGCTAACTGACTGACTGTTCTGCCTAATCTATCTAACTCAAATCAAATGCCACTGTCTGTCTCTCTCTCTCTCTCTCAATGAACGCCGGAACACACACTACACAGGGCCGCCGTGCAGGCGGCCCTATATAGTGTGGGGCGTGTACTAAATCCCCTGAGCCATAATTGGCCAAAGCCTCCTTGGCTTTGGCCAATTACGGCTCTCTGTTCAGACGGCGCTGTGATTGGCCAAGCATGCGGGTCATAGTGCATGCTTGGCTAATCATCAGCCAGCAATGCACTGCGATGCCGCAGTGAATTATGGGCCGTGACGCGCCACATGAATTTGGCGCGAACGGCCCATATTGTTCGCAATTCGGCGAACGGGCGAACAGACGATGTTCGAGTCGAACATGGGTTCGACTCGAACACGAAGCTCATTTCTATTGCACAGTATGCAATTGAGCTACTGGCCTGTCCTGCATCCAGCGTTCTTTCGAAACACACATTCACTGCTGCTGGAGGCTTTGTAACCAATCACAGGGTGCGTCTGTCCACCGACTTGGTCGATCGAATGACCTTCATAAAAATGAATCAGTCTTGGATCACCACCAGCTACCAAGCACCTGATGCTGATGTAACCGAATAATTTTTTTTGAAATCTCAGATCCCTTCAAAGACTGCCTATGCTGATGCTGAGTGACTATCCCTGAGTAATTATCCTCTTCCTCCTCAATCATCACGCTGATAGCTTGTAAGAACATTTTTGGTTCTGGGCGCCACCACCAGTGCCTAAGGCACAATTTTTCAGCCCCTGTTTAACAGGGGCGTGTAATTACAATTTTTGATGCAATACTTTGCAGCAGGGCTCGTTTCTGTGTTACAACTAGAGTATCTGTGAGGGGTTGCAGTGTTGTGGCACCAGCACCAGTGACTAAGGCCCAATTTTTCTGCCCCTGTTTAACAGGGGCGTGTAATTACAATTTTTGATGCAATACTTTGCAGCAGGGCTCGTTCCTGCATTCCAACTAGAGTATCTGTGAGGGGTTGCAGTGTTGTGGCACCAGTGTCTAAGGCCTAATTTTTCAGCCCCTGTTCAACAGGGGCATGTAATTACAATTATTGATCTAATATTTCACAGCAGGGCCCATTTCTGCACCCACCAAGAGCGAGTAAGGACTTACAGTGTTGTGGCACCAACAAAACCACCACCACCACCACCAAAGGCCCAATTTTTTCTGCCCCTGTTCAACAGGGGCATGTAATTACAATTCTTGATCTAATATTTCACAGCAGGGCCCTGTGAGGGCTTACAGTGTTGTGGCCACAACAACACCTAAGGCCCAAATTTCTGCTGAGTATATAGGGCAGGCCCCTACTTTCAAACATCTAACTTACAAATGACTCCTACTTGCAAACGGAAGGAGACAACAGGAAGTGAGATGAAATCTACCCCTAGGAAGGAAAATTCTCTCCTGTAAGAGTTAATATGGGAAAAACGTTTCTCATTTCCACTGATGCTTTCCAATCCTTGTTCCACAAAAAAACCCAAATTTTCAAAAAACATTTGTCATTGGGACAAAAAGTGAGGTGAAATCTTCTGAAGAGGAGGACAGACAGCAAAACAAAAGTCACAGGGGTGATAACCCTTCCCTATGTTTTCCAAAAAGCTTAAAAAAGATTTTTTTGGCTGGAGCTAAACACGTTAAAAATGTACCCGTTCAAAATTACAAACAGATTCTACTTAACAACAAACCTACAGTCCCTGTCTTGTTTGCACCGCCTGTATACTGCTGTTCAGAGTATATAGAGCCTGGTGGCCCCACACCTTTCCTTATTTTAATTTGGGTGCGGGGTTCCCCTTAATATCCATACAAGACCCAAAGGGCCTGGTAATGGACTGGGGGGTACCCATGCCGTTTGTCTCACTGATTTTCATCCATATTGCCAGGACCCGACATTACATTAAACCCGCAAGCAGTTTTAAATGAGATTTTTTCCTTTAAAAATGTCATTTTGTGCAGGGACTGTTCTAAACACGGGAAACACGCGCCACTTTACAGGCATACTATATACACCCCTCAGGTACGATATTTAAAGGAATATTTCACTTTTTTTTTTTACTTTAAGCATCATTAAAATCACTGCTCCCGAAAAAACGTCCGTTTTTAAAAGTTTTTTTTGCATTGATACATGTCCCCTGGGGTAGGACCCGGGTCCCCAAACCCTTTTTAGGACAATACCATGCAAATTAGCCTTTAAAATGAGCACTTTTGATTTCGAACGTTCGAGTCCCATAGACGTCAATGGGGTTCTAACGTTCGTTCGAATTTTCGGTCCGTTCGCAGGTTCTGGTGTGAACCGAACCGGGGGGTGTTCGGCTCATCCCTAATCAGGAGCAAGTGCATCCATTTACTAAAAAGGGGATAAAAACGATTAAAAAAAATCACCATTATAGTTTGATATAACCACAGACTGGAGGGGTATATATCAAACTATAATGGTGATTTTTTTTTATCCCCTTTTTAGTACATGGATGAACTTGCTCCTGATGAGTGAATAGAAGTCCACGAAACGTCGTCGAGCTTATTTTGATGCATCCATCTCATACTCATGATTCTAGATGGTTTTTATTGCTCTACCACCCTGATATAATGTTATGCCTACTCCTTTTGGGGAACTGTGATGTATAATATTTACTTTCTGTGTCATGTTGGTGACTATCTTCAATATGTATGTTGATACTTTGTATTTTATATGCCAATGTGCTATTATATGTTTATATGGGTTGATCCATGCCCTATCTTTGGTCTAATAAAGAATACAATTTTTTACATATGTACATGGTTTTGTCTGGCTCTACCCCATGCACCTCATCTAAAATCCCCCCCCCTCTTTTTTGCAAAAGCAACCAGGGATGGAGGCGCAATATTCCCCGTTGCGTCTCATTTAAAGTCCCAAATAGGGGCTGGGGAAGACCCGGCTGTCATGGTGCACGTTGGCACCAATGACAAAGTCAGAGGCAGATGGAGTGTCCTAAAGAATGATTTTAGGGACTTAGGAGCTAAATTGAGGAAAAGGACCTCCAAGGTAGTATTCTCAGGAATACTACCGGTACATCGAGCCACACCAGAAAGGCAGAGGGAGATTAGGGAAGTAAACAAGTGGCTGAAGAGCTGGTGTAGTAAGGAGGGGTTTGGGTTCCTGGAGGACTGGGCCAACTTCTCAGTCGGTAACCGGTACTATAGAAGGGACGGACTGTACCTAAATGAAGAGGGTGCAGATCTGCTGGGAATGAAGACGGCCAAAAAGTTAGAGGGGTTTTTAAACTAGGCGATGTGGGGGAGGGTCCAGAGGTAGAGATAGTCAGCGCGGAAGATATTCCAGAGGGTAGTATTGGGGGCATTAGTGGTAGGTTGACCAAAGCACAAAAACACAAGGTAAGTAAGTAAGTAACAAGTCCTAGTTGCAATCTTGAAACACCCAATACGAGGACAATATGCGACCGGTCTAAACTATGTGGCATGTTCACCAATGCCAGGAGCCTGGCAGACAAGATGGGTGAACTAGAGATACTGTTGTACAAGGAGGATTTGGATTTTGTGGGAATTTCAGAGACCTGTGTAGCACTAACTCTCGGTGGAGCTGCTGATTTAAGCGGGCTTGTTACCTTCACTCCCCTTCCCTCTGTTTCACCGGCACCGGGTCTAGGGTTCCATTGAGTTTACCTCCGGACGATATAAGCACCAACACTTGAGTACGTTTTCAATGCTTTATTGAACAATTAACGAAGTAAGTAGCAGGAAAGAGGCAGAAGGGAAACTGCAGGGAAACTCAAATACCTTTCTGTAGTATTCTTGACAAATGTCCTTTAGAGTTGAATATTGCAGTAGAATGTGCTCCCCTTGTGGGACACACTCTTTGCTCGCCTGGATAAGCCTCTCTCACTTGCCTAGCAGCCAGTACGTAGCACAAACAAAAGTCTCTGCCAAAGACTTGCTTGGGATGAACCCGTACGATCCTCTGCCACAGGATGTATTGGTTTTGCGGTGAATGTCAGACACAGTGCTTGAACCTTTAAGCCAAAACCAGCAATACTATGCTGTAAAGTTACTTTAGGATACGTCCTCCAACTGAGTCACCAGGCCCCACTCCAGACCAGCACTCTGCATTATCCTTCCATGACGGGTCCTCCCCTGGGATCTCCCCGGTTTTCCAGCTTTTTCACTCTGGATAGACAGCTCAGGACCATTCCTTGGCTGCTGTGGTAGGCCCCAGACAGGCTTCTGGGCCCACCCCTGCGCCGCAGCAACGTGGGCCTCCAGAACGGAGGACCACGAGATAGCTCTCTAACGCATACTTGTTGGCCAGGAGGGCCAGCAGGTGGCTGTAAAATGACCCTAAAACATGGCGTCTGTCCCATAAATACCCTCTCCCAGAATCCAACTCAGAGGACCACCTCCACCGAGTTGTCTCCGGAACAGAAGAGCACCCATACGCTTTGACACGTTGCCTTTCCAACACTAGCCAATAGTAACAACGACACTCACCGGCTCAGTATGGAAACACACGCAACTTCAGCCAAGCTGGAACAGAGGCAAATCCAACTTTCCTTAACGAGCAATTTACTAAATTTACCTATCAGATGGTAGATCATAAATCTACCAGCGCTACGCCTGGTTCAACAGCTCTCATGATTGGCTGGCAAACATTCAAGGGTATACCCTTTACCGCAAGGATAGAGAAGTTAAAAAAGGGGGAGGGGTATGCCTATATATCAAGAATAATGTACAAATGAATGTGAGAGATGACATCACTGAGGGAGCTAGAGAGGAGGTGGAATCCTTATGGGTAGAGCTCCAAAGGGGTGAGGCTAAGAGGAAAATAATACTGGGAGTATGCTATAGGCCCCCTAACCTGAGGAAGGAAGTGGAGACGGATCTCCTATCACAAGTTGGATTAGCAGCAAGGATGAGAAGTGTTATCATAATGGGGGATTTTAATTATCCAGACATAGACTGGGCGGAGGGAACCGCGCATTCATCTAAGGCTCGCCAGTTCCTTAATGTCTTGCAGGACAATTTTATGGATCAGGTGGTAGACGCACCAACTAGAAATAAAACATTACTGGATCTACTGATCACCACCAATACAGACCTGATCACGGATGTGGAAATACAGGGCAATTTAGGTAACAGCGATCACCGGTCAATTAGTTTCAGTATAAATCACACAAATAGGAAACATAAAGGGAATACAAAGACACTGAATTTCAAAAGAGCCAACTTCCCTAAACTACAAACCTTGCTAAAAGGCATAAATTGGGATAAATTTTAGGAACAAAGAATACGGAGGAGAGATGGGTTTGCTTTAAGAGGATATTAAATAAGGGCATTAGCCAATGTATCCCATTGGGTAATAAATTTAAAAGAGCGAACAAAAGTCCTGGATGGCTTAACTCCAATGTAAAAATGCATATAAAAGCAAAAAAGAAGGCCTTCAAAAAATACATGGTTGAGGGATCATCCTCAGCATTCAGACTTTATAAAGAATGCAACAAGAAATGTAAGGGTGCAATTAGGACAGCTAAGATAGAACATTAAAGACACATAGCGGAGGAGAGCAAATAAAATCCCAAGAAATTCTTTAAGTATGTAAACAGTAAAAAAGGGAGGACAGACCATATTGGCCCCATAAAGAATGAGGAAGGACATCTGGTTACAAAGGATGGGGAGATGGCGAAGGTATTGAATTTATTCTTCTCCTCAGTCTTCACGAGTGAATCGGGGGGGCTTCAGTAACCAAAACTGCAGTGTTTATCCTCATGACACAACACAGGAAGCACCTCCATGGTTATCAGAGGACTGAATTAAAATTAGACTTGAGAAACTTAACATTAATAAATCACCGGGACCAGATGGCTTGCACCCGAGGGTACTTAGGGAACTCAGTCAAGTGATTGCCAGACCGTTGTTCCTAATTTTTACAGACAGTCTATTGACTGGAATGGTACCAGCTGATTGGAAAAAAGCCAATGTAGCACCAATATTTAAAAAGGGCCCAAAATACATCCCTGGGAATTACAGACCAGCTAGCCTAACATCAATAGTATGTAAACTCTTGGAGGGGATGATAAGGGACTATATACAAGATTTTAGTAATGAGAACGGTTTAATTAGCAGTAATCAGCATGGATTCATGAAGAATCGTTCTTGCCAAACCAATCTATTAACCTTCTATGAGGAGGTGAGTTGCCATCTAGATAAAGGAAGGCCCGTAGACGTGGTGTATCTGGATTTTGCAAAAGCATTTGACACAGTTCCCCATAAACGTTTACTGTACAAAATAAGGTCCGTTGGCATGGACCATAGGGTGAGTACATGGATTGAAAACTGGCTACAAGGGCGAGTTCAGAGGGTGGTGATAAATGGGGAGTACTCAGAATGGTCAGGGGTGGGTAGTGGGGTTCCCCAGGGTTCTGTGCTGGGACCAATCCTATTTAATTTGTTTATAAACGATCCGGAGGATGGGATAAACAGTTCCATCTCTGTATTTGCAGACGATACTAAGCTAAGCAGGGCAATAACTTCTCCGCAGGATGTTGAAACCTTTCAAAAAGATCTGAACAAATTAATGGGGTGGGCGACTACATGGCAAATGAGGTTCAATGTAGAAAAATGTAAAATAATGCATTTGGGTGGCAAAAATCTGAATGCAAACTGTAGACTGGGGGGAGAACCTCTGAGGGGATCTAGGATGGAAAATGACCTGGGGGTCCTAGTGGATGATAGGCTCAGCAATGGCATGCAATGCCAAGCTGCTGCTAAGAAAGCAAATGGAATATTGGCATTAAAAAGGGGATCAACTCCAGAGATAAAACGATAATTCTCCCGCTCTACAAGACTCTGGTCCGGCCGCACCTGGAGTATGCTGTCCAGTTCTGGGCACCAGTCCTCAGGAAGGATGTACTGGAAATGGAGCGAGTACAAAGAAGGGCAACAAAGCTAATAAAGGGTCTGGAGGATCTTAGTTATGAGGAAAGGTTGCGAGCGCTGAACTTATTCTCTCTGGAGAAGAGACGCTTGAGAGGGGATATGATTTCAGTTTATAAACACCGTACTGGTGACCCCACAATATACAAATACCGGACTGGTGACCCCACAATAGGGATAAAACTTTTTTGCAGAAGGGAGTTTAACAAGACTCGTGGCCACTCATTAAAATTAGAAGAAAAGAGGTTTACGTAGAGGGTTCTTTACTGTAAGAGCGGAAAGGATGTGGAATTCCCTTCCACAGGCGGTGGTCTCAGTGGGGAGCATTGATAGCTTCAAGAAACTATTAGATAATCACCTGAACGACTGCAATATACAGGGATATACAATGTAATACTGACATATAATCACACACATAGGTTGGACTTGATGGTCTTGTGTCTTTTTTCAACCTCACCTACTATGTAACTATGTAAATATTCCCTTTTTTCTTTGAAGCTTATCCCTACCGAGGACTTTGCAGTCACTATATCTGCTCTCCCACAGTACAAGGAACATGTAAATGCAATTATTTTAGTAAATATGAACTGCTAAATACCTTTTCTCATCTGCAGTTTACAGCAGTCTTGTGACTATCAGTGTCTGGTTAAAGCTTGTAGGAGAGGTTTTCATTCTTCTTTGAATGTCCTATGAGGATACAAGACCCCTGAACCTCTGCCTGGACAGTGCTGATTGGCCCTGTGCTGATCACATGCACCCTGTGCTGATCACATGCAAGAAAAAAAACCTTCTAGCAATACACACCAAACTGAGCATGTGCAGAGTGCCCCCAAGACTCTATATTATCAGGAGATGGATTAGGGACAGTGGAAGAAGGGGAGGATCAGAGAAGACAGGATCAAGGAGTCTTTTTACACAATGCGCAGGATTAACCCCTTAGGCCCCACAGTGAGTATAACAAGCATGCTTTACTGTATATATAGACTGATTTTACTGTTGTAAGTTTAGTAACACTTTACCCACTTCCATACCGGGCCAATTCTGGAATTCTCTCCTACATGTAAAAATCATAAATATTTTTGCTTGAAAATTAGTCAGAACCCCCAAACATTATATATATATATATATATATATATATATATATATATATATATATATATATATATATATATATATATATATATATATATATTTTAGTAGACACCCTAGGAAATAAAATGGCAATTTTATAAAAAAAAAAACAAAACACTAAAATTAGCCAATTTTTTTATATAAATGAAAGATGATGTTACACCGAGTAAATAGATACCCAACATGTCACACTTTATAATTGCGCACACACTTGTGGAATGGCACCAAACTTCAGTACTTAAAAATCTCCATAGGCGACATGTTAAAAAAATTTACAGGTTACCAGTTTAGAGTTACAGAGGAGGTCTGGTTCTAGAATTATTGCTCTCACACTAACATTCACGGGGATACCTCACATATGTGGTTTGAGCATCGTTTACATATGCGTTCACAACCTACGTATGCGTTTGCTTCTGCGTGCAAGCACGAGGAGACGGGGGGCTTCAAATATTTTTTCTTGTTTATTTTATTTTCATTTTTTTATTTTTACACTTTCCCTTTATTTTTTTGGATCACTTTTATTCCTAGTACAAGTAATGTAAACATCCCTTATAATAGGAATAGGGCATGACAGGTCCTCTTTACAGAGAGATCTGAGGTCTATAAGTCCTCAAATATCTCCTCTATGCTGGAAAGCCTGAGATTAAAAAAATAAATTAAAAAAAAAGGATCTCAGGCTTCCCAGCAAAAACAAAAATGACAGTGTTTACAACTGCCGGCGCCGGAAGTGACATCATGGGGTCGCTTCCCACCTTCGAGGATCATAGAGAAGGCCGGGGACCATCTGATCCAGGATATCATATGATGGCCTACGGTTTGGAAGTGGTTAAGGATGGGTGGGCTCCCTCCTGGCATACCTGCCCTCAATCTATCTATTATTATATATGTGCTCCTATTATGAAGGCTCTCAAAATTTATAGAGTTAGGACTGTAGATAATAGTGGGGTGCCATGGTGTGGCCTCTGCAGCTTACGCATTTATTTAAAAAAGGTGTGCAAACGAAACCCCGGTTTTTAACGTGAACTGTTGGACGGGGCAATTCGGCTTGCTGCAGGCAGGCAGGTAAGTGAGCTGGGAATTTTGCTTTGTTGTTGTTTGACATCCATCTTTTAATTGTCTACACGCTGTTATTGGAAACATACATCTGGTGATGCCATGGGCTCCAACTTTGATTGTTCTTCCCCCTTCCCCCTCCCCAGCCAGAAGCAGTCGGCTCTCCCCTGTCAGTGAGTGAAGATCAGAGTCCGAGAGAATGAGTGCAGCACATGAGAAGTTGTGCAGCAATGAGCCATGGAGATCCCAGAGAATATAGACAATGGGAGGCTAGGACATTCCCCTCCTCCTCACTCTCTGATCCTTCACTGATGAGTTCCTGTGTGCTTGTTTCCTTTTGAATTGTTTATCAGTGTTTTATGGCTGCTGTAGACGTAGGGTGCCCACGTGTCCCGGATTGCCCGGGATTATCCCGTAACTGACATCGTCCCCAGGCACCTTCATTCCAGGACAATACCATACCTCCCAACCGTCCCGGATTCCGCGGGGCCTTCCCGCGATTTGAGGTAAGTCCCGGGGTCCCGCGGAACTGGGCTGAAGTCCCGGAGCCAGTGGCTCCGTGCCCCCCCCCAATTAAAAGAAAGGGAGCAGTCTGGAATGCAGGGGACATTGACGGACTGAGCCACTGTAGCACTGGCTCCGGCTCCGCCTCCACCTGTCCTGCCTCTACACCTTGTCACTGGTTGCTATAGCCGCCTGGCGTATAGCAACCAGTGACGTCACGGCTGCGACTCCCTCACTGTCCAGCATCGAAAGCGGAGGAGGATTTCCTCCTCCATGCCTTAATCAGCTGCCCTTTGAGTTGAGTCCCGCCGCCGCCCCCCTCTCATGGTTCCGCTGGTACGGTGGCGGTGGGGTGCAGTGCAGCGAGCGATATCCAGCGCTGTGGAAACTTCAAATGTTGGGCGGCCCCGGTGAGCAGCATGAGGCTCAGCCGCGGAGGCTGGCTAAAAACAGGGAGTGGGAGAAGACCTCATCGCAGCATCCCCCGGCACCGAGTCCCAGAGCCTGCCTGCACTCCTCCAATGTCCGCTCCCAGTTGTCATCAGCAAGAAGACAGGCTGACCAAGAGCCCAGAGGACGAGGATGGGCGGGAGGTAGGTGCATTACAGACACACCTACCCACAGACAGGGGGGCACAGCAGGGACTTCAGGGAGGGCTAGGGGGTCTCACCCACCCCCTCTCTCTCACCCACCTCCCTCTCTCTCACCCACCCCCTATCCCTCACCCACCCCTATCTCTCTCATCGAACCCCCTATCTCTCACCCACCTCCCTCTCTCTCACGAACCCCCTCTCTCTCTCTCATCCACCCCCTTCTCTCTCACCGAACCCCCTATCTCTCACCCACCTCCCTCTCTCTCACGAACCCCCTCTCTCTCTCTCATCCACCCCCTTCTCTCTCACCGAACCCCCTATCTCTCACCCACCTCCCTCTCTCTCACGAACCCCCTATCTCTCACCCACCCCCTATCTCTCACAGAACCCCCTCTCTCTCTCACCCACCCCCCTCTCTCTCACGAACCCCCTATCTCTCACCCACCCCCTCTCTCTCACGAACCCCCTATCTTTCACCCACCCTCTCTCTCTCTCTCTCACCCCCCTCTCTCACCCCCCTCTCTCTCACCCACCCTCTTCTCTCTCTCACGAACCCCCTATCTTTCACCCACCCTCTCTCTCTCTCTCTCACCCCCCTCTCTCACCCCCCTCTCTCTCACCCACCCTCTTCTCTCTCTCACCGAACCCACTATCTCTCACCGAACCCACTATCTCTCACTCACCCCCCTCTCTCACACTCACCTCCTCTTTCTCACCACCCCCATCTTTCTCACTCACCCACCCCATCTCTCTCACTCACCCCCCTCTCTCTCATTCACCCCCTCTCTCACCCACCTCCCTCTCTCTCACCCACCCCCCTCTCTCTCACCCACCTCCCTCTCTCTCACCCACCCCTATCTCTCTCACCGAACCCCCTATCTGTCCCTGAACCCCCTATCTCTCACCCCACCCCCTCTCTCACTCACCACCCCCTCTCTCACCCACCACCCCCATCTCTCTCACTCACCCACCCCATCTCTCTCTCTCACCCACCCTCCCCTCACCCACCCCCCCTCTCACCATTCCCTCTCTCCCCCCCTCTTTCTCTCCCCCCTCTCTCTCACACCTCCTCTCCTACCCCATTCTCACACCCCTCTCCCACTCCTCCCCTCTCTTGCATGCAGGCAGGGGGAACCAACCACTGACTAACAGGTGACAGAAAGTGCCAGAAAAGCTCTGCCTCTGAACCCATCTCCCCAGCACTGCCGCTCATCCACCCCCACCACTGCAACTGATCCTATCCTCCTAATGAAGGACTACAGGTCCCAGCATGAACCCGTGAGATATAAGGGAGATACACCCTTAGATCTCACGAGTTCATACTGGGACTTGTAGTCCTTCAATTTTGGAGGGAGTTACATTCTTAGAGCTGAAGAGTTCATGTTGGAACTTGTAGTCCTTAATTTTTGGGGGATGTGACACCCCAAAAAAGTGAAAGACTGCAAGTCCCAGCATGAGCCCTTCAGAGCTAAGGATGTGACATACTCTCCAATGGAGGGGTAGGAATCAGGTAGGTCAGTGTAATGGTCAGTGTAGAGATCAGGTTGGTCAGTATAGTGGACAGGTAGGTCAGTGTAATGGTCAGTATAGGAATCAGGTAGGTCATTGTAGTGGTCATTGTAGGAATCAGGTAGGTCAGTGTAGTGGTCATTGTAGGAATCGGGTAGGTCAGTGTAGTGGTCATTGTAGGAATCGGGTAGGTTAGTGTAAGGGTCAGTATAGGAATCAGGTAGGCCAGTGTAGTGGTCATTGTAGGAATCGGGTAGGTTAGTGTAAGGGTCAGTATAGGAATCAGGTAGGCCAGTGTAGTGGTCATTGTAGGAATCAGGTAAGTCAGTGTAAAGGTCATTGGAGTGCATTCTATTTTTGAAAAAAAAATATAGATATAGAGAGAGAGAGAGAGCTGGGGGGGGGGCATTAGTAAGAGAGGAGGGGGGAGTTGGTGAGAAAGCTGTGGGGGAATTAGTAAAAGAGGAGGGGGATTACTAAGAGAGGAGGGGGGTATTGGTGAGAGAGTTGGGGGGTATTACCAAGAGAGGAGGGGGGCATTGGAGAGAGGAGGGGGGGATTACTAAGAGAGGAGGGGGGAATTGGTGAGAGAGCTGGGGGGTATTACCAAGAGAGGAGGGGGGCATTGGTGAGAGGATGAGGGCATTGCTAAGAGAGGAGGGGGGCATTGCTAAGAGAGGAGGGGGGCATTGGTGAGAGAGCTGCGGGGAGTGTTGGTGAGAGAACTGGGGGGGGGATTGCTGAGAAAGCTAGGGTGGGGGCATTGGTGAGAGAGCTGGGGGGACATTTGTGAGAGGTGAGAGAGCTGGGTTTTGTTTAACTATCTCCTTAAGCCCCTCCCACCATTAAGACATTGGCCACACCCACATTTTGCCTTGATGCGCGCCGCAGATCACTTACTCCTTCATTTGTCCCTCATTCTGAAGTTCAAAAGTTGGGAGGTATGGACAATACACTGTCCCAGAATGAAACTGACACTGGGAACATTCAGGAATTCATAGGACAAGGGCGGACTGAGCCGCCATAGCGCAGGGTCTGGCTCCGCCTCCACCTCCATCTGACTGTACTCCTGATCACTGGTTGCTATAGCCACTTGGCATCTAGCAACCAGTGACATCACGGCTGTGACTCCCTCCCTGCCAGCGCTGAAAACGGAGGAGGATTTCGCTTCCTCCTCTTCCGCACTTCCGCACTGGGGCTCAAAGCAGCTGCCCTTTGAGCTGAGCCCTGCCGCCATCCCCTTGTCCTGCTATGAGCCTAGAGAGTGACAGTACCGTTGGTCTAGTGGCGGCAGGGCGCAGGGCAGCGGAAGTGGAGCTAAAGCCAGCGTGGACAGCAGCAGCATCTTGCAAGAGCGAGTGGCGGCCCTGGTGAGCAGCATGAGGCTGGCTAGAACCAACAGCCCGGGGGGGGGGGAGAGCTTACGGCCTGCCACCCTGACCTGAGCAGCAGTGGGTGCACACTTTCTCCAGCCTCCTCTCCTAGCTATCACTGCCATCAACAAGAAAGCAGACAGGCTGACCAAGGGCCCAGAGGAGGAGTATGGGCAGGAGGTAGGTGCATCACACACACACACCTACCCACAGGATGGGGGCACAGAAGGGACTGCAGGCAGGGGATAGGGGGTCACTTTCACAGACCCCCTCTCTCTCTCCCATCCTGCGCCCTCATATCCCCTCCCCCCCTCTCTCTCCCCCCTTTTCACCCCCCCTCTTTCCCATCCCCCCTCCCCTTTCTCACCCATCCCCCCACCCTCTCTCTCTCCCACCCTCCCCTATCTCAACCCCCCCTCCCCCCCTCTCTCTCTCACTCACCCCATCTCTCTCACCCACCCCCCCTCCTCCCAAGTGGACACTAACAGGTGAGAGTTAGTTATCCCATCCCCCCTCAAGCACTGCCACTCATCCACCCCCCACCACTGCCACTGACCTCATCCTCCTAATGAAGGACTGCAGGTCCCAAAATGAGCCCCTCAGAGCTAAAGATGTGACAAGCCCCCCCCCCCCCCAGTAGGTCATTGTAGTGGTCAGTGTAGGGATCAGGTAGGTCAGTGTATGTCTAGTTTTTACTCCAGATCCCTGGGTCATTTGTATTCCCTTTGTAGTATAAAGTATGGGGTACACGGTCATAGATCATCACTGGAAGATGATGTGATATTCGGGGTAGGCCTGGATGTCATTAAATATCACAAACATTGAAGGATTCTGGACGTTATCCGTCACGCTGTCATAAAGGTCGGTGGGGTGGACTGCATTTTTGGCTGGAGGTGTTTTCATCCCTTGGCGTCCAACACAGTAGAGTCCGGTGAGAACGCGGGCCAGGTACATGTGTTTCTCTCCATTTCCATCAGGTCTGGAGTATGTGTCATGAGCAGAATAATTTGCATTTACTGCAAAATAAGTTCCATCTCCATAAAGAGCCGCTGTTTGAAAAGAAAGAAAAGTCACACATTAATATGGGAGAGTTCCAGAGAAGAGGTGCAGCAGGAGAGAAGTCTGGAGGTGAGAGTGAAGCATGAGAGAGAAGATGACATTAAGACACAACACACCAGATGCAGCAAGGAAGAGCCCAGCTGTACTGTACATGATACCAACTATTGGTATTAACATCCAGCTTAGTTCTGAATGGAATGGGGGAGGATTGTGAGGCTCTAGACCAGCCTTTCTCATGGGTTCCTCAAGAGGTTCCTAGGGGTTCCTTGAGCATTGAGCAATTTCTGCCTCTCAGATAAGTTCCCACTGTCACTGATGATCTTTTTAGCAATCTGTAAGGGGGACTTTCTTCCCAATGACAATCATTCTAATGTACTGGGAGAACCAGATATACTGTAGTTATTATTAGCAGGGGGTCCCCTGAGACTCTCAAAGTTATTTCAAGGATTCCTCAGGCTGGGATCCCACTTGTGTGATGACAGACATCATATGTGATCCGCACTGAATTGTCATTCAACCAAACTGTATGGCTGAACTTGCATCGCATTCATACCAAAATGGTGCAGGACCCTTTTTTTGTCCCGCACTGGGATCAGATCACATGGATGTTCACACCTATGCCATCCGATTCCTGCACCATTTCACAGTTTACACTGCGATCTCCGAACCGATCTAGGGGTGTCATTAACTTTACAATGACACCTGCAGCGGTTCGAAGATGTCACTGTGAACTGCTGGTGATTCAGGTGCAATGTGGGAACCCACACAGGAATCACACTGGTGTGAACCAAGCCTTTGTGATAAAAGGGTTGAGAAAGACTGCTGTAGACTCTCCTATAGGTACTGTAGGTACACCAGTTAGTTGGACTCATTCAGTACAATGTCATCAATTGAAAATATGTTAAAGTGGAATGTTGATCAGAAAGTCCTGCTAGCTGACTCCTTTTGCAGGTATAGCCATCTTAAACATTAGAAATAAGTGCCTATACTGTTTAAAATCCAGCAAAATGCAGACAGCCGATCTCCCAATATGGGAAGACCACAGACTCTCTACTTCTGGTGAAATGGGTTGCAATAGTAAACAATATGAGGATGGAAGAGCTTTTGGTCTTTGATACGGACAATTCCTCAAAGTTTCTCTCTATGGATGGAATGGATCTTTTATTCTGACTTGGATAATGCGAATAAGTGTTGTAGACACTTGGTTTATTTAACCTCTGCTTTTCTTTTTTCTTACGTGTTGCTATTCCCATGTGACGTGATATTGATTGTGACATCTTCGTTTTGGCATGTGGTCGGGTACGGTCCTCCTCTTTCTTTTTCTGAGACTATTTTTCTCCCCCTTTTTCTCTTTCCTTGTTTTTTTATTTTTAACCCTCCCAAATCTAAGGCTCGGTTTCCTCTAGTGCAACTTTTCATGTGATTTGGGACTGAAAAGTCGCATGACAAGTTGTACCCCATTATTTCCAATGAGTACCGTTCATATCTGTGCGACTTCAAGTAGCAGCGACTTCAAAGTAGTCCCTGCACTACTTTGGTCCCACTTTGATGCGACTTGAGATCCATAGACCACAAAAATACACAGGCATTGCTTTAAGTCGCTGCAAAAATTGCGGTAAAATTTCTGCAAACAAATAACGGCAAAATCGCGCGACTATGGGGTTGCAATAGTGGAAACCAAGCCTTAATTAGCTCTGGTGTCCAACATGAAGTCTGCAGTTGATCCAGAGGAAGGCAAAAAACCTTTACACCATGTGATCCAATTTGGTACAACAGTAAACAAAATTATTTTTGACCTCTATGATCCTCTAAGGGAGAGGTCCCCAAACTGCGTCCCTGGGGCTGGATTTGGCCCTTTGCTTGCCTTTATCTGGCCCTTGAGCCAATATTCCTGCCAATGACACCAATGATGGGACACTATTCCTTCCACTGACACCAATGATGGGACACTATTCCTCCCACTGATACCAATGATGGGGCACTATTCTTCCCACTGATACCAATGATAGGACACTATTCCTCCCACTGAAACCAATGATGGGGCACTATTCCTCCCACTGATACCAATGATGGGGCATTATTCTTCCCATTGATACCAATGATAGGACACTATTCTTCCCACTGACACCAATGATGGGGCACTATTCCTCCCACTGATACCAATGATAGGACATTATTCCTCCCACTGACACCAATGATGGGGCACTATTCCTCCCACTGATACCAATGATGGGGCACTATTCCTCCCACTGATACCAATGATGGGACACTATTCCTCACACTGATACCAATGATGGGGCACTATTCCTCCCACTGATACCAATTATGGGGCACTATTCCTCCCACTGATACCAATGATGGGACACTATTCCTCCCACTGATACCAATGATGGGACACTATTCCTCCCACTGATACCAATGATGGGACACTATTCCTCACACTGATACCAATGATGGGACACTATTCCTCACACTGATACCAATGATGGGGCACTATTCCTCCCACTGTTACCAATGATGGGACACTATTCATCCCACTGATACCAATGATGGGACACTATTCCTCCCACTGATACCAATGATGGGACACTATTCCTCACACTGATACCAATGATGGGGCACTATTCTTCTCACTGATACCAATGATAGGACACTATTCCTCCCACTGTCACCAATGATGGGACAATATTCCTCCCACTGACACCAATGATAGGACACTATTCCTCCCACTGTTACCAATGATGGGACACTATTCATCCCACTGATACCAATGATAGGACACTATTCCTCCCACTGTCACCAATGATGGGACAATATTCCTCCCACTGACACCAATGATAGGACACTATTCCTCCCACTGTCACCAATGATGGGACACTATTCCTCCCACTGACACCAATGATAGGACACTATTCCTCCCACTGTTACCAATGATGGGACACTATTCATCCCACTGATACCAATGATGGGACACTATTCCTCACACTGATACCAATGATGGGACACTATTCCTCACACTGATACCAATGATGGGGCACTATTCCTCCCACTGTTACCAATGATGGGACAATATTCATCCCACTGATACCAATGATGGGACACTATTCCTCCCACTGATACCAATGATGGGACACTATTCCTCACACTGATACCAATGATGGGGCACTATTCCTCCCACTGTTACCAATGATGGGACACTATTCATCCCACTGATACCAATGATGGGACACTATTCCTCCCACTGACACCAATGATAGGACACTATTCCTCCCACTGTCACCAATGATGGGACACTATTCATCCCACTGATACCAATGATAGGACACTATTCCTCCCACTGTCACCAATGATGGGACACTATTCATCCCACTGATACCAATGATGGGGCACTATTCCTCCCACTGTTACCAATGATGGGACACTATTCATCCCACTGATACCAATGATGGGACACTATTCCTCCCACTGATACCAATGATGGGACACTATTCCTCACACTGATACCAATGATGGGGCACTATTCTTCTCACTGATACCAATGATAGGACACTATTCCTCCCACTGTCACCAATGATGGGACACTATTCTTCTCACTGATACCAATGATAGGACACTATTCCTCCCACTGTCACCAATGATGGGACACTATTCCTCCCACTGACACCAATGATAGGACACTATTCCTCCCACTGTTACCAATGATGGGACACTATTCATCCCACTGATACCAATGATGGGACACTATTCCTCACACTGATACCAATGATGGGACACTATTCCTCACACTGATACCAATGATGGGGCACTATTCCTCCCACTGTTACCAATGATGGGACAATATTCATCCCACTGATACCAATGATGGGACACTATTCCTCCCACTGATACCAATGATGGGACACTATTCCTCACACTGATACCAATGATGGGGCACTATTCCTCCCACTGTTACCAATGATGGGACACTATTCATCCCACTGATACCAATGATGGGACACTATTCCTCCCACTGACACCAATGATAGGACACTATTCCTCCCACTGTCACCAATGATGGGACACTATTCATCCCACTGACACCAATGATAGGACACTATTCCTCCCACTGTCACCAATGATGGGACACTATTCCTCCCACTGATACCAATGATGGGACACTATTCCTCCCACTGATACCAATGATAGGACACTATTCCTCCCACTGTCACCAATGATGGGACACTATTCCTCCCACTGATACCAATGATGGGACACTATTCCTCCCACTGTCACCAATGATGGGACACTGTTCATCCCACTGATACCAATGATGGGACACTATTCATCCCACTGACACCAATGATGGGACACTATTCCTCCCACTGATACCAATAAAGGGACACTGTTCGTCCCACTGATACCAATGATGGGACACTATTCCTCCCACTGACACCAATGATGGGACACTATTCCTCCCACTGACACCAATGATGGGGCACTATTCCTCCCACTGAGACCAATAATGGGGCACTATTCCTCCCACTGACACCAATGATGGGGCACTATTCCTCCCACTGACACCAATGATGGGGCACTACTCCTCCCACTGACACCAATGATGGGGCATAATTCCTTCCACTGACATAAAAAAAGGGGCACTATTCCTCCCAACAACACCAGATTGAACATTGTTTACTCCCACTGGGCACAGTTCGGCCCCCCTGAAGTCTGAAGGACAGTAAATTGGCCCTTTCTTTAGAAAGTTTGGAGACCCCTGCTCTAAGGCAATCATCCACTCCCTGGATCATCAGTCTACAGTTTTATATCCTACAGATATCAATGGCTTCAATAATGTAACAATGTTATTTTATCTCTGGAATCTCTCACCATTTTTCCCTGCATAGCTCCGGTTGAATCCATTATGATTGACGTGTTGGATGGAGTCCAAGTCGGTCCCATGGAAAAGCTCTTTCTCATTGTTGGTGGAACCGTTCTTGGAGTCAATTTTGTGCTTATTTATCTGGTACTGGAGCCAGAGATTTCTGTTCTGTATACGCTGAATCTGGGAGGACATACAAAGGCTCAGATGTATACAATGTTCTACCAATAAACTGCAGAATGTCCCCCCCCCACTATACAGGACATATCCTATGAAGAATACAGGGACAGGTCAAGAATAATCTGAATGGGTGTAGAGGCAAGTTCCATATGGAAGGTCAGCACACTTGAGGCTAGTAAAAATATTTAGGACTTGAGGACTTCTTCATCATTCCTCACACATTTAAGGGGAACTCTTCCTTCTTGGAAATGAAGTGTTACTGTTCTGATATTATAGCGCTGATATATGTTCACAAGGGTTCTAGACCCGTGACACCAGGAGTTTGAGGGAGCTGTCGGACAGATAAAAAGGTCACTCCTCTCCCTTTTATGCCTGGGGTTATAGGCCATATAAGAGACCTATAACAAAGAGATGGCCCCTGCCCCCACCTATAACTGGCCTTCACAGCAAGGAGCACATGGAAGGTTAAACGCATGAAAGACAAAAACAGAACATTCCATAGCTCAACTCACCAACCAGTCTGTTTATTAACTCATTAGGGTGGAGTGTTGGTCGCGCCCCACCCCCTGGTTTTCAGATAAATTTTGTTCAACAAGCCGTGTAGTTAGTCATGCTCTTTGAAAAAGTCTTCCTGACGAAACTAGTCAGAGCACGATACCACGGCAACCGTTATCACGTGAGGACGCAGTGTGCTTCTAGCCTGAAGCTTCAGACACGAGAGGGAGGAAGTGCGGATCAGCTGTGCCTGGCTGACATGCAGTGCGCTCCAAGCTTGTAGTTGGATACTAGTGGAATGAAGGACTGATCAGCTGTGAGTGTGTATCATCCATCCAGTCTGCAACCAGTACCCTTGTGCTTTGAGAGAAGCAGTTTGAGTTATCCACTATTACCAACCAACTGAAAGCTAGAAGGCTATCCTTTGTAAGGAACTGCGCCCACTGATTTTTACAGTGTATTTACTTTATTAGTTTTTTTCTCTTATTTGTGACTTACAATAAATTATCAAAACGGTACTGGACTATTCGGGGTCTCTTTTTTACATGTGGACATTGTTGCTGTTATCTGATTATCAACCCTGGAGGACTTCAGGAGTAACCAGAGAGAGGATTTGATCCAAGGCTTGTTAACCTCTTGGCTCCGGTGAGTTTGAACCCCTACGGGGTGTGTGCAGCACAAGGTGTCCCAATAGATGGTGAAAGGTGCACTCATCAGATCTACTATTCATATAAGGGAATCCAGACCGAGCTCCAACCGCTGTGTCTTTGTTGGAATTTTCCTGCCTGCATGTGTTTAGCTTCCATTTACAAAGACTTTGTTTTATCAGTCAGCATTGAGGGCTAAAAATAGCACTGCTTTGATGGGTTAATTGCTGTTTCATATAGTACATTCATTCATCCATATTTATATTTATTTTTGTATTAAGTGGCTGCTGAGAGATATCTCACTCAGAATATGGTGACATCATGTTAAATCACTGCGGTTTATTACCATTATTATCTTTCATCTGTATATACCGAATATCCTTTAGCGCTGAGATAGGAGGATTGGAGTAGGGCTTATTGTCTCCTTTTTGTTTGCAATCTGCTTACCAACCAAATTAACCTGTCCAACCGTCTGCGTTAAAAACAGGGGTTTAGTTAGCACACATTTGCAAACGCATGCGTAAGCTGCAAGGTCTTTTCACAGCACCCTGTGCATTGCTTGCAGCCCTAACCTTTCTAAAGTTATAAGAGTCCTCCACTGTGGAGACTCTCATACATTTAGTAGTGTTAGGACTGAAAGAAATGCACAGGGTGCCAGGAAGAGGCCTTGCAGTTTACGCATGCGTTTGCAAATGTGTGCTAACTAAACCCCTGTTTTTAATGCAGACTGTTGGACCGGTTAATTCGGTTGGTAAGCAGACTGGTTGGTGAGTTGAGCTGGGAATTTCCTCTGGTTTTGTCTTTCATATAAGGGACCTATACTGATGCTGTTAGTTTTACTGTGATTTTCCTTATATTGTGTACCTGTTCAAATGTGTTTAGAATTTAGGCTGTAACTCTATCTGGCAATGTCATTCCTGCACTGCCGGTTTTAAGTAAATCAACACTTGCAGTCTGGTGTCTGTAGAATTGCAATGTCATTCAGTAATGTCTGAACCCAGGGTGTCGGAAATGTCAGGAGATTTGCAAGGTCAGGGCAATCCTTGTGGTCCTCAGGGAGGGTGACGCTACACACAGTTCACAGGCGATGTGTAGAGCCAATGCGTTTCAGGTGAAATGCCTTCCCCTTCATCAGGGCTGTGATGGTCAGTGTGGTCAGGACTGACCTGGTTGAATATGAAATTAAAGAAGCACTGCACTCCTGTCCAGCCAGCCTAGTGTAGACTTGCAAATGGCCTCAGCCCATGAGTCTCCACCAAAGTTACACTCCCTGACATATTTCGCTCTGCCCACAGGAGTTTATTTATAGCGTAGTGGCGGTGGGAAAAGCAAAACATGTCAGGGGCGTAACTTTGGTGGAGACTCATGGGCTGAGGCCATTTTCAAGTTTACACTAGGCTGATTGGATGGGAGTGCGGCTCTTCTTTGATTTTATACATGCAGTGCTTTGGGTGAGCGTCTCTGACAGCCTGCACCTTTCTCCCTGGTGACTGAAGGAGTTTGGGTTCCCCAGCTTGAGCGGTGTTCATAATCTAGGACTAAAGTCACTGGTTGAATATGATAATAGCCTTTTAGGTGCCGTAAAATGACAGAGAACCAGCATGTCAGTTCTCCATCATTTTACAGCAGTTAAATGGCTCTTAACCTTTTTGAACTCCAGTTCCTGGTCAGTCCTGACCACCAACCATCACAACCAATGCTTTGGCCCTATTTATCTTCTGTGGACTGTTAATTTCAATAAATATCTTTAATAATAGCCTCAAGTGTAATGACCTTCCTCTACACCTATCTGAATCTATCTTGCGGAGCGCCATTCCATCACTACCAGAGAGGCAGCAGCTGAGACTCTAACGAGGCTCACCCACATCTGGCCTTCATCGGCTACATACCTCCTTGAAGGACAACACTTTCTAGCTCAATTACAGGGATACTAGACTGCAAACTGGTCCACACACACATTGAGGTCAAGTATTAAACAACTCTAACATGATGTTATAGGTGAAATATACAGTTGAGGGTTCCTGCCTGCCTATTCCATAATGCCAGTTGTTATTCTGTAATTGGAGTGCCCAGTTATTTGCACCATCATAACCAGTCCGTCTGTTTGCCCTTTATGCTGTTTTGCTGTCACCTGCTGGAGAATCTACATATTACATACACTAGATAACTGGCAGTCACCTGGCTACGGAGTCAGAGATTTACTTCCAGCTCATTGCCTGATCACAGATACTCTCTGACTAAGCTTTGGAATCCAGATCTGAACTTTGATTTGGCTATCCAATTGTACATCCTACTATTCTGTTGTAATGTTTCTACTGTTGCCATGAGAGTTGACAGAAAGGTCCAGCATCCTTGCACCTGTTTGTTGCTGCCTTTCTGGACTTTTGGCAAGCTTCTATGAGATCAGCACTTTATATCTGTCCAGCCTGTATCAGAAGTCATCAGAGGAGCCTCTACCAGGGGATTTATCTTACACCATCCAATAATGGTGTCACCAAATGACCCTGCTTTTCCAGGTAAGTCAAACATCTCTCCTTGGCATGGAGGATCCTTTTACTACATGACACATATTTAGCACCAGTCTCCAGTGCCAAGTTGGTATATCCAGTCCCTACACTATAAGCAGAACAACATCACTGTCACCCAGAATTCTATCACGGAGATCTGATATCATTCATCACAATATATTAGAGACATTACCTTCAGTATTGTGCTTCCACAGCTTTTCTGGAATTTCTGCTGTACAGCGGAGTATTCAGAAGTTCCTGGAGCAACATCCTCTTCCATCACAAGAGTCTTCTTACCCATCGTCTTCCAGTGTGACGGTAATCTGAGAGTTTCCTCATCTGAAAGATAAAGAGTACAGTCAGGACCCGAAGAAAAACCAAACAAGTAAAACCTTGGTACACAACCTCAGTGAAAGCATTGACATGGCATCCAATAAGAATAGTTCAATGTAGAGAAGATCATTCTGGGCTCCCCTCATACAGGTCTATCTTCTCTGGTGATAAAGCCACCAAATTGTACCAAAGAAGCAGATTATCCACCTTATTCCAGATGGTCTATCTTTAGGCTGTCACATTTCCTCCATGTCCCTGCAATGTAGGAATGGGTAACTAGCCATAGACAGGAAGATGTGTCACCAGAAATGATGGATAATGAGACATTTGGCTGTCATTGAATTTATTGAGCTCATCTTCCTGGGGTATGAGGAGTCTGCTATGTAGAAAGAAATCCAACAGAGCTTGGGGTAAGCGGCTGCTGGTTGGTCTTTACATGAAGACCTCATTACTCAACACCTTAAGGTACATGCAACTGCTTGCATAGGGTCATAGGATCAATTCCTATTGAGAGTCTGCTGCTAAAATATTAGGAACACCAATAGTCACACCTAAAGAGTCTAGTGTCATTGGGAGGGTGATACTTAGGATCACCAATAGCTTCTCTTAAAGAATCAATTTGTTACTGGGAGGCTGAAAACATTAGGGTCACCATTAATTTTGATATTACTGGGAGGCCACTAAAGAAATTATAGCCACTGTTCAATACACCATATAATTTTGTTGCTGAAATAAAATAGCCTGGGCTTTGTCGCTGGTTTTGGGTATTCTGTACCACCAACCTTCTCTCCACAAGTTGTTGAGCAAATACATTTCAGAAAGACTAATATACCACCCTCTAGTGTACAGTTAGGGTAGGTAAATTTATGTTTGACCCACAGTAGTTAATTGATTCTGAAAATTGCTGTGGGTTCAGCTTCATTTCAGGCTGGGGGGCTCTGCAGATCAGGGGTATCACCTCCCCTGGTTATTGAGGTGCATGGAAGTTTCCTGAAGCTAGTCGGCAGAGGTACCGGGACAGGGATCTGAATATTTATAGGAATCTGACCAATCTGTAGGAGGCCTGACAGGGTGGTTGCATCAGCACATAAATATTGGGGAGCTTGGCCAGCAAGGGTTGTTGTTGGGTGGAAGATGGATTATTGAGGCTGGAGTCATGAGGCTTGGGAGGGGACCCCATGCTGGAGCATGCTAAAGAGAAGGAGAGGAAGCTGGAAAGAGGGATCTTCACCGCCCTACAGTCTTATTCAAAGGACAGCCTACCTAGCCTGGAAAGACTAGCACAGCGAAAGACCTGAAAGCAGTCTCATCCAAAGCAGCAGGATACAAGGGACAGTGTGAGTACCTCTACACACCCAGGGCTGCTAGATGCAATATCCAGCAAGCTTTCATTAGGACAGTGTCACAGTTAACCTAAATCCCTGGCTCTGGGACACTCTTCAAAGCAGCCAGGTGGGCTGGTAGTTTCTGCAAACTTGGGGCTTTGAGTGTTTTATCAAGGGGCTGATACCACTCTGGAGGAGTACCGCCCAGGATCCATTTTTGTGTACATAGTGAAGGAAGTTTGACCTAAATTTGTTCTATCAAGTTGGGCATCCCATAATCCCTATTCCCAATCCAAATTTTCCCTCAATAAAACAACAAAAACAAGCCCATGGACTGGTCATTGTCTATATAAGAAAGTTGGAAAATGTGTGTTGCCTGGCTGTGCAGGAATAGGGGGACCCAAAAACTCAGTGGCTCCTAAGGGGGTAGTGCTACACTAAAATGACTGAAACCTAATGATCACCCACGGTGTGCCATCTGGGTGTAGCTATAAGAAGGTTAGGAGAGCCCATGACAATCCAGTATCAGGCTTGCTCCCTGCTGATGGTGGCTTGCATGTGGATTTTGTGAACATAAGTGGAATTTTGAACTAAAGTGGAAAATTAATAACCAGGAGTTGAAAACAGGAGTTAAGACAGGAGTCTTCTAACCTGTGAGTAACATCTTAAACTTGCTACAAGTAATTATATTGTAACTCGGAAATGAGTGCTAGCAGGGTTGAAGGTTTTGCTCAGTGCACAGTGTGCCACATGTATGCAAAATTGGTGCAACAGCTCCAGGATGGATACCGCTGTGACAGATGTGAGCAGGTTGCCCTTTTGGAAGCTCGCATTAGAGATCTGGAGGAGCAAGTTGCAACACTGGGCAGAAAGGACAACCTTGAAAGGGGTCCTCTGCTCGCTGAGCAGGTGGTCAGTAGGGTTGACGTGGAGGGTGGAGGGGCAAGTCAGAATTCTCAGATAGGAAGATGGGTTAATGTAGTTAGAGGGAGTGGAAGGGGCTCGCAAAAAAGGAAGGCCAGTCCTGTATTTGTGCATCAAAACAAATTTGCCAAGTTGGGTGAAGATGTGGAGGTGCCAAACACAGAGGTAGCAGCCCTAGATGTCACTGCTACCACTAACAGTTGGGAGAGCAGCCCATCTAGTAGAGGTGGTGAGGGGAGTGCAGGTAGGCCTAGACAGTTGGTGGTAATAGGGGATTCTATAATCAGAAGGACTGATAGAATAATTTGTCACCAGGATCGCCTCAACCGAATGTTTTGCTGTCTCCCTGGTGCTAGGGTTTGGCATGTGGTGGACCGCGTGGATAAATTACTGGGAGGGGCTGGGCATGATCCAGCTGTCTTGGTCCACGTTGAAACCAATGACAGCATACATGGAAGGTGGAGGCTCCTTAGGAATCAATTTAAAGAACTAGGCTGCAAGTTGAATGGAAGGACCTTCAAGGTAATATTCTCTGAAATATTGCCTGTGCCATGTGCAACACAGGAAAGGCAAGGGGATTAGAGAGCTGAATGCATGGCTAAAGACCTGGTGTTGGGAGGAGGGATTTGGGTTTCTAGAGCACTGGGCTGACTTTTCATTGGGGTGCAACCTATATGCTAAAGACGGTTTGCACTTGAATGGAAGGGGGTTTGCTGTGCTGGGGGAGAGGTTTATGGGAAGGCTGGAGGAGTATTTAAACTAAGATTGAGGGGGGAGGGTGAACTAGAATTACATCGAGAAGACAGGTCAGTTAGGGGTCAGACATTAATGGAGGGTGGAATGGGGATAGATGGGGGGAGGGTTATGGCAGGTGACAAGAAAGTTCCCATGTTGCAAACAGCCATTGGAAACTATAGTGCCATTTGTACTACTAATAATGATATGAAAAACACCAGAGCAAAATGTAATAATGCATTAAAGTGTTTGTACACCAATGCCAGAAGTCTGCCAAGCAAAATAGGTGAGTTGGAAGCTCTGGTGCATGTGGAGAGCTATGATGTAATTGGTATTGCTGAAACTTGGCTTCAATCCTCACATGACTGGGCTATTAATATTCCTGGCTATGCACTCTTCCGGAGAGACAGGCTAAAAAGGAAAGGTGGCGGGTTCTGTCTCTATGTGAGAAGTGATCTTAAAGCAAGTGTGAAAGAGGACCTGGTTGATGGAGAGTGTGATGAGTCTGAAGCATTATGGGTGGAACTGCATATAGATGGGCGTAGTTCAAAGTTAATCATTGGAGTTTGTTACAAACCGTCCAATGTTAGTAAGGAGGTGGAGACTCAGCTCCTTGCACAGATGGAAAGGGCTGCAAGGGCTGGGACAGTGATAATAATGGGGGGTTTTAGCTACCCAGAAATTGATTGGAGTAATGGCACTGCTGGGACAGTTAAAGGGCAAACATTTATAAACCTAGTACGGGACAATTTTATGGTCCAGTTTATTGAGGCCCCAACTAGGAATGAAGCTCTGTTGGACCTGGTAATCTCAAACCATGCAGAGCTTATTACTAATGTTCAGATAAAGGAACACCTGGGTAGCAGTGATCATAACATGATTTCATTTGATGTTAGCTGTAAGCAAGAAATACATACGGGAAAGATAAAAACACTTAACTTCAAGAGAGCAAATTTTCCAAGGATGAGGGCTGCTCTCCAAGACTTATGCCCTGTACACACGGTCGGATTTTTTGACGAAAAATGTGCGATCGGAGCGTGTTCTCAGAAATTCCGACCGTGTGTGGCCAGTTCCGATGCACAAAGTGCCACACATGCTCAGAAGTAGGGATGAGCCGAACACCCCCCGGTTCGGTTCGCACCAGAACCTGCGAACGGACCGAAAGTTTGCACGAACGTTAGAACCCCATTGACGTCTATGGGACTCGAACGTTCGAAATCAAAAGTGCTCATTTTAAAGGCTAATTTGCATGGTATTGTCCTAAAAAGGGTTTGGGGACCTGGGTCCTGCCCCAGGGGACATGTATCAATGCAAAAAAAACTTTTAAAAACGGCCGTTTTTTCGGGAGCAGTGATTTTAATGATGCTTAAAGTAAAAAAAAAAGTGAAATATTCCTTTAAATATTGTACCTGGGGGGTGTCTATAGTATGCCTGTAAAGTGACGCGTGTTTCCCGTGTTTAGAACAGTCCCTGCACCAAATGTCATTTTTAAAGGAAAAAATCTCATTTAAAACTGCTTGCGGGTTTAATGTAATGTCGGGTCCTGGCAATATGGATGAAAATCAGTGAGACAAACGGCATGGGTACCCCCCAGTCCATTACCAGGCCCTTTGGGTTTTGTATGGATATTAAGGGGAACCCCGCACCCAAATTAAAATAAGGAAAGGTGTGGGGCCACCAGGCCCTATATACTCTGAACAGCAGTATACAGGCGGTGCAAACAAGACAGGGACTGTAGGTTTGTTGTTGAGTAGAATCTGTTTGTAATTTTGAACGGGTACATTTTTAACGTGTTTAGCTCCAGCCAAAAAATCTTTTTTAAGCTTTTTGGAAAACATAGGGAAGGGTTATCACCCCTGTGACATTTGTTTTGCTGTCTTTCCTCCTCTTCAGAAGATTTCACCTCACTTTTTGTCCCAATGAAAAATGTTTTTTGAAAATTTGGGTTTTTTTGTGGAACAAGGATTGGAAAGCATCAGTGGAAAGGAGAAATTGTTTTCCCATATTAACTCTTACAGGAGAGAATTTCCCTTCCTAGGGGTAGATTTCATCTCACTTCCTGTTGTCTCCTTCCGTTTGCAAGTAGGAGTCGTTTGTAAGTTAGATGTTTGAAAGTAGGGTCCTGCCCTATATACTCAGCAGAAATTTGGGCCTTAGGTGTTGCTGTGGCCACAACACTGTAAGCCCTCACAGGGCCCTGCTGTGAAATATTAGATCAAGAATTGTAATTACATGCCCCTGTTGAACAGGAGCTGAAAAATTAGGCCTTAGGCACTGGTGCTGGTGCCACAACACTGCAACCCCTCACAGACACTCTAGTTGGAACGCAGGAACGAGCCCTGCTGCAAAGTATTGCATCTAAAATTGTAATTACACGCCCCTGTTAGACAGGGGCAGAAAAATTGGGCCTTAGGCACTGGTGCTGGTGCCACAACACTGCAACCACTCACAGACACTCTAGTTGGAATGCAGGAACGAGCCCTGCTTCAAAATATTACATCAAAAATTGTAATTACACGCCCCTGTTAAACAGGGGCTGAAAAATTGTGCCTTAGGCACTGGTGGTGGCGCCCAGAACCAAAAATGTTCTTACAAGCTATCAGCGTGATGATTGAGGAGGAAGAGGATAATTACTCAGGGATAGTCACTCAGCATCAGCATAGGCAGTCTTTGAAGGGATCTGAGATTTCAAAAAAAATTATTCGGTTACATCAGCATCAGGTGCTTGGTAGCTGGTGGTGATCCAAGACTGATTCATTTTTATGAAGGTCAGCCGATCGACCGAGTCGGTGGACAGACGCACCCTGTGATCGGTTACCACGCCTCCAGCAGCACTGAATGTGCGTTCCGAAAGAACGCTGGATGCAGGACAGGCCAGTAGCTGAATTGCATACTGTGCAAGCTCTGGCCAGTGATCCATCCTCAAGACCCGGTAACCCAGAGGATTTTCGGTGGGAAAGGTGTCCAAGTCTGATCTTGCCCCTAGGTATTCCTGCACCATGTAAAACAGACGCTGGCGATGGTTGCTGGAACCGATCATACCTTGGGGCTGCGGACCAAAAAATTGTCTGAACGCATCGGTCAGGCGGCCACCTTTTCCACCGCTCCTTCTTTGACTGACCGAAGCCTCAGCAACACGTTGTCCAGAAACAGGAGTTTGTAACCTCCCAGTCTCTGGGAACGCGTTGCACAGACCTTTCTGCAAGGCCTCCCGAAGATGTTTCATCCTCTGCTCCCTCTGCGATGGCAAGATAAGGTCCGCAACCTTACCCTTGTAACGTGGATCAAGGAGGGTTGCCAGCCAGTATTGGTCCTTCTCCTTGATACCACGAATACGAGGATCCTTACGCAGGCTTTGCAGGATCAGGGAGGCCATGCAGCGTAGGTTTGCTGAGGCATTCGGTCTGGAGTCCTCTGGGTCACTAAGGACGACAACGTCCGCAGCCACCTCCTCCCAGCCACGTACAAGTCCATGTGTTTCTTGGGACTGATCCCTTAAAGACTGCTGCTGATGCTGAGTGCCAGGCTCCACCTCCATACTGACACAATCTTCCTCCTCCTCCTCCTCCTCCTCGTCCTCTTCCTGTGTGATCGGCGGGCACGCAGGAACACTGTCTGGATAAAGGGGGCCTTGAGAGCTAAGGAAGTCCTCCTCTTCCTGCCTCTGTTCTGCCTCAAGTGCCCTGTCCATTATTCCACGCAGCGTGTGCTCCAACAGGTGGACAAGGGGGACAGTGTCACTGATGCATGCACTGTCACTGCTCACCATCCTCGTGGCCTCCTCGAATGGTGACAGGACAGTGCATGCATCCCTGATCATGGCCCACTGGCGTGGGGAAAAAAAACAAGCTCCCCTGACCCTGTCCTGGTGCCAGAGTCGCACAGGTACTCATTGATGGCCCTCTGCTGCGTGTGCAGCCGCTGCAGCATGGCCAACGTTGAGTTCCACCTGGTGGGCATGTCACAGATTAGGTGGTTCTTGGGCAGGTTAAACTCCTTTTGGAGGTCCGTCAGCCGAGCACTGGCATTATATGACCGGCGGAAATGCACATTGACTTTCCTGGCCTGCCTCAGTACATCCTGTAAGCCCGGGTACCTGCCCAAGAACCGCTGCACCACCAAGTTAAGGACGTGAGCCAAACAGGGCACATGGGTCATTTGTCCCTGTCGGAGGGCAGAGAGGAGGTTGGTGCCATTGTCGCCAACCACCATTCCTGCCTTAAGTTGGCGTGGCGTCAACCACCTCTGAACCTGCCCCTGCAGAGCTGACAGAACCTCTGCCCCAGTGTGGCTCCTGTCCCCCAACCACACCAGCTCAAGCACCGCATGGCATCTTTTGGCCTGCGTACTTGCGTAGCCCCTTGAACGACTACGGAGCACCGCTGGTTCCGAGGAAGAGGCCATGGAGGAAGAAGAAGAGGAGGGGGTGGAGGAGAGAGGTGTGTCACAATCATTAGCATTTTGGAGGCGTGGTGGCGGAACAACCTCCAACACTACTGCACCTTGTCCTGCATCCTTCCCAGCTGCCAGGAGAGTCACCCAATGCGCCGTGAAACTTAGGTAACGTCCCTGTCCATGCCTGCTGGACCATGAGTCAGCGGTAATATGCACCTTACCGCTGACCGCCCTGTCCAGCGAGGCATGGACATTGCCTTCCACATGCCGGTAGAGAGCCGGAATCGCCTTCCGTGAGAAAAAGTGGCGTTTGGGTACCTGCCACTGAGGAACCGCACATTCCACAAACTCACGGAAGGGGGCAGAGTCTACCAACTGAAAAGGCAGCAGTTGAAGTGCTAGCAATTTTGCCAAGCTAGCATTCAACCGCTGGGCATGTGGATGGCTGGGAGCAAACTTCTTTCGGCGGTGCAGCAGCTGGGGCAGGGAAATTTGCCTGGTACAATCTGACGTCGGTGTACCAAAATCAGATTGCCCACAAGTACTTGGCTGTGACACACCTAATTCTACACCTTCATTCCTCTCACTGCAGGTCTCAGAGAGGACTGGAGGTCTAGTGGGGTTGGAAATCTCAGCTGATGAGGAGCAAGGAGAGATCCTCTTTGTTCTTTGGTGTGGGTCTTTTAGATGCGCTTGCCAACGAACTGCATGGCAGGTCAACATATGTCTGGTCAAGCATGTGGTACCCAAGCGGGAGATGTTTTGGCCACGTGAGATACGCTTGAGACATATGTTGCAAATAGCAGCGGTGCGATCTGATGCACTCGTCTCAAAAAAGGCCCACACCAAAGAACTTTTTGAATAACGCGCAGAGACTGCAGCGCCCTGCACATGTGGAGCTTTGGGGTGTGATGCAGTCAATGTGCTGCCCTTAGGCTGGCCCCTGGAGGGCATCCTGCCTCGTTGGTGATGTGCCGCCTCCTCCTCCTCCTCCTCCTCCTCTCTCCTATCAGGCACCCACGTTGAGTCAGTGACCTCATCATCCCCTCCCTCCTCATCACTGGAGCAAACCTGGCAGTATGCTGCAGCAGGGGGAGCATGACTGCCAGATTGCTATCCTTCTTGGGCACCCCCTCTGTCCGTGCTCATGTTACTGCCTTCATCGAGCTCAGTATCATCATCAGAGCCTTCCAAACGCTGGGCATCCTCCTGGAGCATGTACCCAACACTGTGGTCAAACAGTTCGAGGGACTCCTCAGGAGGACATGGTGGAGCTAGGGAAGGAGTCACTGATGACATTGAGCTGAGGGAAGAGGCCGCTGCTTTGCCAGACAAAGCACCCTGGGCATGGGTGAGAGAGGATGAGGAGGATGAGGACGGCTTGGTCATCCACTCGACCAAGTGTTCCGCATGTTGCGGCTCAACACGGCCAGCTGCCGAAAAAAAGGCCAAGCGTGTCCCATGGCCACGTGCTGATGAGGATGCACCGTCTCCACGACCAGCACTAGCCCTCTCTTATTGGCTTGTGACTGTCTGCCTCTCCTTCTTGGCCTTCCAGACATACTAATGGCCTGTAGCTGCACTAAGCTGGGATATATATATCTATATATATATATATGTACTGATACTGCAGCTAGCAAAATCAACTGCTTGCCTGTAGTATGAGAACACCACCATCCTTCTTCAGGTAGCTTTATATACTGTAACCAGACAAGCCTGCCTGTCAGTAGGAAGATAACAGGAACGGATCTAGCTGAACACTGTGAGCAGGACGCACTGCACTAAATGTAAATAGTCTAGAAGATAACAGGAACGGATCTAGCTGAACACTGTGAGCAGGACGCACTGCACTAAATGTAAATAGTCTAGAAGATAACAGGAACGGATCTAGCTGAACACTGTGAGCAGGACGCACTGCACTAAATGTAAATAGTCTAGAAGATAACAGGAACGGATCTAGCTGAACACTGTGAGCAGGACGCACTGCATTAAATGTAAATAGTCTAGATAGAAGATAACAGGAACGGATCTAGCTAAACTGAATACAGTGTATATATATATATGCAACACCTGGGATGCATATTTATACACAATACACTGTAAGTGCAGCTAACTGACTGACTGTTCTGCCTAATCTATCTAACTCAAATCAAACACTGTCTCTCTGTCTATCTCTTTCAACGCCGGAACACACACTACACAGGGCCGCCGTGCAGGCGGCCTTTTATAGTGTGGGGCGTGTACTAAATCCCCTGAGCCATAATTGGCCAAAGCCTCCTTGGCTTTGGCCAATTACGGCTCTCTGTTCAGGCGGCGCTGTGATTGGCCAAGCATGCGGGTCATAGTGCATGCTTGGCCAATCATCAGCAAGCAATGCACTGCGATGCCGCAGTGAATTATGGGCCGTGACGCGCCACACGAATTTGGCGCGAACGGCCCATATCGTTCGCAATTCGGCGAACGACCGAACAGCCGATGTTCGAGTCGAACATGGGTTCGTCTCGAACACGAAGCTCATCCCTACTCAGAAGACATTCCGAGACGGAACAGCTCGGTCTGGTATGGATACAGCACTTTCGTCACGCTGCAATGTTTTAAATTGTTTAATAAAGCGCACTCTCTTCTTCTTTATAATGTGTGAAGAATGAAGTAGTTTTGCTGCTCAGATTCACACACACTTCTCACAAACTTCTTTCTTTATTATTTATCGTGATTCCCTCAATATATTTTGATTTGTCACATCTGACAGAAATTTTTTTTGTTTTGTTTTGTATTTTTTTCAAGGCTGATTTTTTTTTTTTTTTTTGTATTTTTTTCAAGGCTGATTTTTTTTTTTTTTTTTGTATTTTTTTCAAGGCTGATTTTTTTTTTTTTTTGGGTTTGTATTTTTTTTCAAGGCCGATTTGTTTGTTGTTTTTTTTAGGTTTTACTCCATAATATTTTTGTGTGTGTTTTGTGTGTCAAGTTACCACAACACCATTGATATCTTGTATTATTTAATCTCAAGGAGATTGTTTGGTGTTGGTGTCTCTTGTTAATTTCATATTGTATTTTTGAAATGTACCTGCCTCCTCACAAACAAACTGTCCTTTTTAAAGGAAAACACACATAGGCAAGTATAATTGAAACAAAAAATCCTTTATTAAGGGCTCAGAACCAAAGTGGGAGGCAACGCTGGATAAACATCAGAAATTGGCGAAGCCTTTGACCCCCAGGGCAGACATCAATTCTTTTCCAGCAAAATTGGTGGCCTGAGGAGTCCATATCTAACGGAGTGCAGTCTGGTCCAGAATCCCAGAGATCCGGAAAGCAGCAGATGACATCGGTGTCCCCAGGCTGTGGTACTACAAGAGGCTGCAAATTTTGCCAGACCAGACTGAACCCAGGGCCATCACTCTCTGGTCTTCCTTCCACGCTTCCTTCCTGGCTGTGGCTCTGGTGTTGGAGATGTGGCAGGAGGAGGAGTAGGACCTGGAGGAGGAGGAGTAGGACCTGGAGGAGGAGGACTATGTGTGAGGTCACAAATGTGGGTAGCACATGTTATTTGGCCCCTCAACCCCTTATTGAGAGTTTCCAAAATTAAGAACTCACATAGGAGTCATTGCCCCCCCTCCATCTGCATCATTTTGCAGGCGTTATGCCAGCAAAGTCCTCCTCCACACTGTGGGGGGTTCTCAGGGCCTCAGTAGCCTTCCAAAAGAGGCCTATGGCAGCCTCCTCCAGGCTACTTCTCTTCCTGGCACTTTGTCTTTGAAGGTGGAGGGGAGGGACCTGGGTATCAGGCAGCCTGCTTGGCCCGGCCACCTCCTGGCTTAGACTTCCCTGTGTATGAAAAAGGGACATGGTTTTAGATTTTGCTTCATCAATCACAATCATAAATTAGCAATCAAAACTAACATCTAGTTAACATCATTGATTGGACAACCAGCAATTATTAGAAGAATGCTATACCTGGCTCAAGCTGGGCCCCTCCACATGTTGCTGCCTAGAAGGCCCAGGTTGGGCGTCAGAAGCCTCCGATGGGGGGGAAGGAAGCGTGGAAGGAAGACTGGAGAGTGATGACCTGGGTTCAGTCTGACCTGACAGAAAATGCAGCCTGTCATAGTACCACATCCTGGGGACATAGATGTCATCTGCTGCTCCGGATCTCTGGGAATCCTGGACCTTCTTGCGCTCCCTTAGATAAGTGCTCCTCAGGCCACCAATTAGAACCTTCAAACAGGTGATGTCTGCCGTGGGGATCACCTGCTTCACAAATTCCAACAAATTAACCAGCGCTGCCTTCCTCTTTGTTTGGTTCTTATATTCAGGGTTGTTTATCTGCCACAGACAAGGCAGCTCCCTGAACATATCAATGAAGATTGGCATAAAGTCCTCATCTTTGAAGATATCCATTTTCACTGCAAGACACAACACAAGACAAACCCTAATGTTAGCCTAAAGTCTTCTAAACTTGTGCAAATATAGGCCTCAATCTAGAAGCAGTATAGGCCCAATGGTAAATTTTACCTTCGCAATCACGATCGGTGCCTCCGTTACTCCTTCCTCTGCTCACAGATAGTACGTACTACGCACGCGTGTTACGCTTTATAGACACTGCGCATGCGTGAAACCCCGCCCCTGACGTTCTTTCTAGTCTATTCCCCGTCTCTTCTCGTTCGCCGCAGTGGGGGAAGAGCACAGCAGGTGTCTGATAATTACACCAACGAGGAGGAGGAAAGCCCGGAGGCAGAAACATCCCGATCCAGAAGAAGACGATATAAGGCATCAAATATGTCCTTTGGGGAGATGTTGGAGATGGTGGACATCCTGAAGAAGGCCGACTATGACGGGAAGTATGGACCTTACTCCAACCCCAATGTCAGAAAGGCCAAGATCATGGCAAAAGTGGTCAAGAGTCTGCACCGGAATTTTGCGGTACGACGATTGAAAGATCAGCTCAGGAAGCGGTGGTCGGACCTGAAATTAAGAGAGCACGAGCAGTACAGAAAGATCTGGAGAGTGCTGCAAAAAAGTAAGTAGTTGTCCTGTGTTCCTATTCTTTATGTTTATTACGTTCGTGCTGCTCCATGTGCTTTTCTTAACTGTTATCCAGTTTAAAATGGCAACTTTCATGTTCATGGGCACATTATTCGTTCGTATCAAACATTTTTCGTTCGGCCTAGAAAACACCATTGTTTTGCCCATATGCATTTGCCCATATTTTTTAGGGCCTACTTGTCTGAAATTAATTTGGTTGTGTAGATGGGTTTGTTACTAAAATGAAATGCAAACTAGATTCTGTGTAAGGAGAGGACACTCGGCAGCAGTTTTCACATCTGGACGCTGGAGCACTAGTGTGGGACACAAGAACACCCTTTGTATTAGGGGGCCCACACAGGTACTCTAGTGTATACTATAGGGGGGTCTCCATCTGTGAAGCTTGGACAAAACAGGTAAAGTATTGAAGCTTGACAAAGGACAATAAAAATTCAACATCTTGGAACTCTGCCAAAACAGACAATTGTACCCCACTTCCAAGCAATATTTCATAATCCTACTTCTGCCATCAAATATCTGTGTGCTAAGTATACCTAATTATTTTTACATAGGGGAGAAAAGATTCGGAGGACACCGCTCATCCGATTAGACCAGAGACCCCCCACCTCTGGAAGAAGGGGAAATCCACCCAAGCCAAGCAGAGCAGGAGGAGGAAGATGTGGTGGAAATTGGCACCACAACAGGTGAGTGTCTGCGACCACAGGCTCAGGTAAGAGATGGATGCCGGCATATTTATAATACATGGTGTATTTTGGTTTCTATCTTTTTAGGTGATCGTGATGTTGTGGATCCAGGGCATTTCATCTTGGAAAGTGCACAGATCCTGATTGGGGAGATCATTGGGTGTAATAGGGACTTGGAAAACATCCTGAAAAACATCAATGATGTTCAACAAAAAATGAAGAACATCATTGATGTTTTAGTTAGAGTTTAACATCCCTCCAAATTCCTTTGCTTTTTTGTGTGCTAAAAATTAGTGACGTTTTTGGACAAATTTGTGAAAAACCACATTTTGAAGATGCACACAGTGTGTCAACGTGTGCTATCTGTCATCACAGGAGATCAATGTAGGTGTTTTGGGGGTGCAACCCCTTCCTCAATAATAAAGTAGCTGTGAGGAAGGGGTTGCACCCCCAAAACACGTCCCTTGATCCTCCGTGATGGCAGCTAGCACATGTTGACATTCGTAAATTGGTGTGCATCTTCAAAATTTGGCTTTTCCTGGGGTGACTTCACCCCATCTGAACGCAATATCAAACACAGTTTGTAAATACTCATATCTGATATTGCCTTCAAGTTCTACCAAATGTGAACTTTGTAAGTTCAAGATTTGTGTCTTTCTTTTTGGTTTTAAACATGCCTGTTTTATCTTAAATGGACATTTCTACTTTTTCTAATGTGACCCCAAAAATTGTTATACAACAAACATGTTGGTTTGTTTTAAAAACCTTTTACAAATGCACATGTGATTGTGCTGGCATTAAAAAGATTGATAATCATGATTGTGTGGATTATTGTTTCAACGCTCCTACACTTTTGTTGTGCTCTAATTGGTGTTTTCAGTGACAATGGGGGTTATTTCCTAAGGGAAAATCCACTTTGCACTACAAGTGCAGTTTCAAGTGCACTTGTAGTGCAAAGTGTCTTTGCCTTTAGTAAATAACACCCAACAGTGCTTTGTAAGGTTACACAATCACGCCATTTTCAGGACTCCTCACATTTCTGTCAGGGTCAGCTAAAAGAAACACAAGCAGTAAATGTCACCAAAGATTTGAGTAGTTATTTTTTTTTTCAATTGAAAAAGGTTTTAGACATTGTCTGGCATATTGATAGCCCTTCTACCTGCAAAGAATTCAAGGTATCTTAGCCGGACATCACGGGCACTCAGGGGGGGCAAGCCAAGATGGCCACTTTCAAGAGCCGTTAGGGTTGGTTCATTTTGAATTCCAGCCTCAGGCCCAACTGAGCCTGCATAGTTGGCAGAATGTTGCCGTAAAAAGTTGTGTAGAACACAGCACACCAGGATTATATGATTCAGTTTATACTCCGCCATATGTATGGGTGTAAGAAATTGGCGGAACCAAAATGAATGACAGAATGCAAAAGATAGTAGGACAAATCCCCAAAAATTCTTCAAATATATTAATAGTAAAAAGGTCAGGTCTGAGCATGTAGGCCCTTTACACAAAAATCTAGAGTGGGTGACTGAGGACAAAGAGAAGGCAGATTTATTAAATACTTTCTTCAGCTCTGTGTATACAAAGGAGCATGGGGGAGCTCGTGTCCATAATGGGGGTAGTAATGACACAGCCCCAAATGATCCACAATGGCTCAAAAGTGATATGATCCAGAAATATTTAGACAGAATAAAGGTGGATAAAGCACCTGGACCTGATGGCATCCACCCACGGGACCTAAAAGAATTGAGCTCTGTAATTTCAAGCCCATTGAATCTAATATTTAGGGACTCATTAATGAGGGGAATAGTACCACTGGATTGGCGTAGGGCCAATGTGCTGCCTATAATTAAGAAGAGAACAAAGTCTTTACCAAGTAACTATAGACCTGTTAGTTTAACTTCTATAGTCGGGAAGATACTGGAGCGTTTAATAAAAGACCACATAGACGAGTTCTTCCTGGAAAAAAATATTTTAAGCAACAGACAGCATGGGTTCATGAAATACAGAAGTTGTCAGACAAACCTGATTTCTTTTTATGAAGAGGTAAGTAAAACCTTGGACAGAGGGGTGGCTGTGGACGTGGTATATTTGGACAGCGGGGTGGCTGTGGACGTGGTATACTTGGACAGCGTGGTGGCTGTGGACGTGGTATACTTGGATAGAGGGGTGGCTGTGGACGTGGTATACTTGGACAGCGGGGTGGCTGTGGATGTGGTATACTTGGACAGAGGGGTGGCTGTGGACGTGGTATACTTGGATTTTGCAAAAGCGTTCGATACAGTTCCGCACACACGGCTCATGTGTAAGGTAAGGTCTACAGGCTTGGAAATATCAGTTTGTAAATGGATAGAAAACTGGCTAAAAGACAGAATTCAGAGAGTCGTGGTTAATGATTCTTACTCTGAATGGTCTAAGATTATCAGTGGTGTACCCCAAGGTTCAGTGCTGGGACCCTTACTCTTTAATTTCTTTATAAATGATATTGGGTCTGGGATCAAAAGTAACATTTCTGTCTTTACAGATGACACCAAGCTATGCAGTGGAATAACGTCCTTACAGGATGTCTCCAATTTACAAGCCGACCTCAATGGCATGTAATGCCAAGCTGCGGTTTCCAAAGCGAGTAAACTGGATGGACTTGTGTCTTTTTTCAACCTAACTATGTAACTATGTAACTATCTCCTGTGGAAGTAATGCTACAGCTGAGGTGACTCTTCCCTGCAATGCCAGCAGTTGTTTTTAGTTCAGTTCATATAATACAATGGATGAATTACCAATAAAAGTCACATCACCATGTTTCACAACACGTTGGATCTGAATTTGGTTCCCATGCTTGTCTATGGCCTTTTCTCCTTGTAAACTGACAGTATATTTGTGTCCTCGGATCTGGATTGTGATTTGGGCCTCCTTGTTATTTTTTGCCTCTTCCAGCTCCAGGTTTGTCATCTTGTCGAAGGGAACCATAGTTCCTCCATTACCATATCTCCATTCCACTAGGTTCCCGGTGAGCTCTGCTGTCCCTTTCCGGTTCTTCCTGTCTTTTACCCGGTTTATAATCATTTCGATCTCCCCGGACACAAATAGGACATCCCGGTTGAGGCCCACAATCCGGATGGAGGGGTCAGATGGTATGTAAATGACAGAGACCTTCAACTTTTTTTGGAGGTCAGAGATCTTCTGCACCTCGGCTTCTTCTAATTCGGAGATACATTCCTCTGTGATCACCTTCTCTGCCTGCTCACTGTCGATCATCTGCTGTAGCCAAGCCTTCGTCCTGTCCACGCTCCCTTTATCTTCAGCACACAAGCTGAACACCACAGGCTCAATGCCGTCCATCAATGGAAAGGCGGTGAGCTTCTGAACTTGCTTTTGAACTTGCTTTGGTGATTTTGGGGACGTAAAAAATTCTACAGAGGAAGAAAAGAGACAATGGCATCACAAACTACTCTGAAAGCAGAAATATAAATTGTGAACAAATAGTTTATGAATGGGATGTAGACCAGGTTTGGGTAACATGGATTTCAGCTGAGGAACTGTGAGGATGTTCTGTATAAAGTTGATTTAATATTTAATGCTTCGCTGATTAAAGTAGATGTAAATCCAATCACTGAAAGACCAAACTGTGCCCCTGTGTTTGCTTTCTATTATTGTTGGCATTCAATAGTATGGGGATGGTATAAATATAAGAAATCTAAATACTGGGCTGGCATGTTCTGCACATTGAAGGGTTTCCATGATCACCTTGAGTTGTAATAGGAATGAGTGAGTTTTGAATTGCAGCGACACACCATGATATTCAATTCCAAATACAAGTTTATTCCAAAGATAGAGTGTTTTTGCAAAGCCAACATGTTTCAGGGGCTGTAACTCTTTCATCAGGGCTTAAGAGAATAAAGCAAACATAGTGTATGTGGACTAAATAATCAGTATATAGCTGGATGTTGTTGGAAGTTAGCAGTTGATTCAAGCTCATTACTGACTCCGCATACACTGTATCTTTGTTTTATTCTCTTGAAGAAGAAATCTCCCCATATACTGTACAGTGGGGAGGGAAAGTATTCAGACCCCCTTAAATTTTTCACTCTTTGTTATATTGCAGCCATTTGCTAAAATCATTTAAGTTCATTTTTTTCCTCATTAATGTACACACAGCTCCCCATATTGACAGAAAAACACAGAATTGTTGACATTTTTGCAGATTTATTAAAACTAAAAATATCACATGGTCCTAAATATTCAGACCCTTTGCTGTGACACTCATATATATAACTCAGGTGCTGTCCATTTCTTCTGGTCATCCTTGAGATGGTTCTACACCTTCATTTGAGTCCAGCTGTGTTTGATTATAGTGATTGGACTTGATTAGGAAAGCCACACACCTGTCTATATAAGACCTTACAGCTCACAGTGCATGTCAGAGCAAATGAGAATCATGAGGTCAAAGGAACTGCCCGAAGAGCTCAGAGACAGAATTGTGGCAAAGCACAGATCTGGCCAAGGTTACAAAAAAATTTCTGCTGCACTTAAGGTTCCTAAGAGCACAGTAATCACAGAGCTCCATAATCCTTAAATGAGAAAAGTTTGGGATGACCAGAACCCTTCCTAGAGTTGGCCGTCCGGCCAAAACTGAGCTATCGGAGGAGAAGAGCCTTGGTGAGAGAGGTAAAGAAGAACCCAAAGATCACTGTGGCTGAGCTGCAGAGATGCAGTCGGGAGATGGGAGAAAGTTGTAGAAAGTCAACCATCACTGCAGCCCTCCACCAGTCGGGGCTTTATGGCACAGTGGCCCAACAGAAGCCTCTCCTCAGTGTAAGACACATGAAAGCCCGCATGGAGTTTGCTAAAAAAACACCTGAAGGACTTCAAGATGGTGAGAAATAAGATTCTCTGGTCTGAGAAGACCAAGATAGAACTTTTTGGTCTTAATTCTAAGCGGTATGTGTGGAGAAAACCAGGCACTTCTCATCACCTGTCCAATACAGTCCCAACAGTGAAGCATGGTGGTGGCAGCATCATGCTGTGGGGGTGTTTTCAGCTGCAGGGACAGGGTGACTGGTTGCAATCGAGGGAAAGATGAATGCGGCCAAGTACAGGGATATCCTGGACGAAAACCTTCTCCAGAGTGCTCAGGACCTCAGACTGGGCCGAAGGTTTACCTTCCAACAAGACAATGACCCTAAGCACACAGCTAAAATAACGAAGGAGTGGCTTCACAACAACTCCGTGACTGTTCTTGAATGGCCCAGCCAGAGCCCTGACTTAAACCCAATTGAGCATCTCTGGAGAGACCTAAAAATGGCCGTCCACCAACGTTTACCATCCCCCCTGACAGTACTGGAGAGGATCTGCAAGGAGGAATGGCAGAGGATCCCCAAATCCAGGTGTGAAAAACTTGTTGCATCTTTCCCAAAAAGACTCATCAAAAGGGGCTTCTACTAAATACTGAGCAAAGGGTCTGAATACTTAGGACCATGTGATATTTCAGTTTTTCTTTTTTAATAAATCTGCAAAAATGTCAACAATTCTGTGTTTTTCTGTCAATATGGGGTGCTGTGTGTACAATATGGGGTGCTGAGTGTACAATATGGGGTGCTGAGTATACAATATGGGGTGCTGTGTGTACAATATGGGGTGCTGTGTGTACAATATGGGGGGCTGTGTGTACAATATGGGGGAGCTGTGTGTACAATATGGGGGGCTGTGTGTACAATATGATGTGCTGTGTGTACAATATGGGGTGCTGTGTGTACAATATGAGGTGCTGTGTGTACAATATGGGGGGCTGTGTGTACAATATGAGGTGATGTGTGTACAATATGGGGTGCTGTGTGTACAATATGGGGTGCTGTGTGTACAATATGGGGGGCTGTGTGTACAATATGAGGGGCTGTGTGTACAATATGGGGGGCTGTGTGTACAATATGGGGTGCTGTGTGTACAATATGGGGTGCTGTGTGTACAATATGGGGTTCTGTGTGTACAATATGGGGTGTTGTGTGTACAATATGGGGTTCTGTGTGTACAATATGGGGTGTTGTGTGTATAATATGGGGGGCTGTGTGTACAATATGGGGTGTTGTGTGTACAATATGGGGTGCTGTGTGTACAATATGGGGTGTTGTGTGTACAATATGGGGTGCTGTGTGTATAATATGGGGGGCTGTGTGTACAATATGGGGTGTTGTGTGTACAATATGGGGTGCTGTGTGTACAATAATGAGGAAAAAAATCAACTTAAATGATTTTAGCAAATGGCTGCAATATAACAAAGAGTGAAAAATTTAAGGGGGTCTGAATACTTTCCGTCCTCACTGTATATCTTCTCCTCATCCCTTTCTTCAGGGGGCAAAGTGCATGTAGTAATTTGTCCCATTTTTATAGGTGCTGTGTATCCTGATCTAGCATGGTTGACATCACGCCCCTCATCCCCTACCGCTGTTCTACCACACTCCTCTGTAGGAGATGAATAATGAATGATTGATTGATTAACAGCACATGTCTCTGCCACCAAGAACTTACCTGAGACCAGTGCATGTTAAAGTATAGAAAAACCTCTACATTCTACACTAGCTCACAGCGGGGGGGGGGGTAGGAGCAACAGAGCCGACCAGATCAGAGATAATGACGTCAATGTTCCTGACAGGTGTACCTGACATGCTCAGTGACATCATTGGGGGGCGGAAGGAACAGATAACACTAGACTGGTGATGATGAAATCAGCTGACCCAACAGGTACACCCAAAATGCATGGTGACAGCAGAGGGGGCAGGAGCAACAGAACAGATAAGATCAATTATAATGACAGTGTAATCAAAAAGCATGTCTGATATGTGCTGTGACAGCAACAGAACACACTAGATCTGTGAAGATGACGTCTGCACATCCGACAGGTGCACCCAAAATTCATGGTCACTGCACATGGGGCGGGGGCAACAGAGCACTGAAGATCAATGCTGATGACTTCAGCATGTCTGACTGGTACACCCAAGATGCATGGTGACATCTGAGGGGTAGGAGCAACAGAACAGACAGGATCAGTGTCACTTCAATGTGTTCAACATGTGTGCCTGAGAGCTGAAGTCACAGCAGAGGGGGCGGAAGCAACAGAGCTCTGCTTGATCTACCAATTAGGAACACAAATTGGGCTTCTGGCAGGGGAGGAGCTGACAGGCAGTAAGAGCAGAGATAAAGAAGAGATTTATTGCACAATGGTTTAGTATTAAGAGCAGTGGCGGCCCATCCATAGGGGGCGCATGGGCAGGCAGTCACGAAAATTTTTTTTTTTTAAAACTGGCCCTTTAAAAAAAAAAAAAAATACAAAAAAGGTCCTTAAGTGCTCTGCGTTCGGTCGCCGGACACAGTGCACTATAGGAAGCGCCACGTCTATACAATCACGGCATTGCAGACGCGGCGCTTCATTTGCGGGCTTTTATCCCGCCCTGCGGCGCTTTCCGAAGCACCGAGTAGCTTCCACCTGGTGCTCTTAGTATCTATTACTACGGCCGGGCGGTTTGATTGACATCCGAGTTTGATGTCACTTCCTGTTTTCTCTAGAGGACTCCTCTATCGCCACTGTGGAAGGAGACACTGCAGGAGAGGACAACACACAGCAAGGTAAGAATGGGGGGGAGGTGGGTTTGATGTGACACAGGCAGGCTGTATTTGGTGGACAATGGTGGGAAACAGGCTGCATTTGGTGGGACACAGGCTGCATTTGGTGGGACACAGGTTGTATTTGGTGGGACACAGGCTGCATTTGGTGGACACAGGCTGCATTTGGTGGGACACAGGCTGTATTTGGTGGGACACAGGCTGCATTTGGTGGGACACAGGCTGCATTTGGTGGGACACAGGCTGTATTTGGTGGGACACAGGCTGTATTTGGTGGGACACAGGCTGCATTTGGTGAGACACAGGCTGTATTTGGTGGGGCACAGGCTGCATTTGGTGGGACACAGGCTGCATTTGGTGAGACACAGGCTGCATTTGTTGAGACACAGGCTGCATTTGGTGGGACACAGGCTGAATTTGGTGGGACACAGGCTGAATTTGGTGGGACACAGGCTGCATTTGGTGGGACACAGACTGCATTTGGTGGGACACAGGCTGTATTTGGTGAGACACGGGCTGCATTTGGTGGGACACCGACTACATTTGGTGGGACACCGACTGCATTTGGCGAGACACAGGCTGCATTTGGCAAGACACAGGCTGCATTTGGCGAGACACAGGCTGCATTTGGCGAGACACAGGCTGCATTTGGTGGGACACAGGCTGCATTTGGTGAGACACAGGCTGCATTTGTTGAGACACAGGCTGCATTTGGTGGGACACAGGCTGAATTTGGTGGGACACAGACTGCATTTGGTGAGACACAGGCTGCATTTGGTGGGACACAGGCTGCATTTGGTGGGACACAGGCTGCATTTGTTGAGACACAGGCTGCATTTGGTGGGACACAGACTGCATTTGGTGGGACACAGGCTGCATTTGGTGGGACACAGGCTGCATTTGGTGGGACACAGGCTGCATTTGGTGGGACACAGGCTGTATTTGGTGAGACACAGGCTGCATTTGGTGGGACACCGACTACATTTGGTGGGACACCGACTGCATTTGGTGAGACACAGGCTGCATTTGGCGAGACACAGGCTGCATTTGGTGGGACATAGGCTGCATTTGGTGGGACACAGGCTGCATTTGGTGGGACACAGGCTGGCTGCATTTGGTAGGACACAGGCTGGCTGCATTTGGTGGGACACAGGCTGCATTTGGTGAGGCATAGGCTGCCTTTGGTGGGACGCAGACTGCATTTGATGTGACACAGGCTGCATTTTGTGTGACACAGGATGCATGTAAGGAGGGACTCCGCTGGGGGCACCTGATGGCATCTGGTGGCAGGTGACGTGGCTAGTGACACGCTCAGGGCTCCCACTGAATATGGTGAGTTGAATTTTTTTATTTTATATTACAATGTAATAATAGAAATAATGCGCTTCAATCATCCTGACATCATAACAACCATGGTGCTGGGATGATTGAAGTGCTAACACCAGGTGTTTGGAATATTTTTATCTGCTGATTGTTAAACTTTCTAGAATACACATATTTTTATTGTTGTGTGGGATCTGGGCCTGCTGTCCCTCCATCCCTTTCTCAGACGTTAACCACACCACCTTAGAGCTACGCCCACTATTTTGCTAAAACCACGCCCATTTTCACCAAGTGGGAGGAGTCAAAAAGGAAGGGCGGGGTCTGCCCCCCCCATCCTAAAACTTCACCAGCCGCCACTGATTAAGAGATATGTATTTCTACATTAATAATCAGACCAGCAGTTACAGTCATGGACAAAAATATTGGCACCCCTGCATTTCTGTCAGATAATGCACCACTTCGCCCAGAAAATTGTTGCAATTACAAATGTTTAGGCATTCTCTTGTTTATTTCTTTTGTTTGTATTGGTATGACACAAAAAAGTGGAAAAGCAAAAAGCCAAATCTGACACATTCCAGGTAAAACTCCAAAATGGACTGGACAAAATTATTGGCACCTTCTCAAAGTTGTAAGAAGTAATTGCATTCCAAGTTTGTGATGCTCCTGTAATTTGTAATCAAAGTCACCTGTATCTGGTAATACGTGCTGACAATATAGAGATCACACCGGCAACCAGTTAAAATGGTGAAAAATTCATTCAACCTTTCTGTTGTGTGTCTCTGTGTGCCAAAGCAAGAATGGAGGAGAGAAAGAGCAGCAAAGAATTGTCTTGAGATCAAAAAATGTGGAAAAGCATGGACAATCTCAAGTTAAAAAGTCCATCCCCAGAGATCCTAATGTTCCAGTGTCCACTGGGCGCACCATTGTGAAAAAGTTTACAGCCCATGGCACTGTAGCTAATCTCCTTGGACATAGACAAAAGAGAAAAATTGATCAAAGATTGCAACAAAAGATTGTTCGAATGGTGGATAAAGAACCTTGACCACTTTCCAGACAAATTCAAGCTTACCTTTAGTCACAGGGTACAACTGTGTCAGCTCGCACTATACGTCTCCATCTGAATGAAAAGGGACAGTATGGTAGGAGACCCAGGAAGACCCCCACTGCTACACAGAAACATAAAAAAGCCAGATTTAGAGCCGGTTCACACAGGGGCGACTTTTCAGGGGACCTAGCCACCTGACAAGTCGCCTCCCGTTCTGTGCAATGGAACCGTTCTAATAGGAGCGACGCAAGTCGCTCCGACTTAGAAAAAGGTTCCTGTACTACTTTGGGGGTGACTTGGGGCGACTTGCATAGACTTCTATGCAGAAGTCGTTTTGCAAGTCGCCACGGAAGTCGTTTGCAGGTCACCTCGCTGAGGCGACCTGCAAGTCGTGCCGCCCCTGTGTGAACCGGGGCTTAGAGTTTGCCAAAACTTAACTGAGGAAGATAAAATCCTTTTGGGAGTATGTGCTGTGGACAGACGAAACAAAATTTACAGCTTTTTGGTAAAGCCTGTCAGTTTAGTGTTTTCAGAAAAAAATGAGGCCTTCAAAGGAAAGAATACAGTCCCTACAGTAAAACATGTTAGAGGTTCACTGATGTTTTGGGGTTGCTTTGCTGCTGCAATCACTGAATGTCTTGACCGTGTGCATGGCATTATGAAATCTGAAGACTACCGAAGAATTCTGTCAGGGTGCAGTGTAGGGCCCAGTGTCAGAAAGTTGGGTCTCTATCAGAGGTCATGAGTCTTACACAGGGCTTTTTTTCTCAAACAATAGGTGCTGGAACTCAACCACAACCACCCAAAACCCCTCCCCCCACACACACCCTCCAAATCACATCAAATAGTGGGTGTGGTCATACTTCACAAACAGTAGAAGGGTCTTAAAGGGGCATTAAATATCAGGATTGCATTACATACATAGTGCAGAGTTCATGGCGGTTACACACAGAGTGCAGAGCTGGCACTTGTAAACACAGAAACCAGACTTCTGTGTTTACAAGTGATTGTGGTGAGCAGGCACCAAAGGGTCTGAGCCAGAGGTGGTGGAACTGAGTTTCACCAAGTTCCCCCTGAAAAAAAGCCCTGGTCTTACAGCAGGACAATGACCCAAAGCACGCGTCAAAAAAGCACCCAGAAATGGTTTAAGACAAAGTGCTGGAGAGTACTGAACTGGCCAGCAATGAGTCCAAATCTAAATCTCATAGAGCACCTGTGGAGAGATCTCAAAACAGCAGTTGGGAGAAGGAACCCTTCCAATCTGAGAGACCTGGAGCAGTTGGTTAAAGAAGAGTGGTCAAAAATTCCAGTAAAGAGGTGTAAGAAACTCATTGATGTTTACAGGAAGCGATAGATTTCAGTTTTTATTTCCAGGGCGTGTGCTATCAACTATTAAATTGAGGGTGCCAATAATTTTGTCCAGTCCATTTTTGGAGTTTTGCGTGGAATGTGTCAGATTTGGCTTTTTGTTTCTGACTTTTTTGTTTCATACCAATATGAATGTAGCACTGGTAGATTTGCAATCTACCGCATGTTAGGTAAATTTAGTAAATTGTGCGTTAGTAAGGTTAAAGTTTGCCTCTGTTCCAGCTTGGCTGATGTTGTGTGTGTTTCCGTGCTGACAGGTGGGTGTCACTGTTACCACTGGTCAGGGTTGGAAAGGCAACGTGTTGAAGCGTATGGATGCTCCTCTGTCCCGGAGACAACTCGGTGGAGGTGGTCCTCCGAGTTGCATTCTGGGCGAGGGTATTTATGGGACAGACGCGATATTTTGGGGTTCGTTTTACAGCCACCTGCTGGCCCTCCTGGCCGACAGGTATGCATTAAGGAGCTACCTCGTGGTCCTCCGTTCAGGAGGCCCACGATACTGCGGCGCAGGGGTGGGCCCAGAGGCTTGTCTGGGGCCTACCACCGCGGCCAAGGAATGGCCTCAGCTGTCGGTCCTGTGTGACGAAGCTGGACAACCGAGGAGATCCCAGGGGAGGACCCCTCTTGGAGAGATCACGCAGCGTGCTGGTCTATAGAGGGGCCTGGTGACTCGGTTGGAGGACGTATCCAAAAGTAACTATACAGCATAGTGTTGCCGGCTCGGCTTACAGGTTCAGGCACTGTGACTGACTTTCACTACAGAAAATCTATACATCCTGTGGCAGAGGATCGTATGGATTTTATTCCCAAACAAGTCTGTGGCAGAGACTTTGATTCGTGCTGCGTACTGGCTGCTAGACCGGTGAGAGAGGCCTATCCAGACGGGCAAGGAGTGTGTCCCACAAGGGGAGCGCATTTCCAATGGTGTTTGAATTCTACCAGGACATTTTGTCAAGAGAACCCTACCAGAGAATATTTGAGTTTCTTCTTCAAGTTTCCTTTCTACCTCTTTCCTGCTACTTCCTAAGTCGTTTGTTTTAATAAAGCATTGAAAACGTACTCCAGTGTTGGTACGTGTGTCGTCCAGGAGTAAACTCAACGGAACCCTAGACCCGGTGAAACAGGGGGAAGCAGAGTGAAGGTAACAGACCCGCTTAAATCAGCAGCTCCACCGTGAGTTATTGCTACACAAACAAAAGATATAAACATGAGAATGCTCAAACATTTGTAATTGCAACAATTTTTTGGGTGAAGTGGTGCATTATCTGACAGAAATGCAGGGGTGCCAATATATTTGGCTATGACTGTAAGTATTCATTGCTCAAGAGACTTCTTCCTTATGCCCTGGTGAAGGGAGTAGAGTTACAGCCCCGAAAACACGCTGGCTTTGCAAACAATCAATCATTGTATTAAAATTTGTTTTCAGACATGATTATTAGGCTTTGCCACTTTCGTTGGTCGCTCTTCCAAGATACTGAGCTCCATCTACCTACAGAAATGTTTCTTCCTCTTTCTTGTTCAGTTGGCCTCCTGAGCTCCCACACCCCCAACTCACCGATGATTCTAGTGAAGAGAGATTTGTCTTCAGGCAGGGCGGTCCCCTCTCTCTTCTTCATACTCATGTAGAAATCATTCAGCATATGTTGCTGGAATAGAACCACTTTCACCATCTGAAGAGAACGGACCGATTTAGATTTTATGAAGTCCACCAAACCATCGAGGATTGAGTCAGCCACCGTGGAGGCGGATAATCCCCCCGCACCTGTATCAACCAGACAAAATGTTTACCAGAGATATCTACTGACCACAAAATGTAACTTTTACTTCATTAAATGCAAAAAGTAGAAAACATTACTCAGAGGAACCTGACCAGAGCTGCTGTTAGAAATCATGGGGCCCCGTACAGCCTACCTGACAGCCCCCACCCCCCCCCACCAGAAAATATCAAAACAATAACAATAAAATCATTATTAGCGGACGCAAATCCAACATAACTTACAAAATTCCTGCTAAATCTAAAAGATAAAACTGTACGGAGTTAATAAAGTTCTGTGAGTAAATGAGGTCTTGGGGCTCTTTCACATGGGTGCTATTGCCTGTACAGTAATTTTTTTTTATATGACTGGAGCCCCTGGAGCTGTGTGCAGGTAACCTATGTTACACTATGATGTATGAACACAGCCACAGTGCTGCATGCAGTGCTCCGAAGCATTCTCGAGACTGCTGAGGACGTTCTCAGATCCCTACATACAGGGGTCGGATCCTGCATCTCCGGCACCATCAAATTTCTCCCAGGACTATCCGGCCTTGCCAGGCCCTGCATATCCCTCCGGCGGGACACATCAGGAGCCAGGGGATGTTCATGGTAGCTCCTGGGCCATGGCTGTCGCCTCTCCCCCTCCCAAGGCACCGAGACTGTCTCGCTCCAGGGACCCCAGTGTGTCCAGGCATCAGCCAGCCTTGACACCCTCATACGCACAAAAGGCCAGTACCCCAGCCCTTCTCCCAGCAGAGACATGTAATGTAAGGCCTCCCCAACAACTATAGGACTTAATGTGGTCTGACCCATGGGATCCCCCGACAACCGGATCACAATTAATCTCCGAAGCGGTTACTTTGAGTCCCCACACTCCACCGCCTGGTCCACCATCACCCCCTCAGCAATATGGTCCTATACAGGTACCCCCTTTGCCCCCTCAATGGCACACATATTTGCAAGCCATGCCCACTAAAGAGGACTTTAGGCAGTTAATAGAGGATGTGAAATCCACCTGCCGCTCAGAAATCCAGGTACTCCAGACAGGCCTTAAACACCTGGCAGATAGAGTGGAAATAGCTGAGGAAGAAATCCAGGAAACCAAACTGGCAGTTCATAGAACCCAACTTCAGGGGGCAGACCACCGATCACTGCTTAGAGACATGCAAAGGCACGTAGAGGACCTGGACAACAGGGGGTGCCGAAACAACATTCGTGTGAGAGGCATTCCGGAACCAGAGGGCACCAAGGACCTGCAATCAACTCTGCAAACCGTCTTCAATAATTTACTTGGTGAGCCGTCTACAAACCACATAGAAATGGATAGAGCCCACCGAGCTCTGCGACCCAAAGGAGTCACCTCAAAACCGAGAGATGTCATCTGCAGAATTAGCTCCTACCCTCTTAAAGAAGAAATTGTGAGGCAGGCTCGCCTGGCACGCAAAGTGACTTTTGACGGAGTTCAGATACAACTATATCCTGATCTTTCTTGGATCACCCTGCAAAAACGCAGACTCCTCCAACCTCTGCTACACATATTGCAGGCAGAAACCATCCCCTACCGCTGGGGCTTTCCTTTTAGCCTCACCGCTAAACACCAAGGCAAGTCTGCCATATTGAGATACCTGGAGGATCTCCGCATCTTTTGCGACACCTTGGAGATACAAATTCCACAACTGCCAGATTGGGATATAGTGGCCACGCCACCAACACCACCCACAGTTTGGCAGAAAGTGCCCACCTCCAATCGACACCAGAACCCAGATGCATCCCGCAAGCCCGCCAAGTACAAGAGCCGCTTGACTGCATCCTCAAACTATCACAGGACTTGAGCATTTAGGCTCAGCAGATATATCTGCCCAGGACGATTTTGTCTATTATGACTTTAGCCTAGAGTCCCCAAGGTTGCCCCTACGCCAAATTCTAGTTAACTATAAAGGGCAAGTTTCGGATGAGCTCCAAGAATGTTGGCATTTTATCCATCACCTGCCACCCCCTCTTAGTTTATAGTTTAGAGCTATGTATAGTTTACTTGTTTTCTCTAACCAGTTGCGGGCTCCCCGGTGTCCCTTCCCGGCCAACCCACTTGGGGTGGTGGCGGAGGGACATTTGGGAATCCGTCCTAACCTAGGCCTGTTGGCCTTTCAAGGTTTAATAACATATGCTTTTCATTGTCACCTTGTACTAACTGCATTCCTCTCTCTTTTCCAGCCCTTTTTCTTCTTCTTTCTCTCTAGTCATCATCAAGTATGCACAGCAATATGCACAAAACACCCTGGTCTCCTCCCGGGGAGGGCCTGCTCCTGGTCTTTAGCCTCAGAATCCTGTACGTCTCCATCAGGTAAGCACACACCCCCACACCCATACCTAACACTATGACCAGGATCTTATCTTTAATTGTACATGGCCTAAACTCCAATAAAAAAGACACCTGGCACTAAGGGAATTCAGACAATCAGGAACTGATGTTATAATGGTCCAAGAAACCCACTTTGATAAAGGGGGCTCATTCGCATTCGCCTCCAAATACTATTCCCAGATCTTTCTCTCATCGGGTACCCATAAAAAAGCTGGGGTGGCCATACTCACTAAACTGGGATCCCCCTTCACTTGCTTAACCCAGCGTTGCGATCCTCATGGCCACTTTATTATATTACAGGGGCTATGGCAAACACAAGAGATCACATTCTGTGCTTTATATGCACCAACTGCTAAACAACACAACTTTCTATCCAGAGTATATGCCCGTATTTTTAGATCAAATCCTGGGGTTCTGGTGGTTGGGGGAGATTTCAATCTCACTCAATCAGCAACTGCGGATCGTCATGTGGTGGGCCCCCGGGCGTCCTCACCTCGGGTCCTTAGGGACTCGAGATTATTCCGACAAATCTCTAGACGATATGCACTCTTCGATGCATGGAGGGCTCTCCACCCAGGCGATCGGCAGTACACATTCTACTCAGCCCCCCACCGTACGCATTCCCGCATTGACTACTTTTTTGTTAATAACCATACACTCAGGCTAATGTGCACAGCTCAAATACTACCTATCTCTTGGTCGGACCATGCCCCTATCCTACTTACGCTGGAATTAGGCTCCCCCAACCGTAGGCCATATAATTGGAGACTAAACACATTCCTTCTCCAACACCAACCTGCTCAAGTAGAATTAAACACCACTCTTAAACACTACTTTGTAGAGAACACCGTCCCAGAAGTCTCTCTCCCCACGCTCTGGGAAGCCCATAAGGCAGTCCTTCGGGATAAATGTATGGCACTGTCCTCAGCACTGAAGAAAGACGCACTAGCCTGCAAAAGTACATGCGGAACGAGAACTCCGGGTGCTTGAACGCAAGCTTCAAATCACCCCCACATTACCCCTCCTCAAAAAAATAACCAATTTACGTACAACCCTCAATAACCTAGCCCTAGGACGCATAGAAAAGGCACTGACCAGACTGGAACAACTGTTCTATGACAAAGGAAATAAAGCACATTCCCTTCTAGTTAACAAGTTACGCGAACACTACCACATGCAATCGCCACATCAGATTAAAAACAAATTGGGACAGTTGCTATCCCACCCCGCAGAAATTGCCCATACCTTTGCAGACTTCTACAAAGACCTTTACAACAACCCAGATATACCCAGTAACCCCACCTCCCCGGACTTATCCCAAAGTATGCGACACTACTTGGAACAAAGCGGAATCCCCCATCTCCAACCATCTGACCTGTTTCACTTATTGCGCAGATCACTGACAAAGAAATAGAACTGACTATTAAATCCCTACCGTCTCACAAAGCCCCAGGATTTCCCTATGAATACTATAAAACATTCCTTTCTCCACTGCTCCCACATATACGCAAACTATTTAACGCCTTTCTTCAAGATACCCCCATTCCACCAGACATGCAGCGCTCCTTTATCACCCTAATTCCTAAACCGGACAAGGACCCTTCCCTATGCGCTAATTATAGACCCATCGCCTTACTAAATTCTGACCTTAAAATTTTCACTAAACTACTCGCAACCCACCTGAACATGATACTCCCCTCTCTGGTCCATAAAGACCAAGTGGGTTTTGTCCCACTCTGGCCTTTTCTGCTCAATTAGATCCTTACTGCTCCAATGGAAAAAACACCATATCTCCCTTCTAGGACGGATAGCTTCAATTAAAATGACCATCCTCCCGAAACTTCTATATCTCTTCCAAACGTTGCCCATACCAGTCCCATACAAACACCTGAACAAGCTTCAATCAGATCTATTCCACTACATCTGGAACTACAAAAGGCATAGGATACCAAGATCGGTGCTGATGGTGGCGCGTAGTGAGGGGGGCCTCGCATTCCCTAATATTATCAAGTACTATCAAGCAGCCCAGTTGCGAGCAGTTGCCTCGTGGTTCACCCACAAATCCTACAATAAGTGGACAGAAATTGAAAAATGATTGCTAGCCCCAATACACCCGAATAATCTACTGTGGAGTGCGAATGCGGATGTAGCCCCCGAACACCTGTTGGGCTCCATGTCCCAACTTAGACGATATGGCTTAAACTAGCTCAGCCTCATGGGTTGTCATCAGAAAAATCACTACTGACCTCTTTTATCTGTAATCCCAAGGTGCCAGATAGTCTTACATACCTGATGTCAAACCCCTGGACATCTCGGAACTTATTTCACTTTGGGAACCTCGTGGACCCCAGGACGCGTAAACTATTATCATTTTCTGACCTCCAGACCAAATATGAACTACCAAGACAGGTATTCTACAGGTATTTGCAAATCCGACACTATGCACTCACTATAGCTCCTAACCTGCAATTTTCTCCCCATTTGAGACTATAATCCTAGCAGGTACAGCACAGAAAGGTCTTATATCGGGTATCTATAAGATACTAAATGCTATTTCTCTAGAAGAGCAAGGTAAACATTCCTATATGATTAGATGGGAGAAAGCCCTCAATGAAGAAATCCCCATACTACAATGACAGATGATATGGCCCCAAGCAGCAAAGAGTTCTATGTGCACACTTTATAAAGAAAACTCCTATAAAATCCTCCTATTTTGGTATATGACCCCAGATGTGCTCCTCGCTATCTTCCCCACTAGCTCAGATAGGTGCTGGCAATGCCAGGGAGCGAAAGGCACCCTCCTTCACATTTATTGGAATTGCCCATTACTCACCCCATACTGGACCATAGTCCAGCAGCTACTAACCCACCTTCTGGAAACACAAGTCCAGGCGACCCCAAAATTCTTCTTCTTAGGCTTATCACCGCTAAAGCTTCCAACACCATATAAGAAATGAGTGCGTCATGTACTCACAGCAGCACGCTGCCTCATAGCCCTACACTGGAAACGCCGCACTCCGCCCTCTGCTGAAGATCTTTACTCTAGAATTAAAGATGTTGAACTGATGGAGAAAATGATGGCTAGGATGCAGGACAGATTGGAGGCACATAACAGGGTCTGGAAGCTATGGCATCTCTGGGAGGACCCACCATGATCAGGTAATAATCTCACCTAGATGACTTCTTTACCCCCTTCTCTTTTTCTTCCCCCCTCTATCTCCTTATATTACATACTCCTGTGACTCTTACAGCCACAGACAATATGTTACAGTTTAATAAATGAATCAGCGATGCATACCTGCCAAAAGAGCTACCAAAAGTTAGATGATAAAATACTATTGGCACTTAGCACAATTTTAGTATTTTTTGAGTAAATGTTTGACAACAAAAATGTATACGACAATTTATACTGGTGACTTTGTACGCTTCTTTATATTGTATCGCAAACATAATAATAAAATGTTATTTGAAAAAAAAAAAACCACAGGATAATGGTGTTGTTGTAACCCCCCCCCCCAAAAAAAGCATACTTTTGATCTCACTAGAAAAAAAAGCCTTTGAAAATTTGTTTGCAATAACTCCATCCGTATCACCAGCAAAGCAGCTTCATTATTATTCCATTAAAGAAGAAGACAATTGTGCGCTGCATTTCGAGATTTCATAATTTGCCGTGTCACAAATGTTAATTCTCCATTACGAACGCGAGTTTACAAGACAGACCACTTCTGGCTCGTCCTTGCTTCTGAGCATGCGTGTTTGTACTTTGGACTTTTGTCTGACGGACTTGTGTACACAAGCTTGGAAAATCCGACAACAGACATTTGTCCGCAGAAAATTTTAAAACCTGCCATCCAAAACTTGTTCGCGGAAAACCCGACAACAATTGTCCGATGGAGCGTACACACGGTCGGATTTTTCCACCAACAGCCTGACATCACACATTTCCTATCAGAAAATTCCGATCGTGTGTACAAGGCTTTATTGTCTTCTTGCACATGCAAGCCAAACTGTCTGTGATGCATTGATCATACCTGTTCCCAGAGCGGGGAAGGTGACAGAAGAGGCCTGACGCTTCTCACACTCCTGTAGGACATCCAGGACAATTTTCTTGATAGATGTTGGATTATTTGTCACTACCACATGGATAATCCATTTACACTGTGTGATGTTTCCAGAATCAGTGATGACGTATCCCTTATGAGGTTGGGCACCTGTCAGAGATGGGAACTTTAGCTGGTAATGTATCTATTCCTGCTTAGCATTAGCTAGCCTTAAAATGTCCCCTCTCCCCTGCTGCTGACTAAGCTGTGTAAACTAAATGTTTATACTTTTTGGCCCGTTCCTATCTGGTCATGTGATCCCGTGTGTCAGCCAGCAACAGCTGCAGGGAAGAGGAGGGAGCGCTTGACAACAGCTGGACATTCCAGGAGTGATGACATCATGCATAGACTCCTATGGTGCATCCATTGTTGGTGCTCCCTCCTCTCCCCTGCAGCCACAATTAACTGACATAGGGGAGCCGAAACACATGACCAGACCAGAGCGGCCTGAAAATTAGTAAACGCCAAAAAAAGACACACATTCAAAGACTACCTTGGAAAAGTAAAAAAAAGAAACACTTAATAAAAAATCGAATATGTTCTCAACAAAAATATACACCTGTGAGTAGGTGAAGTGTGGTGCGGCGGCACTAATGACTCCGGTTGCACATAACTCAAAACTTGTATTGCAGAGAATGTTCAACTACAAACAACCCAGCGGGAGGGCGCCTCACCGGGTAACACTCACAATTCTGTGTAATGCAGAGATGCAGCCGGTAAAGATGCACCAACAGCATCTGTCTCAGATTGTGGAATGTGGCCTGGCCCACCTGGTTCCAATGGGGAGGATTTCCAAAGAAGGATGGCGTGTTCCCAGCCTGTCCCTACTTGTCCGGAACCTTTCCCAGCCGCTAATCACTCCCTAACAGACGGGCGCTCTTTCCCCACTCTAGCCATTTCGCAATTGTGTGCCAAAACTTGGGGGCAGGGGCTTAAAAAAACTCTGCTGACCCCAGAATGGCTGCCAGGTGGTCACCTGAATGCAGCGTAGCCAAATGGAACGCAGCTTTGGGGGACCAGGAAACCATAGAGTAACCAGGTTTCTCCTGATATTCTCTCCAGCTGCGCCACCTACAGGGGAGAAAGCAGACCGCACCTGCCTACATACCGATCAGCCATAAAATTCTGGTCACTGACAGGTAAAGTGAATAACAATACCTTACAATGGCACCTGGAAGTGGGTGGTAAATATTAGGCAGCAAGCTGTCTCTGAAGTCGATGCGTTGAAATCAGAGAGACTTTTACACCGGCACAGCAACAGAAGAAGACTCTTATTGTAGAGCTGTGCACAGTCAGTGCTGAGCCCGTTCTCGACCCCATAGGAAGGCACACAGGATGTGGACTGCTAGGATTGTGGGAGGTGTAGTTTGGATAGACTGAGCTGGCTTGGTAAGGTGGAAGGAGTAAACTACAGATCCCAAAAATGCACTGGGGCAGAGGAGAGGGGGTTCGCTGCTGTTTTCCAGGGCTGAGGAGAAATGTGAAGACTCCCTGACATCAAGGATAAGATTATGTTACTACAATAGGGGAGTCTACAACTTCCACATCTCCCATCCTGTTCTTGGACAATCAACATCTGCCTTGACACATTTAATTGGGATTAGATGAAGCTGTTTCTGTTTCCCGTGTTGGTATAGACACCGAGGGGTAATTTCCTGACGTTCATAACAGAAGAAATGACTTGCAGAAGCTTCAAAATATCTTCACCAGAACAAGTCTAGCTGATTGTGGCCAATTATTACCAGCTATACCATAACTTGGATAAATGAGAACCTTCACAGATATAAAAAAAATGTACACGGCATGGCCTTTACTGGCACCTGTGAGTGTCCATCAGCTGTAATAACCCCAATATATGAGGACCATTTCCCTCTAGATCAGGGGTCTCAAACTCAAATTACCTGAGGGCCACAAGACAAGTTTTCATATCCCATGGGGGACGCATGCAAACTTTCAAACTTCAAAAACAGCACTGGTGTCAGCGGACACACTATTACCCCCCAGCACTGGTGTCAGCGGACGCACTATTACCCCCCCCCGCACTGGTGTCAACGGACACACTATTACCCCCCAGCACTGGTGTCAGCGGACGCACTATTACCCCCCAGCACTGGTGTCAGCGGACGCACTATTAACCCCCAGCACTACCCCCTACACTCCACAAATAACTCCCCCCCATCACACTTCACAAATACCCCCCCAACACTTCACAAATACCCCCTGTTCACAAATTTAAACCCCAGTCACCCCACTAAGGACTTTGCTCAGCCTCAGTGTGGTGGCTCACTTACCTCTCCTCCTGGCAGTCAGCTGGTGGCCTGATCTTCTGCCTCCCGAGTCCTCTCCTCCTGTCAGGTCCTAGTGGCAGGGCACCCCGAGAACGCTATGATCTCCCGCCCTGAGGTGGATGCAGGACCCTGGATCCGGGCACAGCCTCTAAGGGAGCACAGCTCTTAACGATCGTCAGAGCCTAGGTGGGCAGGGCTATGGGCGGATCCTCCCTCTGCTCTGTTCTCTCTGCTCTCCTGTGCTGTGTCTGTTTCCTTTGCTGTGTGCGCTGGGCTGCAGCAGGATGCAGGGGAGAGAGAGAGAAAGCTCCCAGCCGCTGCACCCCACACACCCGCCCAGGATCGGCCCTGCCTGCGGGCCATTTGTAAGCGGTCTGCGGGCTGGTACTTTGAGAACCCCGATCTAGATCTTCCCTACGTCTGCCACATTCAGTTGGTGCATTGGGGATTATTTACTAAAACTAGAGAGTGCAAAATCTGATGTGCCGCTGCATAGGAACCAATCGGCTTCCAGGTTTTATTGACAAAGCTTAATGGAACAAGCTGATGTTAGAAGCTGATTGGCTCCCATGCAGAGCTGCACCAGATTCTGAGTGCTCCAGTTTTAGTAAATCCCCCCTCCCCACCCATTATGTATTTTTGTACACACGCAATAGCAAAAAATGAAAACAATGATTGTCCAGTGCAGAACTTTACCCAGATCCGCAGCAGATGATGCAACAGACGGTCCAGCAGCTTCCAGAATCGCTTTTGAAACTCCTACAAATAAAAATATAAAACACAATGAGGCTGAATTCACAGAGCTTCAACACAAGGTTATGTGTCCTTATTTATCCATGTGACTGCCATATTTAAATCTTATTGAACTGAACTGAAAAGAAGTATCCTTTATCCTGGTGTGTTAGCTTCGTGAATTGGGCCCTATGTCAACTCAACAGAGAGCTGAGCCCACCAAAATTCATATTCCTTCATCTACGAGTCTTTCCATCTATAACTCATACAAAGCCCTTCACAATCTGATGTCTCTATACATTCCCTCATCAGTTTACAGATACAACCAAATATGACCCCCCCTCCCCCCTTCTCCAGTCATGTCCTCACACTCCATCACCCAGAACTTTTCTGGGATTCCCCCCCCCCCCACCATCTCTACGGGATTCAAATGCGTTTTTCATACTCCTCTCCTCAGACAAGGTTGTAGTATTTTATGCTATCCTCATGATGGGATCATTGTATGCATTGTATTATCTGTACTACCCACCCGTGTTCTATATATGACTCAGAACGCAAGAGAAAGTTTGTGACCCCTTCAAAATTTTTCTGGATTTCTGCATAAACGATACCCAGTCTACACCCATCAGCCATAACTTTATGACCACTGGCAGGTAAAACGGCAGTAAAATAACATTGATTATCTGGTTACGATGGCATCTGAAAGTGGGTGGGATATATTAGCCAGCAAGTGAACATGTTGTCCCAGAAGCTGATGTGTCAAAAGAAGAAAAAAATGGGCAGAAGTAAGGATTTTAGGGATTTTGACAAGGGCCAGATTGTAATGGCTAGAATCATAAATGCCTAAAATTGGCATGTCAACATCAGAACTGGACCACAGAGCAATGGAAGAAGGTGGCCTGGTCTAAGGAATCTTTTTACATCATGTATATGCTCTGGTCTGTGTGCATCACTTACCTGGGAAAGGGATGGCACCAGGATGCACTATGGGTAGTTAGATCCAAGTGTAGGCAGGTGCAGTCTACAGTGTCCACTACAGGTGGCGCTTCTCCATAGCAGTAATGCAACTGGAGGAGGAAGTCAGGAGAAACCAGGTTTCTCTATGGTTTATTGGTCCCCTGGGGCAGTAATCTGGTTGGATGCATTAGATCCAGGTGATTCTAGTGACCATTTCAGGTCATGCAGAGTTTTTTAAGTCCTTGCCCCTGGGTTTTGGTGCACAAGTGGTTAGTGTAGGAACAGGTTACCCATCTGTCATGAACAGCACTAGCTGTAAGAAGAGGCTCCGGAGGAGTAGGCAATGAGTAGGGCTTACATCTGTCTCTTAAGAAAGCTCCCCTTTGGGTTGGACCACCCAGGCCACACTCCACTCTCCTTAAAAGAGGCTGTCGATAGCTCAGACCCTCATACCGCTCCCCTTGAAAGACGCAGTCGATAGTCCAGACCCTCATACCACTCCTGCTGAAAGATGCTGTCGATAGCTCGGACCCTCATACCACTGACTCTGCTCTGCCGGCCTTGTTTGTACTGTTTTACAAGTTCTGCAATACATTGTTTTTAGCAACACGGGACTTTGTGTGCTTTTTGCTGCCGCAACATGCAGCCCCTACCCAACACTTGGCGGCAGTCGACAGGATATGCCCCTGTTCTCAGCAGGTGTGGGAGGAAGAGCAGAGACCATTATGGAACAGTTAGGAGCAGCCTTGGCCCTGGTGCCCAAGTTTAACACTTTAAGACCGGGCCTTTTTTTCAAACTTGTTGTTTACAAGTTAAAATCTTTTTTTTTGCTAGAAAATTACTTAGAACCCCCAAACATTATATGTTTTTTTTCTAACACCCTAGAGAATAAAATGGCAGTCGCTGCAATACTTTTTGTCACACCATATTTGCGCAGCGGTCTTACAAGCACACTTTTATGGGGAAAAATTCACGTTTTTTTAAATTAAAAAATAGGACAACAGTAAAGTTAGCTTGTCCTTTTAGTCATCAGTGTAATCAGTGACCTCATATTCGTGTGTCCAACAAAGTGAATTATGGATTATGGGACGTATAGTTCTCCTTCAAACCATTGCTATGCACCCCTGTACCAAAGACTACACATCCCGGGGATCTTTGCGGTGACATGAAGGGTACTGGGAGTGACCATAAAAAGGAGCGAGAAGCCCACGCAGAACTCTCTTCCTCCTGGGCCGGATGCAAGCGAGACCTCTCTGTGCAGCAGAGAGAGAGGTTGCGGCCTACCACGCGGAGCTTAGCTTCCAACCTGAGGCCTAAGGGGCCTAGCTCTGTCACTTGCTGTCAGACACCCTGTCGCTAACATCACTTGGATTGCCTGCCTGATCAGCTGCCTGAGTGCCGCTACACGTGTTCCTGTCCAGGAGACATTGTATCGATTTGGTTGTTGGTGAGAGGACAAATTGCTCGACCTTTAATCTATCCATTGCCACTTTTATAGAACACCGGGCACAGACATATTTACCTCAAGAACACTTTACTGCATTGCTTGAACACTGTGCTCAGACACCTTATATCAGGGGTCCTCAAACTTTTTAGACAGGGGGCCAGTTCACGGTCCCTCAGACTGTTGGGGGGCCGCACTATAGTTTAAAAAAAATATGAACTAATTCCTAAATTCCTATGCACACATCTTTTTTGTAGTGCAAAAGAATAAAAGAATGAATAATAAATAATAATATATATAGGGGATGGACAGGGGGACAGAGGGATGGACAGAGGGGTGGACAGGGGGACAGAGGGACAGTGGGGTGGACAGGGGGACAGTGGGGTGGACAGGGGGACAGAGGGATGGACAGGGGGACAGAGGGATGGACAGGGGGACAGAGGGGGGGACAGGGGGACAGAGGGGGGGACAGGGGGACAGAGGGGTGGACAGGGGGTGGACAGAGGGACAGAGGGGGGGACAGTGGGGTGGACAGGGGGGCAGTGGGGTGGACAGGGGGACAGTGGGATGGACAGGGGGTCAGAGGGATGGACAGGGGGACAGAGGGATGGACAGGGGGACAGAGGGATGGACAGGGGGACAGAGGGGTGGACAGGGGGACAGAGGGGTGGACAGGGGGACAGTGGGGTGGACAGGGGGACAGAGGGGTGGACAGGGGGACAGTGGGGTGGACAGGGGGACAGTGGGGTGGACAGAGGGGTGGACAGGTGGACAGGGGGACAGAGGGGTGGACAGGGGGACAGAGGGGGGGACAGGGGGACAGAGGGGTGGACAGAGGGGGGACAGAGGGACAGGGGGACAGAGGGGTGGACAGAGGGGGGACAGGGGGACAGAGGGGGGACAGGGGGACAGTGGGGTGGACAGGGGGGGACAGGGGGACAGAGGGGTGGACAGAGGGGGGACAGGGGGACAGAGGGGGGACAGGGGGACAGTGGGGTGGACAGGGGGACAGAGGGGGGACAGGGGGACAGTGGGGTGGACAGAGGGGTGGACAGAGGGGGGACAGGGGGACAAAGGGGTGGACAGGGGGACAGAGGGGTGGACAGGGGGACAGAGGGGTGGACAGAGGGGGGACAGAGGGGGGACAGGGGGACAGTGGGGTGGACAGGGGGACAGAGGGGGGACAGGGGGACAGTGGGGTGGACAGGGGGACAGTGGGGTGGACAGGGGAACAGTGGGGTGGACAGTGGGGTGGACAGGGGGACAGAGGGGTTGACAGGGGGACAGAGGGGTGGACAGGGGGACAGTGGGGTGGACAGGTGGACAGTGGGGTGGACAGTGGGGTGGACAGGGGGACAGTGGGGTGGACAGGGGGACAGAGGGGTGGACAGAGGGGGGACAGTGGGGTGGACAGGGGGACAGAGGGGTGGACAGGGGGACAGTGGGGTGGACAGGGGGACAGTGGGATGGACAGGGGGTCAGAGGGATGGACAGGGGGACAGAGGGATGGACAGGGGGACAGAGGGATGGACAGGGGGACAGAGGGGTGGACAGGGGGACAGTGGGGTGGACAGGGGGACAGAGGGGTGGACAGGGGGACAGTGGGGTGGACAGGGGGACAGTGGGGTGGACAGAGGGGTGGACAGGTGGACAGGGGGACAGAGGGGTGGACAGGGGGACAGAGGGGGGGACAGGGGCACAGAGGGGGGGACAGGGGGACAGAGGGGGGGGACAGGGGGACAGTGGGGTGGACAGGGGGACAGAGGGGTGGACAGGGGGACAGAGGGGTGGACAGAGGGGGGACAGAGGGACAGGGGGACAGAGGGGTGGACAGAGGGGGGACAGGGGGACAGAGGGGGGACAGGGGGACAGTGGGGTGGACAGGGGGGGACAGGGGGACAGAGGGGTGGACAGAGGGACAGAGGGGGGACAGTGGGGTGGACAGAGGGGTGGACAGAGGGGGGACAGGGGGACAAAGGGGTGGACAGGGGGACAGAGGGGTGGACAGAGGGGGGACAGGGGGACAGTGGGGTGGACAGGGGGACAGAGGGGGGACAGGGGGACAGTGGGGTGGACAGGGGGACAGTGGGGTGGACAGGGGGACAGTGGGGTGGACAGTGGGGTGGACAGAGGGACAGAGGGGTGGACAGGGGGACAGAGGGGTGGACAGGGTGACAGTGGGGTGGACAGGTGGACAGTGGGGTGGACAGTGGGGTGGACAGGGGGACAGAGGGGTGGACAGGGGGACAGAGGGGTGGACAGAGGGGGGACAGTGGGGTGGACAGGGGGACAGAGGGGTGGACAGTGGGACAGTGGGGTGGACAGGGGGGACAGGGGGACAGTGGGGTGGACAGGTGGGAGGTGGGGTGGACAGGGGGACAGTGGGGTGGACAGGGGGACAGTGGGGTGGACAGGGGGACAGAGGGGGGGACAGAGGAACAGTGGGGTGGACAGGGGGACAGAGGGGTGGACAGGGGGACAGAGGGGTGGACAGGGGGACAGAGGGGTGGACAGAGGGGGGACAGTGGGGTGGACAGGGGGACAGAGGGGTGGACAGGGGGACAGTGGGGTGGACAGAGGGGGGACAGGGGGAAAGTGGGGTGGACAGGGGGACAGAGGGGGGACAGGGGGACAGAGGGGGGACAGGGGGACAGTGGGGTGGACAGGTGGACAGGGGGACAGAGGGGTGGACAGGTGGACAGTGGGGTGGACAGGGGGACAGAGGGGTGGACAGGGGAACAGTGGGGTGGACAGGTGGACAGTGGGGTGGACAGGGGGACAGAGGGCTGGACAGATGGACAGTGGGGTGGACAGAGGGGGGACAGTGGGGTGGACAGGGGGACAGAGGGGTGGACAGGGGGACAGTGGGGTGGACAGAGGGGGGACAGGGGGAAAGTGGGGTGGACAGGGGGACAGAGGGGGGACAGGGGGACAGAGGGGGGACAGGGGGACAGAGGGGGGACAGGGGGACAGAGGGGTGGACAGGTGGACAGTGGGGTGGACAGGGGGACAGAGGGGTGGACAGGGGGACAGAGGGGTGGATAGAGGGGTGGACAGGGGGACAGTGGGGTGGACAGAGGGGGGACAGGGGGAAAGTGGGGTGGACAGGGGGACAGAGGGGGGAAAGGGGGACAGAGGGGGGACAGAGGGGTGGACAGGGGGACAGTGGGGTGGACAGGGGGGACGACAGGGGGACAGTGGGGTGGACAGGGGGACAGTGGGGTGGACAGGGGGACAGAGGTGTGGACAGGGGGACAGTGGGGTGGACAGGGGGACAGCGGGGTGGACAGGGGGACAGAGGGGTGGACAGGTGGACAGTGGGGTGGACAGGGGGACAGAGGGGTGGACAGGGGAACAGTGGGGTGGACAGGTGGACAGTGGGGTGGACAGGGGGACAGAGGGCTGGACAGATGGACAGTGGGGTGGACAGAGGGGGGACAGTGGGGTGGACAGGGGGACAGTGGGGTGGACAGAAGGGGGACAGGGGGAAAGTGGGGTGGACAGGGGGATAGAGGGGGGACAGGGGGACAGAGGGGGGACAGGGGGACAGAGGGGTGGACAGGTGGACAGTGGGGTGGACAGAGGGGTGGACAGAGGGGGGACAGGGGGAAAGTGGGGTGGACAGGGGGACAGAGGGGGGACAGGGGGACAGAGGGGGGACAGGGGGACAGAGGGGTGGACAGGTGGACAGTGGCGTGGACAGGGGGACAGAGGGGTGGACAGAGGGGTGGACAGGGGGACAGTGGGGTGGACAGGGGGGACGACAGGGGGACAGTGGGGTGGACAGTGGGGTGGACAGGGGGACAGTGGGGTGGACAGGGGGACAGTGGGGTGGACAGGGGGACAGCGGGGTGGACAGGGGGACAGAGGGGTGGACAGGGGGACAGAGGGGTGGACAGGGGGACAGCGGGGTGGACAGGGGGACAGAGGGGTGGACAGGGGGACAGTGGGGTGGACAGGGGGACAGTGGGGTGGACAGGGGAACAGAGGGGTGGACAGGGGGACAGAGGGGTGGACAGGGGGACAGAGGGGTGGACAGATGGACAGTGGGGTGGACAGAGGGGGGACAGTGGGGTGGACAGGGGGACAGAGGGGTGGACAGGGGGACAGTGGGGTGGACAGAGGGGGGACAGGGGGAAAGTGGGGGGGACAGAGGGGGACAGGGGGACAGAGGGGTGGACAGGTGGACAGTGGGGTGGACAGGGGGACAGAGGGGTGGACAGAGGGGTGGACAGGGGGACAGTGGGGTGGACAGGGGGGACAGGGGGACAGTGGGGTGGACAGGTGGACAGTGGGGTGGACAGGGGGACAGTGGGGTGGACAGGGGGACAGAGGGGTGGACAGGGGGACAGAGGGGTGGACAGGGGGACAGTGGGGTGGACAGGGGGACAGAGGGGTGGACAGGGGGACAGAGGGGTGGACAGGGGGACAGTGGGGTGGACAGGGGGACAGAGGTGTGGACAGGGGGACAGAGGTGTGGACAGGGGGACAGCGGGGTGGACAGGGGGACAGAGGGGTGGACAGGGGGACAGTGGGGTGGACAGGGGGACAGTGGGGTGGACAGGGGGACAGAGGGGTGGACAGGGGGACAGTGGGGTCCTCACCTGTTCGTAGGCTGTTGCTTGAAGCCTCCGCTCTCTGTCACTCTTCGCGCCTCCTGTCTCCGTGCGGCGTGCGGGACTGTGCTGGGAACTACACTTCCCAGCATGCAGCGCAGCACACGGAGCCCTCCATTACTGGTGTGGGGGAGGCGGCTTGAGCGGAGCGGATATGCTCCCTGCTGAAGCTGAGCCGACCTGGCCCCGGCCCAAGCCTGGATTGTCAGGAATCCAGCTCTGGGCCGGGTAAATGTCCTCGGCGGGCCGCATGTGGCCCGCGGGCCGTAGTTTGAGGACCCCTGCCTTATATCTTCCCCACTAGGAATCTATTGCTTTATCTACCACCAAATGGATTACAGTTAACGAGCTCCAACTAGCTAGCGAAGAACATTAGATCTGCAACGTAGAACTCTTTGTCAGTACTCACAGGAAAGGTTATTTATATATATATATATATATATATATATATATATATATATATATATACCTTTTGTAGACCTGATCTTTCATTGGTATAGCATAGGTTGACTAGATTACATCCTTCTTAAAGTGGCAATACACGCAGTTGACTGAAACATCCGCTAGAGGGTGACCTTTGATCTAAATATAGCGTACATACTGTATATGTATATAATATTGTTCATTGCTGAACCATTGTTTGTGTCATTGGAGGAATTTGTTTGCTGAGTTGGTGCTGTTATCCCTGCTCAGCAGATTTATTACCTCTTTCTGTGAAATAACTTTCCCTTATTTGGTTCAAGTAAAATATTTCAGAACCTAATATTACTGACTTGTTTGATTCTTGCTGCAGAGCGTTACAAGGATGTCTGAGCCCAGAGTGTCAGGTGGGCTGGAAGGTTCACTTGGCCATGACCCTGCAGATGAGCAGGTAATTCTCAGCAGTCCTCAAGGGGGCCGTGCTACACAAGCCAGGAAAATTTAATGGACATGCACACACCCTCTCTGGCTGTCCGGTAGAGCACCCAGGAAAGGATGTGGAGGTGGCTCCTGTCTTACCCACAGCCACCTTAGCCTCAAGAATCATCCAGCATCGAGCCAGGTGGGGCCTGCCGAAATTCAAACTCTGGAGGAGTGGGCCCTGATCCAACAGCAAGACCCTGACCTCATGCAAGTGCAACGTTTCCTAGCTCAAATGTTTCCTGTCATGTTTCCTGAATGTTAAAGTCATCCTCACGGGAAGGGCAAAACCTTTCTGACACAATGAGAGCAATCCAGAGGCAATGGGATTGTCTCGAGTCCCAGGGCAATACCCATTATCACCAGGCATGCATCCTTTATGAGCAGACTGACATACTACAGATTGTGGTCCCCTGGCCAGTCATACATTCTTCAAGTTTGCCATGTACTGCATGCCTCAACCGAAGCTCTGGTCGAGAGATACTATTTTTGACCACGGCTGATTGAGTGGGTACAACAGGCTTGTTGGGAATATGCAGCCTGCTCCTTGCACAAAGTCCCCTCCAAAAAGACTACTCCCATGATCATTACCATGTCATAGCCATTTGAACTGATCACCATGGACTTCCTGATGATCTCCCGCCCAGCTCACCGGCAAGGTTCTGTTATTCCCTAGCCCTTGTGGACCAATTCACCAAGTTTGCTGTAGTAGTATCCATGACTGAGCAGACAGCTATGACCATGGCTAAGCTGTTCTGAGAACACGTCATCTAACCATATGGCTGCCCCCATGTATACTCTCGGACCATAAATTTAATTCCCAAATAATGTCCGAGTTGTGCTGTTTGAGTGGTATCCGGAAATCCCACACCACGCCTTACCACCCCCAGGGGAATGGGGTCTGTGAATGTCTGAACCGCACCCTGCTGGGCATGTTACAGTGAGGAGGAGAGCTCTGCATCTCCCTGACTTGACTTACATTTAATGCAATGTACGATGATTGAATATGTGAGTGGAATATTGTTATATTCAATAAATCCACAATTATATACATGTTTGCGCGATGACAGTTTTTTCTTTTTTCTGCTTCAAGTCACTCCGGGACAGCAGTTTCCTATACACTAGAGCAGGGATATGCAATTAGCGGACCGGGACCTCCAGCTGTTGCAGAACTACAAGTCCCATGAGGCGTAGCAAGACTTTGACAGCCATAAGCATGACACCCGGAGGCAGAGGCATGATGGGACTTTCAGTTTTGCAACAGCTGGAGGTCCGCTAATTGCGTATCCCTGATCTAGAGGATATCCTGGATACTTATCTCCAACAGCAGTACCAAACTGTCCAAAGATGTTATATTTTGAAGGCACGGTCTGACCCATTTAGGGTCGCTCCACAAGGTGAGCGGGCATTGCACCTGGTGGTGGAAGTGGTGGCACGTATCACAGTATTATTCCCAGTATTGGAGGAGCACTTTGTGGGCACTTTAAGAAGTCACTTTTAAACTACTAAAGAGGACTTTATATGCACAGATATTTATCTAAATACTTTATTGATTTATTTATATACTGAATTTTATTTATGATTTTAGTGGGATTTTTTGTGCATTTATGTTTTTTATTATATGTATGTTGTATGTTGGAATAAGCGCATCATTTTCTCACAATACTCAGTGTATAATCTGATATTTGGATTTGGGTGGGTGGGGGGGGGGGGGTCAGAATTAATTACCTGTGCACAGAGTGAAGTCTTGATTGGAAGAATTTACAATGACTTCGGTCTCCTCTTTGGTTATATCGCCGGTCTTCACCTGATAAGTGACAGATCCGATCTTCATTTCGAGTGACGGGTTTGTCTCCGCCGCAAAGAACGCTGCAAGACAGAAAGGAAAGGGGTGATAAGCAGAAAAGGTATTAAAAGAAAGTCGTGTTTCCACCTCCGATGATCAACTGTGCTTGGAAAGATTAATAATATTGGGCTCCATTCACAAAGTGGTAACTAACGCTTTAAAAAATGCGGTAAAATATCGCTCAGCATTTTTCAAAAAGTTTTTAAGCATTCACAAAAAAACGCTACTAAAATACGGAATGAGTTATTTTTTTGAAGTCTTGCTGTATTTTAGTAGTGAAAACATGCAGTGTTTTAACGCTTGGCAGTAGCCGGCGTATTTATTTACTGTAATGAATAAGTGTTGTTAAGGAGCGGGCGGCTGTCCCCATCCTTAACAACCAGTAAACATGGTTTTGGAGGAACGGATGGCCATTGCGTCCTCAACAACCGATGAGACATCAGCTGTTAGCGGATCACCAACCAGGGTTGTAGAGAAGAGGCCCTCACCCCCATGTTGATTTGGGTACTCCCCCCATGTTGAGGCCTGGTATGATTCGGGGGGGGGGGGGTGCTAGCTCGTCCGCTCCCTTTCCTGACCTGCTGATCTACATGCTCTGATAAGTGTCTGGTATGGATACACCATTTAAAAAAAAAAAAAAATTGGAGTGAGGTTCCTCTCAATCCATTCTAGACCTGAAGGGGCCGGGTATGCATTGGGGGGAACCGCATGCCTTTTTTTATTGTGATTTTACAATTGCTGCCAATGTTTATTTTTTAGATTCAGCTGTCAGCGGGGAACCCTACTGAGATCTGATGACTCCTTGGTTGTTAAGGACGTGGAAGCTGCCCACTGCTTAAAGTGATTGTAAAGGTTAATTTTTTTTTTTTTTTTAAATAACAAACATGTCATACTTATCTGCTCTGTGCTATTGTTTTGCACAGAGTGGCCCCGATCCTCCTTTTCTGGAGTCCCCTGGCAGCGCTACTGGCTCTTCCTCTTCATTGAGTGCACCCCTAGGAGAGCGTTCATTGACACAGACAGCAGGACTTGGCCCTGCCCCGGGCTCCAGTGTCACTGAATTTGATTTACAGCAGCGGGAGCCAATGGCTCCTGCTGCTATCAATCTATCCAATGAGGACCCAAGACAGCGGCTGGAGCGGGTGTGCTCGTCCCCGTCGCTGGAACAATTGGCTCAGGTAGGTAAAAGGGGGGGGGCTCTGTGGGGCTGCAGCACAGAAGGTTTTTCACCTTAATGCATAGAATGCAAACCTGGAGACTTTACAGCTCCTTTAACAAGCGGTACACATAACACATGCCTGAAACACTACTTAATGTATTTAGTTATTTGTTTTCATCTGTGAATGGATTTTAACAGTACTAGTACAGCGGTACTTACCGAGCATTTTTAGCGTATCTTGATAAATAGTGAATTGATAGTTTCAGGATTGCATGAGATATTTAGGCAAAAACCTAAATATCTCATACGAGATGTCCGCCGGTGTCCCGTGATTGTGTCACGGAGCGGCAGAACAGGGAGATGTAAACAGGGCATTTCCCTGTTCTGCCTAGCAACATGACAGGGATCTACTGCTCCCTGTCATCGGGAGCAGTGATCGCTGTCATGTGAGTAGTAGCCCCCCCCCCCCTACAGTTAGAATCACTCCCTAGGACACACCCAACCCCTTGATCGCCTCCTAGTGGTTAACCCCTTCCCTGCCAGTGTCATTTCCACAGTAATCAGTGCATTTTTATAGCTCTGATCGTTGTATAAATGACAATGGCACCAAAATAGTGTCAAAAGTGTCCAATCTGTCCGACACAATGTCGCAGTCACGATAAAACGCTTATTGCAATTTTTTTACCAAAAATATGTAGAAGAATACATATCGGCCCAAACTGAGGGAAAAAATGTTTTTATATATAATTTTTGAGGATATTTATAGCAAAAAGTAAAAAATGTTGCTTTTTTTTTCAAAATTGTCGCTCTTTTTTTGTTTATAGCGCAAAAAATAAAAACCATAGAGGTGATCAAATACTAACAAAAGAAAGCTCTATTTGTGGAGAAAAAAGGACATCAATTTTGTTTTGGTACAACGTTGCACGAGCGCGCAATTGTCAGTTAAATTGACACAGTGCCGAATCGCAAAAAGTGCTCTGGTCAGGAAGGGGGTAAATTCTTCCGGGGATGAAGTAGTTAAGTTCAAATCTGATACGAAGCTTCCTTTGTATATTATAAAATTCTGAAAACTAAACTCCTTATAGCAAACATAGATTCATATTACATAAACATACTTGATCCCGTCCCAGACGATTGTCTGTTGGTGGCCCCGCTAGTGGCAGTATCAGTGCAGTTTTCCAGTTGACTTGTAAATGCCTGTAAATACATAACACAAGAAAATGCCCATTATACAGCAAGAAAAACATATACAGTATGAGATACATCTAATGTGACTTTGGAAGTGAGGTTTTAGGCAGAGCCTCCTTTCACCCGGTGCACACGGGGGACTCTCACTTCACTCCTCCTCCCTTGGTGTGCGCACTCACAGAGCACAGAGCACCACAGAGCAAGGTTCAGTTCCACCAGTCCAGCTTTTCTATCACCTCACTCCCAGTGATAGACTGTGGTTCTGCCTGTACCTATCAACACCCACTTGCACAACTTCAGTACCTACGGGTAGGTCTTTAGGGATTCCGTCCTGGTAGCTGGGGCACTGATTGCTCAGGTTGGAGACAGTGAACCACTCCCGTTGCTATGCACAAGACCCGTCTCCTCTGCCGCTACTGTACTCCCGCTGTCTGCATGCCATACCATTGCCCTTTTAGCTTGTTATCCCTAGCAACTGCATGTCCTTCTTTTACCCTCATAAGTGCATAACAGGCCCTGTTCTTTACCATATGCCATATACCATCCTGCACCCCCTTAGAGTAACTTCAGGCCAGGCTTTTTATGGTTAAAGAAACTTTTTTGAAGGCTGCAACAGTACACTCCAAAACAGTCATAAGCTCCTAACTTACGTTCCTAGGCTGCCTAGGCATACCTCAACATGTAGAAGTCCATTTCTGGAGAGTCCCATTATTGGTAGGTTCCTTTGTGGAAACGCTCACTAGATGCCGGTGGCTACATCTTCTTGCATAGACCCGTAACATTCTCCCGTGTGGTCCTCCTGGCTCCCCCTGGACTAAGCCTTTACCCATTTATATATACCATACAATTTTTTTGTATAATGTTTAAGATCTGAGTAAATAGATACCTAACATGTCATGCTTTAAAATTGCGCCCGCTCGTGGAATAGCGACAAACTATCATATTTAAAAATGTACATAGGCGGCGCTTTAATTTTTTTTTACAGGTTACCTATTTAGAGTTACAGAGGAGGTCTTTTGCTAGAATTATTGCTCTCACTCTAATGATCATGGTGATACCTCACATATGTGGTTTGAACATTGTTTACATATGCGGGCACAAATTAAATTTTTTTTATCACTACTATTTCTATTACAAGGAATGTAAATATCAAGTAAAAAAGGCGCAAAGCAGGTATACCTCACATAACTGTTCCTAAATAGTCCAATGGCAGGATTGGTGTATATAGATGTATATACAGGAGGAAGTCAATCAGGGCTGCCGCCAAGAAAAGACCAGAAGCAAGGTCCAATAGGCTGAGGAAGATAAAACAAGGAAGAGGGGCGCCTCTGAGTATATATCAATAATCATTTATTTACAACAAACAATATCCACTCACATGGAAGACTGTAGTATTGCGTTCCGGTGCATCTCTGAGTGGAGGAGAAGCTGGAGGACCACAAGTCTCAGCAAGTCCGTGCAGTGCTGGTCTTACATCAGGTCCTGGCAAGGATGGATGGTGGTGACTGGACACGGTGGGGGCTTCCTCAGGTCTCCAGATGGCACTTCCGGATTAGTAGTGGGTTTAGAGTGGCATAGACCAACGGTCTGTGGGTTCCAAGGAGGGGGTAAGGGGACGCCAAAGTCGATCGCCGGGCACGCTGCCGTCTGAGACTCGTACGGCTCCGTGAAAGAGATGGTGACGGCCGTACAGGGAGCCAGAACGAGGCCTGGAAAGCAAGCACAGCGCGGCGCCGGGCCGTGACGTCACAGCTGTGCGACGCGTTTCCGAGTCTGCGCGCTATTGGTGACAGGAATAGCGGCACTCCTTTCTCAAGCATGAGGGGCGGATGTTATGGCAGTCATTTTATAGTCTTTGGGAGAGGGGGGGGGGGCGGGGCTGAGGATGATAAGCAATATCTGGATATACTGCAACTAGGGGCAATACTAGATATAATACACATGGAAGTGGGGCACAAGTTGGAAAATAAATATATGAAGTTATTACATAGAGTATCTGTACATTTATATATAGGAAACACATAAGTATATGGGTATACATAATACTAAAAATAAAAATAAATATAAAAACCAGTACACATCCACGGGCAAAATAAAACCTGGTGCATAAACATTCAATATGGACCATGAGTAAGAACATATAAGTGTATCTATTAAAAGTCGGGATGGTACTTTAAAATAATGATAATAATAGTAATAATAGGCAAATGCAAGATAAAAAATATATATATATAAAAAAAAAATATATATATATATAAAATACACGAGAGATTTAAAAATTGGTGATTATGCAAACATGAATATGCAAACATGAATGTCACTACATACTATTAGTATAATTAACAATGAACACAGTCCGCAAGGGAGAAAAAGGGAAAAAGGAGCAGGGGGGTGGGGAGATGAAAAAGGGGGGGGGGAAGGGGAAGGGGGGGGGAAAGGGGTAGTGGGGGGGGGGGGGGGAGGGAGGGGAACAGGGAGGGGGGGGGGTTTGGGGTAAAGGGAAGAAAAAGGCAGGAGAGGGGGCGGGGGATGAAATATACTTACTCATGGACCCGCCACCCCCACAATAATAGATATGCTAGTGTGTATACAACCTGTGGTAAGAATGATAAGAATACAAGCAATGAATATAAACATACCGTATATAAGCAAATATAAGCAATATATATCTATAATATGGTGGCAATCTCGATACCCTCATTCAAGCCCCCAGGCGAGAGGACGTCGAGATTGTAAATCCAGAACGTTTCCCTTGCACAGAGCTTTTTGAAACGTTCGGCAGGGGTATTTGACTTGGGGATTTGTTCAATTACCCATACAGTGAGGCCCGTGGCGGATTTGTGGTGAAAACCAGCAAAATGTCGTGGGACACTATGCATGTCTTTACCACCCTCTATCAGTCTCCGGTGTTGACCGAAACGCTGCCTGAGGGGGCAGATTGTTCGACCGACATAGATCAGTCCACAGGGGCACATGAGGCCATAGACTACAAAATCTGAAGAACAATTATAGAATTGGTCTATCTGGTATGTTTTACCTTTGGAAAGGAATGACTTTTGTCCATGTTTAACAAAGGCACAAGTTTTACATAGGACTTTTTTGCATTGATACATGCCAACCAAAGGTATAAGTGTGGTGGCATGGTCGTTGGTCACAGTGGTTTTGAATTTGCTTGGGGCAATTTTACTTTTCAAATTGGGTGCTTTACGGTAAGTAATTCGTGGTACTGTAGGGAGAAGAGTTTTGAGAAGGGGGTCCTGTAGTAGAATCCCCCAATGTTTTTTCATGATGTTTTCCATTTTTTTATATTCAAAATGAAAGGTCGTGATAAATCTGGTGGAGTGATCTGTTGGGCAAGTATTTGTTTTGGCTGGTTTACCTTTGGAATAGGATGCACATGCTTCATCAACTAATTCTTTAGGATATTGTTTTTCAGCGAATTTGTTTTTTAATGGAATGCTGGAAGCTGCGTAATCACTATCAAGGGTACAGTTCTGTCTGAGACGGCAGAATTGTCCCTTTGGTATATTTTTCGTCCACTTAGGATAGTGGCAGCTGTGGAAATGTAAAAAGGAGTTCCCGGCAGTTGGCTTAATATAATTTTTAGCAATAGTTCTAAACGACCATGCACCACACTTATACCTTTGGTTGGCATGTATCAATGCAAAAAAGTCCTATGTAAAACTTGTGCCTTTGTTAAACATGGACAAAAGTCATTCCTTTCCAAAGGTAAAACATACCAGATAGACCAATTCTATAATTGTTCTTCAGATTTTGTAGTCTATGGCCTCATGTGCCCCTGTGGACTGATCTATGTCGGTCGAACAATCTGCCCCCTCAGGCAGCGTTTCGGTCAACACCGGAGACTGATAGAGGGTGGTAAAGACATGCATAGTGTCCCACGACATTTTGCTGGGTTTCACCACAAATCCACCACGTTCCTCACTGTATGGGTAATTGAACAAATCCCCAAGTCATATACCCCTGCCGAACGTTTCAAAAAGCTCTGTGCAAGGGAAACGTTCTGGATTTACAATCTCGACGTCCTCTCGCCTGGGGGCTTGAATGAGGGTATCGAGATTGCCACCATATTATAGATATATATTGCTTATATTTGCTTATATACGGTATGTTTATATTTATTGCTTGTATTCTTATCATTCTTACAACAGGTTGTATACACACTAGCATATCTATTATTGTGGGGGTGGCGGGTCCATGAGTAAGTATATTTCATCCCCCGCCCCCTCTCCTGCCTTTTTCTTCCCTTTACCCCAAACCCCCCCCCCTCCCTGTTCCCCTCCTCCCCCCCCCCCCCACTACCCCTTCCCCCCCCCTCCCCCTTCCCCCCCCCTTCCCCTTCCCCCCCCCTTTTTCATCTCCCCACCCCCTGCTCCTTTTTCCCTTTTTCTCCCTTGCGGACTGTGTTCATTGTTAATTATACTAATAGTATGTAGTGACATTCATGTTTGCATATTCATGTTTGCATAATCACCAATTTTTAAATCTCTCGTGTATTTTATATATATATATATTTTTTTTATATATATATTTTTTATCTTGCATTTGCCTATTATTACTATTATTATCATTTTTTTTAAAGTACCATCCCGACTTTTAATAGATACACTTATATGTTCTTACTCATGGTCCATATTGAATGTTTATGCACCAGGTTTTATTTTGCCCGTGGATGTGTACTGGTTTTTATATTTATTTTTATTTTTAGTATTATGTATACCCATATACTTATGTGTTTCCTATATATAAATGTACAGATACTCTATGTAATAACTTCATATATTTATTTTCCAACTTGTGCCCCACTTCCATGTGTATTATATCTAGTATTGCCCCTAGTTGCAGTATATCCGGATATTGCTTATCATCCTCAGCCCCGCCCCCCCCCCCCCTCTCCCAAAGACTATAAAATGACTGCCATAACATCCGCCCCTCATGCTTGAGAAAGGAGTGCCGCTATTCCTGTCACCAATAGGGCGCAGACTCGGAAACGCGTCGCACAGCTGTGACGTCACGGCCCGGCGCCGCGCTGTGCTTGCTTTCCAGGCCTCGTTCTGGCTCCCTGTACGGCCGTCACCATCTCTTTCACGGAGCCGTACGAGTCTCAGACGGCAGCGCGCCCGGCGATCGACTTTGGCGTCCCCTTACCCCCTCCTTGGAACCCACAGACCGTTGGTCTATGCCACTCTAAACCCACTACTAATCCGGAAGTGCCATCTGGAGACCTGAGGGAGCCCCCACCGTGTCCAGTCACCACCATCCATCCTTGCCAGGACCTGATGTGGGACCAGCACTGCACGGACTTGCTGAGACTTGTGGTCCTCCAGCTTCTCCTCCACTCAGAGATGCACCGGAACGCAATACTACAGTCTTCCATGTGAGTGGATATTGTTTGTTGTAAATAAATGATTATTGATATATACTCAGAGGCGCCCCTCTTCCTTGTTTTGTGGAATGTAAATATCGATTGTAATAAAATAAGTACAACAGTGTGACAGACCTAGCCGGGACAGAGGCTTTGGGGGGGACTGAATGCCAGCCTCTTGCCGACCGATTATAGGCCCTGGCATTTGGGGGAACGGTGCTCTTGTGAGCTGTATGCCTGGGGACCCTGGAAGTAATATTACGTTGGATTCAAGTCCATGTCCCCCCAAAACACAAAACTCTGGGAACCCCGTATGTGCCATATTATAGATAGTGACTGCTTCACAATGTTGTGTATATATTGTGTGTTGTCTCATGCTGTTGTGTACTATTTGCTGTGCTAGTTTGGGGTGGGGCTGTATTCCAATGTTCTATTGTGTCTGTCTGCCTTGGATCACAGGATGTGTATCTTTATGGAGGGAGGGGGGATTCCTCCAGCAGCCCCCTGCTGATAACACTGTATACTGATGAGAAGTTTGAACACACCTGACCTGTGTGTCTATTGTCATTGGACGGTTTAACCCGCCCTCTTTTCCAAGGGTGGGGGGAAAGGGTCTCTGAGTTATTTTATCTGTTGTGTCCATGTGTGAAAATAAAGGAGTTTATTTCTGCTTGAACCTCAAGACAGAGCATCTTGTCTCGTATTTGGGGGAGAATTATTTGTATGGGTTCCTGGTCCGGCTGATGGAAGTGTTCGGTAGCTGACTTTGTGTTTGGGTATGGAATGTCCTAAATGACTTTAACCCCTTTCATACTCGGGGTGTCGTTACAAACAGGTCCTCTTTATTGTTTTCCTTCTTTATTAAGAAGGAAAGCAAATGACATTGCTCTGGTCCTCCAAGGGCATAGAGCCGAGTGGGGGCTATCTTGCCCTCACTCGGCTTCCTGCCCAGGCATCACAGGGACCTGATCTGCTCTGGGCTTACTGATGGCTAACGTAAGCTCAGAGATGACTGGGAAGCAGTGGAAGGGGGGGCACCTCTCCTGCCACCTATAAAAGGGATCAAACAGTGAATCCGCCGCTGGGACTACTTTTTTATGAAAGCCGACTGCCTGACTGAAAAAAAGATACTGGGTTATGGTAGCTAGCTGCTGCCATAACCTTGGTATTTAATGTCAAAATAATTTCATATATTTACAGTTAGGTGGTTGGCAAGTGTTAAACTTTAATAGGGATTGGAAAATTTGGAATACCCAGTTGACTTCAGGGTCAACTCTTCCTATATAGTACTATATACAGCTCCTCTTCTTCCTTCAGCACTCACTTGCTTGTAGAACTCAGCTATGTCACCCTGTAGTAATTTTGTAGCAAAGGCCCATTATTACAGGAAGGGTCTCGCAGACTCTATACTTAAAGAGTAGATAGGTTGACACAGCTCACACTTTCCCAGCACTTCCTCTCTGTGGTCACTGATCTCATCATCCATTTTTCAGGCACTACCTACCCACCTGGCTGCAGCTGTCCCTTTCTCTAGCCCTCCTGGCTAACTTCTCCCTACAGTCCTCCCAGGCTGAACACTCACCAGCCCACCCAGCTGATTCTCAGGAGATTTCCCAGATGTGCTGACCTGCTCCCGCTGTCCTCTCTCCTTGCTCTCGTGCCTCCAGGAAGGGTTTACGCCAACCCAACACCCAAGCCCCAAATCTAAAGGTCACCCCCCAGACTAGGGGGCACTCTGCAAGGGCCTTTGACAGCCTCCTCAGTACTCCATCTCCAGCTTCCACCCGACTGCCCCTGCTCGCATGACTCATTCCTATTTATGAGGTGGCCTGCCCTCTTCCAGCCCCCTTCTGCTGGGGATTGGTCAAGGTCCTCATAAAAATGCATAATGGTCCCTCCTAGCCTCCACCCACTACATCCAGAACATTCTCCAATGTTCCAGAAAACGGGGAGGCACCAGAAGAAGTGCTGCTAGAATGAGTCATCCAGGCCCCTAAATCACTAAACCCTGACCCAGATTCAACCCAAGCCTGGCTCTCAGCCAAGCTGAATTTTCCTACACTAACACATACTTCTAGCACACAGTAGAGGGTGCTACACATGTTTTTGTTTGCTGCCACCATGCATATTGTCTTGTCTGTGTATCCTGTCCAAGCCGGCGCTATCATCTCCCTCATTATTTGTCATCTGACACTCCTGCAGAATGAAAGGGTGCAATTCCTTACCCCTTTATTATTATTCACATGGAACTCTTTCCAACAGGTCCTACACAGCACCATCTCCATTTCCATGCACTTATTGATGGCTGTGGGCCAGCTGGGGACAAGAAACTGGACACCTCACCACCCCAATGGCCATGTGGTAATATACAACTTCTAGACTAAGATTATCACTATAAACATGAGATCTCCATTACCTTGATGGTGTCCATGTCACTGGGGTGAAGGACCAAATGAACTTCTTGAAGACTCTGTACTTTATTTTCGCAGCTAAACTGGAAAATCTCATCGAACATCACAAATGCCACCAAATCCTTTGGAAAACCAAGATTGCCGGTCCCAATAGCTGGAAAAGATATTGATGTCCACTGGTTCTGCTCTGCCAGCGCCAAACATTTTTTAATAATTGTGCTAAGAATCTGAAACAGAGAGTCTGAGATTGAAGTGTAACTCTGGGTGAGAAAAAAAAAATACATATTTACTTTGCAATTCTATAGTACTTTTCTCCCTGGAAACTAAAAAAGGGTCTAGGAGGTGAAGCAACCATCTTGAGTACACTCAGGTGAGCCAACTGACCTACCTACATGTCTTTGGAGTGAGGAAGGGAAACCAGAGTACCCGGAGGAAACCCACACAAGCACAGGGAGAAACTCCATGCAAATAGTGTCCTGGTTGAGGTTCAAACAGAGGACCCCAGTGCTGCAAGACATCTCAACACAAAATGGCCTAAATTTGTGTCTATGTGGCTCCATGGGAAGTACTTGAAAGGTGCTTCTTAAAACACAAAGAGAAACTCCAGCCATTCTTTTTTCTGGATATAGTAAGAAAGGCCTAGACCCTCTGGAGTGTGGCTTGACTTGCTCTTAAAGATCCACTTAAAAAAATATATATTTCTTCAATATAATGAATTTTCACTTTCCAGGGACATTTTCCCTTAGCAGAATGAAGTAAAATTGTGTTGATTTCAATCATTCAGTCATGTTTCAGCAAAAATCCAGTTTTTTAATTTTCTTTGCATGTGATTATGTATTCTTTACAAAGAAATTTTTTACCACCTTCACTAAGCTAAGTGAAAATTTCCTTTCCTGTCGCATCATGGCAGCATACACGTTGGGTTGTGACTCCGCCTCCACAACCTGATAGGACCACATAGCTATAAATTAGAGAGTAGACACCTGCCCCAGTATTCTCTTATTTTTCCTCACCTGTCAGGACGCACGGTCAGCACCCCCTTACCGCTTCACCCCAGCCAGGTTCTAGCCTCTCCTGGATGGAAGTCCTTCTTGTACAGCCTCTAAACGAGCTAAATGGAAGGAGCCCCACTCTGGTGATCTCAGGGGCATACTCTCATCTCACTCAGCTGTCTGACCACAAATATAAGCCTTAAACAGGCTTCAAGTGCAGCAGCCCACAAAAGCCTTAAACAGGCTTGCTGGAGGAATGGCCAGGAAAACTTCATTGTGGCCTCATGAAAAAAGCCTTAAACAGGCTTAGTTGTGTGCAGCGGTCTCCCCCCCCTCTTTCCCCCTCTCCTACCAGTACCTCTGCCCGTCTGCTGGGCTCTGTGGTTCTCCAGATCTGCTGTCCGGAGCGCCGAGCGTTCTCGGCGTCCTCGCGCATGCGCGGTGCGTCGTTTGGGCACCGCTGGGCCGCTTTCCAGCTTCCAAGATGGCGCCGGGTGTCCCGCGGCGCTACTGCGCATGCGCGAGCGTCCGACGCTGATGGCGGCGGATTTAAAAGCCCAGCAGTAGCTGTATTTGCTGCTGCTGGTTGTCTATGCATGACAGATCGTTTGTTTGGACTCCAAAGCGCTCTACAAAGGTAAGTGGCCTTCCTTTACACTGCCTTTAAGTCAGGATTCCTGCTCCCTCTGAAGTCTCCTCTGCATAGCGCTGTTTATTCTTTCTCCCTGCAGCTTCCAGTCCGTTCTCTCCATGGAGACCGCTGCCCCAGCAGATCACCGTCAGCCTATTAGGTAAGGGGGGGGAAGACAAGTGTAAGTATTGAAGATTGAAAAAGAGAGCACTACTAACGCTGCCTAAATTGGTCAGCCCTACCAGGTCTTCAAGAACGTCTGCTTCAAGACAAAGAGAGTCCTCACGCAGGAGAAGTCGCTCCAGACACAGAAGGAGCCGTTCCTATCACAGAAGAAGCCGCTCGAGAGGAAGCCGCAGAAGAAGCCGTTCCCGGTCGCGCTCTAGACACGGCCGATCCCGCAGAAGATCGCCCTCACGCAGGCATCGTTCCCCCGCACGCCACTCCCGTCTTGCCGGGAACGCATGCTGGGTTTGCGGCGCAGCGGCTCTTCCGGGAAAACTGGTCTGTCAAAAATGCCTGGAAGAGGCCACAAGAGAGAGAGTCTTGGAGGCCGGAGATTCAGCTGGGGCCGTAGCCCCCCAGGCCTCGATATCAGATGTGGATTTCTCCACTACTACCTCTCCAGCCCGGGCTAGCACATCAAAGGAGCAAGACTCCCTGTCTGATAATGAGGGTCTGGAGGTATCGGCCGGATTCTACTTCAGTCTGATAGAGCCGTTTGTTAAATCGGTTAAGGAGGCGATAGGATGGGAGGAACCCCAGGAAGCCCAACCGAAACAAAAGAAGTATTTTCCTCAGCTCAGAAAGGATCCAGAATCCTTCCCGTTCATTGACGAACTGGAGGACCTGATCAAGGAAGAATGGCAGAGACCAGAAAAGAAGTCTAGTCTGAATAACAGACTCCTGAAACTATACCCACTCAAAGAGCCTAAGGTGAACCCTCTGGTGTCTCCTCCGGTAGTGGATGCATCCCTGATGCGCCTAGCCAGGCATGTTACCCTCCCGTTAGAAGACGCGGTAACGTTTAGAGATGTCCTCGACAGAAAGATCGACACGGATCTCAAGCGGGCTTACCTGTCGGCTGGAGGCGCCTGCAGGCCTGCAATAGCACTTGCTGCAGTAGGAAGAGCCATCTCGAGCTGGTCCACAAGCGCGGAAAAGCTTGTATCAGAGGGGGCTGACCAAGAAACAATAATAAAGGCGTTGCAAGAGTTAAGCCTGGCGGGCGACTTTGTGGCTGAAGCTTCAGTCGACACCATCAGGTCTGCGTCTAAATCTATGCTGGCCTCAGTAACAGCCAGAAGAGCATTGTGGCTGAAGCCCTGGACGGCGGATCCAGCTTCCAAATCCAACTGGTGTCGTATTCCGTTTGATGGTGAGCACCTCTTCGGAACAAAATTGGACACAGCCATCTCCAAAGTAACCGGCGGAAAGTCCGGGCTCATCCCCTCAGACAGGAGGCCCAAGCAACAGAGACCTCCTCCCTTTAAGCGGAACCTCCCAGAGAGGTATAGGGACGCGAGAGCATACAGACCAGGCAAGGAGTATCGAAGGAGCTGGAAGAATCCTCAAACCTCCTTTATGAAGTTTCAGAAACCTAAGGCGCCTGCTTCCAGTGACCAGAAGCCCTTTTGAAGGTGCGCCCGTCCGACCAGCGGTAGTGGGAGCAAGACTCTCCAGTTTCAAGCTGGTCTGGGCGGAAACCATAAGAGATACCTGGACCCTGGCCACTGTCACCTTCGGCCACAGGTGGTCCTTCAAAAACCGGCCCCCAGGTAATCAGTTCTATCCAACCCCATCTCGGGAAAAAAGGTTGTCGTTACTGGACTACATCCAAGATCTTCTCCAAAAACGAGCAATAGTAGAGGTTCCACTGGCACAACGAGGCAGGGGATTCTACTCTCCATTATTTCTCATCAAGAAGAAGTCAGGGGACTTTCGTCCGGTTCTAGACCTAAAGAACCTCAACAGGTTCATCAGAGTGGAGTCATTCAGGATGGAGAGCTTGCAGTCTATCCTACAGGCCATAAATCTGGGAGACTGGATGCTCTCCATAGATCTCCAGGATGCCTACCTGCATATTCCAATCCACGGGGCATTCCAGAAATTCCTGCGATTCTCGGTGGGTCAAGGGCACTTCCAGTTTCGAAGCCTTCCCTTTGGCATCTCAACAGCCCCCAGAACATTTACGAAGGTGTTACTACCAGCAATAGCTTTTTTGAGGGAGAAAGGTCTAAGGGTCCACCATTACCTGGACGACATCCTCCTCCTCTCAAGCAGCCGGGAATCACTCGTCCAACATCGCGAGATCCTGGTTTCCACCCTAACGAGTTTAGGATGGATAATCAACTGGCAGAAAAGCAACACCCAACCTACCCAAAGGATGGTCTTCCTGGGAGCCGAACTGGACACCCGAGCAAACACAGTGGAATTGCCAAGGGAGAAATTGTCCCTACTCATTCAGAAAGTGAAAGAGGCTATCCCAGCGTCATGTCTACCGGCCAGAGCATACCTCAGCCTCCTAGGTTCCCTATCAGCAACCATTCCAATGGTCAGATGGACGCAATGGAATACCAGACCCCTACAAGCCTCCTTCCTGTGCCAGTGGGACGGATGGTCCATGTCCCAATTGATTCGCATCCCAGAGGAAGCCAGGCTATCTTTACGGTGGTGGACCCACCCCGACAACCTCAGCAGGAGCAAGCAGATAGTCATCCTCCACCAGGAGGTAGTAACTTCAGACGCCAGTCTGGAAGGATGGGGGGCACACTACCTACATTATGCAGCTCAGGGCCGCTGGCTCTTCAAAACCAAGGATGTAGTATCGAACGTCCTAGAGATGAAGGCAGCCTTCCAAGCCCTCTTGGCATTCAGCTCACTTCTGAGAGGGAAGCAAGTCCTCATTCAAATGGACAACCGAGTGGCGGTAGCCTACATCAACAGGCAGGGGGGTACCAAGAGCATCTCCATGATGCGGGAAGTCGGTCCGGTGATGCAATGGGCTCAACTGAACCTGTGGGACCTGAAGGCGACCTATATTCCGGGGGTTCAGAACTTACTGGCGGACTCTCTCAGCAGAACATTCGTTTCCAACAACGAGTGGTGTCTAAGCCCACAGGCCTTTGCCCTCATATGCCAGACATGGGGTCATCCAGACATAGACCTCGCAGCAACACCAGAGAACAAGAAGTGTCAGAGGTTTCTATCGAGGAACCCCTTCCCCGCAGCGGAGGGTACGGATTGTCTCCAGCACGCCTGGAACTTTCGCCTAGGCTACATTTTTCCACCAACCCCACTGATAGCCAAGTTCCTTCTGAGGCTCAAACACTCAACAGCTCTAGTACTGGCTGTGATTCCCTTTTGGCCACGGAGGCCTTGGTTCACCACCCTCCTGCAACTGAGCACAGCGGATCCACTTCCACTCCCGGTAACAACGGATCTACTAACCCAGGGCCAGCTACTACATCCGAATCCAGAGAGATTGCACCTAGCGGCCTGGAGACTGAAAGGTCTAGGTTCCTAGATCAAGGATGTTCTCAGAAGGTAGTCGATACCCTGCTTCAAGCCAGGAAATCCTCCATGAATAGCACCTATGAGAGAATTTGGGAAAGATTCTCTTCCTTTGCTCAGGAACAAGGTTGGGACCCGTCTTCCCCATCAGCAGTACGAGTGCTCGAGTTCCTTCAGTCAGGTCTAGACAAAGGCCTTAGGTCTAACACCCTGAAAGTCCAAGTCTCTGCCATCTCTGCCTTGACAGGGGTCAGGTGGGCACTTAACCCTCTGGTGGTGCAATTTCAAAAAGCCTGCCTGAAGCTAAGACCACCCAGGAAACCTTCATTTCCAACATGGGACCTATCAACTGTCCTAGAGGTTTTATCCAGAGAACCATTTTTCCCACTTGAGGATACCTCCCTCTGGGACCTGACTCTAAAGGTATCATTCCTAGTTGCCATCACATCAGCGAAGAGGGTCTCAGAAATGCAAGCCTTGCTGATCAAAGAACCGTATCTGATGGTTTACCCAGACGGACTAACCCTGAAGCCTTCAGACAGGTTTATTCCAAAAGTCTCCTCTGCGTTCCACTTTAACCAGGAGATTGACCTCCCGGCTTTGATCACGGATCAGGGCGTCCCTCATCCCCTGGATGTCAAGGGCAACATTCTCCATTACCTTTCGGTAACCAAGCCATTCAGGAAATGCGAGAACCTTTTAGTCATCCCACATGGGTTCAGGAAGGGCCAGGCAGCCTCTGCCCGTACCATCGCCACATGGCTCGTGAAAGCTATCAAGAAGGCCTACTCCTTAAGCACCTTGCAGATTCCGGGAAATCTAAGAGCGCATTCCACCAGGGCAATGGCTACTTCATGGGCAGCTTACTGTAAAGTTTCAGCGGAAACCATTTGTAGAGCGGCCACTTGGTCTTCAAGGAACACCTTCATTTCTCATTATAGAATAGACGCTGCACGCTTAGCAGCAGTCGAATTTTGGAGGGCCGTTATACAGGCCAATTCTTCTGTTTCTTGTCAATAAATTTTGATTTTGCATTCCCACCCAGTTTGGCGAGTTACTCCCCAACGTGTATGCTGCCATGATGCGACAGGAAAACGGAAAATTGTATACTCACCTTTCCGTAATTTTCCTTTCCTGTCGCATCTTCATGGCAGCATACAATCACCCACCCTCTAAGGTGACATGTGTATATATTTACAGAGAATACTGGGGCAGGTGTCTACTCTCTAATTTATAGCTATGTGGTCCTATCAGGTTGTGGAGGCGGAGTCACAACCCAACGTGTATGCTGCCATGAAGATGCGACAGGAAAGGAAAATTACGGAAAGGTGAGTATACAATTTTCCGTTTTTCAAAGTGAATAGACTTTAGTCTTTCACAGCCTCAATAAATTTCCCACCACACTCTACAGGCCTGAGGGTACCGTTTCCGATGTTCCACGTTTTTTGTCCCATTGAGGGGTCACAACATGAAGAACCTCTTGACAGTTGAGATTGCAGCCATCAGTACTAAACACGGATCCTGGCGCGGCCTGAGTACCGAGACTTGCATCGTTCAGGAGCTTCTGCATATTAGAGCCTGCCCGACTCAGCAAGGCTTTGGATACGGCACCATTATTCAGGTTCAGATTGCCTCCTACACTGTTCACAATGACATCCGTCTGCCATGGAAAGAGATGACAAACATGACCAAGTGATTACCGTATTTGTTAAAAGATTAATTTCCTAAATTGAATGGTTTGAATTTTAAAAAATATTCAATTAACAATCTTTGTAATTCCAATTTGTACAAGGTCTGGAAAGAAAGAGAAGCAAAATATGAAAAACTAGAGGTACTTATTATTATAATGGATATGTGATTATTATCATCCTTCTACTGTTATATTTTCTTATAAGGGCATAAATGTACACATTCATAATATACTAAATTAGTCCTTCTTAACCTTTTGCTATAGAGGAACTTTTAAAAAAGGTGCGAGGTCTTAGGGAACTCCAGCTAATAATTTCTATATCTACATATGATCCTTACATTGGTGCCCATTGGGAAGAATGTGTGTCAGTGATTACTTATCTGAGAGGCAGTAATTGCTTATCGTTCAAAGAACCAACCAGTGACCTTCAGAAGAAACCTAGGGATCCACTGAGTCCTGGTGGAGATAGGTTAATATACAGCTTGTAATTAGGGATGAGCCGAACACCCCCCTGTTCGGTTCGCATCCAGAACATGCGAAAAGGCAAAAAATTTGTTTGAACACGGGAACACTGTTAAAGTCTATGGGACACGAACATGAATAATCCAAAGTGCTAATTTTAAAGGCTTATATGCATGGTATTGTCATAAAAAGTGTTTGGGGACCTGGGTCCTGCCCCAGGGGACATGTATCAATGAAAAAAAAAAGTTTTCTAAACGGCTGTTTTTTCGGGAGCAGTGATTTTAATAATGCTTAACCACTTCCCTACCCGGCTATTGTCAAATGACGTCCACAGATGGGATCTCCCATCCTGGGTGGACATCATATGACGGCCTTGGCTTCCCGGCCGTCTAGGGGGCGCACACGCGCCGCGTTGCTCGGGACCCGGTGCGTGTGCCTGGCGGCCGCGATGTCCGCCACGCACCCGCGATTGCCCGTTAACCCGTAAACACACAGATCCACGTTCTGTCAGTTGAGAGGAGACCGATCTGTGTTCCCAGTACAGAGGAACACTGATCGGTCTCCTCCCCTTGTGCGTCCCCTCCCCCTACAGTTAGAATCATTCCCTAGGAAACATATTTAACCCCTCCCTGCCCCCTAGTGGTTAACCCCTTCACTGCCTGTCACATTTACACAGTAATCAATGCAATTTTATAGCATTGATCACTGTATAAATGTGAATGGTCCCAAAAATGTGTCAAAAGTGTCCGATGTGTCCGCCATAATCTCACAGTCACAAAAAAAAATCGCGATCGCTAGATAAATATTTTTTTTTTAAAAATGCCATAAATCTGTCCCGTATTTTGTAGACGCTATAACTTTTGCGCAAACCAATCAATATACGCTTATTGCGATTTTTTTTAACCAAAAATATGTAGAAGAATACGTATCGGCCGAAACTGAGGAAAAAATGTGTTTTTTTTTAAAAAATTGGGATATTTATTATAGCAAAAAGTAAAAAATATTGTGTTTTTCTCAAAATTGTCGCTCTTCTTTTGTTTATAGCGCAAAAAATAAAAACCGCAGAGGTGATCAAATACCACCAAAAGAAATCTCTATTTGTGGGGAAAAAAGGACGCCAATTTTTTTTGGGTACAATGTCGCACGACCGCGCAATTGTCGTTTAAAGTGCGACAGCGCTGAAAACTAAAATTTGGCCTCGGAAGGAAGGGGGAGAAAATGCCCTGTATTGAACCGGTTAAAGACAAACAATAAAATTGAACAATTCCTTTAAATGTCGTACCTGGGGGGTGTCTATAGTATGCCTGCAAAGTAGCGCATGTTTCCCGTGTTTAGAACAGTCTGAGAGCAAAATGACATTTCTAAAGGAAAAAAAGTCATTTAAAACTATTCGCAGCTATAATGAATTGTCGGTCCGGCAATACACATAAAAGTCATTGAAAAAAACGGCATGGGCTTCCCCCACAGGGTGTGGGGGTTCCCCTAAATTTCATACCAGGCCCTTCAAGTCTGGTATGGATATTAAGGGGAACTGTCAGGGCTGGGTCAGCCCTTCCTTCTCGGAGCTGGCTGCTCAGCTGTCGGCTAATTGCCAGCTCTCTTCTCTCTCCACAGTTAACCAGCTGTTGTGGATCTGCTCGTCAGTCCTGCCTACTTAAAGAAGTCCAGCTCACTTCTTTCCTGCCTTCGCCTTGGTCACATCACAAGAAACCATCTCCTGCGTTCCTGTTTAAAGACTGGCTTGCTGACATCCCTTCTGGCTCCTTATCCTGCTTGCTGTTCCTCTACTTGGATCCCTGACTTCTGGCCTGGCTGATTACCTGATCTGCTTACTGAACTCTGGCTTGGCTGACTACCTGATCCGATTACTGGACTCTGGCTATGCTTTGACTACGATTACTCTATTTACCTTTCATTTTTATTATTTAAACAAGTGTGATTTAACTGTACTTCTGTCTCGGTCTGGTTCATGGTTTCTGACAGGAACCCCACGCCAAAATTTCAAAAATTTTTTAAAAATGGCGTGGGGGTCCCCCTCAAAATCCATACCAGACCTGAAGGGTCTCTTATGGATTTTGAGGGGGACCCTCATGCCATTTTTTTTTAATTGTGGTGCGGGTTCCCCTCAATATCCATACCAGACCTGAAGGGCCTGGTATGAGATTTTAAGGGGAACCCCACGCCAAAATTTAAAAATAAAATGGCATTGGGGTCCCCCAAAAAATCCATACCATACCCTTATCCGAGCACACAACCTGGCAGGCTGCATAAAAAGAGGGGGGCGAGAGAGCGCCCCCCTCCTGAACTGTAGAAGGCCACATGCCCCCAACATTGGAAGGGTGCTTTGAGGTTGCCCCCCAAAGCACCTTGTCCCCATGTTGATGGGGAGAAGGGCCTCATCCCCACAACCCTTGCCCGGTGGTTGTGGGGGTCTGCAGGCAGGGGGCTTATCGGAATCTGGAAGCCCCCTTTAACAAGGGGACCCCCAGATCCCACCTCCCCCCTGTGTGAATTGGTAATGGGGTACAAATGTACCCCTACCATTTCACAAAAAAAGTGTCAAAAATTTAAAAAAGACAATAGCCGTTTTTTGACAATTCCTTTATTAATGTCTTTTTCTTTCCCCACTTCTTCTTCCATCCTCTTCTGGTCTTCCTTCGGTGTTCTTCTTGTTCTTCCCCCACTTCTTCCTCTATCTTCCTCTGCTTCTTCCTCTGGTCTTCTTGTCCGGCTTCTTCTTCCCCACTTCGTTCTCCGGATGACCTGGAGGGTCTGGTATGGATTTTGAGGGGGACCCCCACACCATTTTTTTTTTAATTTTGATGCAGGCTTCCCCTTAATATCCATACCAGACCTGAAGGGCCTGGTATGGAATTTGGGGGGACCCCCACGCATTTTTTTTTTTTTAAATTTTGATGCAGGTTTTCCCTTAATATTCATACCAGATCCAAAGGGCCTGGTAATGGACTGTGGGGGAATCCCATGCCGTTTTTTTCAATGACTTTTATGTGTATTGCAGAGACCCGACAATCCATTATTAGCCGCGAGTAGTTTTAAATGACTTTTTTTCCTTTAGAAATGTCATTTTGCTCTAAGACTGTTCTAAACACGGGAAATATGCGCTACTTTACAGGCATACTATAGAAACCCCCCAGGTATGAAATTTAAAGGAATATTACACTTTTATTGTTTCACTTTAAGCATTATTTCTATTTTTTCATTGATACATGTCCCCTGCGGCAGGACCCGGGTCCCCAAACACTTTTTATGACAATAACTTGCATATTAACCTTTAAAATGAGCACTTTTGATTTCTCCCATAGACTTTTAAAGGGTGTTCTGCGGCTTTCGAATTTGGCACGAACACCCCAAATTGTTCGCTATTCAGCGAACGGGCGAACAGCCAATGTTCGAGTGGAACTCATGTTCGACCCGAAAATAAAGCCTATCCCTACTTGTAATAGCAGCAGTTTATTTTTTACCCTAAGGTAGTGAATTGGTAACTTTCCTGTCAGGTTTCCTCTGCTGTCTGGGTCCAGCTGTGGAGATCTCCTTGATATCCAGTTTGGAGAAAACAATCTCCAAAAGAAGACACAGCATGTAAACAGATTTAACAGAAGTGAGATCCTCTTTTATGTTTTATTGCTATCTGTATCCGTGTTGGGCAGATTTCCCCAAACTTTCTACCATCAAACTTGGACAGGAAGAAAGACTCTACAGAGGTTCTAACCCTTCCTACCTCTATTTGAATTCTAAAAGTCACACAGTAGAGTGGCACTTTAGCAGGAAAATGCTGAAGAATCTACATACCGAGCAGTCCTCAATGTTCTTCTGAAGCAGCTTGATCTTCAGTCCTTCCTTGGTCATCACGGTGTTGTCATTACCTCTATTCACTGATGCTGGTGCTGGTGGGGTCTGTGCCGCTCTTGTGACCGGCTGGGGTGCCATTGCTGTAGATGGCACAGTGCTTGTTTGGTTACCAAATTTGGCCTTTGTAACCTCAGAGAAAATGTTGACAGTTTTATCATTCACATCTACAAGATGGATTCTCTGTAAAGTGCTCTGTTGTCCTGGCGTCTCTACATAGTCCCGAATGGCTTCCACTATGTTTTCAACACATAATTTTAGGGGAAAACCAAAAATACCAGAACTGACAGCTGGAATTGCTATTGAACTGTGACTCTTCTCAGATGCCAGCTGTAAACTAGTAGTAATCGCCTTCCGTAGAAGCTGTTCACATCTGGAGGGTGAATTTGCATCCCATCTGGGACCCACTGTATGTATGATTTGTTTGCATGGCAAATTCCTTGCGTCAGTAATTACTGAATCTCCAGTAGACAATCTACCACAATTCCTGATAATCTGATCGCAGTCATCTTGGAGTTTACGTCCTGCTGCATCCAGAATAGCCTTTGCCAAACCCCCACCATGTTTCAGATCTTCGTTGGCTGCATTAACAATGACATCTACATTGTGACGGCACAGGTCATCTTTATATACAGAGAGGGTCAGTCCTTGCGGAAAAGTTACTTGGAATCTGGGGTTATGAAATAGATTATCTTCTATACCAGCCTCCTCTAAGCGTATCACACAATGGTAATTTGTCCTTGCGGCTGCAGCATGAACTGGTTCATTGATCTTACAAAATGTTTTGGCTCCCGGTTTCTCAATACGGAGAATATCACTGTGAAGTGAGTGCAGAATGTCCCTAATGACATTTGCTGCCTCTTGAACCTTCACCCGCGGTCCTGACAGGCAGATGCTGTTCTGTTTCTTTGTTACATTTACATTTTTCTTTATTTTTTCCAAAATCTCCTTTCCTTCCTCCCAAATAAACGTCATCTTTGCTGAAGGTTGAACTGGAATTCCTGTCTCTATAGTAGTGTTCTTCTCCAGAAATTCGCTGACTTGTTGGTAACATTTTAGAACATTTGAAGTCAGGCCGGTGATGACCACATTGTCCACCATTCCAGAAGAAGATTCCTCTATCAGGACTGTGATTTTCTCTGCATTAAATACCTGAAGCAGATGTGAGTGGAGACTTCTCCACTCAGGAGATTTTAGAAGATTTTTGTCTTCAACTAAAAGTTGTTTGTGATGCAGTTTTTCCTTAATTTGGTTTTCTGCTGAAGCAAAGTCTTCCTTTGAATGAGCCATCAGTTTAACATCACCATCATCAATTTCCAGCATTGCGTTAATGTTGTGATGTAAAAAGAGCACAGAGGACATCTCCTCATTATCGGTGGCTATCAGGAACTTGATGAGGTGTGGATTCATCTGGATGGATTTGTTTTTCATTTGTTGTGTGATTATGACTATCTCATATTTGGCCGTGAGCACTTCATCTCTCAGTCCCGATAGATGGACATTCTTTGTTGGCACATCATAGTCGATCCTCAGCTCTGGAACCTGGTCCAGGATTTCCTTCTTCAGGCCACTGTTACACATAATCTGATAGAGGGCTGGAGACATGGGTAAGGTCTCAGTCTTGGTTTGTTTCTTTCTTTCTACCTGTTTGGAGGTTTCCTCTACCAGTTGTCTGAATGTCGGGTTAATCTTTGTAACATCCTCAGAGATTCCAGTCAAGAAAACTTTCTCTAAACCAAAGTCAGGTTTGATGAGTACTCCATTATAGGTGGAGCTGCCAACATGTTCTCTAATAGCTTCCCAGACCGACTCATCCATTTTATATTCTATTACTTTGAACTTTTCTATGAGAAGTGAGAGTTCATTATAAACCGCTTCCTTCCATTTCAGTACAATCTGTACCACAGACCTGAGATTGGTGGACAATGTGGGAGAGAAGATGAGTTGAAGGACAGGATCCTGGCAGTCGTGATCTGGCCATTTGATCTCACAGTGTTTATCCTTCATCTTCACATCTATGTTGTTCTTTAGTCCTTCAATACTACAGATATGCTGTAATATGTATGGACTGATATTAAACTCTATAGGCTTTGGTATTTCTATACAAGGTCCATCCTTTCCATACAGTGCTATACCCAACAATGGGTAGTAAGGGTATACGGCTATAATTTTGTTGAAAAACACATGATCCTTCTTCAAAACTCTTTTAACATCTGGAAGAGACGGAAACAAACAGTTGGTTCACAGTGATGCTTTATTTAGTTCTTTGATGTTTTTGACCAAAAATCATTAGTAAAACAATGTGTAAAGCAACATATATAAACATACAAAATATAGGCTTGTTTACTAAGATTGTTTTAATAAACCTCTAAAATGGTCACTACACCCCCAGGGTAGGAATCCCTTCACCTGGGAAATCAATCCAAGAGGGATGGACAAGTGTAGACAATAGACCTCAACATGTTTCGCGGTCGCCCGCTATTTCAGGCAAAATATAGAGGCAGCAAAAAGACTGTAGGAAAATATAAAAGAATATCAAAACATCAAAAATGTACACAAAACATTGTATTCACGTGATGCATAGACTGCTTACCCCTAGATCAAGCATAGATCTACGACAACCATCATGTAGGCATCAAACGGTAATGTATAAAGAATAATTTATTGTGGATAGAGTATCATGTGTTGATGAAAGACATTTTTTACTGTCATGTTTGCATACAATTGGTTAGATGGTCTATATTTGGCTATTCTAGATGCATTGTTAACCCATCAACTTGCAGAAGGCCTGAACTGGAACTTTTTTTTTCCTGAATATGGAACCTACCATTCCAACTATATGAAGGTTCACCATACTCCCTCTTTCCCACCGCCTATATAACTAGTATTGTTTTTATACTAGAACCATTGTGGTATGTATTTTATGGGTGTCACCACATGATAATCTATCCACATTAAATTATTCTTTATACGTTTATACATACACAGAAGCTTCAGTGGCCACCTTTTCTGTGCTCCCCTGCTCGCCCAGGGATCTATACCTTTTGATGCCTACATGATGGTTGTCGTTGATCTATGCTTGAGCTAGGGGTAAGCAGTCTCTGCATCACGTTTTTGATATACCAGCTATTTTTTGAATTATTATTATTATTATACAGGATTTATATAGCGCCGACAGTTTACGCAGCGCTTTACAACATTAGGGCAGACAGTACAAGTACAATACAATTCAATACAGGAGGAATCAGAGGGCCCTGCTCGTTAGAGCTTACAATCTAGGAGGGAGGGTCAAGTTATACAAAAGGGTAATAGCTGTGGGGGATGAGCTAATGGAGAAAATAGTGCAGTTGTTAGATGGAGGCAGGATAGGCTTCTCTGAAGAGGAAAATTTTCAGGGATCGCCTAAAAGTGGGTAAAGTTGGAGACAGTCTGACAGATTGGGGTAGGGAATCCCAGAGGATGGGCGAGGCTCGGGAGAAGTCCTGGAGGTGGATATGGGAGGAGGTGATGAGGGAGCTAGAGAGCAGGAGGTCCTGGGAGGAACGGAGAGGGCGATTAGGTTGGTATTTTGAGACTAGGCTAGTGATGTAGCTGGGGGCAGAGTTGTGGATGGCTTTGTAACTTATTGTTAGTATTTTGAATTTAATTTGTTGGGCGAGTAGTAGCCAATGGAGGGATTGGCAGAGAGGGGTAGCAGACACTGAGCGGTTTGTAAGGTAGATGAGTCTTGCAGCAGCTTTCATGATGGACTGAAGGGGGGGAGTCTATTTAAAGGTAAGCCAATGAGGAGGGAGTTGCAGTAGTCAAGGCGAGAGATAACCAGGGGGTGAATCAGGAGCTTTGTAGTTTCGTTGGTTAGAAAGGGACGTAGTTTAGAGATGTTGCGGAGGCTGAGGCGGCAAGCTTTGGAAAGTGATTGGATGTGGGGCCGAAAGGAGAGTTCAGAATCCAGGATAACACCTAGCACCCTGACATGTGGGGACGGGTGGATGGTTGTGCCGTTGCTCTTGAAAGAGAAGTCAGGGGAAGAGGCACGTGGGGGAGGAAATATTATAAGCTCGGTTTTGGACAAGTTGAGTTTGAGGAAGTGGTGTGACATCCATACAGATATGTCTGTTAGTAAGTTAGTGATGCGTGAAGAGACTGATGGAGTGAGTTGAGGGGTGGAGAGATAGATTTGGGAGGAGGAGGAGACTGATGGAGTGAGTTGAGGGGTGGAGAGATAGATTTGGGAGGAGGAGGAGACTGATGGAGTGAGTTGAGGGGTGTAGAGATAGATTTGTGTGTCGTCAGCATAGAAAAATTATTGAAAGCCATAGGAGGCTATCAGCTGACCCAGGGAAGAGGTGTAGATTGAAAATAAAAGAGGTCCAAGAACAGAACCTTGGGGGACCCCGACAGAGAAGGGAAGAGGAGTGGAGGAAGTAGAATTGTAAGTGACACTGAAGGTGCGTTGGGATAGGTAGGATGAGAGCCACTGAAGAGCACAGTCACGGAGACCGAGGGAGTAAAGTTTTATGAGGAGGAGGGGGTGGTCAACCGTGTCAAAGGCAGCTGAAAGATCCAGAAGTAGGAGTACAGAATAGTGTCCACTGGTTTTTGCAGTTAGTAGGTCGTTTGTGAGTTTTAAAAGAGCAGTTTCTGTGGAGTGTTGAGGGCGAAATCCAGATTGAAGGGGATCAAGAAGGTTGTTTTTTTTTAATGAGGTGGTCAATCAGTTGGGTGTAAACCAGGCGCTCAAGTAGTTTAGAGGAAAAGGGGAGCAAGGAGATAGGGCGTAGGTTGTTAAGATTGGTAGGGTCCAAGGACGGCTTTTTAAGTATGGGGGTTCTATGAGTCTAAACAAACATATACCCTAGACTCCTTATCCGAATATCTGGACAATATTCAGCTCCCCAGCTTACAAGTGACAGCTAGGGGGGAACTTGATGCCCCTTTGACTGTTGAGGAGCTGCAGTTGGCGACCAGTCTGTTCCCCAATTCCAAGGCTCCGGGTGACGATGGACTCCCCATCGAGGTATACAAACAATATGGCGAGCATATACTTCCACGTCTATTGAAGGTATTTAATGCAGCGAAACAGAGTGGCAGCCTTCCTCAATCAATGACTAGAGCAAATATAGTTTTGATACTAAAACCCAATAAGGACCCTCTCGACCCGGGGTCATACCGCCCTATATCTCTTTTACAAACTGACGTAAAGATATTAGCCAAAGCATTAGCAATCCGCATGAATAAAGTTATATCCAGTATAATCCATTCGGATCAATCCAGGTTTATGCCCCAAAAGTCGACTGCGATAAACCTCCGCAGACTCTTCCTCAATATCCAATCCCAGGCAGACAATAGGGGAGATAGAGCGTTGCTGTCACTGGACGCCCACAAGGCGTTTGATAGCGTCGAGTGGGACTATCTATGGGCAGTGATGCGAAAATTTGGAATTGGGGAGGGCTTTATCAAGTGGGTACAGTTACTCTATTCATCTCCTATAGCGGCCATTAGAGAGGGAGGAAGGATTTCATCACCCTTTAAACTATACAGGGGTACGAGGCAGGGGTGCCCCCTGTCTCCGCTCCTGTTTGCTATGGCCATTGAGCCCCTAGCGGCTACGGTACGCGCTAATCCCTTGATACAGGGTTTTAGATATGGAGACATTCAGGAGAAGGTAATTATGTATGCAGATGACACCATGCTGCTACTGGGTGATACATCTAACTCACTGACAGAAGCAATGAGAGTAATTAGACAGTTCGGGAATTACTCAGGCTTAGTTATTAACTGGACCAAGTCCTCTCTGCTGCTGCTGGACCGTGACCCGCCCCCAACCCAACAAAATATGCAGGACATACCAGTCTCGACATCCTTCAAATATCTGGGTATACAGGTTACAGCCCGTATATTGGACTATGTTAATCTTAATCTAACCCCATTGATCAATAGATGTCGTGATCGGGTCAAAGTGTGGAGTAAATTAAAGCTGTCCCAAGTAGGCAGAATAAATTTAATAAAGATGATCCTTATGCCACAACTACTATATGTGCTCCACAACTCTCCAATGGTTATTACTCTGAAAAAGTTTAGAATCATCAACTCCCTTTTCCGTTCCTTTATATGGCTTTCAAAGCCTCCTAGAATTAAACTAGAGCAGCTACAACGTCCTAAAGACAATGGAGGTTTAGCATTGCCTAACCCCTGGGTTTATTATTTGGCCTCCCAGCTACAGCACATCGCTAGAGCCATAGGTCCCGGGGAGGACCTGGAGATGAACCTGAGAGACCCTTCGGCTCACATACTCCGGTTCACTTCCAGGAGAGAGGTAGTGGATGGTTTAGAGGCCTTACAATATAACAAATCCAATAAGCTTTTCCCAACCTACGCACTTATGCAGAAAATCTGGAACAAAGTCAGGATGCTGCAAGGGGTGGAAGGCTTCACCAAGTATAGCCCCATCTGGGAAAACAATCACTATTCAGAAATAGCTAAAATACCCTATGGCTCTAAATGGCAACAGTACGGGGTGTCCCATATAGTCCACATACTTAGAGACGGTAAATTGAGACCCTTCTCGGAGCTCAGGGAGGCCTTTCAATTGCCGGGCTCTATGCTCTTTTATTACAGACAACTTAAACATGCAATAGATGCACAAAGGGGCTCCGACATCTGGAACCTGCAACCCACTCCTATTTTCAACCACCTACTTGCCATAACCACTTATAGAGGATTTATATCTGACTGCTATACCATGCTTCTGAACCTTTTCCTAGGGGACGCGCCTCTGAGAGTCGTATCCCACTGGGAACGGGATGTTGGCTCTTTTGAGGAGGAACAATGGGAGGAAGCCTTGCAGGCAGTCCCCACGTGTTCGTTAAACGCTGCTCAAAAGCTCTCACAGCTCTATATTATTTCCAGAGTGCACTACACACCGGCTAGGCTGGTCCGTATGGGTTTGGGCACTGATCCTACCTGCACCAGATGCTCCAGAGACCATGGTGATCTTATACATCTCCTGTGGAGATGCCCAAAATTGCACCTTTATTGGAATGAGGTCATTAACACCATTAATAGAGTTTTCCAAATAGTGATACCTTTGGATCCCAAACCATGTGTGCTGGGGATTGTGGATGATCTACTGACTGAGGATATCCTTAGACAAGCTATCAGAAGAGCTTTGTTTCAGGCCCGCCTGCTTATCCTCAGGCACTGGAGGTCCACGAGTCCTCCCACAGTACAAGAATGGATTTCACAAATGGGGGCCACAATCCGTATGGAAAAAATTATATACCAGCATAGGGGGGCGACACAAAAATATGAGAAACTATGGGCTCACTGGTTGGATACACCAGGTCTAGCGCCAATAGATTTGGTATATGATCGCTTATTCTAAAGGTGGCCCTTATTAGCTTCAATTCTCATGGGATGTATGTTATGCACTATATAACTAGCCAGTATGCTAAGAGGTGACAAGCAAAATATCTATTGAAGGAACGTGGATAGCCCACAGAAGGATTTATCTGATGAGAGGTTATGTTCCTTCTTTTCTCCTCTTTGTTTTCTCTTCATCCGATGTAATGGAGTATATGCCCCCTTTTTCTGTGCTTTTTTTGTTTTTCATCTTATTACATATGTAAGATGTGACTTCTACTCTGTAAATTGCTGTATGCGCTCTGGAACTGTCTACACTTATTCAATTTTAATAAAACCTTTTGTTTGAGAAAAAAAAAAAAAAGTATGGGGGTGACCAGTGCATGTTTTAGAGCATTGGGGAAGATGCCAGAGGTGAGGGAGAGATTGAAGATATGGGTTAGAGAGTGTAGGATGGGGTCAGAGGGCGACCGTAGTATATGAGAGGGAATAGGGTCCAGGGGACAGGTGGTTAGGTGGGCGATAGAAAGGAGTTTAGCAACTTCGTCTGTAGTAACAGATTTGAAAAAGGGGAGTGTCGGTTGTACCTGTTGATATGGGGTCTTAGATGGAGGAGATACCTGTAGAGTGGAGATTTCATCGCGGATTGTATCAATCTTGTTTTTGAAGTGATTAGCGATCTCCTGGGCAGTTAGTGAGTCAGTGGGTGGAGGACAAAGTAGAGAGTTGAAGGTAGGGAATAGTTTACGGGGACTGGAAGAGAAGGTGTTAATAAGAGTTGTAAAATAGGTCTGCTTGGCAGTGTGGAGGAAAGAATAGTATTTTTGGAGGGCAGATTTGTATTGGTTGAAGTCTTTGAGAGACTTAGTCTTGTGCCACAGACGCTCAAGAGCGCGACTACGTTTTTTGAGAATTTTAGTGTCATCTGTTTGCCAGGGTTGTAGGGGTCGAGGCCTGATTCTGCATGTAGTGAGGGGAGCGAGCTTGTCCAGGGTGGAGGACAGGGATTTATTGTAGATGGATGTGGCTTGGTTGGGGCAGGACAGGGGAGAGATTTTGTCATAGAGGTGGTCAGTAGCAGAATAGAGGAGAAAGGAGTTGAAGTTGCGAAAGTTTCTACAGGTGATGGTTAGGCGATTGGAGGGAAAGGTGGTGGAAGACAGGGGGAGAGAGAAACGAATAGGGCGATGGTCGGAGAGAGGAATAGGATTGTTTGAGAAGTTGCATGGAGTGCATAGGTAGGAGAATACAAGGTCAAGGGTGTTGCCATCAGAGTGAGTAGAAGCCTGTACCCATTGCTTTAGGTCAAATGAAGAGGTTAGACTAAGAAGTTTAGAAGTAGCAGGAGTGTTTGTATTAGCAGGGATGTTGAAATCACCGAGAAGGATTGTGGGTATTTCCGAAGAGAGAAAGTAGGGTAGCCAGGCAGAAAACTCATCAAGGAATACAATGTTTTGTGTTCATTTTTGCTATTATGATGTTCTTTTATATTTTCCTTCAGTCTTTTGCTCCCTGTATATTTCTTCTGAAGAAACGGGTGACCATGAAACATGTCGAGGTCTATGGCCTACACTTATCCATCCCTCTTGGATTGATTTCCCAGGTGAAGGGATTCTTACCTTGGGGGTGTAGTGACCATTTAGAGGTTTATAAAAACAAGCTTAGTAAACAAGCCTATATTTTGTATGTTTATATATGTTGTTTTGTACATGGTTTTCCTAATGATTTTATATAATAGAATACTGCTGATTTTTAAATCCCTTTTTGTAATGTCTCATGACAGTACAGAGAAGATCCTACTTCCCCAATTGTTTCCACCATGTTTAACATTTTAATTCAGCAGTTACTAAGTGACTATTTTGGTGACTTATGTACTCCGTAAAGAGCTGCTGACTATATCCTGTATGCATGTTTCATAATAAAAAATAAAAATTATTTGACTTATTGACTTCCATCAATAAATACATGTAGCACCCTATAGTGTGCTATTAGAGTCAGAGTAGGTAAAACATATTTGGACTCTTGCTTAAACCCTGTGAGTCTTAATCTGAGTCAGGGTTATCAGAGTTCAGGTCTGGGTGACTCATGCAGGCAGCTCTCTGAAATTCTAGAAAGTTTGGGAACAATCTGGAAGCTGGAGGGCGGAGGCTAGGGGGGATGTCCTGCATGTTTAAAGAAGAAGTCCAGCCTGAGCTTGTTTGGCTGGGCTTCTCCTAAGGGTCACAGGAGTGCAATTCATTTTGCACTCCTGTGACCTGTTTTTAGCAGAGAGTGGTCTAAAATCAGCTCTGTGCTGACACCACTGGAATCAGTCCAGGAACCATGTCATCCCGACAATGAAGTCTGGATCTGCCAGGTGCCTGGACTGATGGCCGTCTCAGCCTCTCAGCGAGCCGCTGAGAGGCTGAGACGGCCGCTTTCTGCCCACATCTCAGCGCTCTAATGAGCGAGGAGGAACAGAGAGGAGAGCTGCTGAATGACAGGCAGCAGCTCTCCTCTCGGGGATCTGTGAGAACCAAGCCATCGGCAGTTCTCAATGGCTTGGTTATCAGTGCAGAGGCAGTGGGGAACAGATGGAGCATCCAACTAGGTAAGTATAAATGAGCAAAAAAGCAAAACCCACGCTTCTCTTTTAAGGGACCTTGGCCAATCCCCAGGGTCCGACAGGGGACTAAGACAACACTTAAATATGGTTTAGCTATGCCAGCAAGGGAGTTGGGTGGAAGATGGAGATGCAGTGCTGAGGAAACTGTCAGTGGCCCTCAAGGGACCCCTGCCGGGGAGAGACTCTACCTCAGGCTGGGGCTCGGGTGGCTGGTCTGGAAGGATCCCACCACTGGTGAAGTTGGAAGGAAGCTTTCCTGAGAGGCAGCAGGAGCAAGGAGAGGACAGTGTGGGTACTACAGCATCGCGCAGGGACCTACAAGGGGAGAGGCTTCCACATGTAGCGGGTCTCCCTGGCAGGTAGCAGTGTGCTTATATCTTCCCTACCTTGCCCTGGGAGATCTCCAGAGGGTCAGTCAGGTAGACAGGTAAGAAGAAGCAGCCAGGTGGGTTGGTGGAAAAGCAGCCAGGTGGGCTAGCATTTCCTGTGGTGGTATAGCTGAGACCAGTGTCTAGATGGGAGTTGGAGTTACTCCAGGATGCAGTTCACAACACATTGTGCTACTTTCTAAAGGTCTGAGCGTTTCTAGCCTGGAAGGGGTTGTTGCTGATCTACCAGAAATCATATTGTTTTACTTTCTAAGGATCTGAGAGTTCCTGGCCTGTAAGGGGCTGTTCTAACAGAGACTGTTAGCTACTAAAGAGGGATCCATCAAAGCTATGCAGACCAATGAGGAGGAATCGATTGGAGTTGTACAAGAGAAAAGAGAATGATCAATCAAAGCTGTAAACAGGGAGGAAGTTGTCCCTGGTTTTGTTACTGTTGAGATGGGCATCCCAATATTCCCATCCAAGTTCTTACCCCCTAATAACAACACAAAACAAACTCAAGGACTGTTCACTGTGTCTGGATGAAAGCAGAAGTTGTTGTGTGCCTGGTTGTGCAGCAATGGGGAACTCTGTCATCTGCAACCCCTATGGGGGTAATGCTACATACATTTCAGCAGTATTGAGTTTCTGAAGAGAAAAAAACAAAACGTTTTTTGGAATCTGTTGGTCAACAATGAATATATAGTAGATGATTTGACTGAAAAACAGACTGACATTGCCATCAATCCCAGGATTGGGCTGCTAATGCTCAAACTGGACCATTGTTTGAACACTCTGATGTTGACCAAAATTGGTTCTATCCCGCTTTGATGTTCCACTTGGGAAAATGCCAAACAATTCAAAGGTGTTTTTAAGAGGCACCAACCAACAAGCGCTTCCAACATATGAAGGTCTGCTCTCTACCCACTCTATGAACTCACCAGCTGTGTCCCGAAAAGTGATCAGTGCAGATCTTTCCTCCGGTATCATCATCATTTCTTCTACTCTTCCTCCTCCCTGTTTTGGGTTCTCAAAGAAAGCTGACAAATGCATCTCAGATGTGTTCTCGGGTATATTCTCCACCCTGACACTTCGGGATTCTTCCAGGGGCTTCGCTGTCAGCTTGTTGTGAGCCACTCTGAGGTTACTGGAGAACATTCTGATGAATCTCGGAATATCTGGAGAACAATAACAGGACATTTTTCACAATTTAATGGCATAAGTACAACTGTGTAAAAACCTTACTGACTAAGGGAACACAGAGCCTCCCTGCTGAATGGCTTATGAGTGAACTTGGTGAACATGGAGCCAGTGTGTTCCCTGATCCCAGCATGTAGGCAGGTGCAGTCTGTTTTTTCCAATGGCAATTGACCAGAGTGGTACTGCAGTTGGAGAGGAAGTCCGGGGAAACCTGGTTTCTCTATGGTTTTCTGGTCCCTTGAGGCAGCATTCTGGTTGGCTACACTGCATTCAGGTCACCTCTGGCTGCCATCTTGTGTCAGCAGAGTCTTTATAAGTCCCTGCCCCCAGGTTTTGGTGTGCATTTGCAAAGTGGTTAGAGTAGGGAAAGAGCACCTGTCTGTTAGGGAAAGTAATTAGCAGGAGGGAGGGGCTCCAGACAGGTAGGGACAGGCTAGGGACAGGCCATCCTTCATTGGAAGTCTCCCCATTGGGACCAGAGCGGCCAGGTTACATTCTGCCCTCTGAGACAGATGCTGTCGGTCTATCTTTACCCACTGAATCTCCATACTGCACAGAACTGTGAGTGACTCCTGGTGTGGCATTCTCCCGCTGGGCTGTCTGTAAGTTGAGCATTCTCTTCAATACACTTTTGGGGATTCCCAAAATTGCACTTTGTGTCATTATTGCCTCTGCACCACACTGCACTTACCCACAAGCACCGCTCTCTTACTGTTCCTCGTTTGGCCATTTGGTTTGGACATATTACAAACAAAATGCTGTTACGAAGGGTCATTAGATAGTAGTAAATGATGGAGCTTGTAGGCCCATATTAGAACCTCAATCCAAGCTCTGTATCTAAATCAAAAACAAATCACGAAGACTGAACTCACCGATATCACATGTGAAGGTGACAACAGCAGATTCGATCTCTGGAATTATCTCCACATAGAAGTCTGTGTCTTCATCCTTCTCACTGATATTCTTCACCAGGAGGTTTAATGTCTCAGGAGCGTCACTGTCCTTGACATTCTCAATGAGAACCAGAGAGGACGGGGAGACTTCATCATCTGGTGCGGCTGTAACACCGCAAAATATAATCCCGGGGAAAGATTTTTTAGAGTGATTATTTTAATCTACATCAGGATGAACAAAATGACTTAAAAAACATTCCAAGAGCTATCAGGAGAGATTGTGTTACTTTTTTTGAGTTGCTGAGTTCATTCACCAGGACAGGATGAGAGTTGGTGATCTCAGAGTTGAGCCATTGTTCTTTCTAATTGTGGAGGATCAGCTGAAAAGAAAAGTGGGATATACTGTATATACATAGAGGCCTTCTGGGAGGATCGAGCCGGAGATGCTCAGGCACATCCAATTGTTGGAAGATTCTGAGACAGATCCAAAATTTTTTGATGGAATATATCTCCATCCCAGGACTGACCCTGAACACACTGGAGGTAATATATCTCCATCCCAGGACTGACCCTGAACACACTGGAGGTAATATATCTCCATCCCAGGACTGACCCTGAACACACTGGAGGTAATATATCTCCATCCCAGGACTGACCCTGAACACACTGGAGGTAATATATCTCCATCCCAGGACTGACCCTGAACACACTGGAGGTAATATATCTCCATCCTGGGACTGACCCTGAACACACTGGAGGTAATATATCTCCATCCCAGGACTGACCCTGAACACACTGGAGGGAATATATCTCCATCCCTGGACTGATCCTGAACACACTGGAGGGAATATATCTCCATCCCAGGACTGATCCTGAACACACTGGAGGTAATATATCTCCATGCCGGGACTGACCCTGAACACACTGGAGGTAATTTATCTCCATCCCAGGACTGACCCTGAACACACTGGAGGGAATATATCTCCATCCCAGGACTGACCCTGAACACACTGGAGGTAATATATCTCCATGCCGGGACTGACCCTGAACACACTGGAGGTAATTTATCTCCATCCCAGGACTGACCCTGAACACACTGGAGGGAATATATCTCCATCCCAGGACTGACTCTGAACACACTGGAGGTAATATATCTTCATCATAAGGCAAATGCAGAGAACTCGTTGGAGGGGTTATATCTCCCTAACAACATGAAAACTAGGGATGATGGACAGGGGGAATGAGGAGAAATCTTCTCAATGAACCCTAGATTGTAGTTAAAATCAGACAGGGGTTCTAACCCTTCCCCCGGCTCCATCCAACTTTGAAAAACCTTTTTTTGACTTGACACTGTAACTAATTTTGCTTTGCAGGAATTCTTTGCAAATGTGAAATCTGTAAATTTGTTGCAAAATGAAGTATGGCAAAATCAGCAACTCCTCCCCAATGAAAGCACCCTGGCAGTCAGGGGAAGATGGCAGACCGGCCTCAGACACCTTATCCTCTCTCCCCTCCCCCACCCCCACCATTATGATCTATAGGACAAATATTTCTCTGAACATCCAATAAATGATTTCTTACCTTTGTCCTCGGCACGGGCGGCCTGTGAACCCTGAGAATAGAAGATAAACCGCTATGAGTCATTTCTAGAATTTCTGTTTAGTTTCATTATGACTAATAATTATAAATAATAATTCATTTCCACAACAAATATTTCAAGCCGAGACAACCAATGAGAACCGAGAATAGAAAATAGTTACTGCAAATAATAACGAGATACCGACTTTAGATTTCAGGCTAGGGCACTGCGCGAACGTCTACTGTTGCGTGGCTACTCCCCCAGCAATCTTCGTAAAGCTTATAACAAAGCAGCGTCACGTTCTCGGACTTCTCTCCTCTTTAAGCATAAGGAACCTTCCCCTCCCAAGGACACTGTGAGGTTTATTACGACTTACTCCGCACACCATAATCTGCTTCGTAACATTTTAACCAAAAACTGGCACCTTTTGGCTGAGCATCATACGTTGGCCAAATATGTACGACCCACCCCAGAAGTGGTTTTCCGCCGGGCCTGGTCCTTGCGGGATAAACTGACCTCAGTCTGAAGCTGTGGAGCTTGGTGTAAGTGGAGCTGGAATAAGTGGGAGTTGAAAACCAGAGTTAGAGTATACAAGTCTTGCTGTCTGTTTGCTGTCTGTTTGCTGTTTGCTTGCTGTTTGCTGTTTGCTGTCTGTTTGCTGTTTGCTTGCTGTTTGCTGTTTGCTGTCTGTTTGCTGTCTGTTTGCTGTCTGTTTGCTGTTTGCTGTCTGTTTGCTGTTTGCTGTTTGTTTGCTGTCTGTTTGCTGTTTGCTGTCTGTTTGCTGTTTGCTGTCTGTTTGCTGTCTGTTTGCTGTCTGTTTGCTGTTTGCTGTCTGTTTGCTGTCTGTTTGCTGGGTTGCATTTTTGGGGCTTTTCCTTTTAGTTTTTGATTTGCCTTTTGCTGTCACTTTTTAAATAGCTTTTTTTTTTTTTTTTTTTTTTTTCTTCTGGTTTCATCAGTCTATCAATTAAAGGGTGTGGTTAATTGCTCACAGGTGCCTATTTAACTGGTTGTAGGACTCAGTCTGAGCGTGCTCAGTCTGAAGCTGTGGAGCTTGGTGTAAGTGGGAGTTAAAAACCAGAGTTTAAAACAGGAGGTTATAACAGGGGTCATAGTACCTGTGTAGTGTGAGTATCTGAGTGTTGTCTGAGTAGTGTGTGTGGATCGTTAGTACTGGTGTATTGTGTACTTGTGTATTGCAAGTGCACGTAGGTCTGTGAGTACCTGTGTATTGTCTTGTTGTGTACCTGTGTATTGTCGTGTACCTGTGTATTGTCTTGAGTATTAGTGCCAGGAAGCTAGCTGTTAGGTAATTTGGACAGGGTAAAATCCCCAAATCCTCACTAAATTTAATAGGTACGATGCCCGGCGGGTGTGGAGAGGCGACTCTTTGTACATCTTGCCGCATGTATGCGTTCCTTGATCATCCGATCGAGGGCGAATACTGCTGTGCAAAATGTAAGCACATTGTTTCCCTGGAAGCCCAGGTTCTGAATCTGGGGAAGCAACTGTCAGCACTGAGAAGTCCCTCCATACTAAAGGTGAGCCAGGAACGTACACGGCAGGTGCCGGCAGGGGCCAGCACAGAGGCGGGTGGAGACAAAGAGGTGCAGGCACTAGCAAAGAGTAGATGGGTGACAGTCAGGAGGGGTAGAGGGGGAAGTGCCAGAGAGGCCAATCCAGGTCTGGAGCATCCCAATAAGTACGCTCCATTGAGTGACATTGGTGAAACCAGTCAGGGACCAGCACTGCTGGAGATGAGGGACTCTCCTAGCTGCCAGGGGAAGAACTCTTCCAGTGAGAGTGGGGGGGCAGCAAAGGGAAAGGAAAGACAGATTCTGGTGGTAGGGGACTCAATTCTTAGAAGGACAGAGAGGGCAATCTGTAACCAAGACCTGAAGCGCCGAACAGTATGTTGTCTACCGGGCGCTCAGGTTCGGCACATCACGGATCTTGTGGACAGATTACTGGGAGGGGCTGGGGAAGACCCGGCTGTCATGGTGCACGTTGGCACCAATGACAAAGTCAGAGGCAGATGGAGTGTCCTAAAGAACGATTTTAGGGACTTAGGAGCTAAATTGAGGAAAAGAACCTCCAAGGTAGTGTTCTCAGGAATACTACCAGTACATCGAGCCACACCAGAAAGGCAGAGAGAGATTAGGGAAGTAAACAAGTGGCTGAAGAGCTGGTGTAGTAAGGAGGGGTTTGGGTTCCTGGAGGACTGGGCCGACTTCTCAGTCGGTAACCGGTACTATAGAAGGGACGGACTGCACCTAAATGAGGAGGGTGCAGATCTGCTGGGAATGAAGATGGCCAAAAAGTTAGAGGGGTTTTTAAACTAGGCGATGGGGGGGAGGGTCCAGAGACAGTGATAGCCAGCGCGGAAGATATTCCAGAGGTTAGTATTGGGGGCATTAGTGGTAGGTTAACCAAAGCACAAAAACACAAGGTGAGTATAGTAGCAAGTCCTAGTTGCAATCTTGAAACACCCAATACGAGGACAATATGCGACCGGTCTAAACTATGTGGCATGTTCACCAATGCCAGGAGCATGGCGGACAAGATGGGTGAACTAGAGATACTGTTGTACGAGGAGGATTTGGATTTTGTGGGAATTTCAGAGACCTGGTTCAACAGCTCTCATGATTGGCTGGCAAACATTCAAGGGTATACCCTATACCGCAAGGATAGAGAGGGTAAAAAAGGGGGAGGGGTATGCCTATATATCAATAATAATGTACAATCGAATGTGAGAGATGACATCACTGAGGGGGCTAGGGAGGAGGTGGAATCTTTATGGGTAGAGCTCCAAAGGGATGAAGCTAAGGGGAAAATAATACTGGGAGTATGCTATAGGCCCCCTAACCTGAGGGAGGAAGTGGAGACGGATCTCCTATCACAAATTGGATTAGCAGCAAGGATGGGAAGTGTTATCATAATGGGGGATTTTAATTATCCAGACATAGACTGGGCGGAGGGAACCGCGCATTCATTTAAGGCTCACCAGTTCCTTAATGTCTTGCAGGACAATTTTATGGGTCAGATGGTAGACGCACCAACTAGAAATAAAACATTACTAGATCTACTGATTACCAACAATACAGACCTGATAACAGATGTGGAAATACGGGGCAATTTAGGTAACAGCGATCACAGGTCAATTAGTTTCAGTATAAATCACACAAATAGGAAACATGAAGGGAACACAAAGACACTGAATTTCAAAAGAGCCAACTTCCCTAAACTACAAACCTTGCTAAAAGGCATAAATTGGGATAAAATATTAGGAGCAAAGAATACGGAGGAGAGATGGGTTTGCTTTAAGAGCATATTAAATAAGGGCATTAGCCAATGTATCCAATTGGGTAATAAATTTAAAAGAGCGAACAAACATCCTGGATGGCTTAACTCCAATGTAAAAATGCATATAAAAGCAAAGGAGAAGGCCTTCAAAAAATACAAGGTTGAGGGATCATCCTCAGCATTCAGAATTTATAAAGAATGCAATAAGAAATGTAAGGGTGCAATTAGGATGGCTAAGATAGAACATGAAAGACACATAGCGGAGGAGAGCAAAAAAAATCCCAAGAAATTCTTTAAGTATGGAAACAGTAAAAAAGGGAGGACAGACCATATTGGCCCCATAAAGAATGAGGAAGGACATCTGGTTACAAAGGATGGGGAGATGGCAAAGGTATTGAATTTATTCTTCTCCTCAGTCTTCACGAGTGAATCGGGGGGCGTCAGTAACCAAAACTGCAGTGTTTATCCTCATGACACAACACAGGAAGCACCTCCATGGTTAACAGAGGACGGAATTAAAATTAGACTTGAGAAACTTAACATTAATAAATCACTGGGACCAGATGGCTTGCATCCGAGGGTACTTAGGGAACTCAGTCAGGTGATTGCCAGACCGTTGTTCCTAATTTTTACAGACAGTCTATTGACTGGAATGGTACCAGCTGATTGGAGAAAAGCCAATGTAGCACCAATATTTAAAAAGGGCCCAAAAAACATCCCTGGGAATTACAGACCAGTTAGCCTAACATCAATAGTATGTAAACTCTTGGAGGGGATGATAAGGGACTATATACAAGATTTTAGTAATAAGAACGGTATCATTAGCAGTAATCAGCATGGATTCATGAAGAATCGTTCTTGCCAAACCAATCTATTAACCTTCTATGAGGAGGTGAGTTGCCATCTAGATAAAGGAAGGCCCGTAGACGTGGTGTATCTGGATTTTGCAAAAGCATTTGACACAGTTCCCCATAAACGTTTACTGTACAAAATAAGGTCCGTTGGCATGGACCATAGGGTGAGTACATGGATTGAAAACTGGCTACAAGGGCGTGTTCAGAGGGTGGTGATAAATGGGGAGTACTCAGAATGGTCAGGGGTGGGTAGTGGGGATCCCCAGGGTTCTGTGCTGGGACCAATCCTATTTAATTTGTTCATAAACGACCTGGAGGATGGGATAAACAGTTCAATCTCTGTATTTGCAGATGATACTAAGCTAAGCAGGGCAATAACTTCTCTGCAGGATGTGGAAATCTTGCAAAAAGACCTGAACAAATTAATGGGGTGGGCGACTACATGGCAAATGAGGTTCAATGTAGAAAAATGTAAAATAATGCATTTGGGTGGCAAAAATATGAATGCAATCTATACACTGGGGGGAGAACCTCTGGGGGGATCTAGGATGGAAAAGGACCTGGGGGTCCTAGTAGATGATAGGCTCAGCAATGGCATGCAATGCCAAGCTGCTGCTAATAAAGCAAACAGAATATTGGCATGCATTAAAAGGGGGATCAACTCCAGAGATAAAACGATAATTCTCCTGCTCTACAAGACTCTGGTCCGGCCGCACCTGGAGTATGCTGTCCAGTTCTGGGCACCAGTCCTCAGGAGGGACGTACTGGAAATGGAGCGAGTACAAAGAAGGGCAACAAAGCTAATAAAGGGTCTGGAGGATCTTAGTTATGAGGAAAGGTTGTGAGCTCTGAACTTATTCTCTCTGCAGAAGAGACACTTGAGAGGGGATATGATTTCAATTTACAAATACTGTACTGGTGACCCCACAATAGGGATAAAACTTTTTCGCAGAAGAGAGTTTAATAAGACTCGTGGCCACTCATTACAATTAGAAGAAAAGAGGTTTAACCTTAAATTACATAGAGGGTTCTTTACTGTAAGAGCGGCAAGGATGTGGAATTCCCTTCCCCAGGCGGTGGTCTCAGCGGGGAGCATTGATAGCTTCAAGAAACTATTAGATAATCACCTGAATGACCGCAACATACAGGGATATACAATGTAATACTGACACATAATCACACACATAGGTTGGACTTGATGGACTTGTGTCTTTTTTCAACCTCACCTACTATGTAACTATGTAACTATGTAACCTCCAGTCATTACATTTCCAAAAAACCCCCGAGAACTGGGGATTGTCCCCGGTGCCCTTGGGTCCATGAGTGTAGACACTTTGTCCTACCCAACGGGGAGACCTTGGTCCCTCGCACCTTTGCTAATTGTGCCACCAAAGGGGTGATCTACTTAATGATCTGTAGATGCAAAGCATTTTATGTAGGAAAAACGATCCGAGAATTTAGACAAAGAATTGGTGACCATCTTTATGATTCGGAAAATGGGAAATTAACTACCATTGGCCGTCACATCGGTCTGTACCCCAGATTTGACAATATGGTTGTCAAATTTTTGGTCCTTGAGGTGGTCCAGCCCAGCCCCAGGAGTGGCGATTGGGATCGCTCGGTTCTTCAGAAGGAGTCCCTGTGGATCGAGCGACTCAACGCCACCCTCCCACCCGGCCTCAATGTGGCAGTATCATATAAGGCATTTTTGTGAACTGTTTGGGTCCCTTCTCCCCCCCCCCATCCCTTTTCCCTCCCCCCCTTTTCCTTACCTTCCCACCCCACCCCTTCCTCCTCCCTTCCCCCCCCCCTTTTTAATAATCACTTCGAGCCCCTAGTACCCCCCTTTTTTGGTGGTGGTCTGTTATGTCCTTTCATCTCCTGTCCCCCCCCCCCTCCCCCCCCCTCTCTTGCCCTAAACCCCCCCTCCCCCCTTCCCCTTCCTTCTTTCCCTTTCCCCCCTCCCCTCATCTCTTTGGATTTTGGCCTTATCCTTCTATACCATCACTGAAGGTTCTTTGTAATCTTATGGCTTTGGCACACCCCTCTAGGATTCCACCGACACCTAGATGTTTATAGTTTGTTTAATTATACTCTTATCTACTAGAGGCTGTCTGTCTTCCCCTGTGTCCGCCGCGGGGGGACTTTTATTGGGTCCTGCATACTTACGGAAACCGCCTGACTGGGTGAGCTTGTCCTTATTTTTTCTCCACTTGTACGATGTAATTGATTATTTTTATAAATAATGCAGCTGCAATGACTTTTTGTATTTGCTTGTATATGTTAAAACTATGTCATGTCATGTTCTAGATATGCTTCTCCTGAGGAAGCGGTGTTTAACCGCGAAACCGGTCGAGACTTAAAGCTTCACATACACCTTTCATCCAAATGTTGCGGAATCCACCTGTTTTGTCTTGTGTGGTATTTCCCTTTTATGATGATATAGAGTGATGTTGTTTATAATTGCAATTGTGATTGTAACTGTAATTTTATTCTGTTTTGATTAAAATTTATATTTTATAAGATTTTTTAACTCATCCTTATACCAACTACGATACACCTATATTTGAGTACCGGAATAGTCCCACTTTTTTCCAATTTCTGGGGGGGGTCAGGACAGGAGTCGTCAGTAGCAGCAACTGCGACTGCGTCCTCACCCTCTCATTTTCCTCAATTACTGCAAATAACACGTATGATAGATTAGTAAACTAAGTCTATAATTTAAAGAGGACCATAGAAAATCTCTGCCCCTTTCTCCAACAAAATTGCTTTAGAAAGTCATCTGTAAACAAACCATTCCCCTCCAAACAGAAAACTTACCTTGGCTCCGGTCTCTGACACATTCTGGAGATACGGGGGACTTCATCGCACCCCCCGGCATATCTATAAGCTCAGAGCCCTGTGAGAATGCACTCCAACCTATTGTAGGAGCCCATTCCTGCTGGATTTAAAGCTCCTGCGCTTCCAAACAGCACAGCCATCTCACATGTCCCTCCAGGAGACATCAGAGGGCGGGGCCAGGGTAAGTATTTGGGGGGGGGGGGTTGGTATGTTTACAAATGGCTTTGCAAAGCTACAGTATTTGTGTTGAAGGGCAGGGGGTTAGCAAGAAAGCAAATTTTTCATTTGGAGAGTCCACTTTAAGGCCGGGCTCACACCTATGCAAATTGGATGCCGGTTCTCTATGGTGCCGGTTCGCATATCTCCGCAGCAGGTCCGGTGCCTTTTGCAGGAAAAACGTGTGCCTTTTTTGGTCCATTTCAGGTCCGTATTTATAGCCCACAATTTGGGCTGAAATTGGACCTGAAACAGTGAACCAGGACGCACCGGACCCCTGCTGTGCGACGAATCTGTCTTAGGTGTGAACCCAGCCAAAAGCTCTGATTCCCAACTTTCAGACCCCTCAGACCCCAGTAGTCAGTAGTGGAAGAATTGATTTGTAAATGGACTGTAATCTCAGTAATCTCTAGGGGTCTATACACAGCCCATACACCACGTAGGGGGCCCAGGTGTCCGTAGGGCACCGGACGGGGATCGCTTCTCTAGGCACCTTCCCCGCATGTCCTCTGAGGACCGGCGCCACAATGAAGCACTCTGTGACAGCTGCCGGCTGCTTACACAACAGCACACCTAGCCCATGGAGCCTAGGCTCCTCCTCCATTCTGACCAGGGGCAGACCGAGGGCCCAGGGTAAGTGGAAGGCGGGGGGGTATATTTGCCACTGTGGGGACAGCAGCAATGCTATTGCTTCTAAATACATACACTGCGCTTGTATATATTTTAGAATCTCCAAAGCTCCTCTCCCCCCCCCCCCCTCCGTTTCCTGCACTGTAAGATCTCTGACTCAACTCTGGCCCCCACTTCCTCTGATTACCAGTTACTGCTGGCTGCTGCTCACACTACAGGGAGGAGGTGAGCTGAGTTTTTTTGAGCAAAGTCTCCTTGGATGAAAAGCTGCCAAAGTTTCTGTTAGAGGATTTGTTAAAATAAATCCTTCCCCATTCTGCCACTGTCATACCCTCCACACTCCTCTCCTCTACATACTGCAGGGATTACACTGGACTGGATGTGGGCTGTACTGAGGGTGCAGAAGGGATAGAAGGACTACAGAGGGAGGACACTGCGAGAGAGGACTGACATAGAGTGGAGATGAGACTGGAGAAGGATGACGTGGGATGGAGGAGGATATGGGATGGAGGGGAAGGAGGACATGGGTTGGATAAGGAGGACATGTAATGGAGGAGGAGGAGGACATGGGATATTGGAGAAGGACATGGGATGGAGGACAAGGGATGGCAAAGGTGGGATTGCAGAAGGAAGAGGACATGGGATGGAGGAGATGGAACTTGAGGAGGAGTACATGGGATGGAGGAGATGGACCTGGAGGAGGAGGAGGACATGGAATGGAGGAGATGGAACTGGAGGAGGAGGACCTGGGATGGCAAAGATGGGACTGCAGAAGGTGGAGGATGTGGTCTGGAGAAGGAAGAGGGCATAGGATGGGGAGATGGGACTGGAGAGGAAAGAGGACATGGGGTGGGGGAGATGGGACTGGAAGAGGAGCGCATAGGATGGAGAAGGAGGAGCACATGGGATGGAGAATATGGGAGTGGAGGAGGAAGAGGATATGGAATGGAGGATATATTCGGTTGTATGAGTATTCAAATAAAAGTGGGTGCACTGAAGGACTTGGTGGGATGGCCAGTGGGTGGATTTGGTGGGACAGCCAGTGGGCGGGCCTTGAGGAATGTTTGTGGTCAGACCCAGAGGGGCAGAAGGGCCCCAAAGAGTCTGACCTTCTGTAGTCCTCTGTAACATTGATATATTGAATACTATGTGTGGTGGCCCCTTGGAGATGTCAGGGGCCACATTTAAAGCCCCCCATGCATCATTAATTGACCACCACTGATTTAAAGTGTATGCAAACCCTAAAAATGATGTTTTATTTGCTCCTTTTGGTCTGTTATACCCCATTGGAGGTGTTTGTTATAGCTGTCTTCTTTCCCACAAAATCAATCAGCAGACATATAAGTTATACATCACATTTACAACCAAATATATTCTGAGTTAATATTTTCGGGGGTTCCTCTTTAATGGAGAGGGGGGCTTCCAGTGCCGCTAATCACAGGGGATCAATACTGATTGGACAGATTTATCTATCTGATTAATCACCCCATCCCCCCTTCTCAAGAGCAGGAGGTGATGGTTTCTGCAGACACACATGGGTTTACTTGTAGCAAATGTTGGAATGGGGTGACTGTGGCCCCGTGCACAGGGGCCACTTGAGATAATTGCAGATTCATTGAAAATGTGTTTTATGATAATTAGACATAAAATTCAATAACCCCGATGTGGAGATCATCTCTGGTGGTTTTACTTACAGTGGCCGTTCCTGGTGTATCCCCCGCTGTGTCCGGTCTCTCAGTATCCGGCAGTGAGACATTCAGAGGTATTTCTTCCCCATTGGGAAGTTTCAGCAGATGGCGTCCTTTCTGGAGGACTCGATCCCGAGCTGGAAGACAAGGAGAACCATGATGAGGGTTTTCTATGCACAAAAAAGGCTGATGGCGCTCTCACAGATACATCCGCACAAAATAGCGACAGTAAAAAAAATATTATAATATAAATATTAACAAAATGTCCATTCAACACAGAAAAAGGACGGATATGGATTGGGGCGGAGGACCAAAATTTATTTTTTTTTTAAATGGTGTGGGGTCCCCCCTAAAATCCAAGGAACCCCATACCAAAATGTAAAAAAAATAACGGCTTGAGGCCCCTCAAAATCCATACCAGACCCTTATCCGAGCATGCAGCCTGGCAGGCCATGAAGGGGGGGGGGCAAGTGAGTGCCCCCCTCCTGAACCATACCAGGCCACCAAAATGTCAAGAATAAATTAAGACAAGAGCCAGTTTTTGACAACTCCTTTATTAAAAAAAATAAAAAAGAAATGTCTCCTGATGTAAATTAATTTTCAATCACACCGCCTGCTGCACCACCGGACCTAAAAAAAAAGAAAAGAAATGCTGCGCCCAGGTGACAGTTCTTAAATAGGTAAGGGGTGGGGCCATCCAGTGATGTCACCAGGTGGCCCGGGCCCTTGTGACGTCACCGAGCCAGCATGCACTGGTCAGTGACATCACATGGAGGCGGGGCCACGAGGTTACGTCATTGGGTTGCCCCGCCCCTTACTGAACCGTCAGATGGAGGAGCAGGAATTCGACGGTCAACCTCCCTCGTGGGTGGAACGTTTTTTATTCTTCTTTTTCTGGGTGCGGCGGGTGTCGTGATTGACAATGGAACTACATCGGGCGACATTGTTTGTTAAAATGTATTTACTTTTTTTAATGAAGGAATTGTCAAAAAACGGCTTTTTTCTTTTTTGGGGTAAATGAGTAGGGGTACCCCCTACTCATTCACATGGTGGGGCAGGATCTGGGGGCCCGCTTGTTAAAGTGAGCTTCCAGATTACAATAAGACTGCAGACCCTCGACAACCAGACCCCGACAACCACTGCCCAGGGTTGTCGGAAAGAGGCCCCTGTCCTCATGGGGACAAGGTGCTCGCCCCAAAGTACCCCCCCATGTTGAGGGCATGCGGCCTGGTATGGTTCGGGGGGGGGGGGGGGCGCTCGCTTGTCTCCCCCTTTCCCGACCAGGCTACTTGCTCAGATAAGGGTCTGGTATGGATTTTGGGGAGGACCCCACATCGTTTTTTTTTTTTATTTTGCCGTTGGGGTTCCCCTTAAAATCCATACCAAACCTAAGGGCCTGATATGGATGGGGGGGGGACCCCTACGCCTTTTTTTTTTTGTATTGCCACTTTGCCAGCAGTTGCTTGGAATTCCGAGTCAATTTAAATGTCATTTTTTTCTTTATATACACAGTATCTCACGAAAGAGAGTACACCCCTCAGTCACATTTGTGTAAATCTTGTCTTCTATCTTTTCATGTGACAACACTGAAGAAATGACACTTGTCTACAATGTAAAGTAGTGAGTGTACAGCTTGTATAACAGTGTAAATTTGCTGTCCCCTCAAAATAACTCAACACACAGCCATTAATGTCTAAACCGCTGGCAACAAAGGTCAGTACACCCCTAAGTGAAAATGTCCAAATTGGGCCCAATTAGCCATTTTCCCTCCCTGGTGTCATGTGACTCGTTAGTGTTACAAGGTCTCAGGTGTGAATCGGGAGCAGGTGTGTTAAATTTGGTGTTATCGCTCTCACCCTCTCATACTCCTCCTCTCGGCCAATTGGGTTGACCCACTTCCTGAATGGCCGGGAAGAGAAGCAGGAAGACAATAGTGAATATTATTTTGCTATTGTCACACAACTGGGTGGGCTCAGGGTGCAGTTCTCTGTGCCCTGAGCCCACTCTTTTTTAAAGCCTATTAGAGCCTCAGGATCTAATCATGTGCTTCTAAAAGAAAAGAAAAAAAAATCCCCATTGGAATCCATGCGTCCGGCGGCCCGGAATGTAGATTAGGGGCAGGATGCATGGATAGGGCGGAGGCACCCCTGCGCCCCTAATGGATGGGCCACCACTGGCCTTGAGTCTCATTTCAGGGTGACACTAATGTACTAACCAAAATTTTACATTGTTTATCTATTGAAGTGCATACCCAAGGTGTCAGTGGTGCTGAGGTCTTTGAAAGAACAGAGGACAACCAGCCGCTCCTCCGGGGGTAGTGCTACACACAGTTGGAGGGCAGTTACGGTATGGTCCTGTTCACCTGAATGGGTCAGGCTCAGCTGGTAACACTTTGGGTGATTGAAGAGGAGCGCCCGATGTCCAAAAAGTGGAAGGTCTCACTTGATGAATTTTATAGTTATTTATTGAAGATAAAAGTAAACTAGCAGAGCCAACGCGTTTCAGGGGAATTGCCTCCCCCTTCTTCAGGGCTGTATTTCTTGGAGAGTGGTTAAACATTTAGAGGGTTATATTTGATCAGCAGCTCTGCAGTAGCCAGCCTTGTGAAGCAGAGACAGCCAGTTGATCAGCTGCTGATCGAATATATCTCAAAATGTAACCACTCTCCAAGAAATACAGCCCTGAGGAAGGCGGAAGGCTATTCCCCTGAAACATGTTGGCCCTACTAGTTTACTTTTATCTCTAATAAATATCTATAAAATTCAGCAAGTGAGAGCTTCCTCTTTTTGGATAACAGGCGCTCCTCTCCAATGACCCAAAATGTTTACTGCGGTAACGCCTCTATTGTCATCATCAGAAAGGTAGTAGCCCTAGACCCCAACAGAGTCTTTCACATACAACCTACAATTGGGACACAACCCATTGGAAGCAATTCCCTGCCACACAGTAACTTGCCGCTAGGCAGACTTGAGCGGCACCAGTCCAGCGCTGTCTTCCATTCAAGCTAAAAAGTTCCCGACGCCACCTTCTGGTTGACCCCTGTGTACTTCTGCCTTGGTCTGCTACTTGGATTGTTTAGGATTGTCCTTTCTCCCACCTGATTCCTGTCTTTGGCCTCTACTAACCGTGAGTTGTTTGCTGGTGGTTCCTAGTTAGGCTGTTTGCACCGTCTATTGTGGTTCGCTAATCTGACTGCAGGATCTCAACTGTCCCTCCACCTGATACTGGGATAACAAAACTACCGGTCAGGAAACCGGAGTGACGGCTGAAATCTCCTGGCAGACCTGACATTATACTAGGGCCAGATGGACCTCAGCGAGCTGGTGCAGGCAGTCTCTCCTCAGGGACAGCTATTGGGTGAGCAGGCCAATCGTGCACAGTCATTGGAGGAGAAATTAGATTAGCTATCACGACTATGTTATCCTCTTTGTCTACTGCACGTAGTGCTAGTCCTGTTACATCAAATAACCATAAGTCCGGGGCTGGGGAACCTGTTGTCGTGTCTAACCCCTAGGGTTCTCCTGCTCCTAAGATACCTCTCCCTGATAAGTATGATGGAACCCCTTTGATTGCAGGGGATTTATCAACCATTTCTGGTTGCATTTTAGAAATCAACCTTCTGTGTGTGCCTCTGCTCAAGCCAACGTGACATTTATTATTTCCTTGCTAAAGAGCAGAGCTTTGTCCAGGGTGTCGCCTCTTCTTGAGAAATATTCCCCTATACTTACCGACTACCCCACGTTTATGAAAACCTTTGAGGAAATATTTGACGTTCCTGGCAGAGTAGCTGCAGCTGAGTCCTGTATTCTCAATTTACATCAGGGTGAACGCACGGTAGCATCTTATGCCTTTAAATTCCACACGCTTGCAGCAGAGACTACCTGGGATAATTGCGCCCTTAAGGCCGCCTTTCGCAGAGGTCTTGCGGAACACATAAAGGACGAATTAACCTACCATTAGGTCCCAGTGGCCCTGCAGGATTTCATCAATTTGTGTATCCTGGTGGACACTCGCTTCTCTGAACGCTAGTTAGCGAGAGCGCCAGAGACAATTTATTCCTCACAGATTTGATGCTAAATCTCCCCCTCGGAAATTACTAGCCCCTTCTGTCCCTTCTACTGTCGGGGTTGAGGGAGAACCCATGGATGTAGGTGCAGTGCGTTTGTCTGACAATGAATGTACCAAACGCAGGACCCTAGGCCTCTGTCTATATTGTGGAAAGCTGGGTCACCTCCTACGTTCTTGTCCGGTGCGGCCGGAAAACTTCCAGGCTTAATCAGTGATAGAGGAGCCGCATTAGGCCATGCTGTTTTGAATACTCCTCAAGAGAGACTAGTAGTCCCTATATCGTTGTCTTGGAATGATAAGTGCTGTTCCACAGTTGCCTTTATTGATTCCGATGCTGGTGGGGTATTTCTCGATGCAGCACTGGTTAAGAGTCTTCAGATTCTGACTGTTTCTAAAGATCCACCGCTCTTTGTAACTACTCTTGGCGGAGACCCTCTTGGTGATGGACTTATCACTCTCGAATCCAAGTCTCTTTCCATCCTGTTGGATGCTCTGCATCTTGAAGTGTTATCGTTTGACATCATTCCGTCTCCTAAGTACTCAGTAATTCTCGGTTTTCCTTGTTTACGTAAAAACAACCCATCTATTGATTGGTCCTCTGTTCAAATTTCTGCCTGGAGCACATCTTGCCATGTCAACTGTCTCCAAAAGGTAGTACGTGGTGATGTGTCCATTCATATGCTGACTACTGCCACTGAATTACCTGAGGCCTATGCTGATTTTCCTGATGTGTTTTTTGAAAAGGAAGCAGAGGTTCTCCCTCACCACCGCCCTTATGACTGCTCTATAGATTTGCTACCAGGGGCTCCCTTACCCAAGGGGAGAACTTATCCTCTCAGCCTCGTGGAGACTAAGGCGCTGGAAGAGTTCATCGAAGACAGTCTAAGGAAGGGTTTCATTCACCCTTCCACCTCTCCCGTGGGGGTAGGGTTCTTTTTTTGAGGAGAAGAAAGATGAAGAACTTAGGCACTGCGTTGCCTATAGTGCTCTTAAGTGAATTACTGTAAAAAATCAGTACCCTCTCCCTTTAATTACTGAGCTGTTTGACCATGTTCAAGGATCTAAGATCTTTTCCAAACTGGACCTGCGTTCTGCCTACAATCTCATCAGAATCAAAGCAGGGGACGAATTGTAGACAGCTTCCAATACTCGTAGAGGGAATTATGAGTGTCACATGATTGTCAGGGCTGGGCTCAGCCCTTCCTTCTCTGAGCTGGCCGCTCAGCTGTCCGCTAATTGCCAGCTCCTCACTCTCCACAGTTAGTCATCTGTTGATGATATCCTGCTCGTCAGTCCTGCCTACTTAAACTGTCCAGTCCAGAGGAGCTCTGCCTTTGCCTTGGTCAACATCACAGAAATTATCTCCTGCTATCCTGTTTAAAACTTGCTTTGCTGACATCCCTTCAGGCTCCAGATCCTGCTTGCTGTTCCACTACTTTGATCCCCGATGTTTGGCTTGTCTGACTATCCGTTCCGGTTACTGAACTTTGGCTGTGTTTTGACGATGTTTGTTTTATTTACTTTTATTATTAAAGAAGTGTGATTTAACTGTACTTCTGTCTCGGTCTGATTTCATGGTCTCTGACAGTGATGCCATTTGGTCTTTGCAATGCCCCTGCTGTGTTCCAAGAGTTCGCAAATGACATTTTCAGGGATCTACTCAAGACTTTTGTTGTCGTCTACTTGGACGATATTCTCATTCATTCTAAGGATTTACAGCATCATCGTTGCCATATACGCACTGTTCTCCAATGTTTAGGAGATCATAGGTTGTACGCCAAGCTTTCCAAGTGCTCCTTTGAACTACCGGAAATACCATTCTTGGGATATATAATCTCATCTGAAGGATTCCAGATGGATTTCAAGAAGCTCAATGCTATCTTATTATGGCCCAGACCAACCACTTTAAAGGAAGTTCAGCGATTCATTGGATTCTGTAATTACTACCGAAAATTTATCAAGAATTTTTCTAAGATTCTGGCTCCCATCACTGCTCTCACTAAGAAAAGAGACCAACTGCTCTCTGTGGTCTCCAGAAGCTTCTGGAGGCATTCGATCTCCTAAAGTTTGCTTTCTGCTCCATTCCTGTTCTCCGCCACCCTCAGCCTTCTACTCCTATTTTTTTTGGAAGTTGATGCCTCCGAAGTAGGCGCCGGAGCAGTATTATATCAACGAGGTCCTCCTTCCAATAAACTTCATCCGGTCGCCTTATTCTCCAAGAGATTCTCTGTTGCCGAACAAAACTATGACATAGGGAATAGAGAGCTTTTGGCCATAAAGCTAACATTCTCCGAATGGAGACACTTATTAGAAGGTACAGAGCTTCCAGTTGTGGTTCAGACTGATCATAAAAACATGACCTACCTGGAGAAGGCCCAAAGACTGAATTCCAGACAAACCCGCTGGGCACTTTTCTTCTCCCGGTTTAACTTTTCGGTAACATTCAATGCGGGCACCAATAAAATCAAAGCCGATGCCCTGTCTCGTCAATTCCCTTGTGAGAATCTGCAAGTACCTCCGGATCATATTCTTCCTCCCGAGCGAATCATCGCTCAACTGAATACGACCCTACAAAGGAACTTGTTGGCTGCACAATCTCGAGCACCCTCCAATCTTTCTATTCCGCCCAATACCTTGTTTGTTCCCCAAGAATTACGGAAAGAAGTTTTGCCTAGGGCAGAAGGTATCCGGACACCCTGGTATCAATCAAACCTTCTTACGCTTTAAATCCCTGGTTTGGTGGCCTACCCTAAAGAGAGATTTGATAGCCTTTGTTAGAGCTTGTTCCATTTGTGCGGCCATCAAGATGCATCGATCTGTTCCACAAGGTCTACTACAACCGTTACCTGTTCCTCATGCTCCCTGGACTCATATTAGCATGGATTTTATTGTGCACTTACCCACCTCCAGTGGGAATACCGTCATTTGGGTTGTAGTAGACTGATTTTCTAAATTAGCCCACTTCATTTCTGTGCCCACACTACCGTCTGCTCCTAGCTTAGCTCAATCCTTTATTGAAAATGTCATCTGTTTACATGGCACTCCTGTCGATATTGTTAGCGACAGAGGCCCTCAATTCATATCCTCGTTCTGGAGGGCTGTTTGCAAGCATCTGGGGATCAAGAATTCCCTGTCTTCGCGATACCACCCCCAAACATGACAATTGGAGTGAGAAGTTACTTCTAGTGGAATTAGCGCACAATTCGCAATGGCACGCTTCTCTAAGATGTTTACCCTTCCAAGCTGCCTTTGGGTATAAAACCAGAATTCTCTCCTTCCAGTCTTCCTTGGTACAGGTACCTGATGCAGCCAACATAAGTATCAAGATTAACTATGCACTGGAGAAACATAAGAAAGGTTCTGCTTCAGTCTGTACACAGATACAAGGGGTATGCAGATTATCGCAGAAAACCTGCACCCTGCTACCGTCTCAATCAGCTGGTATGGTTGTCCACCAAGAACATATAACTGCGACAACCTTCGACCCAAGTTAGGTCCTAGATTTATAGGACCTTTTTGCATTCTTTGTCAGGTCAACCCAGTGGCTTATAAACTATGCTTGCCCCCTCACCTTCGAATTCCCAATACATTTCATGCATCTTTGCTTAAGCCCTTTGTTAAGAATAGGTTCTCTCTACCCTCTAGATGTCCTTCTCCGGTCTCTGTGGATGACAATCAAGACCAAGAAGTTAGCAAACTTCTGGATTCCCATCGTAGGGATAGACAATTACAGTATCTAGTGGACTGGAAGGACTACTCCATTGCAGAGAGGACTTGGGTGCCTGCTTGTGATGTTTATGCCCCACAGCTGGTCAAGTTGTTCCATGATAGGCACCCAGCCAAACCCAAATAGGTTGGGGGGGCAACTTTGTGTGGGGAGGGGGTACTGTCACACCATGTCTGGGATTTGATCTTGTGACCTGGTGTTCTGTGGACGGTTTCCTATTGCCTGAACCACCAGGGAACTTGCTTTACGGTAGAATCCTTGTTATGTTCTGCTACCTGAGTTTGGATGTTGGCTCCACCCTGGGACCAGCTGTTGGTAGTCACCTGATCAGTGACATTATAAATCATTACTTCCCCTTCCTGTCTGTGCCCCAGTATAGGTACCTGTTTGAGCATGTTAATGTGTTGCTTGTGCCCGACTCTGCCTCTTGGAATACCCTTTGGATTTACGCTGATCTTGTTGCCGACCCTGCCTGTTCCCGATGATGCCTTCTGGTTGACCCCTGTGTACTTCTGCCTTGGTCCGCTACTTGGATCATTTAGGATTGTCCTTTCTCCCACCTGGTTCCTGTCTTTGGAATCTACTAACCGTGAGCTGTTTGGTGGTTCATAGTTAGGCTGTTTGCAATAATCTATTGTGGTTCCCTAATCTGGCTGCAGGATCTCAACTGTCCCTCCACCTGATACTGGGATAACAAGACTACCGGTCAGGAAACCGGAGTGACAGTTGAAATCTGCTGGCAGACCTGACCTAAAGTAAAACTATAGGCAAAACCTTTTTCACTTTGGATGGAGCAAGGTAGGGTCATAACCCCTGTCTGATTTTTTTTTTTTTTTTTTTTTTTCACCATCTGTGCCCCACTGCAGAAATATCCCTTCACTTCCTGTCCTGTAGCAAAACAGTGAGAGGAAATTACTGCAAATTAAGGAAATTCCTTACGGACCCCCAGGTCACCAGAACCAGTGTCCTCATTGGAAGATTTCTCTATTACTTTTCTGGGGACAACCCAACATTAGGGATTGTCTCTTACTTCCACTTTCAATGATAATGGACAAATAGAGAGGGGGAATCTCCCTAATGGGGGCACAGACAGCAATAAAAACTGACAGGGGGTCTAATCCCTCTCCACTCTATCCAACACAAAAAAAAAGGTTTTACCTCTAGTTATACTTTAACTTGTGGTATGCCTATGATATTTACTATATAAAAGAAGCAATCTGACAGCTCAGAACCTGGATTCCTCGTATCATCTGAACTCTGAAGTCATACATTCAGTAGTGGCTGGATAAACCGTTTACAGCAGCGAATGCCCATGGGGGCCATTATCCATAATATTTGCACTTCTATATGAATATAGGTTTGGAGCCATTGGGGAGATAAGGAATTCATGTTTGCCCTTTTTTCTCCTTCTTTTTTTTTTCTCTTTCCTCTCCCTTCTTTTATAGATTAATCATTGCTGTATTGGGTTCTGAAACTGTTTGTATTCATATTCTTGGCTCAATGTGTATGATGTTTTGTTTTGTTTGTTAAGAAACCTAATAAAAAGATTTACCAAAAAAAAAAAACAGTCAAAAATGTATCTCCATACAAAACACAGCTAAACGTGAGTTATCGCATTTACAAGCTGTTACAGGCGTTTGGTGTTTCAAATGCCTCTGAACATCCGTCTTGAACGCTTTTTTTTTTTTTTTGCTTTCCAAAAATGCTTCTAAACTCAACTGTCTATAAAGGACTATAAACAACCCCATGTACATGTACTGATAGAGAGATCGGGGATCCTGTGTACATGTACTGATAACTTAAAGGAGAGATCGGGGATCCTGTGTACATGTACTGATAAGATAACAGAGGAGAGATCGGGGATCCTGTGTACATGTACTGATAAGATAACAGAGGAGAGATCGGGGATCCTGTGTACATGTACTGATAAGATAACATAGAGGAGAGATCAGGGATCCTGTGTACATGTACTGATAAGATAACATAGAGGAGAGATCTGGGATCCTGTGTACATGTACTGATAAGATAACATAGAGGAGAGATCGGGGATCCTGTGTACATATACACATAAGATAACAGAGGAGAGATCGGAGATCCTGTGTACATGTACTGATAAGATAACAGAGGAGAGATCGGGGATCCTGTGTACATGTACTGATAAGATAACAGAGGAGAGATCAGGGATCCTGTGTACATGTACTGATAAGATAACAGAGGAGAGATCGGGGATCCTGTGTACATGTACTGATAAGATAACAGAGGAGAGATCGGGGATCCTGTGTACATGTACTGATAAGATAACAGAGGAGAGATCGGGGATCCTGTGTACATGTACTGATAAGATAACAGAGGAGAGATCGGGGATCCTGTGTACATGTACTGATAAGATAAGATAGAGGAGAGATCGGGGATCCCGTGTACATGTACTGATAGATAACAGAGGAGAGATCGGGGATCCTGTGTACATGTACTGATAAGATAACATAGAGGAGAGATCGGGGATCCTGTGTACATGTACTGATAAGATAACATAGAGGAGAGATCGGGGATCCTGTGTACATGTACTGATAAGATAACATAGAGGAGAGATGGGGGATCCTGTGTACATGTACTGATAAGATAACATAGAGGAGAGATCAGGGGATCCTGTGTACATGTACTGATAAGATAACATAGAGAAGAGATCGGGGGTCCTGTGTACATGTACTGATAAGATAACATAGAGGAGAGATCGGGGATCCTGTGTACATGTATTGATAAGATAACATAGAGAAGAGATCGGGGGTCCTGTGTACATGTACTGATAACATAGAGGAGAGATCGGGGATCCTGTGTACATGTACTGATAACATAGAGGAGAGATCGGGGATCCTGTGTACATGTACTGATAAGATAACAGAGGAGAGATCGGGGGTCCTGTGTACATGTACTGATAAGATAACATAGAGGAGAGATCGGGGATCCTGTGTACATGTACTGATAAGATAACATAGAGGAGAGATCGGGGATCCTGTGTACATGTACTGATAAGATAACAGAGGAGAGATCGGGGATCCTCTGTACATGTACTGATAAGATAACAGAGGAGAGATCGGGGATCCTGTGTACATGTACTGATAAGATAACAGAGGAGAGATCGGGGATCCTGTGTACATGTACTGATAAGATAACAGAGGAGAGATCGGGGATCCTGTGTACATGTACTGATAAGATAACAGAGGAGAGATCGGGAATCCTGTGTACATGTACTGATAAGATAACATAGAGAAGAGATCGGGGATCCTGTGTACATGTACTGATAAGATAATATAGAGGAGAGATCGGGGATCCTGTGTACATGTACTGATAAGATAACATAGAGGAGAGATCGGGGATCCTGTGTACATGTACTGATAAGATAACATAGAGGAGAGATCGGGGATCCTGTGTACATGTACTGATAAGATAACATAGAGGAGAGATCGGGGATCCTGTGTACATGTACTGATAAGATAACAGAGGAGAGATCGGGGATCCTGTGTACATGTACTGATAAGATAACATAGAGGAGTGATCGGGGATCCTGTGTACATGTACGGATAAGATAACAGAGGAGAGATCGGGGATCCTGTGTACATGTACTGATAAGATAACATAGAGGAGAGATCGGGGATCCTGTGTACATGTACTGATAAGATAACATAGAGGAGAGATCGGGGATCCTGTGTACATGTACTGATAACATAGAGGAGAGATCGGGAATCCTGTGTACATGTACTGATAAAATAACATAGAGGAGAGATCGGGGATCCTGTGTACATGTACTGATAAGATAACAGAGGAGAGATCGGGGATCCTGTGTACATGTACTGATAAGATAACATAGAGGAGAGATCGGGGATCCTGTGTACATGTACTGATAAGATAACAGAGGAGAGATCGGGGATCCTGTGTACATGTACTGATAAGATAACATAGAGGAGAGATCGGGGATCCTGTGTACATGTACTGATAAGATAACAGAGGAGAGTCCGGGGATCCTGTGTACATGTACTGATAAGATAACATAGAGGAGAGATCGGGGATCCTGTGTACATGTACTGATAAGATAACAGAGGAGAGATCGGGGATCCTGTGTACATGTACTGATAAGATAACATAGAGGAGAGATCGGGGATCCTGTGTACATGTACTGATAAGATAACAGAGGAGAGATCGGGGATCCTGTGTACATGTACTGATAACATAGAGGAGAGATCGGGGATCCTGTGTACATGGACTGATAAGATAACAGAGGAGAGATCGGGGATCCTGTGTACATGTACTGATAAGATAACAGAGGAGAGATCGGGGATCCTGTGTACATGTACTGATAACATAGAGGAGAGATCGGGGATCCTGTGTACATGTACTGATAAGATAACAGAGGAGAGATCAGGGATCCTGTGTACATGTACTGATAAGATAACATAGAGGAGAGATCGGGGATCCTGTGTACATGTACTGATAAGATAAGAGGAGAGATCGGGGATCCTGTGTACATGTACTGATAAGATAACAGAGGAGAGTCCGGGGATCCTGTGTACATGTACTGATAAGATAACATAGAGGAGTGATCGGGGATCCTGTGTACATGTACTGATAAGATAACAGAGGAGAGATCGGGGATCCTGTGTACATGTACTGATAAGATAACATAGAGGAGAGATCGGGGATCCTGTGTACATGTACTGATAAGATAACATAGAGGAGTGATCGGGGATCCTGTGTACATGTACTGATAAGATAACAGAGGAGAGATCGGGGATCCTGTGTACATGTACTGATAAGATAACAGAGGAGAGATCGGGGATCCTGTGTACATGGACTGATAAGATAACAGAGGAGAGATCGGGGATCCTGTGTACATGTACTGATATGATAACATAGAGGAGAGATCGGGGATCCTGTGTACATGTACTGATAAGATAACATAGAGGAGAGTCTGGGGATCCTGTGTACATGTACTGATAACAGAGGAGAGATTGGGGATCCTGTGTACATGTACTGATAAGATAACAGAGGAGAGATCGGGGATCCTGTGTACATGTACTGATAACAGAGGAGAGATTGGGGATCCTGTGTACATGTACTGATAAGATAACAGAGGAGAGATCGGGGATCCTGTGTACATGTACTGATAACACAGAGGAGAGATCGGGGATCCTGTGTACATGTACTGATAAGATAACATAGAGGAGAGATCGGGGATCCTGTGTACATGTACTGATAAGATAACAGAGGAGAGATCGGGGATCCTGTGTACATGTACTGATAACAGAGGAGAGATTGGGGATCCTGTGTACATGTACTGATAAGATAACAGAGGAGAGATCGGGGATCCTGTGTACATGTACTGATAACACAGAGGAGAGATCGGGGATCCTGTGTACATGTACTGATAAGATAACATAGAGGAGAGATCGGGGATCCTGTGTACATTTACTGATAAGATAACACAGAGGAGAGATCGGGGATCCTGTGTACATGTACTGATAAGATAACAGGGGGGAGATCGGGGATCCTGTGTACATGTACTGATAAGATAACATAGAGGAGAGATCGGGGATCCTGTGTACATGTATTGATAAGATAACAGAGGAGAGATCGGGGATCCTGTGTACATGTACTGATAAGATAACATAGAGGAGAGATCGGGGATCCTGTGTACATGTACGGATAAGATAACAGAGGAGAGATCGGGGATCCTGTGTACATGTACTGATAAGATAACATAGAGGAGAGATCGGGGATCCTGTGTACATGTACTGATAAGATAACATAGAGGAGAGATCGGGGATCCTGTGTACATGTACTGATAAGATAACATAGAGGAGAGATCGGGGATCCTGTGTACATGTACTGATAAGATAACATAGAGGAGAGATCGGGGATCCTGAGTACATGTACTGATAACATAGAGGAGAGATCGGGGATCCTGTGTACATGTACTGATAAGATAACAGAGGAGAGATCAGGGATCCTGTGTACATGTACTGATAAGATAACATAGAGGAGTGATCGGGGATCCTGTGTACATGTACTGATAAGATAACAGAGGAGAGATCGGGGATCCTGTGTACATGTACTGATAAGATAACATAGAGGAGTGATCGGGGATCCTGTGTACATGTACTGATAAGATAACAGAGGAGAGATCGGGGATCCTGTGTACATGTACTGATAAGATAACACAGAGGAGAGTCTGGGGATCCTGTGTACATGTACTGATAAGATAACAGAGGAGAGATCGGGGATCCTGTGTACATGTACTGATAAGATAACAGAGGAGAGATCGGGGATCCTGTGTACATGTACTGATAAGATAACAGAGGAGAGATCGGGGATTCTGTGTACATGTACTGATAAGATAACAGAGGAGAGATCGGGGATCCTGTGTACATGTACTGATAAGATAACAGAGGAGAGATCGGGGATCCTGTGTACATGTACTGATAAGATAACATAGAGGAGAGATCGGGGATCCTGTGTTCATGTACTGATAAGATAACATAGAGGAGAGATCGGGGATCCTGTGTACATGTACTGATAAGATAACATAGAGGAGAGATCGGGGATCCTGTGTACATGTACTGATAAGATAACATAGAGGAGAGATCGGGGATCCTGTGTACATGTACTGATAAGATAACATAGAGGAGAGATCGGGGATCCTGTGTACATGTACTGATAAGATAACATAGAGGAGAGATCGGAGATCCTGTGTACATGTACTGATAACATAGAGGAGAGATCGGGGATCCTGTGTACATGTACTGATAAGATAACATAGAGGAGTGATCGGGGATCCTGTGTACATGTACTGATAAGATAACAGAGGAGAGATCGGGGATCCTGTGTACATGTACTGATAAGATAACATAGAGGAGAGATCGGGGATCCTTTGTACATGTACTGATAAGATAACATAGAGGAGAGTCTGGGGATCCTGTGTACATGTACTGATAAGATAACATAGAGGAGAGATCGGGGATCCTGTGTACATGTACTGATAAGATAACAGAGGAGAGATCGGGGATCCTGTGTACATGTACTGATAAGATAACAGAGGAGAGATCGGGGATCCTGTGTACATGTACTGATAAGATAACAGAGGAGAGATCGGGGATTCTGTGTACATGTACTGATAAGATAACATAGAGGAGTGATCGGGGATCCCGTGTACATGTACTGATAAGATAACATAGAGGAGTGATCGGGGATCCCGTGTACATGTACTGATAAGATAACATAGAGGAGAGATCGGGGATCCTGTGTACATGTACTGATAAGATAACAGAGGAGAGATCGGGGATCCTGTGTACATGTACTGATAAGATAACATAGAGGAGAGATCGGGGATCCTGTGTACATGTACTGATAAGATAACATAGAGGAGAGATCGGGGATCCTATGTACATGGACTGATAAGATAACAGAGGAGAGATCGGGGATCCTGTGTACATGGACTGATAAGATAACAGAGGAGAGATCGGGGATCCTGTGTACATGTACTGATAAGATAACAGAGGAGAGATCGGGGATCCTGTGTACATGTACTGATAAGATAACAGAGGAGAGATCGGGGATCCTGTGTACATGTACTGATAAGATAACATAGAGGAGAGATCGGGGATCCTGTGTACATGTACTGATAAGATAACATAGAGGAGAGATCGGGGATCCTGTGTACATGTACTGATAAGATAACATAGAGGAGAGATCGGGGATCCTGTGTACACATACTGATAAGATAACACAGAGGAGAGATCGGGGATCCTGTGTACATGTACTGATAAGATAACATAGAGGAGAGATCGGGGATCCTGTGTACATTTACTGATAAGATAACAGAGGAGAGATCGGGGATCCTGTGTACATGTACTGATAACATAGAGGAGAGATCGGGGATCCTGTGTACATGTACTGATAAGATAACAGAGGAGAGATCGGGGATCCTGTGTACATGTACTGATAAGATAACAGAGGAGAGATCGGGGATCCTGTGTACATGTACTGATAAGATAACAGAGGAGAGATTGGGGATCCTGTGTACATGTACTGATAAGATAACATAGAGGAGAGATCGGGGATCCTGTGTACATGTACTGATAAGATAACATAGAGGAGAGATCGGGGATCCTGTGTACATGTATTGATAAGATAACATAGAGGAGAGATCGGTGATCCTGTGTACATGTACTGATAAGATAACAGAGGAGAGATCGGAGATCCTGTGTACATGTACTGATAGGATAACAGAGGAGAGATCAGGGATCCTGTGTACATGTACTGATAAGATAACACAGAGGAGAGATCGGGGATCCTGTGTACATGTACTGATAAGATAACATAGAGGAGAGATCGGGGATCCTGTGTACATGTACTGATAAGATAACATAGAGGAGAGATCGGGGATCCTGTGTACATGTACTGATAAGATAACACAGAGGAGAGATCGGGGATCCTGTGTACATGTACTGATAAGATAACATAGAGGAGAGATCGGGGATCCTGTGTACATGTACTGATAAGATAACATAGAGGAGAGATCGGGGATCCTGTGTACATGTACTGATAAGATAACATAGAGGAGAGATCGGGGATCCTGTGTACATGTACTGATAAGATAACAGAGGAGAGATCGGGGATCCTGTGTACATGTAGTGATAAGATAACACAGAGGAGAGATCGGGGATCCTGTGTACATGTACTGATAAGATAACATAGAGGAGAGATCGGGGATCCTGTGTACATGTACTGATAAGATAACATAGAGGAGAGATCGGGGATCCTGTGTACATGTACTGATAAGATAAGATAGAGGAGAGATCAGGGATCCTGTGTACATGTACTGATAAGATAACATAGAGGAGAGAAATGCCCAATTGCTAATAACGCCTGTTTAGCAGCAGCAGTGTACATGAGGCCTAAGGGGTTAATGGAATTTTACAATGTATACATTTTACCTTAAGCGTTATTGAAATTGCTGAGTATTATTTATTTTCTTATTTTTCTTTTTCTGTTTTTGTTTCGGTACACGTCCCCCCAGGGCGGTGCTCAGTGTTACCGCACCCATGACTTTTGTTTGACAATCCTGTGCAAATTAGTCTAGAAAATGGACAGAACTGATATTTAACATTTGACTCCCATTAATATCATTGGCTTTCGATTCGGCACCTGAACATCTTCAACCCAACGCAGGAATGTGCACCTCATCCCTACCAGGCAACCGGCATTCCCTGAGGGGGCTCAGCAATGGATGCTTCACATTCCTCTCACTAGATATCTCCTCTAATATCAGCCGAGATTTACTGAAACTCATATCTAGAATGAGTCACAAAAAGTACATTTATAACTTTCCATTCTTCCCACAGGGGACAAGAAGTGACACCCACATCTTCACCTGACACCTCCGATACAACAACCACCATCACCTGTACAGGGATAGGCAAGACACATACCAGAAATATCAGATACTACTTACCTGTCTCCTCCTTGTAGTGTATGAGGATCCCCTCCAGTCCTCAGTACTTACCTCCCTCCTCCTTGTAGTGTATGAGGATCTCCTCCAGTCCTCAGTACTTACCTCCCTCCTCCTTGTAGTGTATGAGGATCCCCCTCCAGTCCTCAGTACTTACCTCCCTCCTCCTTGTAGTGTATGAGGATCTCCCTCCAATCCTCAGTACTTACCTCCCTCCTCTTTGTAGTGTATGAGGATCTCCCTCCAGTCCTCAGTACTTACCTCCCTCCTCCTTGTAGTGTATGAAGATCCCCTCCAGTCCTCAGTACTTACCTCCCTCCTCCTTGTAGTGTATGAGGATCCCCTCCAGTCCTCAGTACTTACCTCCCTCCTCCTTGTAGTGTATGAGGATCCCCTCCAGTCCTCAGTACTTACCTCCCTCCTCCTTGTAGTGTATGAGGATCCCCCTCCAGTCCTCAGTACTTACCTCCCTCCTCCTTGTAGTGTATGAAGATCCCCTCCAGTCCTCAGTACTTACCTCCCTCCTCCTTGTAGTGTATGAGGATCCCCTCCAGTCCTCAGTACTTACCTCCCTCCTCCTTGTAGTGTATGAGGATCCCCTCCAGTCCTCAGTACTTACCTCCCTCCTCCTTGTAGTGTATGAGGATCCCCCTCCAGTCCTCAGTACTTACCTCCCTCCTCCTTGTAGTGTATGAGGATCTCCTCCAGTCCTCAGTACTTACCTCCCTCCTCCTTGTAGTGTATGAGGTAGGGATGTGCGATTAGTTTTGTAAGAATAAAACATTCGTACGAATTTCCGTAAATTCGTACATTCTAGAGGATCCGAAAAATGAATTGCTATGTTTCCGAATTTTATACGAAATTTTGTTGAGGAATTTCGGATCCAAATTCTGTTACAACGGAAATGTGACTGGTGTTTTGTTGACCCATTAGAGGTTTTTTTTCTGCTGCTGAGTGGGGGTTGGGAAAATGACCTTTTTTAATATGGGAGTGGGAGACTGGTACTGGTAGTCGATGGGAGATTCAGAATCGGACAAAATAAGAATGTTTGTTAATATTGTTTCATTATTGTCATAATAATTACGTTTTGATTATATGATGAAGTTAAAAACCCAGGAACACAGCACAGGGATGGTGGGAGCCCCTCATAATGAGCACAGCACAGGGATGGTGGGAGCCCCTCATAATGAGCACAGCACAGGGATGGTGGGAGCCCCTCATAATGAGCACAGCACAGGGATGGTGGGAGCCCCTCATAATGAGCACAGCACAGGGATGGTGGGGGCCCCTCATAATGAGCACAGGGATGGTGGGAGCCCCTCATAATGAGCACAGGAGGGGTACAGCCCAGGAGAAAGTCCCATTCTGATACTGAAGGCTTAGAAAGCACTTGGGTAGGGGACTTTTCAGGAGAGAAAAGTAGTTGGGACTGAGGGGAGATACTTTCTGGGCTGTCGGTGGTGCCAAGATGGGTAGAGGGCTAGAAATCAAATTTGTCTACAACAATGTCAGGAAAGCCTGTTTCCACCTCTTCCACATTGCCAAGGGAACAGTGATCATTAGAAGCAGTAAACTCTGTCTCCTTGCTGATCACTGCCAAGCTCCCTGTAGTGCTGATGGTGATGATGACGGCACTGGCAGCAATGGTGGTGGTGACATCATGATGAGCCTCGGCCTCCTGACATGTTTCCTGCTGCTTGGCCAGGATCTTCAGCTTTGGCTGCACAAATGTATGTGCACTGGGAACTCCTTTGGCCTGCCCTTTTCTATAAAAGTTACCAATGGGCACCATGCTACCAGCAGCAGTGGCAGAGGTGGTAGCGCCACTTTTGCTATGAACTGTGCTGCTGGTTCTAGGAGGTAAATCCTGGAACATCTGGCGACGTGCAAATGTCTGCTGTTTGCCAGGCTCTACCACCAGCAGTCTTCACTCCCGTTCGCCTCAGCTTTATGGGAGGTGAGCTGAGCTCAGAGGGCACAGAGACAGAACGTCCCACCTGCTGCTCATACCCTGTTTCCCCGAAAATAAGACCTAGCGTGATTGTCGGTGATGGCTGCAATATAAGCCCTACCCCCCAAATAAGCCCTACCCTGTTTCTCGAAAAATAAGCCCTTCCCTGAAATTAAGACCTACAAGGACTTTAACTAGGGCTTATTTGGGGGTAGGGCTTATATTGCAGCCATCACCGACAATCACGCTAGGTCTTATTTTCGGGGAAACAGGGTAGCTCTCCCAGCAGCACTCTTACTGCTTTTTTGGCCTTGTTTGCTGCTCATTTTTTCTTTAAAAGTTAGAAAAATGTAGACAAAAAAAATATGATTTTGATCGCACCAAACTAACACCAAAATCACCAGATGTACAAAAAAATATATTATAACAGAAAATAACAAAATATTAACCAAATGAAACAATAAAAAAAATTGAAATAAAAAAAAAAATTATCTCTCAAAACCAACCAAAAAAACTAACAAAACCAGAAACTAAACACTAACAGATGATACACTCGCACACTACAACAGATGTACACTAAAATGAACAACGAATAACAAAGGATTGCAAAGATATTCGCTCAGATGCACAGTGTGATCTGCTCCACTACACTAACTAACCCACAAAGGGAAGTCACATGATCGGGCCTGCCCTGTAATGCAGGCCTCAGCAGCAGAAGAAAACCTCTGATTGGTCAACCAACAGTCACATGTTTCCGCAGTAACAAAATTTGGAACGAAAAGTGAACAAATCTAACGAAAATTTGTATTTCAGATAAAAACAAAACTACCATCGGCATCGACTGCCATATTGAGAAAGGTATATTTTTGCCTTTAAATGCATCATAACGAATGTTCATAATTGTTATCAAAAGTTAACGAACCTAACGAACAACTTCGTACAAATCTAAATTGAATTTTGGACACAAATTACGAAATACGAACTAACGGCTAATACGAAACGAAACAAATTTATTGACGGCGCACATGTCTAGTATGAGGATCCCCTCCAGTCCTCAGTACTTACCTCCCTCCTCCTTGTAGTGTATGAGGATCCCCTCCAGTCCTCAGTACTTACCTCCCTCGACCTTGTAGTGTATGAGGATCACCCTCCAGTCCTCAGTACTTACCTCCCTCCTCCTTGTAGTGTATGAGGATCCCCTCCAGTCCTCAGTACTTACCTCCCTCCTCCTTGTTGTGTATGAGGATCTCCTCCAGTCCTCAGTACTTACCTCCCTCCTCCTTGTAGTGTATGAGGATCTCCTCCAGTCCTCAGTACTTACCTCCCTCCTCCTTGTAGTGTATGAGGATCCCCCTCCAGTCCTCAGTACTTACCCCCCTCCTCCTTGTAGTGTATGAGGATCCCCCTCCAGTCCTCAGTACTTACCTCCCTCCTCCTTGTAGTGTATGAGGATCCCCTCCAGTCCTCAGTACTTACCTCCCTCCTCCTTGTAGTGTATGAGGATCCCCCTCCAGTCCTCAGTACTTACCTCCCTCCTCCTTGTAGTGTATGAGGATCCCTCTCTAGTCCTCACTACTTACCTCCCTCCTCCTTGTAGTGTATGAGGATCCCCCTCCAGTCCTCAGTACTTACCTCCCTCCTCCTTGTAGTGTATGAGGATCCCCTCCAGTCCTCAGTACTTACCACCCTCCTCCTTGTAGTGTATGAGGATCCCATCCAGTTCTCAGTACTTACCTCCCTCCTCCTTGTAGTGTATGAGGATCCCCCTCCAGTCCTCAGTACTTACCTCCCTCCTCCTTGTAGTGTATGAGGATCCCTCTCTAGTCCTCACTACTTACCTCCCTCCTCCTTGTAGTGTATGAGGATCTCCTCCAGTCCTCAGTACTTACCTCCCTCCTCCTTGTAGTTTATGAGGATCCCTCTCTAGTCCTCACTACTTACCTCCCTCCTCCTTGTAGTGTATGAGGATCCCCTCCAGTCCTCAGTACTTACCTCCCTCCTCCTTGTAGTGTATGAGAATCCCCTCCAGTCCTCAGTACTTACCTCCCGCCTCCTTGTAGTGTATGAGGATCCCCCTCCAGTCCTCACTACTTACCTCCCTCCTCCTTGTAGTGTATGAGGATCCCCTCCAGTCCTCAGTACTTACCTGTCTCCTTCTTGTAGTGTATGAGGATCCCCTCCAGTCCTCAGTACTTACCTCCCTCCTCCTTGTAGTATATGAGGATCTCCCTCCAGTCCTCAGTACTTACCTCCCTCCTTCTTGTAGTGTGTGAGGATCCCCTCCAGTCCTCAGTACTTACCTCCCTCCTCCTTGTAGTGTATGAGGATCCCCATCCAGTCCTCAGTACTTACCTCCCTCCTCCTTGTAGTGTATGAGGATCTCCCTCCAGTCCTCAGTACTTACCTCCCTCCTCCTTGTAGTGTATGAGGATCCCCCTCCAGTCCTCAGTACTTACCTCCCTCCCCCTTGTAGTGTATGAGGATCCCCTCCAGTCCTCAGTACTTACCTCCCTCCTCCTTGTAGTGTATGAGGATCTCCTCCAGTCCTCAGTACTTACCTCCCTCCTCCTTGTAGTGTATGAGGATCTCCTCCAGTCCTCAGTACTTACCCCCTTCCTCCTTCTAGTATATGAGGATTCCATCCCAGTCCTCTTATTTATAGTATACAAGAACCCCCCTATCTTCCCTCTCCAGTACCTACCTCTCTCCTCCTTGAAGTGTATGAGGATGTATCCCCGGCTGCAGTCGGTGTCTCGGATCTCACAATCTCCTCCATTAGATTCGCTTCTCTTCTGGAAATACAGCAGAAGTTTATTTCTTAGTTTCTTCAGCCTCTCGGGGCCGTCATCCCACTGGAGGGAGACGGGGTACGGATACTGGGGGTCCGCCATCCCTCTTGCAGTGAAGGAGGTCTGGCCAGGTGAAGGTTTATATAGTGAGGCGTATGTTATGTGTTCTGGGTGTGGAGCAGAGAATGGCTCCGAGCTACAGAGTTTCTATTTCATTTATGCCTCTCACTGACATTTCTCTGGGAAAAGTCCTTATCACCTCCTGCTCATTCTAAGCCCACACAGTATCATCACTTCCACTCCACTGCCCTCCTATAAATCCCACTCCCGCCTTACCACCCTCACCCTCCTACTACTCCTAATGTCATAGTTACATAGTTACATAGTAGGTGAGGTTGAAAAAAGACACAAGTCCATCAAGTCCAACCTATGTGTGTGATTATATGTCAGTATTACATTGTATATCCCTGTATGTTGCGGTCATTCAGGTGATTATCTAATAGTTTCTTGAAACTATTGATGCTCCCCGCTGAGACCACCGCCTGTGGAAGGGAATTCCACATCCTTGCCACTCTTACAGTAAAGAACCCTCTACGTAGTTTAAGGTTAAACCTTTTTTCTTCTAATTTTAATGAGTGGTCACAAGTCTTGTTAAACTCCCTTCTGCGAAAAAGTTTTCTCCCTATTGTGGGGTCACCAGTCCGGTATTTTATATATTGAAATCATATCCTCTCTCAAGCGTCTCTTCTCCAGAGAGAATAAGTTCAGAGCTCACAACCTTTCCTCATAACTAAGATCCTCCAGACCCTTTATTAGCTTTGTTGCCCTTCTTTGTACTCGCTCCATTTCCAGTACATCCTTCCTGAGGACTGGTGCCCAGAACTGGACAGCATACTCCAGGTGCGGCCGGACCAGAGTCTTATAGAGTGGGAGAATTATCGTTTTATCTCTGGAGTTGATCCCCTTTTTAATGCCAATATTCTGTTTGCTTTGTTAGCAGCAGCTTGGGCATTGCATGTCATTGCTGAGCCTATCATCTAGTAGGACCCCCAGGTCCTTTTCCATCCTAGATGGAAAAGGCAAACTGTAATACAAAACTAAGAACCCTTGGACACCACCCACCATCTTTGGACCGACCATCGCCCCAAGCACCAAAGCCAAAAGTCTCGGAGTCATCTTTGACTCAGAAATGACGATGGATGCACAAATAGGATTTGTAGTCAGTGTATCTCACCATCTCCTTCGCCTACTACTTAGACTCATCCCCTTCATTCCAGAAGAAGACAAAGCAGCAGTAGTTGGAACAATCATCAATTCCCGGCTCCACTACGCAAACTCCCTCTACATAGGACTACCTAAATATCAGATTGCACGCCTAAAAGTCATCCAAAACACTGCAGCAAGACTGGTAACAGGAAAAAAACCCTGGGAATCCTTCTCCCCATCCCTGAGGAGCCTACATTGGCTAACCATAAATGATCGAATCACATTCAAGACCCTCTGCCTCACTCACAAATGCACTCAAGGAAAAGCTCCACAATTCCTATGCGAGAAAATAAAACACTACACACCTAAGCACAGTCTACGATCAACGAACCAAAACCTCCTCCACATTCCCAAGTCCCACTACAAATCAAAGGGAGAACGAAGATTCGCAGTCTAAGGACCACTGCTATGGAACGCTCTACCCGCCAACATCCACATGGAAGAAAATCATCGGGCCTTCAGAAAAAAACTCAAGACCCATCTCTTCTAAGAAACAGGACTAACAGCATGGAATAAGCGCCTTGAGGTGATTCAGTTCGCATTTGCAGCGCTATACAAATCATTCATTCATTTAGCTGCTATGAACGATGGCCCAACAATCCTTTCCCTAACTTAGTCAAGGAAATTATCACCTAGCTAGAGCCCAGGAAGTAGGATTACTTACTCAAAAAGAATTTGTATTTCTTAAGATTGTTAATTTTAACATACCAACATTTGACATCACGCCAAAAGTCCATAAAAAAAAAAAAAAAAACCCCAGGCAGACCAATCATATCAGGGATGGGGGGTCCCCTAGAGAGAATTGGTAAATATATTGATCAAAGAATTGAACCTCTTAACAAGGATTTGCCTTCCTATGTACAAGATTCTGCTGACATTCTGCGAAAATTAAATGATTTGCAGATACATCTGAGAATTCACTGTTGGCAGGAATAGATGTGGAATCACTTTATTCATCCATCCCCCATAAAGTGGGGATACAAGCGGTATCCCAATGGTTGGATGTCAGACACCCTCTTGCGGGTCGCCACAATGAATTCTTAATGGAAGTGCTTGAACTAGTACTCGACAATAACTTTTTCATCTTTGATAATAAATACTACCGCCAAAAACGGGGTGTAGCTATGGGGGCCTCGTGTGTCCCCTCCTACGCCTGCCTGCATTTGGGGTGGTGGGAAAGAGAGGAGGTGTATAATCACCCAGCTTTCCAGGAACATGTGGCACTTTGGGTGCGCTTTATTGACGACGTCCTGGTGGTGTGGAGAGGTACTACAGCTCAATTTGAGTTCTTTATACAAGAACTCAATAACAACACTATAAACATTTTTCTTACATATAAGGTGGATAAAGACAAAATTTAATTTTTGGAATTGATGATTAACAAAGAAAAAACAACACTTGTGACTAACGCCTTTAGAAAACCCACAATCAGAGGGATCCCCATGGGTCAATTTTTAAGGATTTGCAGAAATTGTTCAAAAGCAAAGGATTTTCATAAAGAGAGCAGAGATCTAAGTCAGACATTTAAACAAAGAGGATACCCCAATTCAGTAATTAGACAAGCAAAGACAAAGGCTTGGAAGAAATGAAGGCAAACAATCATGGGCTTAGAACCAGATGTAGAAAAACAAAATAAAAAAAGTATGGATAAAATAGGCTTGGTGACTACTAGGGATGAGCCGAACACCCCCCGGTTCGGTTCGCATCCAGAATATGCGAACAAGCAAAACATTTGTTTGAACACCGTTAAAGTCTATGGGACACGAACGTGAAAAATCAAAAGTGCTAACTTTAAAGGCTTATATGCAAGTTATTGTCATAAAAAGTGTTTGGGGACCCGGGTCCTGCCCCAGGGGACATGTATCAATGCAAAAAAGAAGTTTTAAAAAGGGCTGTTTTTTCGGGAGCAGTGATTTTAATAATGCTTAATGTGAAACAATAAAAGTGAAATATTCCTTTAAATTTCGTACCTGGGGGATGTCTATAGTATGCCTGTAAAGTAGCGCATGTTTCCTGTGTTTAGAACAGTCCGAGAGCAAAATGACATTTCTAAAGGAAAAAAAAGTCATTTAAATGTGCTAGCGCTAGTCCCGGCTATTAATGAATTGTCGGTCCCGACAATACACATAAAAGTCATTGAAAGTCATTGAAAAAAAAAAATGCGTGGGGGTCCCACAAAATTGCATCACCAGGCCCTTCAGGTCTGGTATGGATATTAAGGGGAACTCTGCGCCAAAATTTTAAAAAAAAATGGCGTGGGGTTCCCCCAAAAGTCCACACCAGACCCTTATCCGAGCACGCAACCTGGAAGGCCGCAGGAGAAGAGGGGGGATGAGAGAACGCCCCCCTCCTGAACCGTACCAGGCCACATGCCCTCAACATTGGGAGGGTGCTTTGGGGTAGCCCCCCCCAAAGCATCTTGTCCCCATGTTGATGGGGAGAAGGGCCTCATCCCCACAACCCTTGCCTGGTGGTTGTGGGGGTCTGCTGGCGGGGGGCTTATCGGAATCTGGAAGCCCCCTTTAACAAAGGGGACTCCCAGATCCCGCCCCCCCCGTGTGAAATGGTAATGGGGTACATTGTACTCCTACCATTTCACCCAAAAAAGTGACAAAAAAGGTGAAAAATACACACACACACAGCTTGGCACAAGTCCTTTAATAAAAAAAAAAATTCCAGTGATGTAATCCTACGATCCACGAACAATACAGCCTCCTCCATAGGAGGCGCCCGGCAGAATGATGCGTGTCTCAGGTGACAGTGCTTAAATGATCAAGGGCGGGGCCATCCGTGATGTGGACGGGTGACCCCGCCCCCCTCTGACGCAAGGGGAAATGCCCGGGTTACCCAGTGACATATACGGGTGACCCTGCCCCCTCTGACGCAAGGGGAATACCTGCCCCCCCTCTGACGCAAGGGGAAATGCCGTGGTTACCCAGTGACATGTACAGGTGACCCCACCCCCCTCTGACGCAAGGGGAAATGGCGGGGTTACCAAGTGACATGTATGGGTGACTCCGCCCCCTCTGACGCAACAGGGGTTTCTCGTGACGCGTCAGAGGAGGCGGGGTCACTCGTACATGTCACTGGGTAACTCCGGCATTTCCCCTTGCGCCAGAGGGGGCGGGGTCACCCCTCAACGTCACGGGTGGCCCCGCCCTCGGTTATTTAAGAACTGTCATCCGAGTCACGCGTCATTCTGCCAGGCCCCTCCTTTGGAGGAGGCTGTATCGTTCGTGGATTGTAGAAGGATTACATCGCTGGAATTTTTTTTTTTTATTAAAGGACTTGTGCCAAGCTGTGTGTGTTTTTTTTTTTTTTGTCAATTTTTTGGGTGAAATGGTAGGAGTACAATGCACCCCATTACCATTTCACATGGGGGGGGGCGGGATCTGGGAGTCCCCTTTTTAAAGGGGGCTTCCAGATTCCGATAAGCCCCCCACCCACAGACCCCCACAACCACCGGGCAAGAGTTGTGGGGAAGAGGCCCATCTCCCCATCAACATGGGGACAAGATGTGGCCTGGTACGGTTCAGGGGGGGCGCTCTCTTGTCCCCCCCCCTCTTTTCCTGCGGCCTGCCAGGTTGCGTGCTCGGACAAGGGTCTGATGTGGATTTTTGAGGGAACCCCACGCCATTTTTTTTTTAATTTTTGCGCGGAGTTCCCCTTAAAATCCATACCAGACCTGAAGGGCCTGGTAATGGAATTTTGGGGGACCCCCACGCATTTTTTATTTTTCAATGACTTTTATGTGTATTGTCGGGACCGACAATTCATTAATAGCCGGCACTAGCACTTTTAAATTACTTTTTTTTCCTTTAGAAATGTCATTTTGCTCTCGGACTTTTCTAAGCACGGGAAACATGCGCTACTTTACAGGCATACTATAGACACCCCCCAGGTACGAAATTTAAAGGAACATTTCACTTTTATTATTTCACTTTAAGCATTAATAAAATGCAACGCATGATTATCCATAAGTTGGAGTTGTCTAATAGAAGAGGGGACAGAGATAGGACTTTACTGCAGAAAGAGGCAAAATGGATTTTTCTCCTGAACTCTATGGCCCCTAGGGGGTTAAACAGCGACATGTCCCTGCAATGTTTTCTATAGATACTATAACTATATATATATATATATCTACTTCCTATGTAGATACCCATTTTTCTACATTTATTTTTTACATATATTTTTTATATATATTTTTTACATTCTTTTTATATATTATGTTGGCGTACATATTAGTTTGTGGACTCAGGTTATCTGCATACAAGCATCTAATGAAATACATATAAATCCCCTACCTAGGACTACAATGGGGAACTGTTGATGGTGTGTATATTGGATTGACTACTTATTATCATTGGCCATTGGACTTTGCATAAACATTGCTTGGTCTCCTTCTAATAGCTGAGTCCAATGATAAAGGCATCTGCCATCTATTTTGAACAGATCAGGACATATAATGGTGGACTCAGATATAATCTGGGAGCGGCCTGTACTAGATGGAACTGATAAACCTGATAACTCAGTATTTGAAACAGTTCCGCCTACTTTGAACAGATCTGCACATGTTTCAGTAGACTCGGATGTAATCTGAGTGTGTATGATCTGTACCCGATTTGCTTGACATGCTAATTTGGATGTTAAGCACGTCGGGTAGAATGTCAATGAGATATTATGCAATGGGTCTGCGGAATCGCTTGGGTGCAGGCGATCCTATCGGGGATTTGGGGCTTCAATTAGAATTTAAACAGCCCATGCATGAACTGACGATTGCAGAGGTCTACTTGGGATTGTGTGGAGAACTTACTAACTGACATATCAGCATGGATGTCACACCACTTCCTTAAACTAAATCTCTCTAAAACTGAGCTATTAATATTCCCCCCCTCCATGACTTTTCCATCAAAATCAACAATGCAACTATCAGTCTCTCCCCTCACGCCAGGGTACTCGGTGTAATCCTAGACTCTGATTTGTCATTTCAGCCTCAAATCCAATCGTTGTCAAAAGTTTGTAGAATTCACCTCCGTAACATCTCTAAAATTCACCCCCTTTTAAACAAATGAAACCACCAAGCTCCTCATTCACTCCCTCGTTATCTCTCGCCTCCGTTCTCATTGGCTTACCTCTCCATAGGCTCCTCCCCTCTTCAGTCTATCATGAATGCTGCTGCCAGACTTATCCACCTTACCAACCGCTCAGCGTCTGCCAACCCTCTCCTCCAAACCGTACACTGGTCTCCATTCATTGTCTGCCAACCCTCTCCTCCAATCCCTACACTGGTCTCCATTTAGTGTCTGCCAACCCTCTCCTCCAAACTGTACACTGGTTTCCATTCAGTGTCTGCCAACCCTCTCCTCCAATCCCTACACTGGTCTCCATTCAGTGTCTGCCAACCCTCTCCTCCAATCCCTACACTGGTCTCCATTTAGTGTCCGCCAACCCTCTCCTCCAATCCCTACACTGGTCTCCATTCAGTGTCCGCCAACCCTCTCCTCCAATCCCTACACTGGTCTCCATTCAGTGTCTGCCAACCCTCTCCTCCAAACCGTACACTGGTCTCCATTCAGTGTCTGCCAACCCTCTCCTCCAAACCGTACACTGGTCTCCATTCAGTGTCTGCCAACCCTCTCCTCCAAACCGTACACTGGTCTCCATTCAGTGTCTGCCAACCCTCTCCTCCAAACCATACACTGGTCTCCATTCAGTGTCTGCCAACCCTCTCCTCCAATCCCTACACTGGTCTCCATTCAGTGTCTGCCAACCCTCTCCTCCAAACCGTACACTGGTCTCCATTCAGTGTCTGCCAACCCTCTCCTCCAAACCGTACACTGGTCTCCATTCAGTGTCTGCCAACCCTCTCCTCCAAACCATACACTGGTCTCCATTCAGTGTCTGCCAACCCTCTCCTCCAATCCCTACACTGGTCTCCATTCAGTGTCTGCCAACTCTCTCCTCCAATCCCTACACTGGTCTCCATTCCCTACACTGGTCTCCATTCAGTGTCTGCCTACCCTCCCCTCCAATCCCTACACTGGTCCCCATTCAGTGTCTGCCAACCCTCTCCTCCAATCCTTACACTGGCTCCCAATCACCCAGCGAATTAAATTCAAAATACTAACCACAACATCCAAAGCCATTCACAACTCTGCCCCGAGCTACATCACCAATAATGTCTCCAAATATCACCCAAATAGTCCTCTCTGCTCTTCTCAAGACCTCCTACTCTCAAGCTCTCTCGTCTCCTCCTCTCATGCTCATCTCCAGGATTTCTCCAGAGCTTCTCCCATCCTCTGGAACTCGCTACCTCCACTGGTCCAGCTATCCCCTACTCTTGTTACCTTCAGGCGATCCCTGAAAACTCATTTCTTCAGGAAAGCCTATGACACCTCCAACTAATCTTCTACCACTTACATCAGCTCATTCCCCACAGTTACAACTTTTTGTACCACTTGCCCCACCCTATTAGATTGTAAGCTCTTCTGAGCAGGGCCCTCTTAATCCTCTTGTATTTTATTGTATTGTAACTGTATTGTCTCCCTTTTATATTGTAAAGCACTGTCGGCGCTATATAAATCCTGTATAATAATAATAGTAATAATAATAGTGATTAGGGATTGATGCTGGCTTATAACCAAGGATCCCATTAGCATTGAGCACATAGGAGAAGACAATACAGCATGAAACCCCTATAGGATAACATAGCTAAAATAAAATATCCTACATTAGACTAATACTCCCACACAGTATTCTAGATGCAGATAAAGATTGTCATTTGGTGACTAGCGATGAGCTGTCTGTTCGACTCAAACATTGGCTGTTCACCTGTTCGCCGAATAGCGAACAATTTGGGGTGTTCGTGGCAAATTCAAAAGCTGTGGAACACCCTTTAAAAGTCTATGGGATAAAATCAAAAGTGCTAATTTTAAAGGTTAATATGAAAGTTAGTGTTTGGGGACCCGGGTCCTGCCCCAGGGGACATGTATCAATGCCAAAAAAAAGTTTTAAAAACTGACGTTTTTTTGGGAGCAGTGATTTTAACGATGCTTAAAGTGAAACAATAAAAGTGAAATATTCCTTTAAAATTTCGTACCTGGGGGGTGTCTATAGTATGCCTGTAAAGTGGCGCATGTTTCCCGTGTTTATAACAGTCCGAGAGCAAAATTACATTTCTAAAGGAAAAAAAAGTCATTTAAAAGTACTAGCACTAGTGCCGGCTATTAATGAATTGTCGGTCCCGACACCACACATAAAAGTTCATTGATAAAAATGGCCTTGGATTCCCCCACAGTGCATTACCAGGCCCTTTGGGTCTGGTATGGATATTAAGGGGAACCCCCGAACCAAAATTAAAAAAAAAAAAATGCGTGGGGTCCCCCCAAATTCCCTACCAGGCCCTGACCCCCTGAAGGGTCTGGTATGGATTTTGAGGGGGACCCCCCATGCCATTTTTGGTAATATCCATACCGGACCTAAAGGGCCTGGTATGGAATTGGGGGGGCCCCACGCATTTTTTTTTTTAATTTTGGTTTGGGATTCCCCTTAATATTCATACCAGACCCAAAGGGCCTGGTAATGCACTGTGGGGGAATCCCAGGCCGTTTTTATCAATTAACTTTTATGTGTATTGCAGAGACCTGACAATTCATTAAAAGCCAGCACTAGCGCTAGCACTTTTAAATGACTTTTTTTTTCTTTAGAAATGTCATTTTGCTCTCAGACTGTTCTAAACACGGGAAACATGCGCCACTTTACAGGCATACTATAGACACCCCCCAGGTACGAAATTTAAAGGAATATTTCACTTTTATTATTTCACATTAAACATTATTAAAATCACTGCTCCCAGAAAAACGGCCCTTTTTAAAACTTTTTTTTGCATTGATACATGTCCCCTGGGGCAGGACCCAGGTCCCCAAACACTTTTTAGGACAATATTAGGACATATAACTTGCATATTAACCTTTAAAATTAGCACTTTTGATTATTCATGTTCGTGCCCCATAGACTTTAACGGTGTTCGCATGTTCGAGCAAATTTTTTGCCTGCTCGCATGTTCTGCTGTGAACCGAACCGGGGGGTGTTCGGCCCATCCCTATTGGTGACATATATTGTTTTTTGTGCAGGGCAACACATCACTATGTTTTTAAGCTTGATACTTTATAGTAATTCCACACTAGGGGTGAAGTAATAAATGGGTTAATAACACCTGGTACTCATGTTAGACAATTAGGAGTGTTTTGTGGTTTACTCCCTAGTCTACTCCCTAAGTTCTGATGAAGTTCCGGCTCCTCAGGAACGAAACATGTAAACTTTACACTGGGATGAGCACCCCTGTTTCTCTCCCTACCGTAGCTCAACCCCTTTGATGTTAAGGACCTTATTGACTGCAACCACGATGCATAAGCCTGAAGAAAAATTTCTACCTGGATGAATCCTTTACAAATACCCCCTGAATGACTCCCTATCATTCCCTAAAGGACTTGGGAAAAGAGGATTGGAGACAGGACATTGTACATACTGGCTATACAAAAACTCCCGCAGGAGAACTAGAAAAGCCCTCCCTCGATTGGAATACACTGTGCTAACAGAAAGGAAAATAAGGAAACAACTAATGGAAGAGAAACAGCTTGTTTGAACTTCCAACCAACTGGATACACACATACAGATCAATCCCAATCTTTCTGAGCAATCTCTATATAAATCAACAGATCCGTAAGTAACCGACACTATAAGGTGTATATCTAACTTTACAAACTGGAAATTACCTGCAGGCTGCAGGAATTCTGCTTGTGGTTACATTAAATGTATCTGTGAGGATTGTTCCATTATGTTTCTATGTATCTATGAACATTGTTTCATACCTTGTAATACTCTGAGATTATTGCACAGTGTCTTGCCCAGTTTGTTTTCAATGTGAGGAGAGCGGGAGCCAATATTATATTTACAGATGTACATTGGAATACCAAGGATAACTATCATCTGGCTAGCAATTTTTTATTTGTTTTTTTTTTTTTTTTCTGTGTTGATGTAGCTTAATTTTTTTGATCACACCTCCCGAAATCCATTCGGTGAGTGCTACTATTTTGAACAGGCGGGATTCCCATTCATGCTCTACTTATTGACCATATATCTGCCTGCTGCCTCTACTGACTTTGGACAGTATTTCTGCCGGGACACCTCTGCCTGCTACCTGGACCTGTGCTTTGGCTGTGCTGACAGTATCTCTGCCTGTATGAACTATGGACAGTATTCCTACCTGGATGATTGCTTTTGCTGTCGCTGACCTCATCCCTGCCTGCTGCCTGGACCGATGCTCTCCTCTGTGGACCACTGCACTTCTCAAACCACAGGCAATCTTTTGTTATTTGGTATGTACCTGCTATGTGTTAGAAATATGAAGGGCCTTCAAAAATGTGATCGGTAGTCAGAAAATTATGTGTAATTAACGCTGCTAGAATGCCTGGAGGTGCTACTTGGATGTTGAGCCTTTGTATGTGGCCAGGCTGTGTAAAAGTCTCAAACATGTGGTATTGCCATACTCAGGAGGAGTAGCAGAATGTATGTTGGGGTGTCATTTTTGTTATGTACATGCTATGTGTTAGAAATATCTTATAAAGGGACAACTTTGTGTAAAAAAAAAAAAAATGCATATTCATTTTTTTTTCCACAAACTTCTGGAAAAAAATTAACCATTCAAAAGACTGATCATGCCTCATAGATTATACGTTGGGGTGTTTGCTTTTCAAAATGGGGTCATTTTGTGGACAATTCCATTGTCCTGGTGCTCCAGGGCCTTCAAAAGTGAAATAAGTAGTTAAGAAATGAGATGTGTCATTTATCCTCGTAGAATGCCTGAAGGTGCTACTTCAATGTTGGGCCTCTGTATGTGGTCAGGCTGTGTAAAAGTCTCACACATGTGGTATCGCCGTACTCGGGAGGAGTAGCAGAATGTATTTTGGGGTGTAGTTGCAATTATGCATATGCTGTGTAAGAGAAATAACCTGTTAATCTGACCAGTTTGTGTAAAAAAAATCTTAATTTTCCCGAGAATTAATTTAATTTGGGTTATTTTTACCAAAGATATGTAGCAGTATACATTTTGGCACAAATTTATGAAGAAAAATGACTTATTTGCAAAATTTTACAATAGAAACTAAAAAGTGTTGTTTTATCAAAATTTTCGCAGTTTTTTTTTGCTTATATCGCAAAAAATATAAAACCCAGTGGTGATTAAATACCACCAAAAGAAAGCTCTATTTGTGAGAAGAAAATTATAAAAATTTTGTTTGGATACAGTGTAGCATGACTGAGTAATTGTCATTCAAATTGTGAGAGCGCTAAAAGCTGAAAATTGCTCTGGGCGGGAAGGTGCATAAGTGCCTGGTATTGAAGTGGTTGAATTTATTACCCAATGGGATGCATTGGCTAATGCCCTTATTTAATATGCTCTTAAAGCAAACCCATCTCTCCTCCGTATTCTTTGTTCCTAAGATTTTATCCCAATTTATGCCTTCTAACAAGGTTTGTAGTTTAGGGAAGTTGGCTCTTTTGAAATTCAGTGTCTTTGCATTCCCTATATGTTTCCTATTTGTGTGATTTATACTGAAGCCAATTGACCTGTGATCGCTGTTACCTAAATTGCCCGTATTTCCACATCTGTGATCAGGTCTGTATGATCCAGTAACGCTTTATTTCTAGTTGGTGCATCTACCATCTGACCCATAAAATTGTCCTGCAAGACATTTAGGAACTAGCAAGCCTTAGATGAATGCGTGGCTCCCTCCACCCAGTCTATGTCTAGATAGTTGAAATCCCCCATTATGATAACACTTCCCATCCTTGCTGCTAATCCAATTTGTGATAGGAGATCTGTCTCCACTTCCTCCCTCAGGTTAGGGGGCCTATAGCATACTCCCAGTATTATTTTCCCCTTAGCTTCATCCCTTTGGAGCTCTACCCATAAGGATTCCACCTCCTCTCTAGCTCCCTTAGTGATGTCATCTCTCACATTCACTTGTACATTATTCTAGATATATAGGCATACCCCTCCCCCTTTTTACCCTCTCTATCCTTGAATGTTTGCCAGCCAATCACGAGAGCTGTTGAATCAGGTCTCTGAAATTCCCACAAAATCCAAATCCTCCTCGTTCAACAGTATCTCTAGTTCACCTATCTTGTCCGCCATGCTCCTGGCATTGGTGAACATGCCACATAGTTTAGACCGGTTGCATATTATCCTTTATTGGGTGTTCCAAGATTGCAACTAGGACTTGCTACTATACTTACCTTGGGTTTATGTTTATGTGCTTTGGTCAACCTACCACTAATGCCCCCAATACTACCCTCTGGAATATGTTCCGCGCTGACTATCTCTACCTCTGGACCCTCGCCCCCCCCCCCCAATCGCCTAGTTTACACACACCCAATTCCCACCCCCAAAATTGTCTGTCTACCTCCTCCAACAGTAGTTGTAATTCCCACCTTCTCATCCCAATTCCCCTGATTCCACAAGTCAGCCCCCTCTTTCATGTGCCCTCTGGAATACCTGCTCAGTCTTCAACAAACTATCTTCTGTCAATGACCTTTTCCTCTCCAAATCCCTTAATCTATTTGCCATTACAGAAACCTGGCTCCAGGAATTCGACACTACCTCTCCAGCTGCCCTGTCCCACAGTGGCCTCCTCTGGACTTACTCCACCAGACCCAGTGGAGGAAAAGGAGGTGGCGTCGGACTTCTCCTCTCCCCACAATGCACCTTCCAGGTTATTCCCACACCTCCCTCTCTTTCCCCCTGCTCTTTTGAAGTGCACTGCATTCGTCTTTTCTCTCCAGCTTGTCTGAGGGTCGCAGTCATTTATCGGCCTCCTGGACCAGTGTCACGCTTTCTGGATGACTTCTCTGCATGGCTAGCCTACTTTCTCTCCTCTGAAGTATCTGCCATCATCCTAGGTGACTTTAACATTCCAATCAATGTTAATACTGCAACCACTTCTCAACTGCTCAACCTAACCTCCTCTTTTAACCTAACACAATGGACACAAACCACCACTCACTCCAACGCCAATACTCTTGACCTCCCATAGCTGCACTCGCTGCACCCTCTCTAACACCCCTTTTCCTCTCTCTGATCACAACCTTATCCGTTTCACACTCTCCTTGTCTCCTACCTCCCATGCTGCCAACCTACAAACCACTACCCGCAGAAACCTTTGCTTCTTCATTCTGCTACTGATGGCCTTTACGACAAAATCGCACCCCTGTCCTGCCCAGGCCTAACCACTTCCATCTACAAAAACACGCTGTCATCCTCCCTAGATGTACTTGCTCCTCTTTCTACATGCAGAACCAGGCCCCATCTGCCACAACCCTGTCTTGAACGAGCATGGCGTAAATTTAAGTCCCTGCAAGACTTTACCCTCTACAAATCTGCCCTTCTCAAATACAGCGCCTACCTCCGCACTGCTAAACAAACCTATTAAAACACTCTAATCAAAACCCTCCCATCCCAACCTCGTCAACTCTTTTTCTACCCTTAATTACCTACTTCACCCCCCACTGTCCCCACCCACCAACTTGCTTACCGCTCAACAGATTGCCAAACATTTTAAAAGCAAAATCGACACAATTCGCAAGGAGATATCCAGCATTCAATTTCCTCCCCTACCCAACACATCAGGTCCAACACCACACTTAATACTCTCCTTCTTCTGCCCAGTTACCACCGATGACGTTGATAAACTCCTCTCCATGGCCCACCTCACCACCTGTCCCCTGGACTCTGTCCCCTCACAATTAATGCGATCACCTTCCCACTCTATCCTAAACCCACATCTTTAACCTCTCCCTCTCCTCTGGCACCTTTCCTTACCCGCTTAAACACGCACTGATTACCCCCATACTTAAAAAAACCCTCACTAGACCCCACCTGTTTGAATAACTTAAGATCCATCTCCCTGCTCCCATTTGCCTCCAAGCTCATCGAATGCCTTGTCCATGACCGAAAGAGTCGCTACCTCACAGACAACAACCTTCTCGACCCCCTACAGTCTGGCTTCCCTCCACAACATTCCACTGAAACTGCCCTACTAAAACTCCCCAATGACCTACTAACTGCTAAAACCAATGGCCATTACTCCATACTCATACTCTTAGACCTCTCTGCTGCTTTCGACACAGTTGACCACCTGCTCATCCTCAGCAAACTCCACTCCCTTGGCCTCTGTGATTCTGCTTTATCCTGGTTCTCCTCCTACCTATTTCAGTGTCACTTACACCATCTCCTCCGCTCCTCTTCCTCTCTCTGTTGGGGTACCCCAAGGCTCCGTCCTTAGGCCCCTCCTATTCTTGCTCTATACCTCTTCCCTGGGCCAGTTGATGACTTCCCATGGCTTCCAATACCACCTCTACACCGATGACACACAGATCTATCTCTCCACTCCTCAACTCACCCCCTCGATCTCCTCACGGATCTCAAACTTACTGAATGACATATCGGTATGGATGTCAGACTACTTTCTCAAACTCAATCTTTCTAAAACTGAGCTTGTTATATTTCACCCTTCCCGGTCCCCCCCCCCCCCATGACTTTACCATTAAGATCAACAGCACAACCATTAGTCCCTCCACACATGCCAGGGTGCTGGGTGTAATCCTTGACTCTGGCCTCTCCTTCAGCCCCCACATCCAATCATTGGCTAAATCCTGCCGCCTTAACCTCCGCAACATCTCCAGAATTTGACCCTTCCTGACTAATGACACCACAAAGCAACTTATTCACTCCTTGATTATTTCCTGCCTTGACTACTGCAATTCTCTCCTTAATGGCCGACCCTTATGCAGGCTTCTCCCCCCTTCAGTCTATTATGAATGCTGCTGCTAGACTAATACACCTCACTAATCGATCCGTGACTGCCGCCCCTCTCTGCCAATCCCTTCACTGGCTTCCCCACCCCCACCGTATTAAATTCAAAATACTAACCACAACATACAAGGCCATCCACAACATCACCCCCATCTACATCACCAACCTCATCTGCAGATATTGCCCTAATCGTCCCCTCCGCTCCTCCCAGGACCTCCTGCTCTCTAGCTCCCTTGTTATGCCCTCTCATGCTCACCTTCAGGACTTCTCCAGAGCCTCTCCCATCCTCTGGAACTCCCTGCCCCGGTATATCTGATCAGCCCCTAACCTGCCCACCTTTAGGAGAAACCTGAAAACTCACTTATTCAGGGAAGCCTATCCCACGCCCACCTAACAACTGTCCCCGAGCCACCCCCATCAAATCATTCCCCGCATCTATTACCTTTTGTACCACCTCCCCCTCCCTTTTAGAATGTAAGCTCTACGAGTCGGGCCCTCCTGTCCCCTCTGTATTGAACGGTACTGTAATTTGTGCTGTCCCCCATCTATATTATAAAGCGCTGTGAGTCCGGTGTGGTTGTATGGTGAGTCGGGTTAGGCAGACCTGACTGGGGTTCTCGGTCACCATGTGCCCCTAATAGACACAGGATGACTTAGACATAGGAGGGTCTGAGGGAGCTGGACAAGAAATTTTCCAGTGCTCTCTAAGGTAAGCTGGGTTCCACAAGCCCCCCGCCCAAAATGACTCCCATCACATCTGCAGTGTCTGACCATCTCCTGTACTATGTCTGAAGTCTCTGATCATCTCCTGTACTATCTCTGAAGTCTCTGATCATCTCCTGTACTATGTCTGCAGTCTCTGATCTTCTCCTGTACTATGTCTGCAGTCTCTGATCATCTCCTGTACTATATCTGCAGTCTCTGATCATCTCCTGTACTATGTCTGCAGTGTCTGATCATCTCCTGTACTATGTCTGCAGTGTCTGATCATCTCCTGTACTATGTCAGCAGCCTCTAACCGTCTCCTGTAGTATGTCAGCAGCCTCTGACCGTCTCCTGTAGTATGCCCACAATCTCCAACTGACCCAAGAAAAAAAAAAAACCCAGCTCCGCTCTCAAGCGTGGCCACACACCGACTGTATTGTAAGCCGAGGTGACATTTCCTAAATAGGTGTAGCAAAGTCCCAGGCCTCCTTCGGTCTAATGAGAACCTCCAGGGCAAGAGATAGCTGACATCCTTCTGTATATGGTGGGTTGCATGGCATAGTGGGTGTAACGCAAGGTAGATTGGGCACCAGACACTTCTTGAATGCAAAAGAGATTTTATTTCTCTTAACAGAACTTTGGGAGAGAGGGTTAGGGCCAGGACACCCTTAGGTAGTTGCAAGATTCATTGGCAGACTCCGAGACTTGTACAGGAGAACAGTCATGCAGGGAAAGGCATCCAGCAAGACGTCACATCTGCATGTGTAGGAAGGCTGTCTCCTATGGCAACAGTCTTTAACCGTTCCTAACACAAAGTGTAACAGTTCCTTCACTTCCACTACAATCACTTCTTGTAGTTCTTCAGCACACTGAGCTCCCGGTCTCTCTCACTAGTAGGGATGGGCTGACTGTTCAAGTCGAACATGAGTTCGACTCGAACATCGCCTGTTCGATCGTTCGCCGAAGATCGAACATTATGGGCCGTTCGTGCCAAATTTCGAGCAGCGCATCACGGCCCATAATGCACTTCACTTCTGTCATCACAGTGGTTTGCTGGCTGATGATTGGCCAAGCATGCACTATGACCCGCATGCTTTGGCCAATCATAGCGCCGTAAGCAAACAGAGTCATAATTGGCCAAAGGTAGGGTGCCTTTGGCCAATTATGGCTCAGGGGGTTAAGTACACCCCCCACACTATATAAGGCCACCTGCACGTCGGCTCTGTGTAGTGTGTTGCTGGTGTTATAGAGAGATAGAGAGAGTGTGTCATTTCATTTACTTTGAGCAGGCAGTTTATTCAGTTAGCTAGATCTCACTGCAGAACGTTCCTGGTGTACTGTTGCCAAAATTCAGGCAGGCAGGCGCTGCAGTGTATTATATATATATATATTATATATACACATCCCGGCTCTGTGTGTGTATGTATGTGTGTATATATATATATATATATATATATATATATATATATATATATACATACACTGTATACAGTTTAGCTTCATCTCACTGCAGACCGTTCATGCTGTACTGTTTCTAATATACTTCAGGCAGGCAGTTGATCCAGTTTAGCTAGATCTCAGTGCAGACCGTTCCTGGTGTACTGTTGCTAAAATACTTCAGGCAGGCAGGCGATACAGTTAGCTGCAGTGTATTTAGTATATATATACACATCCCGGCTGTGTGTGTGTGTATGTATATGTGTATATATATATATATAGTCAGTTATATATATAGTCAGTTAGCTGCAGTGTGTATATATGTATATGTATATGTATATATATATATATATATATATATATATATATATATATATATATATATATATATATATATATATATATATATGAGACACACACACACTATTGTGTGTCACTAGTATCAGATTATTACTTTAATCTCTTCAACTCCAAATCAACCCCAAAGCTGTTGCTAATTATTTTTTTCTTCGGGCCTACAGTTACCTTGCTTCCAGTGTCCATCCTGGGGGTATTCATCACTCGTTCAATTGAAACACTGGCTCCAACACTTAGTCCTTTTTTTCTCTTTCCAAGTTTTATTCAGTAACATCACACGCAATAGAAAGACAGAGGGGGGAAAAAGGGATTCAGGTACCTTGGACGTTGCAGTCGAAGATAATATCTACATCCAGCGAATAACTCTTCCAAAGCTGGATTCAGCAATCACCGGATAGGCCCCTCTCACTGACCTAGCAGCCGATGCGATGCTCGAGGACGGTCTCTGCCACAGACCTTACGATTCTAGGTGAACAAATTGTGGATGATCTAAACGGTCTCTGCCACAGACTGTACAGTTTTAAAAGAACTGACTATGGTACTAATCCAAGATGCGTCTCCGACTGAGTTCCCAGGCTCTTCTCAAGATACCAGCCTTATGCTCGGTCCTCTCCTGAAGAGTCCTCCCCTGGTCACTGCAGTCCCTTGCTTCTTCCCGCAGGCCTGACAGCAAAGAGACCATCATGCCGACCTATAGGCCACTAAGACCCTGATCCTTCCTTTAGTAGCTAGGCCTTAGATCTGCCAAGCTCAAGGAAGAACTTTAAGGATTCGTAGTCTCCCAGGCCAGGAGGGCCATGAGGTGGGGAGCGCCGACCCACCCCCCAAGCCTGGGGGGTCAGGAAGCGCGGACCAACCAATAGCAAAAAGCCCCTGAAAGATGGCGTCTGTGCCTTAAATAACCCTACCCATAAATGTCCGGTGTGTGAACCACTCCCACCGAAAAGCCTCTGAGCAACGAGTAGTCAATGTGTCTGACCAGACTGTATTTACCAATCCACCAATGACGACAGCACCACCCATGGTTAGATGGAAATCTGCACAGTCCAGCCAATCTGGCACAGAAACCATTAAATTTAGGCAATAATAAGTTGAGTCAAAACTGCAGCTGCAACTAATTTAAGTTTCAAAAGAATAGCCAAGCCTATACCTGACAGTAGGCCATTCCTGGAGTACGTGTTCAAAGACACTTTCAGGCAGATGACTCAGTGAGGTGCAATTCATAAAATATATATCCACTGCATTGTAGTCCAGCCAAGCCTATACCTGACAGTAGGCCATTCCTGGAGTACGTGTTCAGACACTATCAGGCAGGTGACTCATTGAGCTGCAGTTCAATATATATATATATATATATATATATATATATATATATACATACATACAGGCTTTTGTATATATAGTCTAGCCAAGCCTACACCTGACTGTAGGCCATTCCTGGTGTACTCTTTTTAGTAATCTTCAGGCGTTGTTTTGCTAATCTAATTGTACAGTATGCCTGGAAGGCCACCAAGGAGAGGCAGATGCTCACAGGCCTGTAAAAGAGGGCAAGCAAGCTTTGTGTCTACAGCCAACAGTGCTGGTCGTGGACACAGTGCATCCTCAGCATGTGGCCATGGGGCACGCTTGTCCTTTTTTTCGGCAGCTGGCCGTGTTGAGCCACAATATGCAGAAGAGTTGGTAGAGTGGATGACCAAGCCGCCCCCATCCTCCTCATCCTCTGTCACCCAGGCTCAGGGTACTTTGTCTGCCAATGCAGCTGCCAAAGCGGCCTCTTCCATCGGCTCAATGTCAGTCACTTCTTCCCTAGCCCCACCATCATGCCCTGAGGAGTCCCCGAACTGTTCGACCACAGTGTAGAGTACATTCTGCTGGAGGATGTGCAGCGTTTTGAAGGCTCTGATGATGGTACCCAAGTTGAGGATGAAGGCAGTAACATGAGCCCAGAGAGAGGGGGTGCCCAAGAAGGACAAGAAACTGGCAGTCATGTTCCCTCAGCTGCAGTATACTGCCAGGTTTGCTCCAGTGGCGAGGAGGGAGGGGGTGATGAGGTCACTGACTCTACGTGGGTGCCAGATAGAAGAGAGGAGGAGGCACATCTCCAACGAGGTAAGATGCCCTCCAAGGGCCAGCTTAAGGGTAAGCAACCGACTGCATCACACCGCAGAGCTCCGCATGCGCAGGGCGCTGCTGACTCCACAAGTTTTTCCAAAAGTTCTTTGGTGTGGGCCTTTTTTTGAGACGTGTGCAGCAGATCGCACCATTGCTGTTTGCAACATATGTCTGAAGCGTATCAAGTGTGGCCAAAACAGCAGCCGCTTGGGCACAACATGCTTGACCAGACATATGTCGAGCTCCCATGCAGTCCGTTGGCAACAGTACTTAAAAGACCCACACCAAAGAACAAGGCGGACCTCTCCTTGCTCCTCATCAGCTGGGATCTCCAACCCCACTATACCTTCAGTCCTCTCAGAGACCTGCACTAAGAGGAAATGAAGGTGTAGAATTAGGTGTCCCAAGCACTTGCGGGCAATCTGCTAGCGGTACACCAACATCTGATTGTAGCAGGCAAATTTCCCTACCCCAGTTGCTAGACCAGCGAAAGAAATTTGGTCCCAGCCATTGTTGTGGAATCTCATATTAGCCAATGTATTTCATATATATTGATTTGCATATATTTTATTTATTATTATTATTATTATTATTATTCATATTATTATATAGTAGTGGTTTTATCAATATTATTATTCAATAAGTAAAGCAACAATTATTAATCTTTAATAATGTATACTGTGTTTTCCATAGATTTAGAAAGTCTTCATTTATAAGTGTTGAACTTTAAATGACCTCTGCTTTATGACAAGTACTTGTACACAGGTGTTCTCGAAAATGTATTAAGATAGTTTACTGGGTGAAAGTTCATTAAAATAGATTCAAGTAATATAGAATTGTCTCAAGTCTGAAATGCATATAAATCAGACAGATAAAGATATGAAAACAGGTGGTTTAGAAATAATTAAAGTTATGTACAGTACATTAAATTAAGTTTGACAAGGTCAAACAAAGGTCTGCTTGTGCCCTCATTAAAACTGTTAAAATACATACATATAGTGAGACATATAACACATCTGGTGGGGTTATTGAAAGTTCATTTTCCCAAATGTCATAAATCTGTCATCCTTGAAGCTAGTTAAAGCTTATCAAGATAAAGAGAGTTTGATAACACAGCTGGGTGCCAGACTGTCTCTATACAGGTGTTTTTAATTGGACAAAAACAGTTATAAATCACTTTAATGAACATATAGGAATTTTGGGAATAATTAAGTTTATCTGGTTGTAGAACAGGTGTCAGATTTATGGTTGGTTACTTTGACGTAGATCTTAGTGACCAATCATATGTAAGACAGATAGTTGAGATAAGACTTGTAAAAGAGTATATAAATGCAAGCTCTGCAATTGTTAGACAGACAAGTCAGATAGGAGCTCATAAGGCTGAACTCTGTGTATGCTGCCCTATTGCACGGGTCATAGAGGTCAGAACCAATGGGCAAGTATCTGTCCTAACTTGTCCCCTCGGACAAGTCAGATAGGAGCTCATAAGGCTGAACTCTGTGTATGCTGCCCTATTGCACGGGTCATAGAGGTCAGAACCAATGGGCAAGTATGTGTCCATAACTTGTCTCCTCGTACGAGTCAGAGAAGACTTCTTAACTTGTTCCAGAATGTGGTCTCAGGTGAATTTCCCTCAAGAACTTGGTCGAGCTGGAACCCAGAACTCTGTGAGGGGACCAGACCACAGGCAGATCGGCTGGTCCCTATCAGGTGAGAGGTTCCCAAGAATTGGCAGAAAAGACTCATTCTGGTTCAAGGTGAGAACAATTCACAATTGTTTAAATTTGGTTAGAGGATAAGAATATTTATATCTAATATGCTTGCATTGTAAGAAACTGTATAAATTAGATCTGTATCTTGTAATACTTTGAACATAAACCTGTATGTTATCAGCTGTTAATAAACCTGCATTGCTGAAGTTCTGCCTGGTTCGATACTTTACTATTCTACTTCACCATCCACATGTTCAGCGGCTGAATGCTAGTTTGGCTAAATTGCTAGCACTTCAACTGCTGCCTTTTCAGCTGGTAGACTCTGCCCCCTTTCGAGAATTTGTGGAATGTGCGGTACCTTGGTGGCAGGTTCCCAAAAGCCAATTTTTTTTCTCAGAAGGCCATTCCGGCTCTCTACCAAAATGTGGAAGGCAATGTCTTGGCCTTGTTGGACAGGGTAGTCAGCGGTAAGGTGCATATTACAGCTGTCTAGCAGGCATGGACAGGGACATTACCTTTCTTTCACGGCGCACTGGGTAACCCCTGCTGGCAGCTGGGAAGGATGCAGGACAAGGTGCAGTAGTGTTGGAGGTTGTTCCGCCACCACGCCTCCAAAATGCTGATAGTGGTGATTCTGCCACACCTCTCTCCTCCACCCCCTCCTCTTCTTCTTTCTCTATGGCCTCTTCCTGTGCAGATTTGTCCTCTGAACCAGCGGTGCTCTATAGGCGTTCTAGGGTCTACGCAAGTATGCAGGCCAAAAGATGCCATGCGGTGCTTGAGCTGGTGTGCTTAGGGGACAGGAGCCTCACTGGGGCAGAGATTCTGTCAGCTCTGCAGGGACAGGCTCAGAGGTGGTTGACGCCACGCCAGCTTCAGCCAGGAATGGTGGTTTGCGCCAATGGCACCAACCTCCTCTCTGCCCTCCGTCAGGGACACTTCACCCATGTTCCCTTTTTGGCTCACATTCTTAATTTGGTGGCGCAGTGGTTCTTGTGCAGGTACCCGGGCTTACAGGATCTCCTGAGGCAGGCCAGAAAAGTCTGGGCATTTTTGCTGGTCATATAATGCCAGTGCTCGGCTGGCTGACCTCCAAATAGAATGCTGCTCAAGAACCGCCTCACCTGTGACATGCCCACCAGGTGGAACTCAACGTTGGCAATACTGCAGCGGCTGCACATGCAGCAGAGGGCCATCAATGACTACCTGTGCGAGTATGTCACCAGGACAGGGTCTGGGGAGCTTGGCTTTTTTTCGCTACGGCAGTGGCTCATGATCAAGGATGCATGCACTGTCCTGTCACCATTTGAGGAGGCCACGAGGATGGTGAGCAGTGACAGTGCATGCATCAGTGATACTGTCCCTCTTGTCTACCTGTTGGAGAACACGCTGTGTGGAATAATGGACAGGGCACTTGAGGCAGAACAGAGGAAGGAAGAGGAGGACTTCCCTCTCAAGGCCCCCTTTATCCAGACAGCATTCCTGCAGGCCCATCTATCACACAGGAAGAGGAGGAGGAGAAGGAGGAGGATTGTGTCAGCATGGAGGTGGAGCCTGGCACTCAGCATCAGCAGCAGTCTTCAAGGGATCGTTTTCAGGCCCTAGAAACCCATGAACTTGTACGTGGCTGGCAGGAGGTGGCTGCGGATCAGGTCATCCTTAGTGACCCAGAGGACTCTGGACCGAATACCTCAGCAAACCTACACTGCATGGCCTCCCTAATCCTGCAAACTCTGTGAAAGGACCCTCGGATTTGTGGTATCAAGGAGAGGGATCAGTACTGGCTGGCAACCCTTCTTGATCCACGTTACAAGGGTAAGGTGGCGGAACTTATCCAACCATCTCAGAGGGAGCAGGAAACATCTTCGGGAGGCTTGCAGAAAGGTTTGTGCAATGCGTTTCCAGAACCTGGGAGGTTACAATTTCCTGGTCCTCCTGGACAACGTGTTGCTGAGGCTTCGGTCAGTCACAGAAGGAGCAGTGGAGAGGGTGGCCGTCTGACCGATGCGTTCAGACAATTTTTTATTACGCAGCCCCAAGGTCTGATCAGTTCCAGCAACCATCGCCACCATCTGTTGTACTTGATGCAGGAATACCTAGGAGCAAGATCAGACTTGGAGAACATTCCAACCGAAAATCCACTGGGTTACTGGGTCTTGAGGATGGATCACTGGCCAGAGCTTGCACAGTATGCAATTGAGCTACTGGCCTGTCCTGCATCCAGCGTTCTTTTGGAGCGCACATTCAGTGCCGCTGGAGGCTTTGTAACCAATCACAGAGTGCGCCTGTCCACCGACTCGGTTGATCGGCTCACCTTCATAAAAATGAATCAATCAGTCTTGGATCACCAGCTACCAAGCACCTGATGCTGATGTAACCGACTAATTTTTTTATGAATGTGAGATCCCTTAAAGACTGCCTATGCTGATGCTGAGTGACTATCCTGTTATGCTGAGTGACTATCCTATTCCTCCTCAATGTTCATGTTGATAGCTTCTAAGAACATTTTTGGTTCTGGGCACCACCACCAGTGGATAAGGCCCAATTTTTCTGCCTGTTTAACAGGGGCGTGTAATTACAATTTTTGCTGTAATATTTGCAGCAGGGCTCGTTCCTGCGCTCAACAAGAGTATCTGTGAGGGGTTGCAGTTTTGTGGCACCACCACCACTGCCTAAGGCCCAATTTTTCTGCCCCTGTTTAACAGGGGCAAGTAATTACAATTTTTGATCTACTATTTCACAGCAGGGCCCATTCCTGCGCCCACCAAGAGTAACTGTAAAGGCTTACAGTGTTGTGGCACCACCACCACACCACCAAAGGCCCAATATTTCTGCCCTTGTTCAACAGGGGCATGTAATTACAATTCTTGATATAATATTTCACAGCAGGGCCCATTCCAGCACCCAGCAAGAGAACTGTGAGGGCTTACAGTGTTCTGGTACCACCAACACCTAAGGCCCAATTTTCCGCAGAGTGTATAGGGAAAACCGTATAGTATATAAAGGCGGTCGCCTATTTTTAAAAATCCGACTTACAAACGACTCCTACTTACAAACGGAGGGAGACAACAGGATGTGAGAGGAAATCTACCCATAGGAAGGGAAATTGTATCCTGTAAGAGTTAATATGGGAAAAAGGTGTCTCCTCCACTGATTTATCACCAATCCTTGTTTCCCTTAAAAACCCAAAATTTTCAAAAACCAATTGTCATTGGGACAGAAAGTGACATGAAATCTTCTCAACAGGTGCACAGACAGCAACACAAATGTTCCCTATGTTTTCCAAAAAGCTTTAAAATATATTTTTTGGCTGGAGCTACACTTACAAAATGTATCTGTTCCAAATTACAATCAGACTCTACTTAACAACAAACCTACAGTCCCTGTCTTGTTTGCACCGCCTGTATACTGCTGTTCAGAGTATATAGGGCCTGGTGGCTCCACACCTTTCCTTATTTTAATTTAGGTGCGGGGTTCCCCTTAATATCCATACAAGACCCAAAGGGCCTGGTAATGGACTGGGGGGTACCCATGCCGTTTGTCTCACTGATTTTCATCCATATTGCCAGGACCCGACATTACATTAAAGCCTCAATCAGTTTTAAATGACTTTTTTTCCTTTAAAAATGACATTTTGTGCAGGGACTGTTCTAAGCACGGGAAGCACGCGCCACTTTACAGGCATACTATAGACACCCCCCAGGTACGATATTTAAAGGAATATTTCACTTTTATTTTTTCACTTTAAGCATCATTAAAATCACTGCTCCCGAAAAAACGTCTGTTTTTAAAACTTTCTTTTCCATTGATAAATGTCCCCTGGGGCAGGACCCGGGTCCCCAAACCCTTTTTAGGACAATAACTTGCATATTAGCCTTTAAAATTTGCACTTTTTCATTTCTCACGTTCGAGTCCCATTGACTTATGTAAATAAAGTGTAGCGCTATGTGTAAAAAAACATAAAAATTGAATTCAAGCTATCTTACGATAGTAAGGTAAATAGAAAATATTATAGAAAATTGAATGACATGTGACCTGAAAAAGAAATAGCATACAAAGCATAATAACAATACACCTGTGAATAGTGAAAAAACCAGACCAAAAAATTCATATATATATATATAAAAAATCCGTGAATAAAGTCCATATATGTTAATAAAAAGTGTTCTTGAAAAAAGTGATTTTAAAATCAAAAACCACCACCAACAGTCTTTGAGGATTAGCTGATGAAGACAACAACGGAGTGTCACTGATGGATGAAACGATAAAGCACCAAATCCAATGTGACATCTAAGTGTGTGCCAAAGCCATCACCATAGCATCTGAGGAGGCTTACCAGAAATAGAGGACTTGAAAAAGACATATGCCTTACAAGTCACAAAAAGCTTGTATAGCCGCCAAGGCTAGCAGGACAAACATCGGATATCCACAACTTCAATTAAGGAGGAAAGGGGGTCTGTCAGCAGCCTCAATCGTCCCGACGTGTGAACAGGCCAACCGGATGTTTATTTGGAACCATGAGAGAAAGAAGACTCACATGGCATAATATCGTTTTTAAAAGGCATACATTTATTAAAAGTAATAAAAAAGGAACACTCACATGGTATAAAGATGTAACAGCTTAAATGGTATCAGAAGCGGTGATCATAGGGGGTCCACCCAACATGTTTCGGCTCATTAGCCTTCATCTGGACACACTTAGATGTCACATTGGATTTGGTGCTTTATCGTTTCATCCATCAGTGACACTCCGTTGTTGTCTTCATCAGCTAATCCTCAGAGACTGTTGGTGGTTTTTGATTTTAAAATCACTTTTTTCAAGAACACTTTTTATTAACATATATGGACTTTATTCACAGATTTTTTATATATATATATATGAATTTTTTGGTCTGGTTTTTTCACTATTCACAGGTGTATTGTTATTATGCTTTGTATGCTATTTCTTTTTCAGGTCACATGTCATTCAATTTTCTATAATATTTTCTATTTACCTTACTATCGTAAGATAGCTTGAATTCAATTTTTATGTTTTTTTACACATAGCGCTACACTTTATTTACATTTGTTGATTTTTTACTTCTGTGTCTCAGAGGCGTGTTAGCCGCTTATTGTGCAATTATCTCTCTTAACATTATCGGAGCAGCGCTGTACTCACTCCTTATCCATTTCGAGTCCCATTGACTTTAATGGTGTTTGAATGTTCGTGTGAACTTTCGGTCCGTTCACTGGTTCTGGATGCGAACTGAACCGGGAGGGGTTGTTCGGCCCATCCCTACTCACTAGACTAGATGATTCACTGCCACTGAATCCCTTGAGCTCCTCCAATCTTCACGGTGGTATCTTCCTCAAGCGTCACCCCCGCTGGCCTGCTCGGTCTCTGGCTTGACACACAAGGCTGCTCGGCAAGTGTCACTTTTGCTGGCTGGGTCCCTGACTTGATACCGATGAAGTTTCCCGATTCTTCACCAGAATCTGACCTTGCATTGCCCTTCTCATATCTAATGCCACCAAGTACCCGGCCACTTAGCGGCAAAAGAGAGAAGTGCAGCATTTACAGACATAGTGAAATCAATTGATTCTCAACAATTAGCCAAGGCAGCTATACCTGGCATGTAAATTTAGGAGCAACTCTGCCTAAACACCAGGGTGCTACATAGGTAAGTAGCAGGACCACCCGGCGACATCACAAGGGGCACCGCCCCCTTGTGATGCTATGACCATTGCATGCTGGGGGGGTGTCCCTGAATGGCAGTTTGGAAATGTGGTCACCCTAGCCACTCACCAGGCTAACACAGTTAGCAGGAGCCACTCAACTACAGCATGGATCTGCGGTCCGGTCTATGCACAGAACAGCAGTGGAAGGCCCGAAAGGCCAGAGCCGGCCTTGAACTATCTGCTAAAGGTGAGGTTGAGTCTTAAAGTGGAGTTCCACCCACTTTTACAACTCTTCAGCATCCCTCACTAAACTGTGCACTGTAAACGAATTGGATATTTACAAAAAAAAATTCTCAGCACCTACAGTATATTTGCTGTATTCATTTTTCACGTCCTCCTCCCTGGCCGCGGCCCATCGCATCATTTCCTGTTTGCAATGCCTTCTGGGAAGGGGCGGCAACTTCCTCTGACACTGCCGTTGCTATGGAAACCTGACCTGAAACCCATTACACTGCTTGTGCTGCACTGAGCATGTGCGAGATCTGCAAGGTTGAGATCCAGGAAGAAATACAGTCTGGCTTCAGATGCCCACACTTAAGATGGCCACGGCCTGCTGTAAGTTTATAAAATAACAAACTACTGCCATAAACTAACAAAACAGACCTTAATTTACAGACTAACTTTACTAGAATATATTAAGCTTGTGTATTATAGGGGTATTTTTATTTAAAAAGTATAATTTCAGCCGGAACACCACTTTAAGCTGGTGAATCCCCTGCAAAGACAAGTAACATTGGGGAAAAGAGCTGGAAGTCTGCCTCGGCCTGCAGCCAGGTCACTTGTAAGTACTGACCAGCAGGAGCCAGACGCTGTCCCTGAAATGCCGGCTGTGCCCATGCATTCTGTTGACCCTACCTGCAAGGAACCAGTGCAGGAGGGGGTGCGACTCCTCCTTAGGTGAGCCAGAGGGGAATGGCAGTTTAGCAGCTCAGAGGAGGAGTGGGAGTAAGGAGAGTCCTGGAAAAATGTGTAAGTGCTGTCTGAGGTGATGGATGTGTCAGGTTCATTTGAAGAGACCGAAGGATCTGTGCAGGCTCCTGTCTGTGTGAGTTGGAAAATCCACAACAGACCCTCCACCACCCAGACCAGAGCAGCTCTTTACAGGCAGTGGGTAGTGAGGTCACCTAAAGCCTGCGTTCTCCCTGGGAAAAGAGAGCCTCGGGAACTGCCAAGGTTTTCAAGGTTCCAGTGCGAGGTATAGCAGAGAACAGCTCTGCAGTGGGGTATGGACAACCCCTATGTCCCTCCCAACATCATGGACATCATCGAAGACTCCTGGGGAGAGTGGAGGATGACATGACATGGACCGCATAGTGACCAAGCCGGTTTCAGGACATTCAGCAGGAATGGCGGCTGGGAAGAGCCACCTACAAAGACAGGGTGGTGGTTGCTAAAGCTGGATAGCCCACCAAAAACCACTCTGTCGCTCTCAGAGAAGCTGATGGCAACCTGAAGAGACTGTCCAACCCTCAGTACTACCTGTGAAGGGACTGATGTGAATGGTTCAGCTCACAGGTAACAAACATGGACAGCAAGGAGAAGATTGTCACCTCTGTTGTACTCTTCTTTTTTTTTTTTTTGGACTAGGCCGCCCTATTCCTAACACCCTGACCAGTTCCAGATGGATGTCTTGTTCCTGCTGAAGAACTTGTTGGAAGAACAGCAAGTTGCGTATGTACTGTGACTATATATGTATTATTTGAAGGGGTTTTAAAGGTACTTCAGGTATGTGACAGACCACCCAAAGGTTAATATTGGAGACCACCGAAGACCGTGAGACACTTTCAAATGAACACGAGATACAAGCAGTAAGTTCAAAGAAAATGCCTACTTTATTGGGTGTGTATACAGCTTATATTTGGTTCAGCTTACCAATCACAATAGGGGAGGGGGAGTAGTTAGTAAAGGAATATTAATGATATCATGTATAGTTAAACAATTCAGCAATATATGGTTATACAGGTTTATAACCCCTAAAAACATAGTCAACATAAGGTTACAAAAGGTGAATAAGCCATCTGGCCATGACTAAGTCATGCATCCTGTCCCATGGCCTAAAAGAACAAGGAAAGCCAGACTAGACCACAATTATATATAGAGTATGAATGCTTGGGCAAGCATATTTTCTTGTGTGTGCTTGCAAAATGCAGTTACAAGTTGGAAATACAGAATAAGCTAGAATATAAAGTCTGAGACTGAATTAAAGCTATATGACCCTCTCTGGGCAAGATGGAGTCACATTGGTTTGGTCATATTACTACAATCCCCTCTTTAAGTCATGAAGGTGACTTACTTCTTCTCATTGTGACATACTCATCTTGGTGACCATAATAAGAGTTGAGGTACATCTTATTAGCAGCAGCTGGGTCGGGAGGTCGAGTACCTCGGGAAATCATGCATATAACAAACCTAAAGCAGGCATACAGAAGTAATGCCATAAGCAAAATCAGCAAAACAAACATAGCAATATCCTTGATCCAGGAAAAAACTCCACCGAAACCAAACCCTCCCACATTACCCAGGGGGTTCCAAGTCTTAGTAAGGTCCCTTGCTTCAACCTGTAATTTGTCAACCTCTTTCCTGTGCTGAGCAATTCTGTCAAAATAATCAGGCACCTCTATACTGGTATTGTGTATCCAGGTGCAACACCCATAATCCTTTGTTACCTCGCATAACCCTGTAAGGGCTGCCTTCATGCTTTCGATGGCCAAGTCATGGAGCTCTAGCTGCTTTCTCATTGCCATAGTTTCTAAGTTAAGGTTGGTAATGTCAGCAGAATTGTTATCTAGTATCTCATCCAAAATACCAGAGTAATTATTTAGCCTTTTCATCATGTCAATACCCTATCCGGTTCCTGAACCATGCCCAGGCCATATCCTTTTCCAGAAATAATGACCTGGCATAATGGTGTTCGAGGGGGTATCTAGCATTAACACCAGCCTTGAGCAAGTGATTTCCCTCATTGTCTCAAAGAATTCCCATTATCGGGACTAATGAGGCTAAGTAACATCATGCCTGGGGATCACTAGGAGGAATCCATGGATGACATGTCTTTCTGCAACAAATGTAGGTGCTGTTGCGCAAGACTAGTGGCTGTCTGCTAAGGACTTGTTGGGTGCCTTCAGAGAATCCTGCAAGGGCAAGCTGTGAGAGTAGTTTTGCAATCTCAGTATGGGGTTCAGAGGTACTTATGAGGGTATATATGGTGTGATTTAGGGCACAATCTGAGGTGTCAAAAACTATGGAATGATCTGAGGACATAGAGAAGTTGTGACTGCATGCTTCCCCACCTTTTGATGAGCTACCCAATCTAAAACAAACACCAAGCAGGGAAATGACTCCTTCCCAATTTCTTGGAAGGTGACAGGTCTGTTCCCTAGTGTCATCTGCACTCTGGTGAGAGTAATGGGGGGGTGTTCCGTTTAGAAAAGGGATAATATTCAGGGGTACAGCCATAGGGGGAATACGGGCAGTAGTAGGATGCAGTTTACTACATATCCAACATTTGTCATGTCCTGATTTCTGAGCATAGATATATTTAAATTTAAGTAACAACATGTTTTCTGTGAGGCTATCCATTTTAGTTCCCTCAGACTCTGAAAAAACATCCCTTCTATGTCTAGCAAGTGTGTTATTAGTGGTGTTATTGGGTGGGCCACATATGACCTTAAGGGCCCCCAGATCTTCAGGATGATAAATACAGTAAATTATGATCCATGTTGGTTGGAACACCATCAAAGTCAGTATGAGTAGGAGACCCAAGACCTTCCCAGAAATATGTGGTGAAATAAGCAAGGTCATCTTTTTCAGAGACACTATCACCTGCTTCACTCACTATTTAAGGACTTATATCACCTGCTTCGTCTCTCTGTACTTTGTCTTGCTTCTTAGGTGTTTGGTTTACCTTCTTCACATGACTGGCATGGATCCAATCCATGATCACTGTAGTTGGGGGTCCAAAATGGTACTCTTGCTTCTTGATACGATTCAAGGATTGGACCACCATGATGTCTCCCACCTGGAACAGGTGAGTTGGTTCCTGTGAAGAAAAAGGAGAGGTGCGAGCTCTGTCCAAGGTTTCAATCAATTTCCTAACATACTCTTCCTGTATGAGATCAAGATCCCCTCTTTCTAACATTAGGGCCTGTCTGGCCCATGGGGTGGGGAAAGGCCTACCCATCAAGACTTCAAATGATAGAAACTTGTGGCTCCTCAGAGAGTCATTCTTACCTCTGCAAGGAGTGCAGGCTGTACCTTTTTCCATCCGTTGAAAGTTCCCCCTGTGCCCTTCCTGATATTATCTTTAAGAGTCCTATTCATTCTTTCTGCTATGCCTGAACTCTGTGGGTGATATGGGATGTGAAACTTCCAGTCAATCTTCAGTGTTTTCACTAAATCTTGACACACTTTGGCTATGAAGGCAGGACCATTGTCTGACCTAATTTGCAGAGGGCATCCTCTCCTGTGCAAGGATTCTGACCACTGTCTGTGCATCTTCCCTTGTGGTAACGAACACTTCCGGCCATCCTGAGAACATGTCTACTATCACAAGTAAATATTCCTGTCTCTTGCCTAGTTTGGGTATGTGTGTAAAATCAATTTGAAGATGAGTGAACGGTGTGGACGGGTAAATGAGGTGCTCATGTTTCACCTTGTGTGGATTCTTTGGATTATTCCTAAAGCATATAATGCATCTTGCAACAAATGATTTCACTAATGAAGGAAGTCCTGGAATGGAAAAATCTTTATCTAGTAATTCACGTCATCTTCCAGCCTCTGTGTCCCACCCCCATGATATTGTGAGATAGAAGGTGCGCTAGCTACAGGTATGCTTGACTTCCCCTCATGGCAGATGAATCCTGATTCAGGGCTCTTCTGCACTCCTGATATGTTCCATTGTTTAATGTCTTGATGGTTGGCATGTACCTGGAGGTCAGATAAGGTTTGGTCTAGAAGGGACATCTCCGGAGGCAGGGAGGGCATCTGTATTGTGGCTACCTGCCTGTTAGCTACTTCCTTAGCTATTGTATCTGCCAGTGCATTTCCCCAAGCAATGTCATCCTGCTGTCCTGTGTATGCTCTGCAATGCAAGATGGCTATTGATTTTGGAAGTTGTATTGCCTCCAAAAGACCTGTAACCAAAGTAGAATGTGAGATGGATTTACCATCGGCTGCTATGTAACCCCTCCTTTGCCCCTCCTTTGCCAGATAACTCCTAAATCATGTGCAGCACCGAATGCATATTTGGAATCAGTGTATATGTTCACAACCCGTCCTGCAAAAAGCTCAAAAGCTCTTGTTAGCGCAATCAGTTCTGTCCAGGAACAGTAACCATTGCAGTTTTAAGGTACACAAAAGCATTACACATTTCATCATTCCATTTTATACAGTCTGGCATGTCAACATTTGTGGCTTGTCTCAGGAGTAGGGATGAGCCTGAACACCCCCCGGTTCAGTTCGCACCAGAACCTGCGAACGGACCAAAAAGTCGCGCGAACTGAGATTTGAACGTTTGAAATCAAAAGTGCTAATTTTAAAGGCTAATTTGCATGGTATTGTCCTAAAAAGGTTTGGGGACCCGGGTCCTGCCCCAGGGGACATGGATCAATGCAAAAAAAAAGTTTTAAAAACGGCAGTTTTTTCCTTTAAATATCGTACCTGGGGTGTGTCTATAGTATGCCTGTAAAGTGGCGCGGGTTTCCCGTGCTTAGAACAGTCCCTGCACAAAATTACATTTTTAAAGGAATAAAGGTCACTTAAAACTGCTTGCGGCTTTAATGTAATGTCGGATCCCGGCAATATGGATGAAAATCAGTGAGACAAGTGCGCATATGCGGGACTTCCGGATCACTACGCTAGCGGGGAGCTCCGCACCGCTCCGATCCTCCAGCGCACCGTATACCAGCCTCTTCAAGCGGATCCCTTCGGAAAGACCGGCTCCATTATCCTGTTAGTCCCGGGCACTCGCCTGAATGTCAGAAGCCCATCCGAAAAGGGGCATTAACCGGCAATTGGATTTTAGCCTGGCTACCCTTGAGCCTCCCAAGATGGCGTCCGCAGCTTCTCCATGCAGGGACACTGAGATCCAGCATGGCTCAGCGAATCCTCTGTCCCTCGCCATGCCTGCCTCTGTAACTGTGAGTAACATCCAGGGTGCCCAGGGCTTTATGGCATCCCCAGCTTCCACAGAATCACTCTGGGTAGAATGCAGAATGGTAACCCATACTCTCCCCTGATTAATTCTGCTATCAGCCTGGCTGATTCCCCACAGGCCTCCCACATACCGCACAATTACCCCCCAGAAATGGCTCAGCTACTAAGCAGCTTCTTTGACAAGCTGGCTGCTGGACTAGCACAAAATGCAATGCAAATTACTTCTTCAATAAAAGCAGACCTTCAGAGCCTGGGGGTCAGAATGGATGCTATTGAACAGGCTGTGGATGAATCTACAGCACGCACTAACCAGAACACGACATGCATCCAGTCTTTGCAAGAACAACTTGAAACTGCTCTTTCCAAAATAGACGATTTAGAGAACAGGAGCAGACAATATAATTTCCGAATACCCGAATCTAACATTGATATTTCTGACATCATTAAATCTTTAATCAAGGACATCTTCCCAGATATCCTGGATCACAAGCTAGAATTGGACAGGGCCCACAGAGTGCTTCAACCCCCCGCCAAGATGGTCTCCCCCAAGATATAGTGGTTAAGCCACACTTTTATGGGGTAAAAGAAGAAATAATGAAAAGATCTCGCTACAGGGACAATATTACTTTTCTTGGCAACAAAATCCAAATTTTTGCTGACATCTCCCCAACCGCGATTCAGAAAAGGAGATGATAAAATATAAATGGGCCTTCCCCTTCCGCCTGCAATTCCAATACAGAGAAAAATTGTATAGTTTCTCAAATTTCCAATCTGGCGAACACATGCTTCTCCAACTCGGGCTCATTTCTCAGGAACTCACCAAACAGAGAACCGATCGAACTCCTCCAAGAAGCCTCCACCAAACAGCCCCTTTATCCCTTTGTGGGTGAAACAGCAGCCAAAGAGGTAGCGTGACTCCATGCCCCCAAGATGATCACTTGGACCGACTGACCCCTAGGGTCCTGTTCTCATCCTTTCCGTCTTAACCGGAATCCTTGTTGGTGTAGAAGCTTCTCCTACACACACCTGGTCTCTTTGGAGACTCACTGGATCTGCTCTCCCCAACTTCCCGCAGCCATGTCCTGTATTACCATCCCTACTCACCTCTGTTGCTTTACCACATGGAACATTCCTCTACGTCTCCCATCATTCCGCAGAATTTCATCTTTATGATCAATGAGGACAATATGGTTCGGGACAATCCCAAATGCATAAATGCAATACCCTACCCCACCTTCCTTCTTTCCAGCTCCCTTTCCCCTACCCCCTTGACCCTCTCCCTACCCCTCCTTACCCTCTCCCCTTCTCATTCTCCCTCATCATATGGCCGCACAGTTAATCAAAATGCTGGTCTTTCCCCTTATTGGTTTGGTTTTACTTTAGTTTGAAGTTTTTATCTCAGCTTATGAGATATATTTTCACTTATATCAGATGTTGTTTCCATGTGCATAACTTTAGTTAATTTCTTCATGGGGCTCTCCCCCAAATTTGTTTTTCAGGGTGCCCTGCGGCCGGAGCGGGGCCGATTGCCACTCCACCTGCTGCGACCTAGAGGAGTTTTAATCCCTTGGTGACACCAGGACTGCAATCCTTTTTAGGGCTGCCCTTTTACCGAACCCCACAAATTATAGAGTTTCGGAGCAGGTTCTGGCCGCCCAGTCCTGCAATCAAAGAGTCCAGGATATTTCTTTTTTTTTTTTCGATTTTAAAGAATTTTTATTGAAGAGCTGTACATTACACTTCATAGCACAAAATTGCTGATGGGGCGCAGCCCACCTCTGAGACAATACTCAAATATTGAACAATAACAGAGAGGTTGACCAAATAACTAGGCTTATTTAAATACACAGAGAGAAGAGCCTTCAGACATAATAAGGAGACACCTAGTGCTGCAGGTGGGCTCGACACCCCTATCGGGAACATACTGTGTCGAACACCGTAGAGCAGTTGTAGTTAAACATTAGGTGTGTAACTAACCTGTTAAGGCCCATCGCGCCTTCCGGGAGAATAAAGGACCCAGACTGCGTGAGGAAGCCTTCCTCAGTCCTCTAAGGCCAGAGGCCTGAGGAGCCAGGGGTGCCATAAAAATATCCTGAAGGTTCCAGCTGGGAGGTCGACCCACGAGAGATAAGTCGAGGAACCAGCTAATCGTAATCAAGTGCATAGAAAACTGGAGTAAACCGTTTAGAACCAAATGCTTTCTGTAAAAGTAATTAACAACTTCCTGGGAATAAGAGGAAAGAGAGAAATAATGGTGGAAAAGAAGACAGAGGGGGAGAAAGAATGGGGGGTGGGGTGGGTTGACAGACTGCAATATAACAATAGAAACATATCATGCTTCAACTCCCGATATGAGGGAGATGCCTACATGCCTTGCCCAGGGTTCCCAGACAGCCAAAAATGCTTTATTTGAGTCTGCTAAGACACTAACTAATTTTTCCTGGGACATGATCCACGAGATCTTTCTCTTGGCAGCCGCCAGAGAGACTCCTGGTTGTTTCCAAGCCTTTGCTATGGAGAGCTTGGCGCCAGTCAGGATGAAAAAAATAAGTTTAGCAGTTGTTTTGGGGATTTTGGGAATATGTCCATTTAATAAAGCTATCTGGGGAGATTTAGAAATGGGAGTGTCCGTAATTTTTCTGATCAGATAAAATATCCTGTTCCAGAATCCCTGATTTTCGGGCATTCCCACCAAATGTGTATCATGGAGCCCTGGGCTTGGCAGTTTCTAAAACATAAAGGAGACGAGGAAGGAAACATCTGTGCCAGTTTGGAAGGAACCAAATACCATCTCGTAAGAACTTTCATGTTAGCGTCCAGGATATTTCTTATGCTGGACTCAGTCTCTTTTATTCTCTTCTTTTCTCTTTTCTCTTCCTGGTCTGTCTTCACTTCCTCTGCTCTTCTCTTTCTCCCCCCCCCCCCCAGGTGCCTTCAAGGAGAGCTGGTCGTTACTGGTATACTTGGTCCCAAGGCTTGACTCGAAATCCCCAACCAGATGGATCTATTCACCTGGTCCGGGTAAGAAACAGTGTTACACATGCATCTTCTCCCCCTCATGTCTAAGGCTGACGAACCTCCCACACAGACATCCCTCAAAATAGCATCCCACAACACACAAGGCCTAAATTCTCCAGTTAAAAGGCGTAAGGCCTTTCATAACTACCACTCTAAGGGGCTTGACGTCATCCTTATCCAGGAGACCCACTTCCCGAAGAGCTTTAATCCATCCTTCATGCACCGTAATTACCCCACCTTCTTCCTAGCCAACGCGGATGATAAAAAAAGAGGAGTAGCCGTCCTCATATCCAAACGCACCCCCTTTAATCTTTCCCAAACTGTCAAGGACAGTGAAGGAAGGTACATACTAGTAAAAGGACATATAAATGGGACACTATTCTCCATCATTTTGTATTATGCCCCAAATAAAGGCCAGGCCTTCTTTTTTCTCTTCCATGCTAGCTTTTCTTTCCCCTCACCTGGAAGGCAAGGTGATCATGGGAGGTGACTCAAATGTTGCTTTTGATCACATACTTGACCAATCGGCACGAGGCAATTCCCAGCTCAGACGACCCCCCAAGCAGAGCCTCCGTATTGCTCGGCTCTTACACTCACTAGGTATGATAGACACGTGGAGGGAATTACATCCCAATGCTAGAGACTATACTCACTTCTCGGCTCCCCATAGAACTTATGCTCGCATAGATCATCATCGTTCCTACATACTTCAGACATTCAACTAGCATCTCAGGCTTCCATAAGCAAAGTCCCCTGGTCGGACCACTCCTTAGTTTCACTTAAAATTATTGGCTTCCTAAACCAAGCGAGCCCCCCACAGTGGCGCCTTAACGAAGCACTCCTAATTAACCCGGTACACTGCACTATGATCGAAAGGAATATTTCCGCATTAACGATACACCAGATATCTCACCAAGCTCATTATGGGGAGCCCATAAGGCAGTGGTAAGGGGTAATCTTATACAATTAGCTTCACGCTTAAAACGTAAAAAACAAATCGATCTTAAAAACCTACAAAAGAACTTCCAATCCATATGTAAGTCACACAAAAAACACCCCTCACCCTCCTCTCTGGCTCAATTAGACGCTACTAGGATTGAACTAAACACGGCCCTCACCTCAAGTGCAGAAAAACATCTAAGATGGGTGAGTGGTAGATTCTTCACTCTGACAAATTTGGTCCCCATCTCGCATCGAAGCTCTCACCTAAACATAGAATTCAAGCCCTGCCCAAAATTAAATCAATGTCTGGTTCCCTTACTCAAAACCCCAAACTTATACTGGAAGCATTCCACTCGTTCTACTCAAAACTATACTCAAGCCCTAATCCCAGCAGTACGCACACACTCAATTCTTTCCTTGATAGCGTCCCCCTCCCCAAAATCTCTGACTCACATCGCTCCTTAATGGCAGCCCCTATTTCCGAAGATGAAGTCAAAGAGGTCATAAAAGACATTAAAAGAGGTTCGGCCCCGGTCACGACACAGTACTATAAGACCTTTGGCGAGGTGTTGTCTCCTTATCTGGTCCGGTTCTTTAATTCCCTCAACAAGGACTCTCCTTTTAGACGCAGCAACAAATTTAGCATACATCTCGGTCATCCCCAAACCGGGCAAGGACCAGAGCCAAGTAAGCAATTATAGACCCATATCTTTAATCAACAATGACTTAAAAATTATGACCAAAAATTCTTTCCAATAGACTAGGTTCCTTCATAGGGTCCTATGTACATAAAGACCAAGTAGGTTTCATACCAGGGAGACAGGGCCCGGACCAGATAAGGAGGGTGGTGGACATCATTTCCCTGTTAAAATCAAACTGGGATGGCAATCCAGCACAAGAAGGCTATCTTTTATCCATCAATCTCCAAAAGGCCTTTGACACTGTCACATGGCCGTATTTATTTAGCACATTAGAGAGATGGGGTTTTGGCTCACACTTCATCAATTTTCTTGCAGCCCTTTATTCCCAGCCCAAGGCCCAGATCAGAATCCAAGGACACCTCTCAGATCCCTTCCCCGATACCAAAGGAACAAGGCAAGGTTGTCCACTATCCCCCCTCCTTTTTGCCATAGGTATAGAGATTTTGGCAATTGCCATTAGAAATCACCCAGACATTCATGGTGTCAAATTTGTTAACATTTGTTACAATACTTTAATTCATTTAATAAATTAGTAAATAGCTTTTTTTTTTTCCTCTGGTTCCTTCAGGCTATCAATTAAGGGGGTGGTTAATTGCTCACAGGTGCCTATATAACTGTGTGTAGGATTCATTCTGAGCGTGCTCAGTCTGAGGCTGTGGAACTCTGTGTAAGTGGAGCTGGTATAAGTGGGAGTTAAAAACCAGAGTTTAAAACAGGAGGTTATAACAGGGGTCATAGTACCTGTGTAGTGTGAGTATCTGAGTGTTGTCTGAGTAGTGTGTGTGGATCGTTAGTACTTGTGTATTGTGTACTGTATACTTGAGTATTGCGAGTGCACGTAGGTCTGCAACTGTTCTGCGATTGCACGTAGGTCTGTGAGTACCTGGGTATTGTCTTATTGTGTACCTGTGTATTGTCTTGAGTATTAGTGCCAGGAAGCTAGCTGTTAGGTAATTTGGACAGGGTAAAATCCCCAAATCCTCACTAAATTTAATAGGTACAATGCCCGGCGGGTGTGGAGAGGCGACTCTTTGTACATCTTGCGGCATGTATGCGTTCCTTGATCATCCGATCGAGGGCGAATACTGCTGTGCAAAATGTAAGCACATTGTTTCCCTGGAAGCCCAGGTTCTGAATCTGGGGAAGCAACTGTCAGCACTGAGAAGTCCCTCCATACTAAAGGTGAGCCAGGAACGTACACGGCAGGTGCCGGTGTTCTGCCGAGAAAGTTCCGCTCGGCGGATAAGGACCCCCCTCTACTGCGCAGGCGCTGCGCCTGCGCAGTAGGATCCGGCGGCAATAGCCTAAGATAAATAGGGGAAAATCAGCTGTATGTGGCGCCTGTAAGAGGGCCCCTTGCGGGCTCGCTTCGCTCGCCACACTTCGGGCACAGCCTCGCTGCGCTCGGCATTTTTAGATTCCCCCTCTAGGTCCACTTGGATGGTGGGGAAGGAACCTGGACCTAGGGCGCAGGTGCCGTGTACAGCTGATTGTAGATTTTGTCGTTCGGCTATCTCCGGCGGCTGCTAGTAGTTCGTACTGTGCAGGCTCTGCGCCTGCTCAGTACAGGGGGGAACTTATCCGTCGAGGGAACTTTCTCGGCAAGACACCGGCAGGGGCCAGCACAGAGACGGGTGGAGACAAAGAGGTGCCGGAACTAGCAAAGTGTAGATGGGTGACAGTCAGGAGGGGTAGAGGGGGAAGTGCCAGGGAGGCCGATTCAGGACTGGAGCATCCAAATAAGTACGCTCCATTGAGTGACATTGGTGAAACCAGTCAGGGACCAGCACTGCTGGAGATGAGGGACTCTCCTAGCTGCCGGGGGAAGAACTCCTCCAGTGAGAGTGGGGGGGCAGCAAAGGGAAAGGAAAGACAGATTCTGGTGGTAGGGGACTCAATTCTTAGAAGGACAGAGAGGGCAATCTGTAACCAAGACCTGAAGCGCTGAACAGTATGTTGTCTACCGGGCGCTCGGGTTCGGCACATCACGGATCTTGTGGACAGATTACTGGGAGGGGCTGGGGAAGACCCGGCTGTCATGGTGTACATTGGCACCAATGACAAAGTCAGAGGCAGATGGAGTGTCCTAAAGAATGATTTTAAGGACTTAGGAGCTAAATTGAGGAAAAGGACCTCCAAGGTAGTGTTCTCAGGAATACTACCGGTACATCGAGCCACACCAGAAAGGCAGAGGGAGATTAGGGAAGTAAACAAGTGGCTGAAGACCTTGTGTAGTAAGGAGGGGTTTGGCTTCCTGGAGGACTGGGCCGAATTCTCAGTCGGTAACCGGTACTATAGAAGGGACGGACTGCAACTAAATGAGGAGGGTGCAGATCTGCTGGGAATGAAGATGGCCAAAAAGTTAGAGGGGTTTTTAAACTAGGCAATGGGGGGAGGGTCCAGAGGCAGAGATAGCCAGCGTGGAAGATATTCCAGAGGGTAGTAATGGGGGCATTAGTGGTAGGTTAACCAAAGCACATAAACCCAAGGTAAGTATAGTAGCAAGTCCTAGTTGCGATCTCGAAACACCCAATACGAGGACAATATGCGACCGGTCTAAACTATGTGGCATGTTCACCAATGCCAGGAGCATGGCGGACAAGATGGGTGAACTAGAGATACTGTTGTACGAGGAGGATTTGGATTTTGTAGGAATTTCAGAGACCTGGTTCAACAGCTCTCATGATTGGCTGGCAAACATTCAAGGGTATACCCTATACCGCAAGGATAGAGAGGGTAAAAAAGGGGGAGGGGTATGCCTATATATCAAGAATAATGTACAAGTGAATGTGAGAGATGACATCACTGAGGGAGCTAGAGAGGAGGTGGAATCCTTATGGGTAGAGCTCCAAAGGGATGAAGCTAAGGGGAAAATAATACTGGGAGTATGCTATAGGCCCCCTAACCTGAGGGAGGAAGTGGAGACGGATTTCCTATCGCAAATTGGATTAGCAGCAAGGATGGGAAGTGTTATCATAATGGGGGATTTTAATTATCCAGACATAGACTGGGCGGAGGGAACCGCGCATTCATTTAAGGCTCGCCAGTTCCTTAATGTCTTGCAGGACAATTTTATGGGTCAGATGGTAGACGCACCAACTAGAAATAAAACATTACTGGATCTACTGATTACCAACAATACAGACCTGATCACGAATGTGAAAATACGGGGCAATTTAGGTAACAGCGATCACAGGTCAATTAGTTTCAGTATAAATCAAAAAGAAAAAGAGATAACCTTGCTAAAATATATATGAACAAGATATGTGAAATATTCTTATATCGATGTCCCAAAAACCTCTGTTAGAAAATTCATTTATATATGTGAAACATTGCGATAATCAGAAAAATATATATAAGTCCATACATATAACTGTGAATCAAAAGGTGATGTCTATATGTGGTAGATGGAAATCTTTATATATGATAATTGACCAGAATCAGTCCCAGAGAGAGAAGCCCATGAATGGACACAACCAGACTTGGTGTTAAAGATGAAAGAGACACCACACTCAGTGATCCACCACCACACAAATATTGCGCTTACCACAAGGCAAGCAAAAACCAGCCTATGTTCCGTCCTGGAATGGGAAAATCCTGCAGGTGTGACTTGACTGCATACAGCGTGGCTAAGAGGATGTAGCAAGGACCCCAAACTCTCGTCTCACAGGCATGTGAATGAAAAGAAACTGACCATAGTGTAATACTGGCAGGACAGTTTAATAAAAAAAGGTAGAAAACTTACATAAGTAGATTAAAAACAGCAAATAGCCGGCCGGCATAGCGAGCACCCGTCCACACTAGGATGGCAATGACGTCAGAGCGTCAACCTCCCGACGTACGTTTCACCACAAATGGCGTCGTCTGGTGAACGGGCGACGCTCTGAGTCATCGCCTTAAATAGAGTACAGATAACCAAGCCTCGTTCTGAGATCTCAGCAGTGGAAGGGAAAATAGCCACTCAAATCGTGGCTCATATTAGAGGGGGAAAAAGAAGGATATAGTAGTGACCTAGATAAAATGCCTATCAATAAGGCGAAAATAGATAGAGACTTTGTGGCAGGTCTGGATTCTTTATGTGAAAATAAAGATCTAGTCATCAGGCCTGCCGACAAAGGGGGTGGCATTATAATTTTAGACAAAAAAGACTACCTGGCAGAAATGCATAGGATATTAGGTGATACGGATACATATACCCTTCTTCCCTCTGACCCTAAAATTAAGTATAAGAAAGAATTAGAAGTTCTTGTTCAGAGAGGTTTCGAACTAGGTGTCCTTAATAAAAAGGAGAAGTCTTATCTCATACCTAGGGCGCCAAGGACACCAGTGATATATTATCTTCCAAAAATCCATAAGCACCCTACCTGCCCCCCGGGACGTCCGATTGTGAGCGGTATAGATTCCGTTACGTCCCGGGTGGGCAGGTATATAGATTTTTTCCTGCAACCCATAGTTGTGAAGGTACCTTCTTATATTAAGGATTCACGGCATGTGATTCATTTACTGACTGAAATTACACCCAGACCAGGACTGTGGATGGTGACAGGTGACGTCACGTCTCTTTATACTGTCATACCACACAGTCTCGGTCTCCACGCAGTTGAATATTTTTTGAGGCGCGACTCTAACCTCCTTGATGAACAAATCTCCTTCATTCTTGAATTGCTCCATTTTGCTCCCTACCGCAGTTACTTTTGGTTTGGAGGACAATTTTACAAACAGGATAGAGGGGACGCCATGGGGGCTAAGTATGCCCCCAGTTTGGCGAACCTCTTCATGGCCCTTTGGAAGGAGGATGTCGTCTATGCCCAACATAGACCTCAGATAGTCTTGTGGGCTAGGTATATAGACGACATCCTCCTCCTGTGGGATGGTGAGAGGGCTGATCTAGACTCATTCCTTGAGGAGTTGAATGTCAACATGAGGGGTATTTTTCTCAACTATGAGGCCAGTCAACAAGAGATTAGCTTTTTAGATCTGGCCATCAGAATAGAGGGTGGCCAGTTCACTACAGCTACTCACTTCAAGGGCACCGACCGCAATTCATATATTCCTACCAGCAGTTGCCATCACAAATCCTGGATTAGGTCGGTGCCCAAAAGTCAGTATGTGTGCCTGAGGCGAAATTGCTCAGATACTGGCGAGTTCCTTTCACAGGCAGACATATTGACAAAACGATTCTTGGAGAAAGGATATTCATATACACCTCTTGCCAATACTTTGAAGGAAGTGTTAGCTATGGACAGGAAGGATCTGCTCACAGATAAACCACCTAACAATAGTAGGACGCCTTCCATTCCGTTCATTACGACCTATTCTATTCAGCATAGATCAGTAAGAAATATGATTAATAGACACTGGAATATCCTTACCAATGATGCCACCCTTAACACTTTCCTCCCTGCTAAACCCCAAGTGGTTTATAGAGGTGTACCCTCTTTAAGGGGCACCATTGCCAATAACATTATCGACCCTCCTATCATCAAAAGTAGTTTTTTCAATGATCTCTTTGGATTTTACCAATGCAGGAGTTGCAGGGTATGTTCACTAAATGGCTGTACACACAGGAGAACTTTGAACTTTAGGTCTTCTAGCACTCAGGAAGAGTTTGCCATTAGACCCTTTATCACGTCCTCTACTGAGGGGGTTGTTTACCTGCTCCAATGCCCTTGTGGGCTTCAGTATGTGGGCAGGACTAAACGCCCCCTCAGAGTTAGATTAAATGAGCATGTGACCAATATCCTCAATGGTTTCCCCAAACACCCAGTGTCCAGACATTATTTGGAAGTTCACAATAAAAATCCGGATAAAACTGTCTTCCTAGGTATTGATAAATATACACGCCCCTGGAGAGGTGGATCTTTGGTGCGAGGGATTTCCCGTCTAGAAATGGCATGGATTTTTAGAATTAAATGTTACACACCATTCGGGTTGAGCGTAGAAGTAGACCTGAATGCTTTCATCGATAATGCTTAAAATTGGTTCTAATGTTAACTTGATGTGACATCTCAGTGTTAATGGAAGATTTTAATTCCCCTTTTTCTTCCCAATAAAATTTTCTAAATTTTTTTTTTATATTATACAAAAAAAATTTTTTTTTCTTTACAAAAAGAAAATTTTTTTTCTAAAAAATATTTTTCTCGATATTTTTCTCGATTTGCTTAAAATATATTATATTGATTTCAATGATATTTTTTACAATATAATATAATACAATATTTCCTAAAGTATTTAATATTTTTTGTGCCTTTTTTAAACAAAGATATGCACACTAATTTTATTTTATTTTTATTTTCAATAAAATGTGTTTTTATTATTACTTTGTGGAGTATAGGCTCTCAACAATAATATATACAATGAGACGCCTTAGCCTCTTGGTTAATATGTGTCCAGAAGGAATTTCATTCACTCGTTTTTTTGTATTTTTATAGCCATCTCTTTTATCACCACAAGATGGCAGTGTGTCGAATCTCACAATCCTTTTGCTCATTCATTTCAAGGAATATTGAGCCAGCCTGACCTTTTGTCAGAGGAAGGACTTCTTGATTGGACACTTTTCTATACATTTTTTTCATTTGTTTGGCCAACATATTTGCATTTTCATACTAAGCAATTTGTTTTAAGTATAAGATTCAGTTCTGATTCTTTTTCCCCCTCTAATATGAGCCACGATTTGAGTGGCTATTTTCCCTTCCACTGCTGAGATCTCAGAAGGAGGCTTGGTTATCTGTACTCTATTTAAGGCAATGACTCAGAGCATCGCCCGTTCCCCAGACGACGCCATTTGTGGTGAAACGTACGTCGGGAGGTTGACGCTCTGACGTCATCGCCATCCTAGTGTGGACGGGTGCTCGCTATGCCGGCCGGCTATTTGCTGTTTTTAATCTACTTATGTAAGTTTTCTACCTTTTTTTTATTAAACTGTCCTGCCAATATTACACTATGGTCAGTTTCTTTTCATTCACATGCCTGTGAGACGAGAGTTTGGGGTCCTTGCTACATCCTCTTAGCCACGCTGTATGCAGTCAAGTCACACCTGCAGGATTTTCCCATTCCAGGACGGAACATAGGCTGGTTTTTGCTTGCCTTGTGGTAAGCGCAATATTTGTGTGGTGGTGGATCACTGAGTGTGGTGTCTCTTTTATCTTTAACACCAAGTCTGGTTGTGTCCATTCATGGGCCAGGGCTTCTCTCTCTGGGACTGATTCTGGTCAATTATCATATATAAAGATTTCCATCTACCACATATGGACATCGCCTTTTGTTTCACAGTTATATGTATGGACTTATATATATTTTTCTGATTATCGCAATGTTTCACATATATACATGAATTTTCTAACAGAGGTTTTTGGGACATCGATATAAGAATATTTCACATATCTTATTCATATATATTTTAGCGCGGTTATCTATTTTTCTTTTGTCATTTTGGTGCACATCTCACTGTTTAACTGCTGCTTTTTGGGGGGTTTATCGATTTAGTGGTAGCGCAGTATTTTTTCTTGTTTTTTTCAGTATAAATCACACAAATAGGAAACATGAAGGGAACACAAAGACACTGAATTTCAAAAGAGCCAACTTCCCTAAACTACAAACCTTGCTAAAAGGCATAAATTGGGATAAAATATTAGGAACAAAGAATACGGAGGAGAGATGGGTTTGCTTTAAGAGCATATTAAATAAGGGCATTAGCCAATGTATCCCATTGGGTAATAAATTTAAAAGAGCGAACAAAAATCCTGGATATCTTCACTCCAATGTAAAAATGCATATAAAAGCAAAGGAGAAGGCCTTCAAAAAATACAAGGTTGAGGGATCATCCTCAGCATTCAGACTTTATAAAGAATGCAATAAGAAATGTAAGGGTGCAATTAGGATGGCTAAGATAGAACATGAAAGACACATAGCGGAGGAGAGCAAAAAAAAATCCCAAGAAATTCTTTAAGTATGTAAACAGTAAAAAAAGGAGGACAGACCATATTGGCCCCATAAAGAATGAGGAAGGACATCTGGTTACAAAGGATGGGGAGATGGCGAAGGTATTGCATTTATTCTTCTCCTCAGTCTTCATGAGTGAATTGGGGGGCTTCAGTAACCAAAACTGCAGTGTTTATCCTCATGACACAACACAGGAAGCACCTCCATGGTTAACAGAGGACAGAATTAAAATTAGACTTGAGAAACTTAACATTAATTAATCACCAGGACCAGATGGCTTGCACCCGAGGGTACTTAGGGAACTCAGTCAAGTGATTGCCAGACCGTTGTTCCTAATTTTTACAGACAGTCTATTGACTGGAATGGTACCAGCTGATTGGAGAAAAGCCAATGTAGCACCAATATTTAAAAAGGGCCCAAAATACATCCCTGGGAATTACAGACCAGTTAGCCTAACATCAATAGTATGTAAACTCTTGGAGGGGATGATAAGGGACTATATACAAGATTTTAGTAATAAGAACGATATCATTAGCAGTAATCAGCATGGATTCATGAAGAATCGTTCTTGCCAAACCAATCTATTAACCTTCTATGAGGAGGTGAGTTGCCATCTAGATAAAGGAAGGCCCGTAGACGTGGTGTATCTGGATTTTGCAAAAGCATTTGACACAGTTCCCCATAAACGTTTACTGTACAAGATAAGGTCCGTTGGCATGGACCATAGGGTGAGTACATGGATTGAAAACTGGCTACAAGGGCGAGTTCAGAGGGTGGTGATAAATGGGGAGAACTCGGAATGGTCAGGGGTGGGTAGTGGGGTTCCCCAGGGTTCTGTGCTGGGACCAATCCTATTTAATTTGTTCATAAATGACCTGGAGGATGGGATAAACAGTTCAATCTCTGTATTTGTGGACGATACTAAGCTAAGCAGGGCAATAACTTCTCCACAGGATGTGGAAACCTTGCAAAAAGACCTGAACAAATGAATGGGGGAGGGGCGACTACATGGCAAATGAGGTTCAATGTAGAAAAATGTAAAATAATGCATTTGGGTGGCAAAAATATGAATGCAATCTATAGACTGGGGGGAGAATCTCTGGGGGGATCTAGGATGGAAAAGGACCTGGGGGTCCTAGTAGATGATAGGCTCGGCAATGCCAAGCTGCTGCTAACAAAGCAAACAAAATATTGGCATTAAAAAGGGATCAACTCCAGAGATAAAACGATAATTCTCCCGCTCTACAAGACTCTGGTCCAGCCGCACCTGGAGTATGCAGTCCAGTTCTGGGCACCAGTCCTCAGGAAGGATGTACTGGAAATGGAGCGAGTACAAAGAAGGGCAACAAAGCTAAAGGGTCTGGAGGATCTTAGTTATGAGGAAAGGTTGTGAGCTCTGAACTTATTCTCTCTGGAGAAGAGACACCTACTATGTAACTATGTAACTATGTAAAATTCTTTAAAATAAAAAAACAAAAAAAAAATCCAGTGAGACAAACAGCATGGGTACCCCCCAGTCCATTACCAGGCCCTTTGGGTCTTGTATGGATATTAAGGGGAACCCCGCACCCAAATTTAAAAAAAAGGAAAGGCGTGGGGCCCCCAGGCCCTATATACTCTGAACAGCAGTATACAGGCGGTGCAAGCAAGACAGGGACTGTAAGTTTGTTGTTAAGTAGAATCTGTTTGTAATTTTGAACTGGTACATTTTTAAAGTGTAGCTCCAGCCAAAAAATCTTTTTTAATCTTTTTGGAAAACATAGGGAAGGGTTATCACCCCTGTGACATTTGTTTTGCTGTCTGTGCTCCTCTTCAGAAGATTTCACCTCACTTTTTGTCCCAATGACAAATGTTTTTTGACAATTTGGGGTTTTTAGTGAAACAAGGATTGGTGATAAAGCATCAGTGGAAAGGAGAAACGTTTTTCCCATATTAGCTCTTACAGGAGAGAATTTCCCTTCCTAGGGGTAGATTTCATCTCACTTCCTGTTGTCTCCTTCCGTTTGCAAGTAGGAGTTGTTTGTAAGTTGGATGTTTGAAAGTAGGGGCCTGCCCTATATACTCAGCAGAAATTTGGGCCTTAGGTGTTGTTGTGGCCACAACACTGAAAGCCCTCACAGGGCCCTGCTGTGAAATATTAGATCAAGAATTGTAATTACATGCCCCTGTTGAACAGGGGCAGAAAAATTAGGCCTTAGGCACTGGTGCTGGTGCCACAACACTGCAACCCCTCACAGATACTCTAGTTGGAACGCAGGAATGAGCCCTGCTGCAAAGTATTACATCAAAAATTGTAATTACACTCCCCTGTTACACAGGGGCTAAAAAATTTGGCCTTAGCCACTGGTGGCGGTGCCCAGAACCAAAAATATTCTTACAAGCTATCAGCATGATCATTGAGGAAGAGGATAGTCACTCAGCATCAGCAGTCTTTGAAGGGATCTGACATTTAAAAAAAAATTATTCAGTTACATCAGCATCAGGTGCTTGGTAGCTGGTGGTGATCCAAGACTGATTCATTTTTATGAAGGTCAGTCGATCGACCGAGTCAGTGGACAGACGCACCCTGTGATCGGTTACCACGCCTCCAGCAGCACTGAATGTGCGTTCCGAAAGAACGCTGGATGCAGGACAGGCCAGTAGCTCAATTGCATACTGTGCAAGCTCTGGCCAGTGATCCATCCTCAAGACCCAGTAACCCAGAGGATTTTCGGTGGGAAAGGTGTCCAAGTCTGATCTTGCCCCTAGGTATTCTTGCACCATGTAAAACAGACGCTGGCGATGGTTGCTTGAACCGATCATACCTTGGGGATGCGGACTAAAAAATTGTCTGAACTCAGAGGGGGCGGAGCCAGCAGCCATAGCTGATGGTTGTGTGACACCTAAGCTCTGCTACAACGGGCGACATTAAGTGACTCACAGCGCATTACAACACCCCAAAGGCGCATCGACCGACTCCTTAGGACGTGGGGCACACAGCGGCAGCGATGTCCAAATGTAAGGAGAGAGAAGGACCGAGAAAACTGACAGATTTCTATCCCCTCAGCACGGCCTGGGATTTCCAAGATGGTGCCGGCGTGGAGAGCCGCTCAACAGCCTCCACAGCACAGCCACACAGCCATCCAGTGCCATCCTCGGGTGAGTCAAATGCCAGTGACCATCCGCTGCCATCTTCCCCATTTAGTAGCCCTGCAAAGCAAAAAAGGAGGATTGGGGAAGAGGATGGGACCCGGGATAGCTCAGGGATGGAGGGGGAAGATATGGAGGAATCCTCTGCTTACACACAGAAGCTAGATGCCTTCCCCACCTCAGGGCAGCCCATATTAGACACCACCATGAAGGAGATGTTACAAACACTAAGAGGGGCCCTCCAGCGCGATATGGCAGCGTTTATGCATACTACCAAACGTGAAGTGGCAGCAGTATCTACTAGAGTGACATATGTGAAGAAAAAAATGGAAGAATTCACATTGGCACATAGCGAGCTAGTGCTGGGCATGCTGGGACTGTTACATTTTAGGGGGGCGTGGTCACTGGGTGATGTTGACCATGCCCCCTAAAACGTCACAGTCCCAGCATGCCCAGGGACTGTGACATCATATGGGGGTGGGGTCTCCGCCTATATAAGTCACAACGGAGCCCTCAGGGAGCAGTCCAGCCGGAGAGAGCGTCTTGTCAACATCTGAAGAAGAGAAGAGAAGACAAGAAGCCAAGAAGTCTGGACCTCCGCTAGCAAGAGAGCTACCTGAAGACAGCGGAGGGGCCGGCCGAAGAACTGGAACACCGGGAGAAGAGGCCGGAGAGAGCGGAGAAGAACCAACTGGACGCCGGGAGAAGAGGAGAAGGAGGGACCCCCGAAGCCGGAAGAAGACCCCCGAAGCCGGAGGAAGATCCCCCCCCCGGAGCGGTTTAATAAATTATTTTAAATACCTGTGTAGTGTGTTTTATTATTGACACTTTTTCCCTAGGTGAATGGGTAGGGGTACCATGTACCCCATACTCATTCACATAGGGTGGGGGGCCGGGATCTGGGGGCCCTCTTATAGGGGGCTCCCGGATTCCGATAAGCCCCCCGCCCGCAGACCCCGACAACCAACGGCCAGGGTTATCAGGAAGAGGCCCTTGTCCTCATCAACATGGGGACAAGGTGCTTTCGGGTGGGGGGGGCCCGCAGGGCGCCCCCCCTCCCCCAAAGCACCCACCCCCCATGTTGAGGGCATGCGGCCTGGTACGGTTCAGGAGGGGGGGGGCGCTCGCTCGTCCCCACCCCCTTTCCTGTCCGGCCAGGCTGCGTGCTCGGATCGGGGTCTGGTATGGATTTTAGGGGGGACCCCACGCCGGTTTTTCGGCGTAGGGGCTTTCCTTTAAAATCCATACCAGACTTAAGGGCCTGGTATGCCCCGCGACGGGGCTCGCAAGGTGTCAATCTCGCCGATAAAAGCGGCAAGATTGACTTCCTTTTCTAGTCCCATCGCACCTGAGTCACGTTCAAAATGAACGGACTTGTCCGTGTGTGGGCAAGTCCGTTCATTCTGAAAGTCCGCTGTAACTCCGGCGAAAGTCCGTCGGAAAGACGGGCGGACTTAGACCGCCGGAAAGTCCGGTCGTGTGTGGGCAAGTCCGTCCGTTTTAAAGTCCGGCGTGCCTGGCGGACAAAGTCCGTCAGAAAGTGTGCCGGACCAAGTATGCCAGGAAGTCCGATTGTGTGTACGCGGCATAAGAAGAATGGAGTCCTAATAGCTGTCAGGGACAGGTTAACCTTTTCTCTCTTGCAGGTACATGCTGACCCCCGCGGTTGCTTCATCATCCTAGTAGCTGAAATGGATCATGTCACCTATACCCTGGTAAATCTGTATGCACCTAATGTGAGAACTCTAAAATGTATCCGTAAAGTATTCACAATGGCGAAAAAAATGCAGAAAGGTAGTTTAATTATCTGTGGCGATTTTAATATGGTTATGAATGCGGAGTGGGACACTTCTTCAGTGGCTCTTAGGCAGAGGCCCTCTTTGGGAGCCCTCTGTCATGAGGAACGGCTTTTTGATCCCTGGCGCTGCCTTAGGTCCACCGAAAGAGATTATACGCACTTCTCTGCAGTCCATAACAGCTATTCTAGAATAGATTTTTTTCTTACGGATATGTACACGCTGCAGAAGGTCCAGACCGCTGACATCCATAACATCACCTGGTCGGATCACGCTCCTGTGACAATTGAGGTTGTGGATGGCAGCAAGACCACTCAAAAAACGCTGTGGCGCAATAATACATTTCTTCTATCGCAACCCAAAATTAGGGATGAAATAGCAGAAAAAGTGACCGAGTATTTTAACTTTAACGATAATGAGGAATGCTCCCCAATTACGATATGGTATGCTCATAAGGCCTTTGCTGGAGGTGTCCTCATTCAGATTGCTTCTAGAGAAAGAAAAAAAAAAAATGAAACGTATGTCACAACTCCATGACACTATAGCAGACCTAGAGCTGAAACACAAAAATCCCATTACCAAAACCAACGTGGTCCTCTCCCAGCTTACAACCTGCCGGGAGGAACTGAGACAGGAAGTAAGAGCAGATTACAAAACGTACTTTAAAAAACGAAAACTTACTTACTACTCCCAGAATAACCGCCCAACTCAAGAAAAAACAAGCACGCTCGAACATCGCTCACATTAAGCATCGCCTCAACAACACTGTATTTCACAACCCCAAGGACATAGCTAATGTATTTAAAGAATACTACGAATCCCTGTATAATCTAAACAATGACCCTGCAATGCACCAGCCCACAAACGCAGAGATAGACGAGTTCCTTAACGGAATTTGCCTACCTTCGGTGGACAAAGCATCTCTCCAAAAACTAAACTCCCCTATTACCCAGCAAGAAGTAGAAACAGTAATCGCATCTCTACCCATGCATAAATCGCCAGGTGCGGACGGGTTTTCCGCCGAGTACTACAAGGCACTCACCCAGACTCTCACCCCTGCACTAGTTAAAGTTTTCAATATAGCGGCCACATCAGGCACCTTCCCTAGAGAGATGCTACAAGCTGTTATAGTCACAATACCGAAAAATGGCAAGGACACATCAAACCCCCAAAACTTTAGGCCCATATCCCTCTTGAATTCGGACCTCAAAATCAATGCTAAAATCCTAGCGAATAGATTAAAAGACATCACCCCTTCCCTTATAGGATTGGATCAGGTCGGTTTTGTCAAAAGCAGGCAGGCGCCGGATGGAACCAGACGTATGTTGAATCTCCTGAGAATGGCTGAAACCAAAAAGGTACCTAGCATATTTCTGGCCTCAGATGCGGAAAAGGCCTTCGACAGGGTCCACTGGGGTTACCTTTTTAGGACCTTGCACAAGTTTGGCATCTCGGGCCTGATCCATCATGTCTTTATATACGAACCCCACAGCACAAGTCTATACTTCCACGTTGCTCTCAGACCCCTTTAGGTTATCTAATGCCGCGTACACACGAGCGGACTTTCTATCCTACTTGGTCCGGCACACTTTCCGACGGACTTTGTCCGCCAGGTGCGCCAGACTTTAAAACGGACGGACTTGCCCACACACGCCGGGACTTTCCGGCGGGCTAAGTCCGCCCGTCTTTCCGACGGACTTTCGCCGGAGTTCCGGCGGACTTTCAGAATGAACGGACTTGCCCACACACGGACAAGTCCGTTCATTTTGAACGTGACTCAGGTGCGACGGGACTAGAAAAGGATGTCAATCTTGCCGCTTTTATCGGCGAGATTGACACCTTACTAGCCCCGTCGCGGGGCATACCAGGCCCTTAGGTCTGGTATGGATTATAAAGGGGAACCCCGCTACGCCGAAAAAACGGCGTGGGGTCCCCCTAAAATCCATACCAGACCCCGATCCGAGCACGCAGCCTGGCCGGTCAGGAAAGGGGGTGGGGACGAGCGAGCGCCCCCCCCCCTCCTGAACCGTACCAGGCCGCATGCCCTCAACATGGGGGTGGGTGCTTTGGGGGAGGGGGGCGCCCTGCGCCCCCCCCACCAAAGCACCTTGTCCCCATGTTGATGAGGACAAGGGCCTCTTCCCGACAACCCTGGCCGTTGGTTGTCGGGGTCTGCGGGCGGGGGGCTTATCGGAATCTGGGAGCCCCCTTTAATAAGGGGGCCCCCAGATCCCGGCCCCCCACCCTATGTAAATGAGTATGGGGTACATGGTACCCCTACCCATTTACCTAGGAAAAAAGTGTAAGTAATAAAACACACTACACAGGTTTTTAAAATATTTTATTAAACAGCTCCGGGGGGGGGGGATCTTCCTCCGGCTTCGGGGGTCTTCTTCCGGCTTCGGGGGTCCCTCCGCTTCATCTTCTCCCGGCGTCCGGTTGGTTCTTCTCCGCTCTCTTCTCCCGGTGTTCCTGTTCTTCGGCCGGCTCCTCTGCTGTCTTCAAGTAGCTCTCTTGCCAGCAGAGGTCCGGACTTCTGGGCTTCTGGGCTTCTGGGCTTCTGGGCTTCTCTTCCCCAGATGTTGACACGACGCTCTCTCCTGCTGGACTGCTCTCCGAGGGCTGCGTTGTGACTTATATAGGCGGAGACCCCGCCCCCTTTTGATGTCACAGTCCCTGGGCATGCTGGGACTGTGACGTTTTAGGGGGCGTGGTCACTGGGTGATGTTGACCATGCCCCCTAAAACGTCACAGTCCCAGCATGCCCAGGGACTGTGACATCAAAAGGGGGCGGGGTCTCCGCCTATATAAGTCACAACGCAGCCCTCGGAGAGCAGTCCAGCCGGAGAGAGCGTCGTGTCAACATCTGGAGAAGAGAAGAGAAGAAGCCCAGAAGCCCAGAAGTCCGGACCTCTGCTGGCAAGAGAGCTACCTGAAGACAGCAGAGGAGCCGGCCGAAGAACTGGAACACCGGGAGAAGAACCAACCGGACGCCGGGAGAAGATGAAGCGGAGGGACCCCCGAAGCCGGAAGAAGACCCCCGAAGCCGGAGGAAGATCCCCCCCCCCCCGGAGCTGTTTAATAAAATATTTTAAAAACCTGTGTAGTGTGTTTTGTTACTTACACTTTTTTCCTAGGTAAATGGGTAGGGGTACCATGTACCCCATACTCATTTACATAGGGTGGGGGGCCGGGATCTGGGGGCCCCCTTATTAAAGGGGGCTCCCAGATTCCGATAAGCCCCCGCCCGCAGACCCCGACAACCAACGGCCAGGGTTGTCGGGAAGAGGCCCTTGTCCTCATCAACATGGGGACAAGGTGCTTTGGGGGGGGGGGCGCAGGGCGCCCCCCTCCCCCAAAGCACCCACCCCCATGTTGAGGGCATGCGGCCTGGTTACGGTTCAGGAGGGGGGGGGGCGCTCGCTCGTCCCCACCCCCTTTCCTGACCGGCCAGGCTGCGTGCTCGGATCGGGGTCTGGTATGGATTTTAGGGGGGACCCCACGCCGTTTTTTTCGGCGTAGGGGCTTCCCTTTATAATCCATACCAGACCTAAGGGCCTGGTATGCCCCGCGCTCGCCGCAATAGGAAAATGTGTTTTTCCTATTGCAGCGAGCGTGAGATGCAATACCCTGCCCTCGTGTTGTATCTGGTCCGTCGGACCAGCATACACACGAGCGGGCTTTCCGTCGGACCAGCACACACACGAGCGGACTTTCCGCCCGAAACTGAGTCCGGCGGAAAGATTTAGAACTTTCTTCAAATCTAGGTCCGGCGGGCTTTTGGGAAAAAGTCCGCCGGAAAAGTCCGCCGGTGCCTACACACGGGCGGATTGTCCGGCACACTCTGGTCCGCCGGACCAAGTATGCCGGAAAGTCCGACCGTGTGTACGCGGCATAATGGTACCCGGCAGGGATGCCCACTCTCGCCGATAATCTTCTCCTTGATTATCGAGCCACTAGCAGAATATGTAAGAGGCGATGCTGCGATAGAGGGCATCGACACCGGTCATGAATCCCATAAAATAGGGCTCTTCGCTGATGACATTATTTTAACATTAACTAATCCACTTGCATCCTTACCTGCTATTAACTCCCTCTTACATAAGTTTGGAAATGTTTCCTACTACAAGGTCAACACTAACAAATGCTTTGCATTAACCATCAACATGCCTGAAAAAACAAAGCCCAGACTAAAGGAAATTTTTCCCTGCAACTGGGACCCGCCTTCAATTACATATTTGGGTGTGCGGCTGTCCTCCTCCTCCACCAACATCTACTCTTGCAATTTCCCTCCACTCTTGCTTAAAGTGGAAGCGGAACTAAATCAAATAAGTAAACTCCCACTCATGTGGTTGGGGAGGATAGCTGCATATCAAATGCCCAAACTTCTCTATGTTTTCAGGACCGTACCCATCCCTGTCCCCCAGCAATTCTTTATACACATAGATAAACTACTTACAAAATTCATATGGGGTGGAAAAAAAAACGAGGATCGCACTAGCACAGCTTTATAAACCTAAACATCTAGGTGGAGTTGGCCTCCCCAATGCTCAACTATACTATAAAGCAGCGCTACTGGACCAGATGTGCTACTGGTTCTCATGTCAAACGGACAATAGATGGGCAGATATTGAAAGTACAGTGACCCCTGGTCACGATCTACCAGCACTAGCTATAGCCGCTAGCCTTCATCACAAAACCAATGTTCCCACATACCCAGCCATACAAGCTACTGTTAATGCGTGGTCCTCTCTAGTGAATTCTAAGTTCACTGACATTCCAACCCTCACATTAAGAATACCGCTAGCAGCATATGAGTACCTAATACCGAACTTTTCAGCCCACAGCTGGAAGAAACAGGGAGTACACTTCTACTCTAGTGACCTGGATACAACGAATGAACTTGATAGATACAAACTGTTCCTACTAAACCACTATTCACCCGACCCGTTCGATCATAATCCCGCAGATCCTATGGGAATTCCTGCTCAATAAATCCCCGCCTACTCGCAAAGGCATCTCCTTGTTTTACACATTCGCCTCCCCTACCTATCTGCATGCTAAATGACCTAATATGCATAAGTGGGAGCGGGACCTACAAAGGGAATATCCTCTGCACCAATGGCACAAGGCTATAAAATACAATAGCAAATCTTCCTCTTGCATAGACCACTGGGATAATGTGCAAAAATTACTACATAGGTGGTACCTCACACCCTCCCGACTGAACAAGATGAAACCCTCCATATCAGCACTTTGCTGGAGAGAATGCTTATCCACAGGCAATCTTCTCCACATATTTTGGAGCTGTAAATTCATCCAACCGTTCTGGGAGAAGGTCCAATCCCTCATCTACAATGTTACCAATACCCATCTCAAAATTGAACCAGCACTAACGCTGCTGAGCCTGGGCATTGAAGCCTATCCCCCCTAATGAGGAAAGTAGTAATCCATATCCTATTTGCGGCCCGTATTTCAATAGCAAAAGAATGGCTTTCACTAGCACCCCCTAAAATAGAAGAAGTTATCTCTAGAGTAAACGCCCAATATACAATGGAAAGAGCTCTTGCCTACACTAAAGGAGGATCCCCAAATTTCCATAAACAGTGGGAAATTTGGAAATTCTCTAAATACGCCTCCTCACATTCATGAAATCCCTTTACTGATGAATGTCTCTGGTGTGGCGGTATGCTAACAGCATCTTTCAACCTGCATAGGTTGGATACTTACCAATGAGCAACTAATGGGGGAGTGTTGGGTGTGTGGGGATAACTCTGCATTTATGACAACTATATACCTTTGTTTGTGTTTTATAACCCTGAATGGATAGCACTTACTGCTCACAGCTTATCTTCCCATGGATCCTTCATAGGATCCATGGCAAGCTACTATGCGGGTACCCAGCAATAAGCCTGGTCACAGTGTGAACCCAAAGGGGGTGACAGGCTGTACCTCTTACAGAGGTCAAGCATACATTCCAATTGGTAGCTTGAATACATGATGTATATTTTTGGTTACTTATGTAGTAAGTGTTGTATATGCATAGTCACCTTGTATAATCTTAGAAATGTCTATATTGAATGCTCTGTAATGTACAAAGTGAAATTCAATAAAAATCTATTGTTTCAAAAAAAAAAAATTGTCTGAACACATCAGTCAGACGGCCACCTTCTCCAACGTTCCTTCTTTGACTGACCGAAGCCTCAGCAACACGTTGTCCAGGAACAGGAGTTTGTAACCTCCCAGTCTATGGGAACACTTTGCACAGACCTTTCTGCAAGGCCTCCTGAAGATGTTTCATCCTCTGCTCCCTCTGCGACGGCAAGATAAGGTCCGCAACCTTACCCTTGTAACGTGGATCAAGGAGGATTGCCAGCCAGTATTGATCCCTTTCCTTGATACCACAAATACGAGGATCCTTACGCAGGCTTTGCAGGATCAGGGAGGCCATGCAGCGTAGGTTTGCTGAGGCATTCGGTCCGGAGTCCTCTGGGTCACTAAGGACGACATGATCCGCAGCCACATCCTCCCAGCCACATACAATTACATGGGTTTCTTGGGACTGTAAATGATCCTTTAAAGATTGCTGCTGATGCTGAGTGCCAGGCTCCACCTCCATACTGACACAATCCTCCTCTTCCTCCTCCTCCTCCTCCTCTTCGTCCTCTTCCTGTGTGATCGGCAGGCACACAGGAACACTGTCTGGATAAAGGGGGCCTTGAGAGCTAAGGAAGTCCTCCTCTTCCTGCCTCTGTTCTGCCTGAAGTTCCCTGTCCATTATTCCACGCAGCGTGTGCTCCAACAGGTGGACAAGGGGGACCACTGGCGTGGGGAAAAAAAACAAGCTCCCCTGACCCTGTCCTGGTGCCATAGTCGCACAGGTACTCATTGATGGCCCTCTGCTGCATGTGCAGCCGCTGCAGCATGGCCAACATTGAGTTCCACCTGGTGGGCATGTCACAGATTAGGCGGTTCTTGGGCAGGTTAAATTCCTTTCGGAGGTCCGCCAGCCGAGCACTGGCATTATATGACCTGCGGAAATGCACACAGACTTTCCTGGCCTGCCTCAGGACATCCTGTAAGCCCGGTACCTGCCCAAGAACCGCTGCACCATCATGTTAAGGATGTGAACCAAACAGGGCACATGGGTCAGTTGTCCCTGTCGGAGGGCAGAGAGGAGGTTGGTGCCATTGTCGCAAACCACCATTCCTGCCTTAAGCTGGCGTGGCGCCAACCACCTCTGAACCTGCCCCTGCAGAGCTGACAGAATCTCTGCCCCAGTGTGGCTCCTGTCCCCCAAGCACACCAGCTCAAGCATCGCATGGCATCTTTTGGCCTGCGTGCTTGCGTAGCCCCCTGAACGCCTACGGAGCACCGCTCGTTCCGAAGTCAAATCAGCACAGGAAGAGGCCATGAAGGAAGAAGAAGAGGAGGGGGTGAGAGAGGTGTGGGAGAATCACCACTAGTAGTATTTTGGAGGCGTGGTGGCAGAACAACCTCCAACACTACTGCACCTTGTCCTGCATCCTTCCCAGCTGCCAGCAGAGTCACCCAATGCGCGGTGAAAGATAGGTAACGTCCCTGTGCATGCCTGCTGGACCATGAGTCAGCGGTAATATGCACCCTACCTCTGACCGCCCTGTCCAGCGAAGCCAAGACATTGCCTTCCACATGCTGGTAGAGAGCCGGAATCACCTTCCATGAGAAAAAGTGGTGTTTGGGAACCTGCCACTGGGGAACCGCACATTCCACAAACTCACGGAAGGGGGCAGAGTCTACAAACTGAAAAGGCAGCAGTTGAAGTGCTAGCAATTTAGCCAAGCTAGCATTCAACCGCTGGGCATGTGGATGGCTGGGAGCAAACTTCTTTCGGTGGTGCAGCAGCTGGGGCAGGGAAATTTGCCTGGTACAATCTGACGTCGGTGTACCGATAGCAGATTGCCCACAAGTACTTGGCTGTGACACACCTAATTCTACACCTTCATTCCTCTCAGTGCAGGTCTCAGAAAGGACTGAAGGTATAGTGGGGTTGGAGATCCCAGCTGATGAGAAGCAAGGAGAGGTCCTCTTTGTTCTTTGGTGTGGGTCTTTTAGGTACGCTTGCCAACAAACTGCATGGCAGGTCAACATATGTCTGGTCAAGCATGTGGTGCCCAAGCGGGAGATGTTTTGGACACGAGAGATATGCTTGAGACATATGTTGCAAATAGCAGCAGTGCGATCTGATGCACTCGTCTTAAAAAAGGCCCACACCAAAGAACTTTTGGAATAACGCGCAGAGACAGCAGCGCCCTGCACATGCGGAGCTCTGCGGTGTGATGCAGTCGGTGTGCTGCCCCTAAGCTGGCCCCTGGAGGGCATCCTGCCTCGTTGGTGATGTGCCTCCTCCTCCTCCTCCTCTCTCCTATCAGGCACCCATGTGGAGTCAGTGACCTCATCATCCCCTCCCTCCTCATCACTGGAGCAAACCTGGCAGTATGCTGCAGCAGGGGGAACATGACTGCCACATTGCTGTCCTTCTTGGGCACCCCCTCTCTCTGGGCTCAGGTTACTGCCTTCCTCTAGCTGGGTACCATCATCGGAGCCTTGAAAATGCTGGGCATCCTCCTGGAGCATGTACCCAACACTGTGGTCAAACAGTTCGAGGGACTCCTCAGGAGGAAATGGTGGGGCTAGGGAAGGAGTCACTGATGACATTGAGCCGAGGGAAGAGGCCGCGTTGGCAGCTGCTTTGCCAGACAAAGTACCCTGAGCCTGGGTGAGAGAGGATGAGGAGGATGAGGACTGCTTGGTCATCCACTCGACCAAGTCTTCCGCATGTTGCGGCTCAACACGGCCAGCTGCCGAAAAAAAGGCCAAGCGTGTCCCACGGCCACGTGCTGATGAGGATGCACCGTCTCCACGACCAGCACTGTTGCCTCTAGACACAGAGCCTGCTTGCCCTCTTTTATTGGCTTGTGACTGTCTGCCTCTCCATGTTGGCCTTCCAGACATACTAATGGCCTGTAGTGAGATGTAGCTGTACAAAACTGGGATGTGTATATACTGTATATATATATATACTGATACTGCAGCTAGCAGAATCAACTGTCTGCCTGTAGTATTATTAGTATGAGAACACCACTAATTTTCTTCAGGTAGCTTTAGGTGCACACTGTGCAAAGGACGCACTACACTGACTGTAAATATTGTAGCTAATAGGACTAATAGGATCAGAAGAACACCAGCAATTTTCTTTAGGTAGCTGTAAAAACACCTGCCTGTCAGTAGTAGGAAGAGAATAACAGGAACGGATCTAGCTAAACAGAATACAGTGGGTGTGTGTATATATATATATACACAATACACAGTAAGTGCAGCTAACTGACTCTCCTGCCTACTCTAACTTAAATCAAATGTCACTGTCTGTCTCTCTCTCAATGAACGCCGGAACACACACTACACAGGGCCGCCGTGCAGGCGGCCTTATATAGTGTGGGGCGTGTACTAAATCCCCTGAGCCATAATTGGCCAAAGCCTCCTTGGCTTTGGCCAATTACGGCTCTCTATACAGACGGCAGTGTGATTGGCCAAGCATGCGGGTCATGGTATGGACCGTGACGCGCCACACAAATTTGGTGCGAACGGAATTCGGCGAACGACCGAATAGGCAATGTTCGAGTGGAACATGCATTCGATTCGAACACAAAGCTCATCCCTAGTGACAACACTGAAGAAATGACACTTGTCTACAATGTAAAGTAGTGAGTGTACAGCTTGTATAACAGTGTAAATTTACTGTCCCCTCAAAATAACTCAACACACAGCCATTAATGTCTAAACCGCTGGCAACAAAAGTCAGTACACCCCTAAGTGAAAATCTCCAAATTGGGCCCAAAGTGTCAATATTTTGTGTGGCCACCATTATTTTCCAGCACTGCCTTAACCCTCTTGGACATGGAGGTCACCAGAGCTTCACAGGTTGTCACTGGAATCCTCTTCCCCTCCCCCATGATGACATCACAGAGCTGGTGGATGTTAGAGACCTTGTGCTCCTCCACCTTCTGTTTGAGGATGTCCCACAGATGTTCAATAGGGTTTAGGTCTGGAGACATGCTTGGCCAGTCCATCACCTTTACCCTCAGCTTCTTTAGCAAGGCAGTGGTGGTCTTGGAGGTGTGTTTGGGGTGGTTATCATGTTGGAATACTGCCCTGCGGCCCAGTCTCTGAAGGGAGGGGATCATGCTCTGCTTCAGTAGGTCACAGTACATGTTGGCATTTTAAAGTGTCATTTCTTCAGTGTTGTCACATGAAAATATTGAAGAAAAGATTTATAGAAATGTGAGTGAGGGGTGTACTCACTTTTGTCAGATATTGTGTGTGTGTAGATATACATACACACACATATATCTGGTGTAGATATATATATATCTACACCAGAGGTTCTCAACCCTGTCCTCAGGGCCCACTAACAGGCCAAGTTTGCAAGATAACTGGAATCCATCACAGGTGATATCATTTGCTGCTCAGTGATTGCAGTATTCTAGTCTGCATCGCCCAAAGGTAATACATAAAACCTGGCCTGTTAGTGGGTCCCGAGGACTGGAGTTGATCCTCTGATGTACACGCATACATACGTGTGTTTGAGCTTCGAGCTGCACACCTATGTTTATCACCCTTGCACTGTGTGATGTGATCACTAGGGGGCGCTGTTGCTGGGTGGGGTTATTAGTCTGCTCACTTCTATATAGCAGTGTGTGGAGGAAGGACTGAGCTCCATTGATGAATGGACAATATAAACTCTGTTGCTTTGCTGCGATACCTCTCTGTCCCTGTTCTGGATTTCTTTGTAGGTGAGTACTGGGCACTTACCTCACCCACTGAACATAAATACCAACATTTCAAGAGAATTTCCAGGGACACCTTTGATGTTTTTGGTTGCGTCTCTAGCAAACCATTGTAGGTGACTGACATTAACCTCTCTGCGCCGGCCCCTCCTGACCGTTTGAAAGGTTTATGACGCCGGGAGGCGGATTAAGATCACACGACCTCCATGATTGGCTGTCACGGTGGTCATGTGGCCTGAAAACTGAATGTAATGAGTGATTGGGAGCTTTGTGTTAGGTGACGGAGCTGTGCTGGGAGCACGCAGCATGGACGCTCTCTCGTCACAGGTGGAGAGGCAGCAATTCACGCAAATATGCGTCTCCTCAGCGCTAAGGGCCAGGCGCCGAGAGGCCGCTTATTTTGTGTACGGCTGGCGCCAAGGGGTTAATTAGGGGCGGGTCTTTTGTTTTAAAATGGGTGTCGACCTATAGAGGCGTATCATTATCCTATTGAAAAAAATAAGTTCACCTTTTGCAACATGTTACTGTAGCACCGCCCCCTGCACCCCCCCCCCCCCCATTGTGACAGCGAGCGGGGGATATGTAATCCTAAGATATGAACGGGACCTCCCAGATTTCTACAAATAAAACCTCAGAATACAGGAGACACATTTTGGGGTTTATAAAGTGAAGGTAATGCTGCGCTATGACCCTAAATACTGTGTGTAATAAAGTGTAAAGGTGCTCAATAAAAGATATGATTGAAAGGGGCAAAGTTCAGAGGTCACAATATATCCAATCCTGGGCAGTATAAAAACGTACCGCATGCCCTGCAATTTCTTCAGGTAAAACAATAAAAGTGTATCAATAAAACAATAAAAGTATATCAAACACTCAAATGATTCTTCATAGAGCAGTGATAGGAAGTATATCCATATGGTGTGAAAAAACAGAGCTCAGAAGAAGGTGCACTACAACTGCCAGAAATCCTGAAGGAAAAGGTAAAATCCTAAACGGCATATAAAAGCATACAAAAAAGTTTCCTCCATATAGGTATATGCTGCAAATGTTCTTATAGGTGAAAGCAAAAAAGATAAGTAGTGTCCATATAAGGTGCAAAGTAGGTAGGTGGCTGTATATTAGCAGTGTCAGCATAAAATGACAAAGTGTTGGTGACAATCCTCTGACATAAAGTGCTGACGATCGATGACTTCCTGGTTCCTGTGCAGAGTAATGTATAGATGTCCCCTTACCTTACCGCTGTAAGGTCACAGCATGTGGGTATATCTCAATGGGTTTCTTGGCAGCCTCCCAGTATGGGGTACCCGGCTCCACTGGTTTGTGTCTCTAGTCTGGAATCAGAGTCCCCCTATTGTCCCCGGTGTGTCCGCATCCAATGAACATCACAATGGGGTATGGGGGGGTGTAAAGAGGGATGCCCCATAGTGTAGTATTTCCAAATGTTTATTGACAAAACAGTAAAAGTAAAATCAAGGTACTCACAATAGGAAGTATTAAACAGGCATATAACAAACGAGCTGCGAGCTCGCCCACGTCACTTCCAGTGCACGTGTTCATCACTGTCACATGACTTCATCAGTGTCACATGACTTCATCAGGGGATGGACCTTGCACCTTATATGGACACTACTTCTCTTTTTTGCTTTCACCTATAAGAACATTTGCAGCATATACCTATATGGAGGAAACTTTTTTGTATGCTTTTATATGCCGTTTAGGATTTTACCTTTTCCTTCCGGATTTCTGGCAGTTGTAGTTCACCTTCTTCTGAGCTCTGTTTTTTCACTTCATTTGCACACCATATGGATATACTTCCTATCACTGCTCTATGAAGAATCATTCAAGTGTTTTATATACTTTTATTGTCTTATTGATACACTTTTATTGTTTTATCTGAAGAAATCGCAGGGCATGCGATACGTTTTTATACTGCCCAGGATTGGATATGTTGTGACCTCTGAACATTGTTTCTTTCAATCATATCTTTGAATGAGCACCTTTCCACTTTATTACACACAGTATTTAGGGTCATAGCGCGGCATTACCTTCACTTTATATATTTTCTGGGTTCTGATATTTCCTTCAGTGTTGCAGCATATTGTTAAAAAACGCACACATTTGGCAGCGCGGGAATATCATTGTATTATACATTTTGGGGTTTAAGGAGGAGTTCCCACTAAAAAAAAAAATAAATAAAAATAAAAGTCAGCAGCTACAAATACTGCAGCTGCTGACTTTTAATATTCAGACACTTACCTGTCCCGGGGTCCAGCGATGTGGGCGATCGAAGCCCCGCTCGTCTCCCCCTCCGCTCGGCGGCACCGGCATCTTAACTGTGGGCACCCGGCTATGGCTCCACAGCCGGGCACCCACTGCGCATACGTGAGCTGCGCCACGCGCTGTGACTGGCCGCGCAATCATCTGGGACCTGTGATGTGTCCCAGATGATTGACAAGAGGGAGAGGAGAGAGCTGATCTCCTTTCCTGCGCCGAGGGGAGTGATGTCACCAGCCCAGGCGCCAAAGGAGGCAGATTTCAGACCACATGGCAACAGGAAAAAAAAGGTAAGTAAAAAAAAATAATTTTTCTCCAAATTTTTTTTTTTAAATTGATTTCATACACATTCATGACATTTTTCTTTTTTGGATGGAACTCCACTTTAATGGCACTTTAGAGTATAACTAAAGATACTTAAAGCGGAGGTTCACCCTACAACAAAAAATTACATTAACATTCTCAAAAAAAAATAAAACAAAATTTGAAAAAAAAAAAAATTTACTTCCCAGAAACCCCTGTTGCTAGGCAGTCTTCCTAATCTGCATCTTCCTATTCCGCGGAGCTGTTCCTTCACTTCCTCCTCCTCGGCGAGCGGCTCCGTTGTCTTCTGGGACATGTGTGTGTCCCAGAAAACAACATGGCCATTCAAAACCGCTGCACGACTCGCGCATGCGCAGTGGGAAATGAGCAGTGAAGCCACAAGGCTCCACTGCCTGTTTCCCTGAGTTAGGATGGCGGCGCCGGCACCCGATCCAATGGACGGATCGGCCTCGGGGGGGGGGGGGGGGCGCATCGCGGGCTCGCTGGACAGGTAAGCGTCCTTATTAAAAAAAAAAAAAAAACAGATCTGTACAGTTCGTCTTTTATATCCGCTTAGAGCTGTAAAGTAGCAGCACAGTATACAGAGTATATATATATATATAATTACATCCGGAGCCTTTCACATCATGTGATTTGTAGCTTCTCTTTGTAGTTGGACTCCATCCAGTGAGCCTTTGCTGAATCATTTCCAGGGACACTTTGCTGCTGCACAATACTAATTAGATGTAATGTCGCTCACAGCAATCATGTCATGGCGGGTTTAGTGATAGAGAATAGAATGGTTACTTTTATTTTGCATTTTGAACACTTCTGGGTCTATTTAATCACCTCAATACCGGGGGGCACTTACACCCTCTTCCTGCCCAGGCCATTTTTCACCTTTCAGCGCTCACACTTTAAATGACAACAATTGCGCGGTCATGCTACACTGTAACCATGTGAAATTTTTATCATTTTCTTCCCACAAATAGAGCTTAGTGGTATTTAATCACTTCTAGGTTTATTATTTTTTCCAAAAAAAAAGACCAAACAGTTTGAAAAAAAAAAAAAAGTTTTTTAGTTTCTGTCAGTAAATTTTGCAAATAAGTAATTTTTCTCCTTCACAGATGGGCGCTGATTAGGTGGCACTGATGAGGCGGCACTTATGGGCACTGATTAGGTGGCACTGATGAGGTGGCATGAATTGCTGGCACCTTTGGGCATTGTTTACTGTCACTTCTGGGCACAGATAGAGTCCCGGAGCTAAGGACTGAAGAGAAATGGGTGCAGGGACAGCATGACAGTGCTGGACAGCACAGTTGCTGTTTTAGAAAAGGGGAAGGGTCTGGGAGAAGGCGGCGCTCAGAGCCGAAGAGAGGAAAGGAGAGGGGAAGCGATGTCAGTTGTAGAGCGGAGGAGGCAGCGATTCCCACCCACCCGCCCTGAGTTGGTTAAAAAGGGGGTAAGGGACAGGTCAGGATGACCCGGCAGTGTTGGGTCGCTGGAGAAGGAGAAGATAGAGGTTACATGTATGGAACATATGGTACCCATCCATGGGATGGGGGTTGTTTCTGGTACCCATCGATGATAGGATGGGGGTTGTTTCTGGTACCCATCCATGAAAGGATGGGGGTTGTTTCTGGTACCCATCCATGATAGGATGGGGGTTGTTTCTGGTACCCATCCATGATAGGATGGGGGTTGTTTCTGGTACCCATCCATGATAGGATGGGGGTTGTTTCTGGTACCCATCCATGAAAGGATGGGGGTTGTTTCTGGTACCCATCCATGATAGGATGGGGGTTGTTTCTGGTACCCATCCATGAAAGGATGGGGGTTGTTTCTGGTACCCATCCATGATAGGATGGGGGTTGTTTCTGGTACCCATCCATGATAGGATGGGGGTTGTTTCTGGTACCCATCCATGATAGGATGGGGGTTGTTTCTGGTACCCATCCATTAAAGGATGGGGGTTGTTTCTGGTACCCATCCATGATAGGATGGGGGTTGTTTCTGGTACCCATCCATGAAAGGATGGGGGTTGTTTCTGGTACCCATCCATGATAGGATGGGGGTTGTTTCTGGTACCCATCCATGATAGGATGGGGGTTGTTTCTGGTACCCATCCATGATAGGATGGGGGTTGTTTCTGGTACCCATCCATGATAGGATGGGGGTTGTTTCTGGTACCCATCCATGATAGGATGGGGGTTGTTTCTGGTACCCATCCATGATAGGATGGGGGTTGTTTCTGGTACCCATCCATGATAGGATGGGGGTTGTTTCTGGTACCCATCCATGATAGGATGGGGGTTGTTTCTGGTACCCATCCATGATAGGATGGGGGTTGTTTCCCATCCATGAAAGGATGGGGGTTGTTTCTGGTACCCATCCATGAAAGGATGGGGGTTGTTTCCCATCCATGATAGGATGGGGGTTGTTTCTGGTACCCATCCATGAAAGGATGGGGGTTGTTTCTGGTACCCATCCATGAAAGGATGGGGGTTGTTTCTGGTACCCATCCATGATAGGATGGGGGTTGTTTCTGGTAATTTTAGGTTACGAGGAGTTAACCTGGAAGGGTTAAAAAGGGTAGGTCTCTGTGAAGGTTGGGTACCGCCTCCGGGTCAGAGGTTTCCGACTGGAGGCCTAAAGTTTAAAATAAGTTATTCGCAGGTACCAGTGGTATGTTGTTTACCTTTTATGACACCAGAAGTATATTTAAAGTTTTTAATGGTTATTTATATAGATGTTGTTTAATTCTATGAGTTGTTAATAAAAAAAAAAAAAAAAAAAGGCCGTGAAGCCCATTTACTCCAAAATCTGGTTGTCACGGGCATGGCCAGAGCGGAGGCTGTTGGAGAGGACTGTGTGCAAGCCTGTTGCCCACCGATTATGGGCCCTAGCATTTGAGGTGAATGAGAAATCCAGTCTGAACTGTATTAATCGGACTCAGTCATGTATATATTGTATGGGGACTCCTTACTGTATATTTGTGTACCTGAAGAGGGAGGGGGGATTCCTCCAGCAGCCCCTGCTGATAAGACTGATTCATTCTGCTGGGACACATCCTGTGAGGAGATGCTGGTGTTATCAACATGTGTTTATGTTAATTGAGAGAGCTGATCACATTAGCCACCAGCCCTGGCTAATAGACGAATGGTCTAGGCTGAGGAGGGGGGAGATTGTTGTTTGTATTGTTAATTGTATTAATATGTGAAGCTCTGTGCCCACAAGACTGTCATCTGGTCTGGGTACATTTTGTAGTAAATTAGGTCATGTTAATTAGGTTAGCTTTGAGTCATCCCTGCTGTATAAAGGTCTGTGAGATCTCAAAATAAAGGTAGTTCTGATGTACTCCAAGACTGGTGTTGTCTAGTTCTTGGGGTTCCTATAGCCAGATCCATTGGACTCGTGTTCCAGAACTTAGGAAGCGGTATATGACGGAAGCACTCAAGCGGAGTGTGGGGCGTTCCGTGACACTGGTCAAGTCATTTTGTGAAGGATTTGGAGGCGGGAAGCTTTTGGGATAAAAGGTGTGATCAGGATACTGGGCTTAAGTCCTACAAATGTCATGGCAATTATGGGCACTGGTGGCACTTGATGATCAGTGCCCTGATTACATACCTAGCTGTCTCCTGTGAGGAGATGCCGCTGATTGACTCTCCTCTCCTCACACTGTCAGTGCCGGTTCACACTGGTGTGATGCCAAACATCGCACAGACATCGCATGTAATTCGCAGCGCACTGCCGATCACATTACATGCGATGTCTGTGTGGTGCGATATCAGTCATAGAGATAGTATACAGATAGTATGGCTGATATCGCACCGCATTCGGTGAAAACACGTACAGGACCCTTTTTTCTGTTTGGACCAGAATCGGATCGCATGTGTGTTCACACATACGCGATCCGATTCATGTCCGAACTGTCAGTTCGCAGTGCGATATGCAAGCTGAACTGCGGGTGTCGTTAACAATGTATTGACACTCCCCAGCGATTCGCATATGGCAGTGTGAACTGACATGCGATGCGGGAACACGCAGTGGATTCGCAGTGTTCTCGCATCGCACCAGTGTGAACCAGCACTCAGTGCTGATTAGCGGCATCTCCTTGTTTACATGTGATTGGTCACAGCTGATCACATAGGGTTGCCACATCATCCCTTTAATCCAGGACACATAATAATTACCCGGGTTTTGTGGCTGATTAAGGTGGTAATTAAACTCACTTGGTGCCTTATCTGCATTAAATCAGCCTCAGAACCCGAGTAATTCATATGTGTCCTGGCTTAAAGGGATGATGTGGCAACTCTATGATCACATGGTTAAAGAGCCGCGGCTCTTTCCACAGATCGGGGTCGTGCCGTGTCCTGGCAACATGGCACAGCCGCCATTGCCACACTGCCCACTCGTATTGTTGTGTTACACTATGTGATTTATTATGCTCTGTGTCTTTAAGATTTGTTCCCTCTGTCTATCTGGACTCTTTCTCTCACCGTAGTTCTGTATATTCTCCTCCCCTTCCTCTCTCTGATTCATTGTGCACAGTATACCTCATTGCTGTAACATCTTTCATGTGGCTTACAACTGCAACGTTTTTCTACCTATGAATATCCATCATTAAACGGAACATTTGAGAGGATTCATCGTCTGTCTTTCCATACAGTGAGTTATTCATTGAGTTAAGCTGCCTGAATTGATGCAAGGGATAAATAGATCACCAGGTCATGTAAGCTCTATGTGAAGCTGAAGATAAAGTTATTGCCTCGTAGTTGAGTCAGAACAGTAGAAAAACGAAGTTCCACAGCCTTATTACAAGATTTCTGCATACAGTACTGATACAGACAAGATTTACTGCCCTCATTGCAAGAAAGAATGAGACAGCAGCACATGGAATCTTCATAACCTCAGACCAGGCTGCAGGATGTCATATTACAGCACACAGATCCTGCCTGCTTATCACTGAGACATTGTCTGCCTGTGTCAGCCATGAGTCACCACAGCTCTCAATGTGAATATACAGCCACTCCAACACAAGACACTGAGCCAACTGACTTACCCAAACGCTCAGTCAAACCCACCTGGAAAGTGATGGAGAATTATGAAGCCTTAAGAACTGAATTGTTTAATAGCTTGAAGCTAATTTGGGACAGGATTGCCTTTGAATCAAATACAGTGTCTGTTGAACGTGAATTACTGACACTAGAGGGCGCCATTAAACAACTCTCTATCTTTTATGAGCTCTATCAGCTTACCAGTGACAAGTTCATTAATGTCTTACAAAATATGAACACAGAACTTTCACTCGAGGAATTAAAGAATTTCAAGGCTTTTAATCTGGAAAGAGACAGTTTTATCCAGCAAACCAAATTAAAGGCAGAAGCAAAGTTAAAGCTGATACAGGACACTGCATCTCACAGATCTGTTTCCACCAGACATTCTAAAAGGTCTTCTAGAAGTCATAGTTCAAGATACTCAACACTCAGTGAGCGACTTATTAGTGCCCGCGCTGAAGCGGAAGCCCGCAAGGTGCAGGTCGCATATGCAGAAAAAAGAGCAGAGTTGGAAACGGAGTCAGTGCTTCAGACCGCACGTCAAAGAGCAACTATAGAAATCTTAAATGAACAGTGTAAACATGACGCAGCTATGGCAAGGCTAAGAGTTTTAGAACAAGCTATCAGTGCAGACGAAGGTGCAAGTGAGAAAGACAGCATCAACCTAAACATAGCAGATATGGAAGATCCCCTCAAAGGCACTAAAGACTATGTCCTAAGCCACTGCAGTATACACTCCATTGTCTCCAATGCTCCTGGCAACTTAGAAACTCCTTCACAGCTTCAAGTTAAAGAGGCTCCAGCAACCTCCTGCATGCAAAATCACTCCAATGCATTTCCTGCCTGCCTGCCTAACCTTCCTTCTTATGTCATAGAGCATCAGAGCAAGCTGCAAGCAAGTCATCAATTTCCTGTCATCGGTACAGCATTGAATCAACGTACCATTGGAACAACCGACTTCAAGCAAGCAACTCACCTGTACGCATCTGCTGCACCATATTTACCTGTGTCCTTTAACAATAATGTCAAAGATAGTGCAATCAGCACCATTCAGCCAACAGCATCTCACATAAAGGCAGAGACAACTGAGACAGCAGAGTTTGTGAGGTACATACTTCGCAGAGAGCTCACAAAGACTGGTCTTACAAGTTTTGATGACCAACCTGAGAACTACAGAAGTTGGAAATGTGCTTTCAGAACTGCAATCAGCGATCTTGGCATTACAGCAGCTCAAGAATTGGATCTCCAGATTAGATGGCTTGGTCCTCTATCTGCTGCACGTGTTAAGCCATTAAGATCAGTTTTCATGGACAATCCTACAGCAGGCCTCACAGCTGCATGGGAGCGACTAGAGCAAAGTTATGGCAGTCCAGAAGCTATAGAAAATGCCTTGTTCATGCGCCTGGAAACTTTCCCAAAGATATCTGGTAAGGACAACAAGGAGTTCCAGAGACTGAGTGACCTTCTTCTTGAGCTTCAGCTAGCCAAGGCAGACCCAAAACTACCCGGACTCAGTTACCTTGACACTGCAAGAGGGGTAAACCCAATTGTCTCCAAGCTCCCGTATGGTGTACAAGAGAAATGGTCTGCACTAGGATCATCATACAAAAAAGAGAACAAGGTTTCCTTCCCACCATTCTCTTTCTTCTGCAACTTCATCAGGAAATCGCAGAGACCAAGAATGATCCAAGTTTTTCCTACGGTGAGTACAGTCTCTTCTCACCATTTCCTAAGAGTACCAGTCTTCAGGGCAACTATAGAAGCCGTAGATGCCCAGTATCCGTGAAAAAGACTGACATCCTTCCCACTCCTACCACAGTTGTTGCCACGGACAGACAGAGTAGGAAGATTGAAAACCCTAACAGAGAGTGTCCCATTCACAAGAAGCCACACCCCCTCAAAAAATGTATCAGCTTTAGGAAAAAGCCTCTTGAAGAGCGTAAGGAGCTTTTAAAGACATTTAGGGTATGTTTCAGGTGCTGTGCTTCTACCGAACATTTTGCAAGGGACTGTAATGTATCCATCAAGTGCATAGAGTGTGGCTCCGAAGAGCATGTGCAAGCCCTACATCCGCTTGAGCCCAGCTCTGCACAACCTGCTAACTCTCCTCCCAGGTTAACGCATGGCGGGGAGAATACAGACCAAGTGCCTAATTCTACCATCATTTCTTCATCCTGCACTGAAGTTTGTGGAGAAGACCGCTGCGATAAGTCCTGTGCTAAAATATGCTTGGTGAACATATACCACAAGGACCAACCAGAAAAGACTCTAAAAGCCTATGCTATCTTAGACGATCAGAGCAATAGATCACTTGCAAAATCAGAACTGTTTAATCTATCTGAAATAAAAGGCGAAGCTCATCCTTACACCTTGGGTACCTGTAGTGGAACTACAGAGGTTTCTGGAAGAAGGGCTCATGGACTCATGGTATCTTCTCTCAAAGGTAACTTGCAATTACCTCTACCTACTACTTGTCGAGTGCAATCAGATACCCGCTAACAAGGAAGAAATCCCTACTCCAGCTGCTGCTTTCTATCACCCTCACCTGAAGGTAATAGCAAATGAGATACCGCCGCTTGACAAAGCTGCTCAGATCCTTCTTCTGTTAGGAAGAGACATTCTAAGAGTTCACAAGGTACACAGACAAGTCAGTGGACCCCCAGATGCCCCATTTGCTCAGCGCATGGATCTAGGGTGGGTCATCATAGGCAACGTCTGTATAGGCAAAATGAAGAGACCTACCAACATTTCGTCATTCAAGACAAATGTTCTGCCAAATGGCCGAAACACTTACTTTGAGCCATGCCCACATCACTACTGGGTGAAGGAGAAGATAGCCAGCCACGGATGGCAACATGGTATCTTAGGTAACACAAGCCCTTTCTCCTGCCACGATGACAACTTCGGCTCTACAGTGTTTAATACAACCAGTGAAGATGACATACTGGCTCCTTCAATGGAAGACAAAGAATTCATCAAGGTAATGGACAATGAGTTCTTTCAAAATGACGCCAATAACTGGGTAGCACCCCTACCTTTTCGTCTCCCAAGAGAGAGACTGCCCAACAACTTGCAACAGGCCATCAGTAGATTCTCCTCCTTAAAACGCAACTTAAGCAGGAAACCAGAGATGCAAAGACACTTTGTGGACTTTATGCAAAATATATTTGACAGAGATCATGCAAAGCCTGCACCCCCACTAAAGGAGGGAGAAGAATGCTGGTACCTTCCATCCTTTGGCGTGTATCACCCACGTAAACCAGACCAAATCAGAGTTGTCTTTGATTCCAGTGCTCAGCATGAAGGTGTTTCTCGCAACAACATGCTCCTTACAGGGCCTAACTTGAACAACAGTCTAATAGGAGTCTTGATTCGCTTCAGACAAGAACCTGTAGCAGTTATGGCAGACATTCAACAGATGTTTCACTGCTTCATTGTCAGAGAAGACAACAGAAACTACCTCAGGTTTCTATGGCACAAAGACAATGACATCCACAGGGAAGTTATAGACTTTCGAATGAAGGTACATGTCTTTGGTAACAGTCCTTCTCCTGCAGTGGCAACTTATGGGCTAAGGAGAACAGCTCAGACTGGAGAAGAAGAATATGGATCTGATGCTCGTCAGTTTGTTGAAAGAAACTTCTACGTTGATGACGCACTCAAGTCTTTTCCAACTGCTAAAGAAGCGATTGATCTCCTCACCAGAACAAAGGAGATGCTGGCTACAGCAAACCTTAGACTGCACAAGATTATATCCAACAGCCAGGAACTTATGAATGCCTTTCACTCTGAGGACTATGCCACCAGTCTAAAAAACCTTGATTTGGGTACAGATGTGCCTCCTGTACAGCGAAGTCTGGGTTTGTTGTGGAACATCGAACAAGACACATTCTCCTTCCAAGTGTCAACTTGTGACAAACCCTTCACTAAGAGAGGAGTCCTGTCGGTGGTGAATAGCATCTATGACCCACTCGGTTTCCTTGCTCCAGTTACCATTAAAGGTAAGATTCTGCTAAGACAGTTATCTACTGAGAACATAGACTGGGATACTCCCTTACCTAGTGAGAATCAACACAAGTGGGAAAGGTGGAGACATTCTTTGAAGTCACTAGGAAAACTTCAGATTGCCCGTTGCTATGTTCCAGGTTCTATTTCAACTGTTTACCGGAGGGAAATTCATATTTTCTCTGATGCATCAGTTGAAGCTATTGCTACTGTAGCCTATTTGAAGATCTCTGAAATGAATGGGGAATCACACTGTAGTTTTGTCCTAGGCAAGGCAAAACTCACTCCCAAACCTGCACATACCATACCAAGACTCGAACTTTGTGCAGCCGTGTTAGCAGTAGAAATTGCCGAAGTCATACGAAGTGAAATGGACACTAGAATTGATTCTTTCACCTTCTATACAGACAGTAAGGTAGTACTTGGTTACATATACAACCAAACAAAACAGTTTCATGTGTATGTCAGCAACAGGGTTGAACGTATTAAAAGATTCTCCCTACCAAGTCAATGGCATTACGTTCCCACTGAACTCAATCCAGCTGACTGTGGGACTAGAGCCGTGTCATCTGATGTTCTTCAGGACAGCTTATGGCTGTCACCTCCAAGATTTTTGTGTGAGGACTCCTACTCACCCCCTACTGACAACACCTATGGGTTAGTAAGTCCTGAAGATGATAAGGAAATAAGAACTGTGAACATCTCACTCCACACTTCTGTAAATATAAAACAAAAGCTGCGGTCACACTGCTTTGAGCATTTTTCCACCTGGTCATCTGCTGTAAGAGCCATCGCTCGCCTAATTCATATTGCTCGCAGCTTTAGGAAGAACCCTGCGGCAGAGTGTCATGGTTGGCACAGCTGTTCTGGACACTTTACAGCAGCAGATATTTCACACGCGGAAGAGGTAATAATCCGTTGTGTGCAACAAGAGGTGTATCAGGAGGAATTCGAGAGAATCAAAAATGGAACTGAATTGTCTAAAAACAGTTCTCTCTTCAATCTAAATCCTGTAGTTGACGCCAATCAGCTGCTGAGAGTTGGTGGCCGTATAACTAAATCCGACTTATGCAGCAAAGAAAAGAATCCAATAATCATACCAGGTCAACATCATGTTACTACCCTTCTGGTTCGTCATCACCATGAACTGGTACATCATCAAGGACGTCAGTTTACAGAAGGTGCCATCAGGTCAGCTGGCTTGTGGATTATTGGTATGAAAAGGTGTGTCTCCTCCTTGCTTTTCAGGTGCGTCAAGTGCCACAAGTTAAGAGGGAAACATCAACAGCAACAAATGGCAAGTCTTCCAGCTGATCGCCTAAGTACAGATCCACCCTTCACCTATGTTGGAGTAGATGTTTTCGGCCCATGGTCCGTCATCACTCGGAGAACTCGTGGTGGTGCTGCCAATAGTAAAAGGTGGGCTGTATTGTTTACCTGTCTCAGCATCCGAGCAATACACATAGAAGTAATCGAGTCTATGGATTCTTCTTCCTTCATCTGCGCTCTACGAAGATTCTTTTCTATCAGAGGACCAGTTAAGCAGCTGAGATCTGACTGTGGTACCAACTTCGTTGGAGCATGTAAAGAGCTACAATTGGACAATTTCCTGGCCAATAATGGATGCACTTGGTTGTTTAATCCTCCACATTCTTCACATATGGGAGGATCTTGGGAACGAATGATTGGAGTAGCACGAAGAATTCTCGACTCCATGTTGCAGACTCACAAGTCTTTACCACTCACCCATGATACTTTGTCTACCTTTCTCGCTGAAGTGTGTGCTATAGTGAACGCAAGACCTTTAGTGCCGGTATCTTCAGATCCTGATGCTCCAGTGATCCTTACTCCAGCTTCACTCCTTACTCAAAAGATTGGGACTGCTGTAATATCTTCAAGTGTGATTGAACCCAAGGATATCTACAGGCGTCAATGGAAGCAGGTGCAGCATCTCGCCAATGTGTTTTGGCATCGCTGGAGGAAGGAGTATCTTCATCACCTTCAAGGTCGTAACAAATGGCAAACATCTAAGCCTAATCTTAAGGTTGGAGATCTCATCCTTCTAAAAGACAAGGAAGTTTGTCGGAATGAGTGGCCAATGGGTCTTATTACCAAGGTTATGCCCAGTGAGGATAACAATGTCCGGAAGGTAGAAGTCAAGGTAACCAAGGGAGGATCCACACGAACCTTCACTCGACCAATTACTGAGTTAGTACTCCTTTTGCCAGGTGAGTGACTTATGCAAGGACTAGCCATGCTGTTGGCACGGCGGGGAGTACATTGCTGCTATCTACAGGTTCTACCTTGAACTTTGGAATTCTTTGAAGATGTCATACTTCGGACTACATGTTCTTCAATCCTGTTGGACGTATTGTTTATACTTGCTTGTTGCATGTTTTTCATTACAGGTTCCAGGACATTTAACAGTATTGGACTTATTGAATATATATATAATTGTTTATGGTTATGAAATCTAAAGATTTCAGACGGGGAGTGTTGTGTTACACTATGTGATTTATTATCCCTCTGTGTCTTTAAGATTTGTTCTCACGACTTACAGAGACACCCATTCTAAGGCTTCAAAGAGAACTAAAAAGAATAATAAACTGACGAGCGGGACAACCTTGTGGACCATACCTCTACCTTTCAACCCTTTTTCTTCTTTCTCTTTCCTTTTCTCCACCTTACGATTAAAGCTCATTATCAGAATTTATTTGACCTATATACACTCTACTTGTAAACAATATGTATAGTAGGTATAAATCATTTAAATACCTACAAAAGTAACTAAGGTAATGATATATATCTTTAATTTAGGTTTACGTGAACCCAATGTTTAATATTTGAAATTTCATGATATTTACCTATATAAACCCTACTGTAAAACAATGAGCTTACTTTATAGATCCTTGTAAACTTACTTTATGTATCTTTATAACATTGTATACTCAATAAACTTCTTTTGACAAGGAAGATTTGTTCTCTCTGTCTATCTGAACTCTTTCTCTCACTGTAGTTCTGTATATTCTCCTCCCCTTCCTCTCTCTGATTCATTGTGCACAGTATACCTCATTGCTGTAACATCTTACATGTGGCTTACAACTGCAACGTTTTTCTACCTATGAATATCCATCATTAAACGGAACATTCGAGAGGATTCATCGTCTGTCTTTCCATACAGTGAGTTATTCATTGAGTTAAGCTGCTTGAATTGATGCAAGGGATAAATAGATCACCAGGTCATGTAAGCTCTATGTGAAGCTGAAGATAATATTTATAGCCTTGTAGTTGAGTCAGAACACGTATGACGCCCACCCAGAACAAGAGCCGCACCGCTCAGCCGACATTTGACTGTGTGAGCGGACGGCAAGTGGTTAAAAAATTAAAAACAAAAATTGCAAAGCCATTCATACATTTTTAGTTCTGTGCAAATTGGGGAAAAAAAGCAAATGTTCTTTTAGGCTATTTTACTTTTCTGAACAAATGTTCTTAACCACTTGCCGACCGCCTAACGCAGATATACTGCAGCAGAATGGCACCGGCAGGCAAAATCACGTACCTGGTATATGATCTGCCTTCCGCGGGCTGGGGGTGCATCGCGCCCCTCCCCCCGGTGCCCGAGGCAGTCGGCTTCGTTAGGGGATCGATCCGTGCTGAGGGGGACACCACTCATTCGTGGCCACCCCCTCGCGATCGCTCCCCACGAATGAAAATCTTCCTCTGCTGCTGTATAGTAAACAGCGGCAGAGGAAGTGATGTCATCTCTCCTCGGCTCGGTATTTTCCATTCCTGGGCAGAGGAGAGCAGAAATCAATGTGCGCAAACACTACACACACACACAATAAAACACACTAGGCACACATTACACCCCCCATCACCCCCCCCGGCACAGTGACACCAATAGCAGTTTTTTTTTTTTTTTTCTGATTACTGATTGGTGTCAGTTTGTGACAGTTATAAGTGGTAGGACAGTTAGTATTAGCCCCCTTTAGGTCTAGAGTACCCCCCCTAACCCCCCCTAATAAAGTTTGAACCCCTTGATCACCCCCCCGGTCACCAGTGTCTGATCGCTGTATTAGTGTCACTGGTGACGCCAGTTAGGGAAGTAAATATTTAGGTTCACCGTCAGCATTTTATAGCGTCAGGGACCCCCATATACTACCTAATAAATGTTTTAACCCTTTGATTGCCCCCTAGTTAACCCTTTCACCACTGATCACCGTATAACCGTTACGGGTGACGCTGGTTAGTTTGTTTATTTTTTATAGTGTCAGGGCACCCGCCATTTATTACCGAATAAAGGTTTAGCCCCCTGATCGCCCGGCGGTGATATGCGTCGCCCCAGGCAGCGTCAGATTAGCGCCAGTACCGCTAACACCCACGCACGCACCGTACACCTCCCTTAGTGGTGTAGTATCTGAACGGATGAATATCTGATCCGATCAGATCTATACTAGCGTCCCCAGCAGTTTAGGGTTCCCAAAAACGCAGTGTTAGCGGGATCAGCCCAGATACCTGCTAGCACCTGCGTTTTGCCCCCTCCGCCCGGCCCACCCAAGTGCTGTATCGATCGATCACTGTCACTTACAAAACACTAAACGCATAACTGCAGCGTTCGCAGAGTCAGGCCTGATCCCTGCGATTGCTAACAGTTTTTTGGTGAACTGGCAAGCGCCAGCGGCCTAGTACACCCCGGTCGTAGTCAAACCAGCACTGCAGTAACACTTGGTGACGTGGCGAGTCCCATAAGTGCAGTTCAAGCTGGTGAGGTGGTAAGCACAAGTAGTGTCCCGCTGCCACCAAGAAGACAAACACAGGCACGTCGTGCCCATAGTGCCCTTCCTGCTGCATTCGCCAATCCTAATTGGGAACCCACCACTTCTGCAGCGCCCGTACTTCCCCCATTCACATCCCCAACACAATGCAGTTGGCTGCATGAGAGGCATTTTCTTTATGTCCTCCCGAGTACCCCTACCCAACGAACCCCCCAAAAAAGATGTTGTGTCTGCAGCAAGCGCGGATATAGGCGTGACACCCGCTATTATTGTCCCTCCTGTCCTGACAATCCTGGTCTTTGCATTGGTGAATGTTTTGAACGCTACCATTCATTAGTTGAGTATTAGCGTAGGGTACAGCATTGCACAGACTAGGCACACTTTCACAGGGTCTCCCAAGATGCCATCGCATTTTGAGAGACCCGAACCTGGAACCGGTTACAGTTATAAAAGTTGGTTACAAAAAAAAGTGTAAAATATATATATATATATGGGTGGATGAACGGAGGTATTCTAATGGTGGGCATACCCATAGATCAATCTCTTTTTCGTTCAACCCACAGGCTGCATGAAAAAAAAAGTTTACAATATATGCCCAACAAGGACCAGCAACGCACTGGTATGTTGCTGGACTTTGAGTGGTTATACCAGAATGATGCCTGCAGGTTTAGGTATCATGTTGGTATCATTCTTTTCAGCCAGCGGTCGGCTTTCATGTAAAAGCAATCCTAGCGGCTAATTAGCCTCTAGACTGCTTTTACAAGCAGTGGGAGGGAATGCCCCCCCCCCACCGTCTTCCGTGTTTTTCTCTGGCTCTCCTGTCTCAACAGGGAACCTGAAAATGCAGCCGGTGATTCAGCCAGCTGACCATAGAGCTGATCAGAGACCAGAGTGGCTCCAAACATCTCTATGGCCTAAGAAACCGGAAGCTACGAGCATTTCATGACTTAGATTTCGCCCGATGTAAACAGCGCCATTGGGAAAATGGGAAAGCATTTTATCACACCGATCTTGGTGTGACAGATGCTTTGAGGGCAGAGGAGAGATCTAGGGTCTAATAGACCCCAATTTTTTTTAAAAAAAAAGAGTACCTGTCACTACCTATTGTTATCATAGGGGATATTTACATTCCCTGACATAACAATAAAAATGATAAAAAAAATGAAAGGAACAGTTTAAAAATAAGATAAAAAAGCAAAAAAATAATAAAGAAAAAAAAAAAGCACCCCTGTCCCCCCCCTGCTCTCGCGCAAAGGCGAACGCAAGCATCGGTCCGGCATCAAATGTAAACAGCAATTGCACCATGCATGTGAGGTATCACCGCGAAGGTCAGATCGAGGGGCAGTTATTTTAGCAGTAGACCTCCTCTGTAAATCTAAAGTGGTAACTTGTAAAGGCTTTTAAAAATGTATGTAGTTTGTTGCCACTGCACGTTTTGTGCGCAATTTTAAATTATGTCATGTTTGGTATCCATGTACTCGGCCTAAGATCATCTTTTTTATTTCATCAAACATTTGGGCTATATAGTGTGTTTTAGTGCATTAAAATTAAAAAAGTGTGTTTTTTTCCCAAAAAAATGCGTTTGAAAAATCACTGTGCAAATACTGTGTGAGAAAAAAATGACACACCCACCATTTTAATCTGTAGGGCCTTTGCTTTAAAAAATATATATAATGTTTGGGGGTTCAAAGTAATTTTCTTGCAAAAAAAATAATTTTTTCATGTAAACAAAAAGTGTCAGAAAGGGCTTTGTCTTCAAGTGGTTAGAAGAGTGGGTGATGTGTGACATAAGCTTCTAAATGTTGTGCATAAAATGCCAGGACAGTTCAAAACCCCCCCAAATGACCCCATTGTGGAAAGTAGACACCCCAAGCTATTTGCTGAGAGGCATGTCGAGTCCATGGAATATTTTATATTGTGACACAAGTTGCGGGAAAGAGACAATTTTTTTTTTGCACAAAATTGTCACTAAATGATATATTGCTCAAACATGCCATGGGAATATGTGAAATTACACCCCAAAATACATTTTGCTGCTTCTCCTGAGTACGGGGATACCACATGTGTGAGACTTTTTGGGAGCCTAGCCGCGTACGGGACCCCGAAAACCAAGCACCGCCTTCAGGCTTTCTAAGGGCGTACATTTTTGATTTCCCACTGCCTATCACAGTTTCGGAGGCCATGGAAAGCCCAGATGGCACAACCCCCCCCCCCCCCAAATGACCCCATTTTGGAAAGTAGACACCCCAAGCTATTTGCTGAGAGGTATAGTGAGTATTTTGCAGACCTCACTTTTTGTCACAAAGTTTTGAAAATTGAAAAAAGAAAAAAAAATACATTTCTCTTTTCTTTCTTCATTTTCAAAAACAAATGAGAGCTGCAAAATACTCACCATGCCTCTCAGCAAATAGCTTGGGGTGTCTACTTTCCAAAATGGGGTCATTTTGGGGGGTTTTGTGCCATCTGGGCATTCCATGGCCTCCGAAACTGTGATAGGCAGTAAAGAGTGAAATCAAAAATTTACACCCTTAGAAATCCTGAAGGCGGTGATTGGTTTTCGGGGCCCCGTACGCGGCTAGGCTCCCAAAAAGTCCCACACATGTGGTATCCCCATACTCAGGAGAAGCAGCTAAATGTATTTTGGGGTGCAATTCCACATATGCCCATGGCCTGTGTGAGCAATATATCATTTAGTGACAACTTTGTGCAAAAAAAAAAAAGTTTGGCATTTTCCCGCAACTTGTGTCACAATATAAAATATTCCATGGACTCAACATGCCTCTCAGCAAATAGCTTGGGGTGTCTACTTTCCAAAATGGGGTCATTTGGGGGGGGTTGTACTGCCCTGCCATTTTAGCACCTAAAGAAATGACATAGGCAGTCATAAACTAAAAGCTGTGTAAATTCCAGAAATTGTACCCTAGTTTGTAGACGCTATAACTTTTGCGCAAACTAATAAACATACGCTTATTGACATTTTTTTTTTTACCAAAGACATGTGGCCGAATACATTTTTGACTAAATGTATGACTAAAATTGAGTTTATTGTATTTTTTTTATAACAAAAAGTAGAAAATATCATTTTTTTTCAAATATAATCACTGGTTAGAAATAATTTGCTAGTTCTCTAGTATAGATAACATTGTATCTCTTGTTATAGATCTATGTATTTCCTATGCTCCTCAGCTCTATCTAGTGGCCATAATGCATTATTTTACTATTAAATAAGGTTCTCTCCTCCTCTCTCCCTGTTTTCTGTTTTTGCATCATTTTACTATGGCCCATAATAAAAGAACATTCGTTCAGAAGAGAAAATAGCCTAAACACACCCTCACACAGAACACATGTACATGCACATTCACTGGGTGAATAGTTATGCAAATGTTGTTAATTCCTTCCCACCCCCACCTGGGGGCAGTGGCTGACTTCCTGATCATGTGACCACTTTGTCTGCACAGTGGTCACATGATTGGGAACTGTCCCATCGGCTCCTGATCAATACTAGAGAGGAGGAGATGTCGGTGACAGCTCGGTCACTGTGCTGGGAGCGTGTAGAGTGTGAGCTCAGCTGCCAAGGACACACATGTGTAGATGTTGAGGTCCATCCTCCTCTCTGCCGCACATACTGTGTGTTCCATGGTCAGCGAGAGGTTAAATGTGTAACAAAACACAACCGGATGATATGAAAACTTTGAACTTGTTTATTATTATTATGATGATGATGATGATGATGATGATGAATGTATTATTTATAACACAGGATGTACAGGACTCAGGAGGAGGGATGAGACTTCAGACTGTCCCTGGACAATGTCATTCCCCTCCTCCGGTCACCTGACATCTCACATTTTTCGGATGTCGCCTTCAGAAATCACCCCCCCCCCTATCTATTATGTTACAGAATGTCAGTAAATATCATTTTACTTCCTCATCTGAGTCATGTGATTCCTTCCAATGTCCCCGGAAGTCCAATATTAAACTCATTGTGAGGATTAGAGTGTCAGCTCCTGTGCTCAGCCCTGCCCTGTGTTTGTATCTCCTGCAGAGCTCGGTGATCGGTGGAGACATTCTTGGAGTGGGAAGGGATTTCCCAGAAGAGGAGGAGAGACTGAAAACTGAGAAACAGAAAGTGAAAGTCAGCCGAGAGCCATTTTCTGCCCCACACCCAACACAGCCGTCGCCATGTCACTGACATAGACCGTCACCTTCCCAGAGCAACACACAGAATGGGGGACAAAACCAACCGATATCCCTTACTTGTTCAGTGGGATCAGGGGCCGGAAAAGTTGAAAGATTTAAAGAATAAACTTCTGAAATATTTCCATAGTCAGAGACAATCTAACGGAGGAGAATGTGAGATTCCTGACACCGACTGCAGCCAGGGATACATCACCATATACTTCAAGGATAAGGAAGGTAGGTACCGGGGGAGGGGTTACTCATAACTAATAGGAGGTGGCAGGTAAGTCCTTATACACTACAAGGAGGAGGGAGGTAAGTACTGAGGACTGGAGGGGATCCTCATACACTACAAGGAGGAGGGAGGTAAGTACTGAGGACTGGAGGAGATCCTCATACACTACAAGGAGGAGGGAGGTAAGTGCTGAGGACTGGAGGGGATCCTCATATACTACAAGGAGGAGGGAGGTAAGTACTGAGGACTGGAAGGGATCCTCATATACTACAAGGAGGAGGGAGGTAAGTACTGAGGACTGGAGGAGATCCTCATATACTACAAGGAGGAGGGAGGTAAGTACTGAGGACTGGAGGGGATCCTCATACACTACAAGGAGGAGGGAGGTAAGTACTGAGGACTGGAGGGGATCCTTATACACTACAAGGAGGAGGGAGGTAAGTACTGAGGACTGGAGGAGATCCTCATACACTACAAGGAGGAGGGAGGTAAGTACTGAGGACTGGAGGGGATCTTCATACACTACAAGGAGGAGGGAGGTAAGTACTGTGGACTGGAGGAGATCCTCATACACTACAAGGAGGAGGGAGGTAAGTACTGAGGACTGGAGGGAGATCCTCATACACTACAAGGAGGAGGGAGGTAAGTACTGAGGACTGGAGGGAGATCCTCATACACTACAAGGAGGAGGGAGGTAAGTACTGTGGACTGGAGGAGATCCTCATACACTACAAGGAGGAGGGAGGTAAGTACTGAGGACTGGAGGGGATCCTCATACACTACAAGGAGGAGGGAGGTAAGTACTGAGGACTGGAGGGGATCCTCATACACTACAAGGAGGAGGGAGGTAAGTACTGTGGACTGGAGGAGATCCTCATACACTACAAGGAGGAGGGAGGTAAGTACTGAGGACTGGAGGGGATCCTCATACACTACAAGGAGGAGGGAGGTAAGTACTGAGGACTGGAGGGGATCCTCATACACTACAAGGAGGAGGGAGGTAAGTACTGTGGACTGGAGGAGATCCTCATACACTACAAGGAGGAGGGAGGTAAGTACTGAGGACTGGAGGGGGATCCTCATACACTACAAGGAGGAGGGAGGTAAGTACTGAGGACTGGAGGGAGATCCTCATACACTACAAGGAGGAGGGAGGTAAGTACTGAGGACTGGAGGGGGATCCTCATACACTACAAGGAGGAGGGAGGTAAGTACTGAGGACTGGAGGGAGATCCTCATACACTACAAGGAGGAGGGAGGTAAGTACTGAGGACTGGAGGGGATCCTCATACACTACAAGGAGGAGGGAGGTAAGTACTGAGGACTGGAGGGAGATCCTCATACACTACAAGGAGGAGGGAGGTAAGTACTGTGGACTGGAGGAGATCCTCATACACTATAAGGAGGAGGGAGGTAAGTACTGAGGACTGGAGGGAGATCCTCATACATTACAAGGAGGAGGGAGGTAAGTACTGAGGACTGGAGGGGGATCCTCATACACTACAAGGAGGAGGGAGGTAAGTACTGAGGACTGGAGGGGGATCCTCATACATTACAAGGAGGAGGGAGGTAAGTACTGTGGACTGGAGGAGATCCTCATACACTACAAGGAGGAGGGAGGTAAGTACTGAGGACTGGAGGGAGATCCTCATACATTACAAGGAGGAGGGAGGTAAGTACTGAGGACTGGAGGGGGATCCTCATACACTACAAGGAGGAGGGAGGTAAGTACTGAGGACTGGAGGGAGATCCTCATACACTACAAGTAGGAGGGAGGTAAGTACTGAGGACTGGAGGAGATCCTCATACACTACAAGGAGGAGGGAGGTAAGTACTGAGGACTGGAGGGAGATCCTCATACACTACAAGGAGGAGGGAGGTAAGTACTGAGGACTGGAGGGGATCCTCATACACTACAAGGAGGAGGGAGGTAAGTACTGAGGACTGGAGGGAGATCCTCATACACTACAAGGAGGAGGGAGGTAAGTACTGAGGACTGGAGGGGATCCTCATACACTACAAGGAGGAGAGAGGTAAGTACTGAGGACTGGAGGGGATCCTCATACACTACAAGGAGGAGGAAGGTAAGTTCTGAGGCCTGGAGGAGATCCTCATACACTACAAGGAGGAGGGAGGTAAGTACTGAGGACTGGAGGAGATCCTCATACACTACAAGGAGGAGGGAGGTAAGTACTGAGGACTGGAGGGAGATCCTCATACACTACAAGGAGGAGGGAGGTAAGTACTGAGGACTGGAGGGGATCCTCATACACTACAAGGAGGAGGGAGGTAAGTACTGAGGACTGGAGGAGATCCTCATACACTACAAGGAGGAGGGAGGTAAGTACTGAGGACTGGAGGAGATCCTCATACACTACAAGGAGGAGGGAGGTAAGTACTGAGGACTGGAGGAGATCCTCATACACTACACTGGGAATCCTCCTTATGTAATAATAAGGAATGTATATATACATATATAGATAATAAAATTGATCTAAATTATCAATTTATATTTAAAAATAATAAATGAACTTGGATACATTGTAGATTTCCTTTATGTTTCCTGGAGAGATATTTGAATATTTATATTTCATTTTTTTTACAGCTCCACAAAGGGTTGTGCAGAAAAATCCTCATGAAGTTGTATTAGACAAAACCACCACATTATCATTGTGGGTCTCATTACCGAACGCAGAAAGCTCACAGAGGATGGGCAATTCTCTCTCCTCATTGGCCGCTTCCAGTGTAAGTTTTTCTTCCCTTGTTACTAATGAGATCAAACCTTCATTTTATATTATTATTATTATTATTATTATTATGTGTCTGTTATCTGCTCAGCTCAGTGTCGGGGGGGGGGGGGGGGGAGGTTCTAAATCATTTCCTCTCCATTCAACACACTTCAGTTATACCTTTACTAAGAACTATCTGTAATGCTGCATAGCAGCCAATCAAGTATATTCTGCCCCACATCTCTTGTATAGGGGGGCAGAATATACAGGACAGGAGATGGGGGGGGAGATATAGGGTATGGGGGGGGTTGGGAGGATATAAGGGACAGGAGATGGGGGGGGGACAGGATATACAGGACAGGAGATGGGGGGGAGGATATACAGGACAGGAGATGGGGGGGGCAGGATATACAGGACAGGAGATGGGGGGCAGGATATACAGGACAGGAGATGGGGGGACAGGATATACAGGACAGGAGATGGGGGGGGCAGGATATACAGGACAGGAGATGGGGGGGCAGGATATACAGGACAGGAGATGGGGGGCAGGATATACAGGACAGGAGATGGGGGGAGGATATACAGGACAGGAGATGGGGGGGGGGCAGGATATACAGGACAGGAGATGGGGGGCAGGATATACAGGACAGGAGATGGGGGCAGGAGATACAGGACAGGAGATGGGGGGGAGATATAGGGTATGGGGGGGGGGGTTGGGAGGATATATGGGACAGGGGATGGGGGGGAAGATTTACAGGACAGGAGATGGGGGGGGGCAGGATATACAGGACAGGAGATGGGGGGGCAGGATATACAGGACAGGAGATGGGGGGGCAGGATATACAGGACAGGAGATGGGGGGGGGGGCAGGATATATAGGACAGGAGATGGGGGGGCAGGATATACAGGACAGGAGATGGAGGGCAGGATATACAGGACAGGAGATGGGGGACAGGATATACAGGACAGGAGATGGGGGGCAGGATATACAGGACAGGAGATGGAGGGCAGGATATACGGGACAGGAGATGGGGGGGCAGGATATACAGGACAGGAGATGGGGGGGCAGGATATACAGGACAGGAGATGGGGGACAGGATATACAGGACAGGAGATGGGGGGGCAGGATATACGGGACAGGAGATGGGGGGCAGGATATACAGGACAGGAGATGGGGGGCAGGATATACAGGACAGGAGATGGGGGGGCAGGATATACAGGACAGGAGATGGGGGGCAGGATATACAGGACAGGAGATGGGGGGGCAGGATATACAGGACAGGAGATGGGGGGAGGATATACAGGACAGGAGATGGGGGGGGGCAGGATATACAGGACAGGAGATGGGGGCAGGAGATACAGGACAGGAGATGGGGGGGAGATATAGGGTATGGGGGGGGGGGGTTGGGAGGATATATGGGACAGGGGATGGGGGGGAAGATTTACAGGACAGGAGATGGGGGGGGGGCAGGATATACAGGACAGGAGATGGAGGGGGGGGCAGGATATACAGGACAGGAGATGGGGGGCAGGATATACAGGACCGGAGATGGGGGACAGGATATACAGGACAGGAGATGGGGGGCAGGATATACAGGACAGGAGATGGAGGGCAGGATATACGGGACAGGAGATGGGGGGCAGGATATACAGGACAGGAGATGGGGGGGCAGGATATACAGGACAGGAGATGGGGGGGCAGGATATACAGGACAGGAGATGGGGGGGCAGGATATACAGGACAGGAGATGGGGGGGGGGGAGGATATACAGGACAGGAGATGGGGGGCAGGATATACAGGACAGGAGATGGGGGGGGGGAGGATATACAGGACAGGAGATGGGGGGCAGGATATACAGGACAGGAGATGGGGGGGGGGCAGGATATACAGGACAGGAGATGGGGGGGGCAGGATATACAGGACAGGAGATGGGGGGGGGCAGGATATACAGGACAGGAGATGGGGGGGGCAGGATATACAGGACAGGAGATGGGGGGGGGCAGGATATACAGGACAGGAGATGGGGGGGCAGGATATACAGGACAGGAGATGGGGGGGGCAGGATATACAGGACAGGAGATGGGGGGGGCAGGATATACAGGACAGGAGATGGGGGGGGGGCAGGATATACAGGACAGGAGATGGGGGGCAGGATATACAGGACAGGAGATGGGGACAGGATATACAGGACAGGAGATGGGGGGCAGGATATACAGGACAGGAGATGGGGGGGCAGGATATACAGGACAGGAGATGAGGGGGGGGGCAGGATATACAGGACAGGAGATGAGGGGGGGGGGCAGGATATACAGGACAGGAGATGGGGGGCAGGATATACGGGACAGGAGATGGGGGGCAGGATATACAGGACAGGAGATGGGGGGCAGGATATACAGGACAGGAGATGGGGGGGGCAGGATATACAGGACAGGAGATGGGGGGCAGGATATACAGGACAGGAGATGGGGGGGGCAGGATATACAGGACAGGAGATGGGGGGGCAGGATATACAGGACAGGAGATGGGGGGGGGAGGATATACAGGACAGGAGATGGGGGGCAGGAGTACCCAGACCCGGAAGGAAGACGGGTAAAAATGGATGCAGCTTCCAGCAGTGACAACGAGGGCTTCATTTGCAGGTAGGTTTCACATAATGTGCTAGTATGCGATGCATACTAGCACATTATACCTTTACTTTGCAGGTCAGCAAAGGCAAAACAAAGAGGCAGAGTATACTTCCTCTTTAAGAGCTCCTAAATGTCGGGAGGCAGAGGTGGGCATTCGGGTCATGTGACTAATGTGATTGGCTGTCGCAGCAGTCACATGATCAGAAAGCTCCTGATCGCACGTATGCATCGGAACCTTTCTGGTCCCTGCCGCTGGCTGTGTCGGGAGCGCGCAGGGGGCGCGTTCTCCGCACAGAAAACTGTTTACATAAGGCCACATATCTGTGCCACGTTAGCGGGAAGAGGTTAAAGAACGCTCCTAAAATCCCATATAATATGCAGCCCCGTGGTGTCACCGCTCCTACTCCTGGGTCCTCCATAGGAAGTGCAGAGATCTCACCATTAGAGCCCTCCGAGGAACTATCACTATGAGGATTTTTTTTTTTTCTAAATTAACAAACCTGTTATACTTACCTGCTCTGTAATGGTTTTGCACAGAGCAGCCCCGATCCTCCTCTTCTGGGGTCCCCCGCTGACTCACTTGGCTCCTCCTCTTCTCTGTGCACCCCCATAGAAAGCCCCTTCCCATAGGGATGCACATGCGGGATCGCTGCTGACCCGGGTCTATAAACACATGCAGTGCGGCTCAGTCCTACTCCCCCACTCTCTGCTCACAGGATTTGATTGACAACAGCAGGAGCCCATGACTTGAATGAATGAGTGACTTGTATTGCGCTACCTATGGGAACTGAATCGCCTCAGGGTGCTTTTGCCGCCGCTGTCCTTACCCCATAGGGTCCCGACACGCTTACAAACACATACACATATTTTGGACAATTTTTTAGACGGGGTCTAATTAACCTCCTGCTGCTGTCTCTGTGAGCAGAGAGAGGAGAGCCACTACAGAGGGGCGCAGTGCTGGATCGAGACACAGGAGGGCGAGAGGGGCAAAACAAATCCTGGGACACTTTTTACCTTAAAGGCTAAGTTCACCTTCTTTTTTTTTTTTTTCTAATTTCCAGCCCCCCTATGTACCAATATAGCATTTACAGAAATAAAAAAACTTTCTATTTATCCTGCACTCCTTACCTCGGTGTCCAATTTGTTGTATAAAAGAACTTATCCATTCCTTTTTGGACAGACTTTGGGATATTAACCACTTCAGCCCCATAAGAATTTACCCCCTTCCTGACCAGAGCACTTTTTGCGATTTGGCACTGCGTCGCTATAACTGACAATTGCGCGGTCATGCGACGTGGCTCCCAAAACAAAATTGACATCATTTTTTTCCCACAAATAGAGCTTTCTTTTGGTGGTATTTGATCACCTCTGCGGTTTTTATTTTTTGCGCTATAAACAAAAATAGAATTTCGAAAAAAAAAACACATTGTTTTGAACTTTTTGCTATAATAAACATCCCCAAAAATGTTTAGGCCGATATGCATTCTTCTACTGTACATATTTTTGTTAAAAAAAAAAATCGTAATAAGTGATTTATTAATTGGTTTGCGCAAAAGTTATAGCGTTTACAAAATAAGGGATAGTTTTATGGCATTTTTATTAATAATTTTTTTTTTTACTAGTAATGGTGGCGATCAGCTATTTTTTTTTTTTTTTTTTTAATATCGTGACTGCGACATTATGGCGCACACATCGGACACTTTTGACACATTTTTGGGACCATTGGCATTAATACAGCAATCAGGGCTATAAAAATGCATTGATTACTGTGTAAATGACACTGGAAGTGAAGGGGTTAATCACTAGGTGGCAGTGTAGGGGTTAAGTGTGTCCTAGGGGCGTGTTTCTAACTGTAGGGGGGATGGGCTGTGTGTGACACATCACTGATCTCTGCTCCGATCACAGGGAGCAGAAATCAGTGACACTGTCACTAGGCAGAACAGGGAGATGGTTGTTTACATTAGCATCTCCCTGTGAGACGATCGCGGGTATCCCCGCGGACATCGAGTCCGCGGGACCCGACTCGCGGAGATCCCGGCCGGCGCGCACGCGATGGCACGGCAGCAAATTTAAAGGGACGTACCTGTACGCCCATTTGCCTGTCCGTGCCATTCTGCTGACGTACATCGTCATGCACCGGTCGGGAAGCGGTTAAAGGGATTGTAAAGGCAGAAGGTGCATTCTATGCATGAGGATAAAAAAAACCTTCTGTGTGCAGCAGCCCCCCTAATACTTACCTAACCCCGATCTCGATCCAGTGATGTGCACAAGACCCCAGGCTGTCCAGGGGGCCCTCCCTCCTGATTGGCTAAGATGATTGGCTCCTGCTGCTGTCAACTTTTAGGAGACAGGAATGAGTTCACCAGCTGACCCTCCAGGAGGTCGCTCCCACCCTCCCCCTCAGGTGCACGATGTTCCAATGCAGTCAGTAAGTGATCACTAAATACATCTTGCATACATCATTCGTTTGGCAGAGTGTGCAGGAGCTGAGCGATCAGATAACAGCCCATGTGGATAGCTGAATTAGAAGAAGTGTGTGTTGGGTTCTGTAAAGCTCAACATACACTGTACAATCTTCCTTTCTGCCATCAACTATGTAGTGCAAGGGCCTACCAGATTGGATACAGAGTGATTGGATAGCTGGTGTGTCCTCCCATTATATAGTTTTGGTAAATCTAAGAAGATCGCACAGAGTATGGCCACCTTTTATACACCTAAAATTACCTAGTTGCGCTTTTGGTGCCATTAATTGTTAACGACATACCAAACACACAATCTGCCACGTAAAAAAAAAAAGTGACAAATGCAAAAAATCGCAAAATAAAACAGTGAAACCAGCATCACGCCAAAATGTCCCATGAGCTACTTTGCCACGTGTAGAGCAGCCCATTGTAATCAACCGATTGCCCTATTTGTGTCACGGGAAAAATGAGCCAAAAATAGTGCGCTCCCTCTACACTAGGTGTAAATGGGGCCTGAAAGTGAATTTGCTGCATTTACACAAGAACAATGAGGCTCCAGTCACATCTGTGCATTTCAAAACGCATGGCAAACCACACAGAACATGCGCGCTTTGCCTTGTGTTTCAGAAATGCGTTGCAAACGCACCAAAAAGTACGGTAAAAAACACAGCACACTCCACTCTAAAAAAAAAAAAAAAAAAAAGTCCTGGAGCTTCTCTGGGGAGATTGTTGCGTGTAGGGCTGCCCTATGCGTGGTGAGTGCAAACACTCCAGAATGCTTAAAAAATTGCATGGGGGGATGTGAGTCTTTGCTACTTAGAGATATGCATGGGGCCTGACAATTGAGTGTCTCCATCTTCTTCCTTCTATGTACTTGTATAAAGATGGCCATACACTACGCAATCTGATTGTGCAATCTGTATATAATTTCCTTTTAGGTTTACCAGAACTTTGGAATAGGAGGACCCACCTGACCAATCTATTCAATTTGTATCCAATCAGGCAGGCCCTTTCACTACATTACTGATGGGAGATCTAAAGGAGATTGTACAATCAGATTTTATAGGAAGTGGGTGGAAGGTGGTATAGTAATGAGGGAGGTGTGGCCCTGAGTGGTGGACACGCCCCCATCACACCCTCCTCTGTGATGCAGATAGGCAGTGCATGCTGACTTTCAAAGGTTCATGGATGTCACATGATCTACAGGAAGCGATGGAAGCAAAAAAAATAATGTTTCCAGCACATATGAGATTTAACAGCTTCTGTGAATGAGGTAAGTGAGAGACGAGCACATTTGGGGGGGGGCGGAGCCAAAAAAACATTGGAAAATGCTTCTATTGATTATGAAAAATGAAATTCTGCCCAAAAAGATGAAGTTATCATTTAATGCAGGGAATGCACTAAGGTATAAAATTCCCGGCTTTGTTTGGATGGATAAATAAAGATACACAAATCCTGCTGATATTCTAATGATTGGTCATCTCTGTGTTTTGTAGGAGGATAAAGCATCTGGATACTCGGGTGATACAGGTAATATACATCATTCCTATAACTCCTCATATCATATAACGATCTTATATTTAGAATATCTGGTCGAATGTTACAAAGGAAAGATGTAGCGCTGCTTTTAGCTGGACATTCAGGTTGAGGAGTGCAGCTCTGGTTGTGTCTTTATGTCTAATGTCCTGCTGGAAGGTGACCATCTAGTAGACTGAACAAAGCCTATTCCTCCTCATCCTCAACCCTGAACTAATGCTTTCTCTGTCAATGAAAAGCCTAATCACACCATGAAACCCACCACACATGTTCCAAATCTAAAGTCCGTCAGATTTTAGACCAAAAAAGTCTGCTGCAGGTCCCATGGAGCCCACACACGATCGGATTGTCCACCGGATTCAGTCCGTCGGACCAGTCCGGTCGAAAAGTCTGCTCGTGTGTACGCGGCATAACAGCTCTTTTGGAAAAACTCCAGAATTAAAGTACTATAATTTTTTTTTTTGCAAAAGCTTTCTTCTCAGCCTGGCTCTGTAGATCTAAAGAATTGAATTGTATTTACAGTAAAGCCTTGGATTGCGAGCATAATTCGTTCCAGAAACATGCTTGTAATCCAAAGCACTTGTATATCAAAGCATTTTTTTTACAGTGTATAAAAGAGAAGAGAGGAGCCTCTAAGTGTAGCAATAAGTTGCTAAATGTTGTACCTTCATTAAATGTAACCATATCGCTACACTTAGAGGCTCCTCTCTTCTTTTTTTTATACTCAGCTGTGACATGACGCTTCTCTTATATCAAGACATCACTTGTATATCAAGGCAAAATTCATGCTTGTCTTGCAAAACGCTCTCAAACCAAGTTACTCTCAAGCCAAGATTTTACTGTATTTTGATTTATCTGAAGGGTTATAGTTGTCCCAACCGGATCTCTGCAGCTCTCAGTTACCATTGGCCCTTTGGTGCTTCTCTCTGACTAATTCCCACCTTACTCATCACTGATGTTTGTTGGTGAAGATGGTCAGGACTTCCTACCAGAAGGTCATGTGGCAGGTCCTCCGGAACCATCCTCAGTCCTGATCACCGTCAAGTCCTAAAATCTTTCAAAACCTAATACCCCCTGTGTTTTAGGAAGATAATATCCGTAACCGTATTGCTTTCTAACATCTTAACCGCTTCAGCCCTGGAAGATTTTACCCCTTCCTGACCATACGGCACTGTGATACGGCACTGCGACGGTTTAACTGATAATTGCGCGGTTGTGCGACATACCCAAACAAAGTTGACGTCCTTTTTTTTTTCCACAAATAGAGCTTTTTTTTTTTGTTGGTATTTGATCACCTCTGTGTTTTTTTTTTTTTTTTTGCGCTATAACAAAAAAAGAACGACAATTTTGAAAAAAAAATGCATTATTTTTTTACTTCTTTGCTATAATTAATATCCCCCAGAAAATATATAAAACAAACAATATTTTTTTCCTCAGTTTAGGCCGATTATATATTCTTCAGTCTCTTCTCCCCTCAGAGAACTGGAAACTGTGTGTTTACACATACAGATCCCCGTTCTCCATGTGTCAGCAGCGATCACGGGAGCCCAGGGGTGATCGTGACCACCGGGCACTCGCTCCGGGGGCGTGCAGCGGGCACGCGCCTTTAGTGGCCACAGGGCGAAGCAACATAACGTTGTTTCGCCCAGCCGTGCCATTCTGCCGCAGTAAAACTGTAGCGGCTGGTCAGCAAGTGGTTAATCTATTAAAGTGAATCCAAACCCAAAAATAGAAATGTCACATATTGCAGTTTACCAGTCCTTAGTTTTCTTTTTCCCACCTCTAATTTCACCTGGTGATCCTGCCAGTAACCAACTTCCTGTCCTAAGGTGACAATGTCCGGTTCAGGGGTCAGGCTTGGAGACGAGTAGCAGTAGGATAGGTGCACAAGCAGGTCACCCTGGGGGGATGACGCGGGCTCACCTGAGGTGCGGGGACTAAGCACTAACCGGTATTCACCAGAGCTCCTGATGGTGGAGATGGGTACTGCTGTGTGTTAGTACCAGGCTGTGTTCCTCAGGATCGCCCCACCACGAGGTGAGCAAGCCAGGGTCCAGTAGCAGAGAGGGATCAAGCAGAAGCATAGTCAAAAAACAAGCCAAAAATCAAGGAGTGGTTGCAGGTTGGGATCCAGCAGAAGTATAGCCGAGGAACAAGCAAAGGTCAGTAATGAGTGGCAGTGATGATACGAGGGACGGCAGCAGGAGAGACAAGAGGGAGATATTGGCTGGAGGGAGCACAATAATCTGGCAAACAGGAAGTGCAGAGACATGGCTTAAATCAGAAAGTGCATGGGAGCAGCAAAGAATTTTAGGTTAAAGAAAAACGGGGTTCATGGCAAGATCATTCAAGGAATCGTCCAGCAGTCCAGGTGGTTCAGCAAGAAGAAATACTGCCAGACACAGCAGAGGTCGTGGGTTCAGACCCGGGTCCTGATACTCGCAGTACTGTATCTATCGAGGAGCAGTGTTGTACCCCTCCCCCAAGAATTAAAAATCTATTAGTACTATAGAACCCCACCACCCCTTACCGTCATGTTATGGAGATGAGGAGGGGGAGGTGTCATGTAGTCCTTTCACACTTTCTATGGTCACATGGCTCACACACTGTACTGGATATACAGAGGAGTGTAACAGAGTGTCTCGCAGGGACCCTGGAAACATCCGATTCAGGATTTACACATCCCCTAGGCTCCTGTCCTGCACCTTTCAGGACCTCTGATCCACTGTTCCTGTCCCAATGGTGCACCTTTTTCCTTGCAGGCCTTTTAGGATCACCTGGAGCTCAGAGTCATTGCTCTGCAGCCTGGGCAGCAGACAGGTCATGTCTCGAGCTAAAGGTGAAAACTGAGGCCGTCCAGTGGGGGGGCTTGGACTGCCTGATAGTTATTATTGCCTTGTGTGTAGTCCGAGCCGAGACGTAGCTAGGTTTGGTCATTTACCTCTGAAGCACTATACAGCACCTGTATATAGCAGCAGTAAACTCCCCACTGGTTGGTACCATGTCCTTAGACTGGTGTTTGGGGCTGAAAAGGTTGCTCACTGTGACTGGAGTCACTTTGGGTGGGGGGCTTTTGGAACCCAGCTTACCTTATGCTGCGTACACACGATCGGAAATTCGGCCAGCAAAAGACCGATGAGAGCTTTTGGTCGGAAAATGCGACCGTGTGTACACTCCATCGGACTTTTGCTGGCAGAATCCCCGCCAGCAAAAGATTGAGAGCAGGTTCTCAATTTTTCGGTTGGAAAAAGTTCCTAACCGTAAATGCGATCGTCTGTACAAATTACGACTCGCAAAATTCCTACGCATGCTCGGAAACAATTTGATGCAAGCTTGGAAGGATTGAACTTAATGTTCTCGGCTCGTCGTAGTGTTGAACGTCACTGCGTTCTTGACGGTGGAAAGTTCAGAGAACTTTTGTGTGACCGTGTGTCTGCAAGGCAAGCTTAAGCGATATTCCATTGGAAAAACCATCCAAGTTTTTTCTGACGGAAAATCCGCTTGTGTGCATGCGGCATTAGAGGGCTCTGGAAACCCATTTTCCATCTCCCCCGGCCCCTCCTATGTGTAAGTCTCCCTGTGTCTATTAGGGGCACAGGGTGACTGAGAGCCCCAGTCGGGTCTACACTAAGCAGACTCACTGTACAACCACAATGGACTCAGCATTTTGTGTTACCCCTGTTATCCAGGGTTCTAAATGTGTGGTTTCTGTTGAAAGAATGAAGGGGCTCTTTCACTTGGGACAGTATGGTTTCTGAACAATATCCCTCAAGAAATATATGTAGCACCCTGATGTTTAGGCAGGGTTTCTATTAAATTTATTTGCCAAGTGGTAGTTGCCTTGGCCAATTGCTAGGGGGTCAATTGATTTCGCCCTAATTCTGGAATTGCTGCACTTCTCTCTTCTGTCACTAGGTGGCCGGGTATCTGGTGACTTTAGATAAGACAAGGGCATTGCAAGGACAGATTAGGAATAAATGGGGTGTCTCGGCCAATGGGAAGGGGTTTTCTTGGGTCCCTTGGCCTCCTGGGAGAACCTATTCATTTGGGTAGAGTCAGGTGATCGGGGTTCTGTGCCCCCTGGACAGCTGTCTGGGTGCACGTGTGTTGTATTACCCCGGGCTGCTAGGCCAGAAGCCTGAGGCCTATCCCAGGCAAATCTGGCTGCTAGGCTGTCTGAGGGCCTATCCAGAAGCAGGAGAGTAGCGTAGGGTTGGGATTGCGGTTTGCAGTCCAACTAGAAGTAACGGTTCTGCCAGACGGAGAACCTGTTGTGGTCGGGTTAAAGGAGAAGTTGTCGCCACTAAGGGACCTTCCACCTTGTTACCAGGGACCACAGTGAGTAGGTGAAGCAAGTACCGGAGCAGTATTCTCACCAACCGGGGATAGTGAGGAATTGGGAAATTTCAGCAAGTGCCAAGCCAACCAGAGCATTGTGTGCCAAGCCAAGGAGCGAGCAGGCCAGTGGGGTGATGCTTGAGTATCTGTGAGTGCTAAGCTAGGGACCCAGCAGGGACGTGGGGGTGACGCTTGAGGAAGATACTGAGTGAGAAGATTGGAAGAGCACAGAGGATCCAGTGGAAGTGGGTCAGTAAGTGTAGTGAAAGAGACTGGGAGCTCAGCTGAGTGAAGATCTACAAGAGGAGATTGTAGAGGAAGTGAAGGAGTTTGTTGCAACCTTTGTTAGAAACTGTTACAAGATTATTGCCATGGGAGACGGCGATCCTACTCATGCAGATGTGGTGTTTAGCTGGGTGCCTTTCCCTGCATGGCTGTCTGCCTATAGAAGTCTCAGAGTCTGCCAATTAACATTGCAACTACTAAAGGGTGTCCTGGCCCCAACCCTCTCTCCCACAGTTCTGTTCAAGAGACAATAAATCTCTTTGCATTCAAGAAGTGTCTGGCGCCCATCAATCTACCTTGCATTAGACCCACCATGCCTCGTATCCCACTCTACACAGAAGGATGTCAGCTGTCCCTAACTCTGGAGGTCACCATTCGGCCTCTGGGGGAGGATGGGGAGGAGCCCTGACACGTAGTGGGTCACCACGCTGGACGGCCCCGACTCGACTTGAAACCCCTGCCTCAGGCTAATGCTAGGAGTGAGCTGTGAGGAGGGCGGAAGAGCCCCGATGGCAAAACGCTGAAAACACAAGGAGAAGGGAATACGGCCATACATGGCTCTGGCTCCGGCTCCCAGCGCTTAGCTAACTTGCCTTTCTTATCCCCCATTCCCCCGCAGACACCCACTACGGCTCCCGGCTTTGATCACTGACCGCTCGGGGTCTCTTCCTCCTACTCGCCCTGGGGCCTCTCTACTGCCTGCCTCCGGTTTTCCGCCACTGGCAGACCTGTGATTGGATCCCGCGGTTACGACTCTGTGGCCGTTTGCTGGACCTGCTGTCTTCCAGCGAGCTTTGCCCTGGCAGACTGCGGGACTGTGGAGGCTATTAATGGTGGTAAAGCGGAGAGGGACGGCTGTACAGCTCTCAGTTGCAGCCCTCTGCTGCAGTTTCTGGCAGTCTGGAGGTCGGGGAAGAGAGGAATACTCCGGAGAGTGGTAGGAAAACGTGTTAAATCATCTCTATGCCTCTTATGCCTGAAATGAACTTTCTACTGTCCACTACTGAGTGTCACTAAAGAGCTATGTGTATATCCTATAAGCCTTTCATCTATTCACCTGTTCCAACATGTTCCTGGGAGAAGAGAGAAAGCCTGGTAATGATCTCCTATGTCTGAATGAACTTTTTCCTGGATACTATTGAATGCCATCGGAGGGCTCTGTGTACACCTATCAGCCTTCCATTTACTCACTTGCCAATGATTTTCATACTTGAATGAACGCTCTCCAGCATATTACTGAATGACACTGAAGTAGGGCCAAAACAACTAATCGATTAATCGTCAACTAATCGATTATGAAATGAATCGATTACTATTTTCATAATCGATTAATCGGCCAGTAACATAATGGGGTTAAAAAACTAAAATTAGCCCTTTTTTTTTAGTACAAAAAGAGCAAATAATCACTACTGTAAATTTTACTTTCACTGTTGCACAGTAAAAAAATTAACCCCTTACAGTAGCTATTATTTGCTCTTTTTGTAGTATAAAGGGCTAATTTTTTTATTTTATTTTTGTTTAACCCCATTATATGTTACTAAACGTCTTAGGCCTGGTTCATATCTATGTGTTGTTTGGTGCTTTTTGCAGAAACGCATTTCATATTTACCAGATTCAACCTCTAATAGTATATACAGTATATATCTCTCCTCCTAATAGTATATATCTCTCCTCCTAATAGTATATACAGTATATATCTCTCCTCCTAATAGTATATATCTCTCCTCCTAATAGTATATACAGTATATATCTCCTAATAGTATATACAGTATATCTCTCCTCTAATAGTATATGCAGTATATATCTCCTCTAATAGTATATACAGTATATCTCTCCTTTAATTATTATTATTTATTATTATTATACAGGATTTATATAGCGCCAACAGTTTACGTAGTGCTTTACAACTTGAGGGTAGACAGTACAAATACAATACACTTTGATACAGTAGGAATCAGAGGGCCCTGCTCCTTAGAGCTTACAATCTAATAGTACATACAGTATATATATCTCCTCTAATAATATATATCTCCTTTAATAGTATATATATATAGATATATATATATATATATATCTATATATATATATATATATATATATATATATATAGATATATATATATATATATATCTATATATCTCTTCTAATAGTATATATCTCTTCTAATAGTATATACAGTATATCTCTCCTCTAATAGTATATCTCTCCTCTAATAGTATATACAGTATATCTCTCCTCAAATAGTGCATATATCTCCTCTAATAGTATATACAGTATATCTCTCCTCTAATAGTATATACAATATATATACAGTGTATATATATATATATATATATATATATATATATATATATCTCTTCTAATAGTATATACAGTATATATCTCTTCTAATAGTATATCTCTCCTCTAATAGTATATACAGTATATCTCTCCTCTAATAGTATATAAAGTATATCTCTTCCCCTAATAGCATATTCAGTATATATCTCCTCTAATAGTTTATTCAGTATATATCTCCTCTAATAGTATATTCGGTATATATCTCCTCTAATAGTATATTCGGTATATCTCTTCTGTCTGTTATTCTCAGAGTGGATTAAAGATTTTACTCCCTAACTATATAGTGGGTTATTTTTACCACTGCATAGAGATATTAAAAAAAAGGCAATTTATTCCTAAACTTTACATATTAACTAAATTATACACCACACTTTTTTTTTTTTTTCTTTAGGTTATTACCGTATATACTCGAGTATAAGCCGAGTTTTTCAGCACATTTTTTTTGTGCTGAAAATGCCCCCCTTGGCTTATACTCGGGTCTCCTTCCTCACTGTGTCCATCTGCAGGCTTACGATCTCCCAGCTGTCCTGTCAAGGTTTCTGCCTACAGTGTGGTAATGAAGGGTAATGGTCTGGGGGAGGAAGGAAGGAATTAATTCTCTACGATCTCCCGGCGGTGTGATATGTAGTCTAGTCAGCGTCCGCGCAGTGTACCAAAGCCCCGCCTCCTCGTCCTGAGGCAGGGAGCTTTCCCTGATGGCTGAGGCATGCACATGGGCACAGTGAGGCTGAGGCATGCAGATGGACACAGTGAGGCTGAGGCATGCAGATGGACACAGTGAGGCTGAGGCATGCAGATGGACACAGTGAGGCTGAGGCATGCAGATGGACACAGTGAGGCTGAGGCATGCAGATGGACACAGTGAGGCTGAGGCATGCAGATGGACACAGTGAGGCTGAGGCATGCAGATGGACACAGTGAGGCTGAGGCATGCAGATGGACACAGTGAGGCTGAGGCATGCAGATGGACACAGTGAGGCTGAGGCATGCAGATGGACACAGTGAGGCTGAGGCATGCAGATGGACACAGTGAGGCTGAGGCATGCAGATGGACACAGTGAGGCTGAGGCATGCAGATGGGCACAGTGAGGCTGAGGCATGCAGATGGGCACAGTGAGGCTGAGGCATGCAGATGGACACAGTGAGGCTGAGGCATGCAGATGGACACAGTGAGGCTGAGGCATGCAGATGGACACAGTGAGGCTGAGGCATGCAGATGGGCACAGTGAGGCTGAGGCATGCACATGGGCACAGTGAGGCTGAGGCATGCACATGGGCACAGTGAGGCTGAGGCATGCACATGGACACAGTGAGTCTGAGGCATGCAGATGGGCACAGTGAGGCTGCAAATGGGCATTGTTGACCCTCTTTTTCACTTACAGTAGCTGCTGCATTTCTCACCCTCGGCTTATACTTGAGTCAATACGTTTTCCCAGTTTTTTGGGTAAAATTAGGTGCTTCAGCTAATATTCGGATCGACTTATACTCGAGTATATACAGTAATCGATTAATCAAAACAATAATCGGCAGTTCTACATTGAAGGGCTCTGTGTGCATCTATGAGCTTTCCAGCTACTCACTACTCTAGCTATTTTCTTGCTCTCATTTGCATTTGGAAGAAGAGGGGAAAGCCGGTTAATAATTCCTATACCTGAATGAACCCCTCTCTTGTTTCTTTTGTTTTTTCTCTGTATCTTACTGAAGGCCATTGAAGGATTATAAGTACAGTTATGAGCTTTCCATTGACATTATTCCCTCTTATTTGCCTCTGTTAAAATACCACAAGGTTAAATCGGGGTGATAATTCTGAATGAGAGACTATAAATTCGGGAGAGATCTAACGGAGGCTTATATAGTGAGCTTGTTCTGGAGCAACTAAATAAACAGGACTGTGTAACTATATGGAAATACCAGCGTTGAATAAACTTTTTTTTTGTTTTGCATCTCTAATGCCCCGTACACACGAGCGGAATTTCCAACATAGAGTCCGATGGGAGCTTTCCATCGTATATTCCGATCATATGTACACCCCATTGGACTTTTCCCGTCGAAAATTCAGACGGACTTAGATATAGAACCTGTTTTAAATTTTTCCAACAGAACTAATTACTATTGGTAAAACCGCTCGCCTGTTTGCTGTTGCAACGGACCAAAAACGACGCATGCTCTGAAGCAAGTACGAGACGGAATCGCTCGGTCTGATAAAACTAACAAACTTCTACTTACACAAGATAAATGCAAGATTAGCAGAAGGAGCCCAAAGGGTGGCACACTGGCTCTTGAACTTCCTTTTTCTAGTCCCGTCGTATGTGGTGTACGTCACCTCGTTCTGGAAGGCAAGACGGCTTAAGTGGAATTCCGTCGGAACTACGTCGGAAAAACCATCAGAGTTTATTCCAGTGGCAAAACCGTTCGTGTGTACAGGGCATAAGACCTTCTCTCTCACTGAGCACTCCTGAAATATAGCTCATAAAGTTTGTTTATTCGCTGTACTCTTTACTCAGTGAATATGAGAGGAAAATCAAATAAAACAAGCAAAGGAGCCCCGCCTGCCCCGAGCCCAGGAGGCATCCAACGCTATTAATTTATTACTATTATACAGGATTTATATAGCGCCAACAGTTTACGCTGCATTTTACAATATAAAAGGAGACAATACAGTTACAATACAATAAAATACAAGAGGATTAAGAGGGCCCTGCTCAGAAGAGTTTACAATCTAATAGGGTGGGGAAGGTGGTACAAAAAGTTGTAACTGTGGTGAATGAGCTGTTGGAAGTGGTAGAAGATTAGCTGGAGGTGTGATCGGCTTTTCTGAAGAGATAAGTTTTCAGGGATCGCCTGAAGGTAGAAGAGTAGGGGATAGCCGGACAGGTTGAGGTAGTAAGTTCCAGAGGATGGGAGAGGCTCTGGAGAAATCCTGGAGATAAGCATGGGAGGAGGAGATGAGAGAGCTTGAGAGTGGGAGGTCTTGAGAGGAGCGGAGAGGACGATGTGGGTGATATTTGGAGACAAAATTGGTGATTTAGCTCAGGACAGAGTTGTGAATGGTTTTGTATGTTGTGGTTCGTATTTTCAATTTAATTTGCTGGGTGATTGGGAGCCAGTGAAGGGATTAGAGGAGAGGGTTGGCAGACACTGAATGGAGGTCAGTGTAGGGATTGGAGGCGAGGGTTGGCGGACACTGAATGGAGACCTGTGTAGGGATTGGAGGAGAGGGTTGGCAGACACTGAATGGAGATCAGTGTAGGGATTGGAGGAGAGGGTTGGCAGACACTGAATGGGAGCCAGTGTAGGGATTGGAGGAGAGGGTTGGCGGACACTGAATGGAGACCAGTGTAGGGATTGGAGGAGAGGGTTGGCAGACACTGAATGGGAGCCAGTGTAGGGATTGGAGGAGAGGGTTGGCGGACACTAAATGGAGACCAGTGTAGGGATTGGAGGAGAGGGTTGGTGGACACTGAATGGAGACCAGTGTAGGGATTGGAGGAGAGGGTTGGTGGACGCTGAATGGAGACCATTGTAGGGATTGGAGGAGAGGGTTGGCGGACACTGAATGGAGACCAGTGTAGGGATTAGAGGAGAGGGTTGGCAGACGCTGAATGGAGACCAGTGTAGGGATTGGAGGAGAGGGTTGGCAGACACTGAATGGAGACCAGTGTAGGGATTGGAGGAGAGGGTTGGCAGACACTGATTGGAGACCAGTGTAGGGATTGGAGGAGAGGGTTGGCAGACACTGAGCGGTTGGTGGATAAGTCTGGCAGCAGCATTCATGATAGACTGAAGAGGGGAGGAGCCTATGGAGAGGCAGGCCAATGAGAAGGGAGTTGCAATAGTCGAGGCGAGAGATAACAAGGGAGTGAATGAGGAGCTTGTTTGTTTCATTTGTTAAAAAGGGACGAATTTTAGAGATATTACAGAGGTGAATTCTACAAACTTTTGACAACGATTGGACTTGGGGCTGAAAGGACAAGTCAGAGTCTAGGATTACACCGAGTACCCTGACGTGAGGGGAGGGACTGATAGTTGCATTGTTGATTTTGATGCAAAAGTCATGGAGGGGGGCACGGGCGGGGGAGAATATTAATAGCTCAGTTTTAGAGAGATTTAGTTTAGGGAAGTGGTGCGACATCCATGCTGATATGTCAGTTAGTAAGTTGGTAATGCGAGAGGAGACTGAAGGAGTGAGGTGAGGAGTAGACAGATAGATTTGGGTGTCATCGGCATATAAGTGGTATTGGAAGCTGTGGGAGGTTATCAAGTGAGTGACCAAGGGAGGAGATGTAGATAGAGAAGAGAAGGGGTCCAATAACAGAGCCTTGGGGGACCCCCACAGAAAGGGGCAATGGAGAGGAGGAGACAGAATGAAATATGTCTGCAGAAACAAGTATAACTGAGGATGGGTATGGTAGTCCCAGACAGAGGGTCTCAGTACGGTAGAGGGTTGACATGTAAAAAAATGACAGAGGAGGAAGTCAAGGTGGGAAGACTTAATGATTCATCATCTACACGGCCAAGAAGTACTGGGGGTAACCCTCAAGGAAGCGCTAAAGCTCCAGGCAGGGAGCAGAAAAAGAAAGGCGGAGCAGACCTACTAATTGAGGAAGAAGTAAGGTCGGAGGAAGCAGCACAGGTGAGTGTACACCAAATTAACGAGATGCTAGCAGAGATGTTGGCCAGGGTCGAGGTAGCCCTGAAAACGGATATTGCAGCAGTCCGTTCAGACATTAGGCGGGTCTTGGGCCGAGTGGAAGAAAGACTGGACACACGTGATCAAAGGTTAGAGGAAATGCATGAACAGATGAAGTCCTTTCAGAGAGCAAACAAATCCCTCTTATACAAAATGGAGGACCAAGAAACTCGAAGCTGATGCAAACATTTGCATATAAGAGGCTTACCGGAGAAGTATGAAGATGATGAATTAATAGGAGTGATGAAGGAATTATTTAACCCTTTGTAGCACAGCCCCCTAGGGGACTGCTAAGAATTACCTGCTCATCTGCACGGCTGTAACCTGGTGAATATTCCAACTCACCTGACACTCCGGGTTCAGACATCCTTGCATCACTGTGAAGTAATATTCAGACAAATCCGTGTATTTAGCGTATTTAGGTTCTATGAATATTTTACTTGAACCAAAAAGCATAACGTTGCCAAAAAGGGGACCTCGCTACATATATGAAGACTATTCATGGTTTGTTTGTTTCTGAACTATACATGTTCATTGAAAGAGCTGGTCACAATGGTCTGTTCTTTGTTCTTCAATGTAGGAGCCGGACAGTCTGTTATTGGTGGTCTCCTGCTATTGTCTGTGTATTGAGGTGTTATGTGTTTCTAGCATGTAGACTGGGGGGCAGGGTGGAGGGAGGGGGGATTTCTCCAACAGCCCTCCCTGCTGATAAGACGGTCTACTGTTTGAAAAGTTTAAAGCGGAGGGCCACCTTAAAAAAAAAAATTGCAGTAATAATCTAAAAAAAAAATTAAAACAAAAAATGTTTAACTTACCAGAAAGTCCTGTTGCTAGGCAATCTTCCTAATCTGCCTCTTCCTATTCTGCGGCGCTTCCTCCTCTTCGGCGAGCGACCCCGTTGCCTTCTGGGACATGTGTGTGTCCCAGAACACAACGGGACCATTCACATAGCGCCGCACGACTCGCACATGCGCAGTAGGAAACGGGCAGTGAAGCCGCAAGGCTCCACTGCCTATTTCCCTTCATTAAAATGGCGGCGCCGGCAGCCGATCCGATGGACGGATCGCCCTCGAGGGGGCTGACATTGCATGCTTGCTGGACAGGTAAGTGTCCTTATTAAAAGTCAGCAGCTACAGTGTTGGTAGCTGCTGACTTTAAAAAAAAAAAAAAACAACATTGCGGCCGGAACACCGCTTTAATGTACCTGTGTGTCTCTTGTTACGAGTTGTAAAGCCCTGAGTCATTATGCAAAGAGGGATTGTCCCCAGAGTGTATATCTCTGTACCTGTGTTTTGAATAAACAGTCTTATGCTTCTTCACCCTACACTGGGTGGGCTGAGGGACCTTGGATCGTTCTCGTACCGGCAGGGATGAGTCCGATGTTCAACTCGAACATCGGGTGTTCGCCCATTCAGCGAATACTGACCATTATGGGGCGTTTGCAGCAAATTTGAGCGCTGCGGAATGCCCCATAATCCACTGCTCTCTTGCCCCCCACCCTTTTCCTGTGGCCTGCCAGGTTGCGTGCTCAGATAAGGGTCTGGTATTGATTAATGGGGGGACCCCCACGCCGTTTTTTTTTTTTTTTTCAATAATTTTTTATGTATATTGCCAAGATCCAACAAAACATTACAGCTACGAGCAATTTTAAATGACATTTTTTCCTTTTAGAAATGTCATTTTGCTGTGGTACTGTTATAAACATGGGGAAGCTGTGCTACTTTACAGGCATACTAAGGACACCCCCCCCAGGCACAATATTTAAAGGAATATTTCATTTTTATTGTTTCACTTTAGGCATTATTAAAATCACTGCTCCCAAAAAAACTGCAGTTTGTTTTTTTTTTTTACTTTTTTTTTTTTTTTGCATTGATCCATGTCCCCTGGGGCAGGACCCGGGACCACAAACACTTTTTTTTTATGACAATAACTTGCATATAAGCCTTTAATATTGGCACTTTTGGTTTTTCATGTTTGTGTCCCATAGACTTTAACGGGGTTCGCACATGTTCTGCTGCGAACCGAAAACCGGCTCATCCCTAATACCGGGCAAGGGAAGCTTATATGGTGGACGTGCTCTTCTTGAGTATGGGGGTCCATTACACTCACCCCAGGGACACTGCACCCGCTACTCATCCCTGGCTCACATATGATGGACTACTGTGGGAAGTTGTAGCAAGTACCTGGAGTTCACTGGAAATAGAGAAGTTGATGAAGTAGTTGGTGATGTCTGAAGCTGCACAGCAACAATCAAATGCTGAGTATTGGGACAATGGGGTGCAGGAACAAATGCAGATGCTGTTAAAGCAGAAGCAACTGCAGGCCAATACTGTGCAGGAGTAAACACAGGTACTGCACAAACAGGTAAATGCTGCACGAGAACAAATGCAGGTGCTGCTAGAAAAATTAGCAAGTGCTGCTGAGATGGACAAAAAGGCACTGACTGAGGTGGTGCAGACGCTTCCACAGAGGTCTCCGGAAAAAGTTGCAGCTGTTCTTGGCAGCTCCTCGCCCATCCTTATTGGTCTCTTTCTGTCCAAGATGACAGCTGAGGATGACCCAGAGACCTTTCTAGCAACATTCAAAAGAACCACTGAGAGGGAAGCTGACCTAAAACAGCGAGCAGGACAGGTCACCCCCATGTTAACCGGGGAGTCACAGAAAACGTATTATGATTTGCAGTCTGCGGACACTGTTGTGGATTATGGTCAGACAGGATATACTGGCACAGCTGGTAATTCCTTGGCAGTGTGAGTACTTCATCTCCCCTGCAACTCCCATTGACTTTCCACTGAAAGCCAAAGTCTCCCCCAACAACCGGCTGGAGTCAGGGATCTCGTGCAGCAAGTGCTAATTTCTGTGCAGCTGGTGCTTTTTTTCATGCATGCAGGTTTGTGAGTAATGAAGCTCAACAAGACAAGCAAGGACAAGAATTCAGCACACACAAGCCTCTGCACTCAGACGCGGACACACCCAGCTGAGGTCTGCCTAGCCTCCTTGCTGGATTGTCTTCAGCTTTGATTCCTGTGTTTCCAAGTTCCTGAAAACCTGTTATGCCTGACACTTCTCATCAGATTTCCCTTGCCTGTTATATTTGCTGCTCACCTGGTACCTCACTGCAAGCACGTTGCTGACCCCTGCCTGTCCCCTGCTCTGAACCTGATTGTGATTCTGTGCCTGTCTGCTTGGTTGCTGCTGAAGACAGCTTTTATACTGACTCCATACCACCACTGAGTTGGTCCCTGTGTATCCAGACTCAAGTCCACTACTCCAGCTTCCTGGCATCTGTGCCCTTCTGCTGCCCTAGCAGTCCTTGTCTCCACTAACAGGACAGGAATTGTACAAGAGGGCCCCCTCGTCTCCTTGGGCTCCACAGTCAGGTATGTGACAGCTGGTCCTTCCAAGTCAAGAAGTCTCTATAATCTCAGATGTTTGATCTTAACCACCTGGTGTAGATGTGGCTGCAACCAGAGTCTCTGTGTGGACCACAGATAGTGGAGCATGTTGTCTTGGATTGTTACCTAAGGTATTTGCCTATCTCCATGAAGAAATGGGTGAGCCAAGGGGACCAGAGTCAGCTCATATTCTTGTGGAACCCATTGAGAAATACTTTGCAGCTGAGTACTTAGTCATCTCCCGTGCAGCTCCCATTGACTTTCAACTGAAATCCAACGTCTCCTCCAAAAACTGGCAAGACTGTTCCGGGGGAAGCAGATGGTAAGCATTGCAAAAATATGGGGAAGAAACTCTGGGGTGTAGTCTAGAGCTGAACGGGGGGGGGGGGGGGTCGAGCACCGCTGGCTGGTTGTGTGGGAGCAGTTCTCCCAGCGATTGGAGGGGAAGAGAGAGGAGAGCCGCCACCAGGATGATCAGAGTGCCGGAAACATAACAGCTTTCATTTCATTAGCTGTGTTCCCTGCCACACGCTGTCACATACAGCACCTCCTCTTTGTACGGGCACTTTGATAGACAGATCACCCATCCAAACCTGCTGATCTGTCTATCAAAGTTCCCCGGACAAGGGGGAGGGGCACACCAAATTTTCAAAGTCACTTTTGAGACCAAGAACAGTGGGTAATAACTGTAATAATGGCTGAAGGATAAAGGCCTCTCTTTGGCCCTCATTCCTACAATGCTTCAAGCCTGGAAGTCCATCTCTCACTTTATACACTCACCTGGAAAGGCTTACTTTGTCTATGTCAGTCACTGGGGTTCCAGGTTCCTGTCACGGAACGTCCCACACTTCGCTTGAGTGCTTCCGTCAGTATACCACTTCCTTGTAGTCTGTATACAGATATCAGATATTCCAAATGCTTCCAAGCACAAAACAAGGCGACACTTGCTTAGATGCTAACATGAACTAACTATTTATTTGAGATCTCACACAAATTTATACAGCAGGATGACTAGAAGCTAACCTAATTACCATGAGCTAATTATCTAATCCTTTATACAGCCTAGGTGACTGGGACATGACCTTTTGCCAGACTTGTGGTCACCGAGCTTCACACAGTAACAGAGTTAATTAACACAAACAACAATGGGTGAAAAGACTCTTAGAGCCACACTAGACTTATTTACAATATACACATTATAGCAGACAACAGACAGGTAGCTGGAATTGATGACATTAGCATTTAACAGTAGGAATAGACTGTTCGTCTCCTAGCCAGTCCCTGGAGGCTAATGTGATCAGCTCACTCAATTAACAGGTTGAGTTCAGAATCAATCAAACCAAGAATAGTCTCTACATACATCCTGGGAGATATTGTGGACAAATATTACTGTCCCATTTTAAGTAGTCCAAGATATATTTTCTCACTCACCTTGTGCCAGGATAGCACAGGGTGACTTAGACATAAGAGGTGTATGGGGAGCTGAAACAAGGGCATCCCCTACTTTTCAAGGGATTCTGAGTTCCACGGGCCCTCCCGTCACAGTTCCATTCCTACAAAATTCTCGGTTGCTCACAGCTTAGCCCTTCTCCAAGAGGCATGGATCATTTTTAAAGGGGCAGGTTTCCACTTGGCAGTTCTTTCAATGTCTTCCCCAGTTTATACCTTTTCTGCAGAGGCTACCTGGGGGTGGTTCCTTTCTGTCCTCCTTTACCCCCTAGGACTTAAATCTGGTTTTGTCAGCCTTGCAAGCCTTCTTTTAAAATTATCTGTGATATTCCCCTTCTGACTCTACCACAGATAGCCTTCCTGGTGGCAATCACACAATATTTAATGTGTCTGAGCTTGAAGCTCTTACTCTTTAACAGTGATTTCTACTGCTGCATAAGGATAAGCTGGTACTTCGCCCTTGAATGTCCATTCTTACAAAGTACTGAAGATGTTGGCTTCCTTTTGAATGAGAACATTGTCTTGCCTTTCCTTCTCTCTGAGCCTCCTTCTCTTTAAACCGGCGGCTCTTCATCCTTTGGATGTGGTTAGGACTATTTGAGTCTGAGCTCTACAACCTGTATTTGGAAGACTAGCTCATTTTTCATCATCCAAGAAAGTCCTTTAAAAATGATAGGCAGCATTGTCCTACACTTTCTCAATGGATTCACCAGACGGTAGTTCAGGTGTATACTCCGGTAGGCCAGGAACCCCCTATTTTCTGTTGCTGCTCATTCTGCCAGGACGCTCAATGGTTCATGGGTGTTCCACTTTCTGCCTCAGTTTTTCAGGTTTACAGGCGGCTACCTGGCTGTCTGTTCACTCTTTTATGAAAATCCAGCAAGGTTGACATGGCTGCCTCGGCAGATACCAGTTTTGGTCAGAAAATTCTACAGGCAGTAGTTTGGGTTCTGCCAGGGTTGTTTCTCATTTTGTTTGTTTTGGTAGTTATTATTCCACCCATTTTATATGTGGTATTTCTTTTGGGATGTCCCTTTCAACGAATGACTTGGCTGTGTCCGTCAATGAACACAAGAAAACATTTTTGTACTCCACTATAAAATTATTTTCCCTGGGTTCATTGAAGGACTCGGCTCACACCTCATTTTTTTTAATATTGTTTTTCCCATTACTGTGGGCCACTAATGGAGTTAATGTGGCGTTTGCTTACCTGCGCAATGGTGTGATTTACAATAGAGAACAGCTGAGCCCTCTCAATGCATACACCTTGAATAATGAAATAAATCTGGTGATTTAGCACACTTGTCTTCTAATCTTTCACAAACAAATGTATACCAAAAATCATGCATTTTTGTTTGTGAGAGATTAGAAGACAAGTGCTCTAAATCACCATATGTATCTCATTAATGGAGTTAAGTGTTGCTGATTTTGCCCCCCCTAGCTCCTGCAGGTGGCGACATCAAACCCATTCACCTAATAGTCTAGCTGTGTCCTTCAATGAACTCACACAAGGATTTTACAGTGAGTGCAAAAATAGCATTTCTTCATCGTCGTCTTCTTCTTATTATTATTATTATTATTATTATTATTATTATTATTATTATTATACAGGATTTATATAGCGCCAACAGTTTACGTATCGCTTTACAACTTGAGGGTAGACAGTACAAATACAATACACTTTAATACAGTAGGAATCAGAGGGCCCTACTCCTTAGAGCTTATAATCTAAGAGGGAAGGTCAAGAGATACAAGAGGTGATAACTGTGGGTGATGTGCTAATTGAGAAGATAAATGTACAGTTGTTAGGTGGGGGCCATATAGGCTTCTCTGAAGAGATGAGTTTTCAGGGATCATCTGAAAGTGGATAAAGTAGGAGAAAATTTGACGGATTGGGGTAGAGCATTCCAGAGGATGGGGGAGGCTCTGGAGAAGTCCTGAAGGCGAGCATGGGATGAGGTGACAAGGGAGTTTGAGAGCAGGAGGTCTTGTGAGGAGCAAAAAGAATGATTAGGTTGGTATTTTGTGACTAGGTTAAAGATGTAGCTGGGGGTCAGGCTGTGGATGGCTTTGTAAGTTATAGTTAGTATCTTGAATTTAATCTGGTGACTGAGTGGCAGCCAATGGAGGGATTGGCAGAGGGGTATAGCAGACGCTGAGCAGTTTGTGAGGTGGATGAGCCTGGCAGCAGCGTTCATGGTGAGCTGAAGTGGGGATAGCCTATTTAGAGGTAAACCAATAAGGAGGGAGTTGCAGTAGTCGAGGCGGGAGAGGACCAGGGAGTGAGTTAGAAGCTTTGTAGTGGCATTGGTTAGGAAGGGGCGTATCTTGGAGATGTTGAGGCGGCAAATTTTGGATAGCAATAGGATGTGGGGCCAAAAGGTTAGTTCAGAGTCCAGGATTACACCTAGGACCTTGGCGTGGGGGGATGGGTTGATAGTTGAGCTGTTGATATTGACAGAGAAATCAGGGGAAGCGGCACCTGAGGGAGAAATATGATGAGCTCGGTTTTGGATAGGTTGAGTTTGAGGAAGTGATGTGACATCCAGGCTGATATGTCTGCTAGTAAGTTGGTGATACATGAGGAGACAGATGAAGAGAGCTAGGGGGTGGAGAGATAGATTTGGGCGTCATCAGCGTAGAGATGATATTTAAAGCCGTGGGAGGCAATCAACTGACCCGGGGAGGTGGTGTAGATTGAGAAAAGGAGAGGTCCAAGAACAGAACCTTGAGGGACCCCAATGGAGAAAGAAAGAGGAGAGGAGGAAGTAGAGTTGTAAGTGAGCAGTGGGATAGGTAGGATGAGAACCAGCGAAGAGTACAGTCACGGAGACCAAAGGAGTGGAGTTTGAGGAGGAGGGGGTCGTCCACTGTGTCAAAGGCAGCAGAGAGATCCAGGAGAAGTAGTACAGAATAGTGTCCACTGGTTTTAGCCTTTAGTAGGTCATTTGAGGGTTTAAGGAGAGCAGTTTCTGTGAAGTGTTGAGTGCGAAATCCGGACTGATGGGGATCAAGAAGTTTATTCATGGTCAGCTGGTCGCTTAGTCGGTTGTAGACCAGTCTTTCAAGAAGTTTGGAGGACAAGGCGAGTAAGGAGATGGGACGTAAGTTGTTGAGATTGGTGGGGTCCAGTGAGGGCTTTTTAAATATGGGGGTGACTAGCACATGTTTTAGAGAGTTTGGGAAGATGCCACAAGAGAGTGAGAGGTTGAAAATGTGAGTTAGAGAGTGTAGAATTGAGATGGAGGGTGAGCGTAACATTTGCGAAGGAGCAGGATCCAGGGGACAGGTGGTTAGATGATTGTTAGATAAAAGTTTAGCAAACTCATTCATAGTAGCGGGGTTGAATGAGGGAAGTAATGATTGTATCTGTGGACATGGGGTGTTGCATGGGGGAGGTTTTTGCGCAGTGGCGATCTCCTCATGAATTGTATCAATCTTAGTTTTGAAGTGATTAGCAATCTCCTGGGCAGTGAGTGAGTTGGTGGGTGGAGGCAGTAGAGGACAGAGTAGAGTGTTGAAGGTAGAGAAGAGTTGACGTGGACTGGATGGGAAGGTGTTAATGAGTGTGGTAAAGTAGGTCTGTTTGGCAGTGTGAAGGCAGGAATAGTATTTTAGGAGGGCAGATTTATATTGTGTGAAGCCTTCCTGGAACTTAGCCTTGTGCCACAGACGCTCAAGAGTGCGGCTATGTTTTCTGAGACTTCTGGTGTCATCTGTTTGCCAGGGTTGTAGCAGTCGGGGCCTAATTCTGCGTGTAGTGAGGGGGGCAAGCTTGTCTAGGGAGGAAGACAGTGAGCTGTTGTAGATGAAAGTGGCTAGGTTGGGGCAGGACAGGGGTGAGATTTTGTCATAGAGGTGATCAGTAGCAGAGTAGAGAAGAGAAGGGTTGAGGTGGCGAAGGTTTCTACGTGTAACTGTTAGGCGGTTGGAGGGAGAGGAGGTGGAAGACAGGGAGAGAGCAAAACTAATGGGGCATACACACGGTTGGACTTTTCAGCTACAAAAGTCCGACAGCCTGTCCGACAGCCTGTCCGACAGCCTGTCCGACGGACTTTCGACGGACTTTCAACGGACTTTTGGCGGACTTTCGGCAGACTTTCTAACGACCTGACTTGCCTACACATGATCACACCAAAGTCCGATGGATTCATACGTGTTGACGTACACTGGACTAAAATAAGGAAGTTGATAGCCAATAGCCAATAGCTGCCCTAGCGTTGGTTTTTGTCCGTCGGACTAGCATACAGACGAGCGGATTTCTGGGTCCGGCAGAGTTACGACGTAAAGAATTGAAGCAAGTTCCAAATTTAAAGTTTGTCAGATTTGCGACTGGAAAAGTCCGGTGAAGCCCACACATGATCGGATTGTCCGCCGGATTTGGTCCGTCGGCGTCCGTTGGACTTTTGTAGCCGAAAAGTCAGACCGTGTGTACGCCCCATTATAAGGTGGTGATCAGATAGTGGGAGAGGATTGTTGGAAAGGTTGCACGGAGTGCACAGATAGGAGAAGACAAGGTCAAGGGTGTTGCCGTTGGAGTGGGTAGGAGCCTGTATCCATTGCTTCAGGTCAATCAATGAGGTTAGACTGAGAAGTTTAGAAGTAATAGTAGTGTTAGTGTTAACAGGGATATTGAAGTCACCGAGAATAATTGTGGGAATTTCAGAAGAGAGAAAGTAGGGTAGCCAGGCAGAGAAGTCATCAAGGAAGGCTGATACTGGTCCAGGGGGCCGGTAGATGACAGCAATTCTTAGAGAAATGGGAAAGAATAGACAAATGCAATGTGCCTCAAAAGAAGAGAGTGTCAGAGAGGGAGGTGGGTGAAGTACCTGATAGGTGCTGCATGGGGCTAGAAGGATTCCCACTCCACCTCCCTTCCGTCCACTTGGTCTGGGGGATTGAGTCCAGAGAAGGCCATCATGGGAGAGGGAAGCAGGAGAAGTAGTATCTGATTCATGAAGCCAGGTTTCAGTAATGGCAAGTAGGTTAAAGGAATTTGTGATAAAGAGGTCGTGAAGGGCGGTGAGTTTGTTGCAGGCAGAGCGTGCATTCCAAAGGGCACAGGAAAAGGGAGGGATGGTTTTGGAAAGAAGAGGAATAGAGACTAAGTTCTGTGGGTTGCGGCTGCTGCCAGAGGGTGTGGGGGGATGGGAGCATTGGGCAAAGACAGATGATGGTGGCCCAGGGTTTGGGGATATGTCACCCGAGATTAGGAGAATCAGGAGGGTGAGGGAGGTAATGTGGGAATGTGATTTATGTGAAGGGGCATGTCTCAGAGTACTGAATGTTTTATCAGTATATGGATGTAGAATGAGCAAGAGTTGGTAGGAGCAGTAGTAGGGAGAAGACAGAAGGGGGTGATATGTATAAGCAGGCGGGTGGAGAGGGGGGTTGAAGGTAAGAGAGTTTGAGGATAGAGGACACGAGTCTCAGAAGCAGTGGTGGAGAGCGCATGTTACTGAGTGGAAGGAGAGCTTAATAGAGAGACGGGTCACCTGCAGTCTGTTAGCTGCTTTCCAGTGCAGATTGCTATATTTGTTTGCTTCACAGAGATTGATGTGCATATCACCAGGGCCATCTTAAGAGCATTATAGACCCCTGGTCAATACAGTGCACTGGGGCCCTGTCTACACTATATCCACTGACCACTACACACCACACCACACTGACCTACCTGATTCCTATACTGACCACTACACTACACACTGACCACTACACACCACACAGACCACTACACTATGCTCTGACCACTACACACTACACCACCCTACCTGATTTCTATACTGACCACTACTACACAAACTACACTATCCACTGACCACTACACTACTACACAATACACTACCCACAGACCACTACACAATACACTACATACTGACCGCTACACAATACTCTACCCACAGACCAATACACCAAACATACACTATGCACCGCACACACACAATACACCTATACACCACACTACACACAATACACTATACACTGTACACTACACTGTACACTGACTTTATGGCTGCTCCCTCTCCCCAGACCATATCTACTCTAAAGAGAAAGAATCACTTAGAGATAGAAGCCCCTGCAATGTGCTGACCCCTTAAGAATGCTCAAATTATACTGTTATAAGGGTAAATATAAGAATGCCTAACAATTAAAGTGGACCTTTCGCTTCTAAAGTCAGAATAGCCAGAGGCCCGAGGCCAAGATAAGATCAACACATAAAACTTAGGTAAGATAATCCAGAGCAACAAAAAACAATGTCATGGTTATGCACACAGGGCATCAGATAGAGAAGGCCACATACCAAAGACACACACACACAGACAGCAAGTATTTCTTTGTATAAAACATTTTTCCTAATCAGAGTTTCTGTGCCATCTGTGTTTCTAGATTTCTAGATTTGCTGTATATAATACAGACCTATAAATGTGATATCACGCAGTGTCTTCCATCAGTTTCACCATTCAGTGCTCCTGGAACACAATCTCATTTTAGGGCTGCTAAAAAAATAAGAAGGAAGCCAAACCCAAAATATCACCCAATTCTACCATAACTGTAAGTCGGATATAAAAGCCAAAGAATGAGGCATACAGGGAATGTATTATAGTCATCCCATCCATCTACACAATGTAGGGAGGTCCATGATCACTGAGATCATCAATTGAGACATTCCTACAGAACATCATAATACACGGACACTAAAACGGCACTATAAAGAATTGATAGGGGAACTCTGAAAGGTATTCTGATGTAAAAGGGGTTTTTATGTAAAGGGGGACTCTGATGATGATCCTGATATAAGATGGACTGTGATGGGGACCCTGATGTAAATGACACTCTGATGTGGAATGTCTTTTCTTTGTTTTTCTGAAGTTCTTCCTTCTTTGTTGTGAATCCTATCATTCTGATTACATAAAAAGCTCCAAGTAAAATTAATTCTTTCATTTATAATACTAATGATTTTCAGTCCATGAATACTGTGGCCCTCATACTGAATAGTTTGGGGACCCTGATCTATAACAATCTAAGGATTCTTCTCACTCTCTTTGAAGACACAGAATGGGGAGGAGGCAGAAGTTGTGAACATTGGACCCCTGTAGTAAAGCTCCGCTTTCTATCTGACCCCCCACATCTCTTCTTTACACCAGTAGTCAGACGTTCTCCTCTTGGAGTCCATTATTTCAACCTTCTGACTGTCCAATCCCATAGTGATGAATGGAGTTTGTGGTGTGAGGAGTGACTAAGGCACCACCTAAAATACACCGCTAAGGTACCGTGATGTATGAGGGACTGATTATGGATTCATGTCATAGTGATGTCTCTGGTTCTAGTGAATTGATAGGTTGAACATTGTAGAATGGTCACTGTGACATGCTGTTTTCAGGCGTTGGGTACACAGTTATATGCCAAGAGTGTTCCTGCCGGAGGAGTCAGAAGCTGAGCTCAGAGAATTCTTCTCTCCTTTGTACATACAGATCACCAAAAAAAAGATGATCAGAGCGCAGATATTCGAAAGAGAGAGAGTTCTTTAATGACAGATTCAGACTTTAAGAATGGAGATCCCAAAAGACCTCACCTGAAAAGGCCTGATGATTCCACCAGACACACAGAATCAGAAAAAGACACAAGAGCTGTTGGTGCACCTGAGGAGGAAGAACAAGATCATAACTCTTCTTCCCAAAGATCATCAACAGGGAATGAAGATAAGAGTCCTGAGGATTCCGCCATTTCCAGGAATGAATCCGGAAGGAGCAAAGAAGAGAATCGCCATCCTGCAACCCCTGCAGAGGTATATATGTGTGTTCATTGGAGGGTGGAATATAAAATGTGGCTCTGTCTGTCCTAACTTTGGGTTCAAAAGGGATACATCCAAGAGAAGTTGGGAATTTATTTTGTATTTATTACAGGTACTTGTATAGAGTTGCCAATTTACGCAGCACTTTACATATATATTGTACATTCAATACAGAGCAGTGAAGAGGAAGCACTCATTGGCTCTGGTAAGGCAACTCTCATGAAAACAGGATGACCTGCTAATGGTATTAAGAAAGTCACTAAAAGCATAACCCAACAGAAGGAGCACCAGACCAAAATATTAATAAATGGGGCACGTGACAGTGCGGAAATGCAGGAGAAAATGACAAAATTCAGACTAACATTTCTGAGTGGAGGAAGCTGTGTTTTTGGCTTTCTCAGGATTCTGTAGTCTCAGATCAGGGTCTGGAGCTTGAAGGCTCCAACGTGTCTTGGGTGGGATGGAACCTTCAATCCTGAGTCCAGGTTGTATTGGGTGCCTGCATCTTGTGTGAGTATACAGTTGTGCAGGGTCATTATAGACTGAGGATAGCTCAGAACTCCCATATTGGGGACAGGAGGTCTCACCCAGGGGTCAGAGGAGCCCCAGCCAGGAGACTGGAGGTCTCACCTCAGGAGTCAGAGGGGCTCCTATCAGGGTGTCAGGAGAACCCCTTATCCAGAGGCCAGGAGTGGGCCATGCAGCAGGGCACTGTGACTAAAGGCTTGGTGAGCCAAGTGAACCAGAAGAGCTGAGCAATACAGTCAGAGGGACTGGTAAGAAGAGCAGTGGTGCTTCTGACAAGGGAGCCAGGTGACTCAGCATTTTTCAGTTGTCCATGTTGACGTGGAAGAACCCGTGTGGGCAACTGATGTAAAAGTGGACTGCAATGCCCTAAAATACTATTTGGACTGGCACACCTCATTGGAGAAAAAGCATCTGCCACATTCGTTTAATTACCCCAATAGGATATAATAGGGCAGGATCTACGCGACAGGAGATGGGGGGGGGGGGGGGGCAGTATATACAGGACAGGAGATCTGGATAAATGCTTATCCTGATTCCTTGATCTGTTCCCACAGAGAGGTGTCACCACTCCTCCTCTTGCATCCTTCATGAGGTGTACAGAGATCCCACCATGAGAGTTGCCAGGAGATACAAGGAACTATCGGTATAAGGATTATCTCTCCTGTCTTTGTGAGGATGTATAAATAATAAAACACAAATCCTGCTGATGTAATGATTGGTCATCTCTGTGTTTTGTAGGACGATCAAACATCTGGGTCCTCAGTTGATAAAGGTAATGAACACTCCTCGTGGTATATTGGTCTTATATCTGGAACATCTGGCCAGCTGTTGCAAAGGAAAGATGTAGCCATACACACAGTGCTTCCGGCCAGGCCCTTCTAAGACATTCAGGTTGTGGAGTGTAGCTCAGATTGTGTGTTTAGGTCTATAGAGGGCCAGTGGATTTTGGGTCCCCCTATTCCTGCACAGCTGAGCAACATGCATTTGTTAACTTTCATCTGGAGAAAGTAATCAGTCCATGGGCTTGTTTTTTATTGTTTTATTGGGGGAAAACAACTTGGATTTGGGATAGGGATTATGGGATGCCCAACTTGATTCGATAGAACAGCTTGAGGACAACTTCTTTCACTATGTACACTAAAAAATAGCAAATCCTGGACTGTTTTCCCAGTGAATATGAAACACGTACCAACTCTTTTGATTTAGCCAAGAAGAATTCTTGTGATGGGAGCTCTGTGTCCCCCTGGTGGAATTTAGCAAAGTCCCAAGCTTGCAGGCAGGGCAGCCATCAGAAATTTTACAGCTCTAAGCCTGGTGCCCCCCCCCCCCCCGGCCTGACCACCAACATTCCCCAGGGCCCGCCCATTGGCCGTTCCTCCAAATCCGCCCATTGGCCATCCCACTGAGTCCTTCAATGCAGCCGCTTATATTTTAACACCACAACTTAATATATGAAAATTAACCCAATCCAACAAAGAGCTGCCCAATATATTTCGCAAAGAGACAGCCCAATCCAGCAAAGAAACATCCCCACATACAGTATTCAGCAAAGGGACATCTCATTCCAGCAAAGAGACATCCCAATCCAGCAAAAAGAGAGCCCCATATAGTCAGCAAAGAGACATCCCAATCTAGCAAAGAGACATCCCTTTAAATGCATTGGCTCACTCTGCAGTCACCTTGCTTTAGTAATTGCTAGTTACTACCGCAGTAACCACTGTCTTTTTGGTTGGTGCCTGGGTGGCTGGGCCCCTCGGGACACCAGGGCCCCCTACGTGTGTATGGGCTGCCCCCCCGATGGCGGCCCTGCTTGCAGGATCTCTGTGTCCCCCTCAACTGAAAATACCAGCCTACCTGGTTGCCTTGAAAGTGTCCCAGAACAAGGGATTGGGTTTAGCTGTGACAATGTCCTTTGAAAGCTTGCTGGATATTGTATCTGGCAGCCTTCTCCATTCTTGGCTCTGGGGATGTAGAAGTACTCACACTGTCCCTTGAATCCTGTTGCTTTGGATAAGACTGCTGTTCAGGCCTCCTACTGTCCAGGTCCTTCCATGCTACACAGAGTGTCTCCTAAAAGTGACTGAAAGGTAGTTGAGATCCCTTTCCTCAGCTTCTCTCTTTCCTCAGCTTCTCTCTTTCTTCAGCTCCAGCATGAAGGCAGAGCCCCCCAGCCCCGGGGTCCCCTCACAGGCCCCACAACACAGCCTCAGCACTCGATCTTCCACCTGAACACCACCACTGCTGGCCAGGCTCCACAATATTTTTTGGGCTGACCCAACCACCCTGCCAGGCCCCCTGCCTGTTGATTAGCCAGATTCTTATGAATATGCAGATTTCAGCCTCTTCTCCTCCACCTACTAGCTTCTAGAACCAGGGGGATGTACCAGAGGCCTGACTTGTAGAGCCCTCCAGCCTGACTTAGTAACCCCGACCAATTACCAGACTCTCACAGACTACTGCGAGTCAGAATACATTTTCCTCACCCTAGACTGTACACTAGAGGGTGCTACACATCACTGCAGGAGGGCTCTAACTAAAAGGGGCCTACTACCTGATGACCCTATCTTCCATGACTAGACAAAATTCTGGAACCAAGCTAACTAACCAGATAACTGCAGCTGTCTACAAGCTGATAACTTCTTGTGTTCTCTGCCAATTTTGGCAGCAAATTTCGATTTAGTTTTAGTCTTATGCAGCGTACACACGGGCGGACTTTTTGACCGGACTGATCCGACTGTCTATCCAACGGACTTTTGGCGGACTTCCGACGGACTTTCGGCGGACTTCCGACGGACTTTCCGAACAAACGGACTTGCCTACACACGATCACACCAAAGTCCTACGGATTCGTACACCGGACTAAAATAAGGAAGTTGATAGCCAGTAGCCAATAGCTGCCCTAGCTTCGGTTTTCGTCCGTCGGACCAGCATACAGACGAGCGGACTTTTCAATAGGAACTGGGTCCGGCGGAGTTCTGACGTAAAGATTTGAAACATGTTCCAAATCTACAGTCCGTCAGATTTTCGACCGAAAAAGTCCGCTGCAGGTCAGATGAAGCCCACACACGATCGAATTGTCTGCCGGACCAGTCCGGTCGAAAAGTCCACTCGCGTGTACGTGGCATTAGTCTTAGGACTAAAATGGCATTTTAGTTTTAGTCCTATTTTAGTCTTCTGCAATTGTTTTAGTCTTATTTAGTCTACTAAATCTCCAGTACATTTTAGTCAACTAAAACTCATTTTAGTCGTCTAAAATCTAATGATTGTAATACATTAGTTAACGTTTCTCTACAATTTCCAAACTCATTATATACTGCTGGAGTGAACAATCTAATATGTTATTTATTATGGCATTGAGGTATGAACATGCACTACAGACCAGTGTAAATTTTGAAGTCAAATTTCAATTTAGTTTTAGTCTTATTCCGCGTACACATGGTCGGATTTTCCAACGTACTTTTTAACGAACGTACTTGTCTACACACGATCACACCAAAGTCCGACGGATTTGTACGTGAAGACGTACACCGGACTAAAATAAGGAAGTTGATCGCCAGTAGCCAATAGCTGCCCTAGCGTCAGTTTTTGTCCGTCGGACTAGCATACAGACGAGCGGATTTCTGGGTCCGGCAGAGTTACGACGTAAAGATTTGAAGCAAGTTCCAAATCTAAAGTCCGTCAGATTTGCGACTGGAAAAGTCCGGTGAAGCCCACACATGATCGGATTGTCCGCCGGATTTGGTCCGTCGGCGTCCGTCGGACAAGTCCGGTCGAAAAGTCCGACCATGTGTACGCTGCATTAGTCTTTTGACTAAAATGCCATTTTGGTTTTAGTCGTATTTTAGTCATCTCAGTTGTTTTAGTCGTATTTTAGTCGACGAAATTAACACTGTCTGCCAAAGCTACATTCAGATCCATTACATTGTTTCCAGCTATTACATACAAACTAATTTGAAAAATGCTTTTCTCTGTATTCCTCATAAGAAGGTTTCTTTGCCATCGCTGTGTTTCTGTATTTCTATATTTGCTGTATATTTATCATACAGACCTATAAATGTGATATCACGCAGCAGCGTCTTTCCCCGTGCTCCAGGGGCAAAGCTGATTTCAGGGCTGCTTAAGAAATATGAAGCTAAATCACAAATATCACCCGATTCCACCATAACTGTCAGCCAGGTACAAAAGCTTAAAAATTAGGCATACAAAGAATTTATTATAGTCCTCCCATCCATCTACACAGTATAGGGAGATGTGTGATGGATCGCTGAGATCATCAAGTGAGTCGTTTGTTCCTACAGTACATCCTAATACAGTGTCGCTTATATCTCTAAGCAGCTAATGTGGCTTCATAAACCTATTAAATATAAAAATATAAGACCCTCAGAATGTATAGTGTTTGTTTATTCACATTAACATTATATATTAGAGCCAATTCTGACACTTCTCTCCTAGATGTAAAATTTAAATGTTTTTTTTGCTAGAAAATTACTTAGATCCCCAAAAAATATATATTTTGTTATCAGAGGCCCTAGAAAAGAAAATGGCGATTGTTGCAGTATTTGCACAGTGATTTTTTTTCAAATGCAATTTTCTTTACTGTACATCACGGGACACAGAGCAGCCATAGTAATTACTATGTGGGTTATACGCCACCTATAGGTGAATGGACACTGGCACACTCAAAAGACAGGAAGTTCCCCTCTATATAACCCCTCCTTCACAGAAAGCACATCAGTTTTTTTTGCCAGTGTCTTCAAAGTGGATGATCACGGATTACATGTGCTCTTGGAGCATACCTGGAGGTCTGGGCGGTTCTAATAAGAATCATGGACTTCAATCGGATCCATTTGAAAAGGCTGTCAGCCTAAATGGATGGTACCCGAGCCTCATTGGAAGGAGAAAAGATTCTTTGAGGTTTTGCCTGTAATGCAGCCTTACGGCGCTGGACCCTGCATAATGGAAACCCTGTGCAGTGTTTGTCTGAACAAGGGGTGTTCCTGCAGGGTGCTATACAGGTCCAGGGGAGTGGACTCCAGATTGAGGGGGGACCCAGTCTCTGAAGGTCTCTTATGACAGCTCGCCATGATGGGTGAAGATTGGACTCCTGTTTATGTACAGAGTCCTGCGGCGGGAATGGTAAGTCTGCATTTGTTTGCAATTTCTGCAAACAAATGCAGAAACTGAAAAAGAGAGAGATAGATCTGACTGTCTGTTCTCCCGATGGCCACTGGGAGCAGTATGCTGTTTAATCATGCTATGTACTTCTTACTCATGCGGGCTGCTGTTTCTCCCCCAGCCACTAGAGGGCACAGGTTCGCTCAAGTCTAGCCTATTTTTATAGAGGCAGGAAGTGGAAGGGTGGCCATGCCATGTGGTAGCAGGTCAAATAGGCCTTTGAAGACATAGCGGCAATCCATGAGAGTGTGAGTACTTGCTATGGGAGAACTGGGTGCAGACAAGTCAGATTACACGCTGTATATTTTTTTTAACAGAAAATTTTTATTAAACAAATCAGCATTACAGTACAAGAATTTAATACATTCATTACGGTAAGAATAATGACCGTGAAACAATAACTACTGTTTATCAGGTGTTCCAGATGTGCACACAACAGAATTTTCACTTAACCATACTTCTCATGGCTCATATCATCTTAAAGTTCTTAGATAATATAAAGTAAATAACCCAATATTCAATCAAGCCTAGTAGGGGCGGCGGGAGGGGGGGGGACGGGGGGAGAAGAAGGGGGGGAGGGAAGAGGAAGGAAGGGGGGGGAGAGGGAAAGGGAGGAAAAGGAAGGGGATGAAGGGAAAAGGGCATAAGAAGAATAGACTTGAGATGCAGGATGTCCTCTACTATGTTTCACGTCCTCCTTTTTGGGGTAGGGGGTTCAGGGTCCCCAGGAGCGTCCACCCAGGACGACCAAATTTTGTCAAACTTCCCCGGGCATTTCCTACTTTCATACGTCAGTCTATATTTACTGCCTATCTGAGGGGCATGTACATCTGTAAGTAGATACACCCCTGGATGATTACCAGTTCACTTTAAAGGTGTTGTTAACTGCTTGTAGGCAGGAGCAGCGTAGTATACGCGCTTGCAAATTTATTGCTTAAATGCATGTTTTAAATTGCATGTTTGGAAAAACATGAGCATGGGTGCATTTTAGGGAGTTGTATCTCCAATATAGTGCAAATGTGCTTGGTATCCTGCAGGTCTAAGTATGGGACCAACTGCAGTTGAGCAGGTGCTTGCTTTCAAACTAGCTAAAACGCACGATTGCTGAAGATGCATGTTTTTACAGGTTCACATAAATGTACATGATATACATGTTTGCATAAAAATACATGATCATGGGTGTCCAAAATGTATGTTTGGACATGTTTGTATAAAAAAAAAAAAGTTTGTTGTCGATCACATGAAGTTGCGTGATCGGATAAGGTGACCGGATCGCTTATGGATACATGGTCGCATAAAGATACATGCTTATACATGGTTGCTTGAATATACATAGTTATTCATGATCGCATAAAGATGCTTGATTGCATAAAGATACATGGTTGAATAAAGATGCATATTAATACATGTTCGCATAAATATACATGATTATACATGATCGCATAAGGATACATGGTTGCATAAAAGTACTTGATACACGATCGCAAAAAGATACATGATCGCATGTTTATACATAGATACGTGTGACGTAATGTTGCATAACATGTTTCATAAATGCATGCTTGCTTATTGCAAAGATGCTTGTTCCATGGGACACGTTTCATGTATGTGTGTGTACAGCGCACACTTTCATATTTTGCCTAAAAGCATATTTGTATGAACTCATGCTTCCATAAACGCTCGCTTCCATAGAGGCATATTGCTTTAACACGTGCTGCATATGCATATGTTTATTTACATTAAAGCTGTATACATATGTACTTGCTTTTTTCTGGGACTATTTACCTATGTATTTATTTGCATAGGACTACATACGTAAGGGCTTATTTGCCTGGGTACTTGTTTGCCTGAGGGTACATGCGTATGAGCTTATTGACCCTGGCCTGTACTGCATACATAAATGCATGAATGGCAAGAATACTTGTATACCTGTATGTTGCATACCTAGGTACTTGCATACCCATACCTCCCAATCGTCCCTGATTCCGCGGGACCGTCCCGCGAATTCAAGTGTGTCCCGGGGTCCCGCGGATATGGGCTAGAGTCCCGGAAAATAGTGCCGGAGCATGTTTCGGCACTGAGTTCCACTCCGTATGAGGATTCCGGCAGCAGAACATTCCTGTGCGCTGCACTTCTGCACTGTCCCCTCCCCCCCATGAAGAAACAATCAGTGAGTACCATAACTCTAGTTCAGTTAGCAGCGGGGCTGAACAAGTGAGTACTGACCCGGTGGCATCTTCTGCTTTCAATCTCCGACCTTCCTGAGCATTGTCACTGGGCGGCTCTGCTTTCCCCACCACCCAGCCAGGAGTCCATGGCTGGGAGCGGATGCACATCTCCAGGCTGAGGCGTCAGTGTCACCTCTTCATTGCCAGCTCTGTCTCCACCCAGCCGCCTCCCAGCCAGGAGTCTGGCTGGGAGCGAGTCCTGCACTATGTTATCTGTGGCTGAGGGCTCCATGAGGCGGCAGGGATGAAGAGCCAGGGGCGGCCAGAACCGATTTACCTGGAGCAGGAAGAAGAGCTCTGAAGACCTCCCAGCCCAGGACCAATGCACAGGCTGACCGGAGAACGAGGACGTGCAGGCAGCCAGAGACAGCAGCAAAGAGATTCGCTGGATGGAGCAGCTCCGTGACCTCCTGTGACCACCCAGCTTTGAGAACGGGCACTGCATGGAAGGTACTGTGTCACATACACATACCTTCAGACAGGAGGGACCGCAGACAGGGCTAGGATCCCCGCCTTCTCCCCCCCTTCCTTCTTCCCCCTTCCTCTGCCCTCCCTTCTCCCCCTTCCTTCTCCCCCTTCCTTCTCCCCGCAACCCTGCACTCAGTACATAGCGTACCCCGCAACCCCGCACTCAGTACATAGCGCACCCCGCAACCCTGCACTCAGTACGTAGCGCACCCCACAACCCTGCACTCAGTACATAGCGCACCCTGCACTCAGTACGTAGCGCACCCTGCACTCAGTACGTAGCGCACCCTGCACTCAGTACGTAGCGCACCCTGCACTCAGTACGTAGCGCACCCTGCACTCAGTACGTAGCGCACCCTGCACTCAGTACGTAGCGCACCCTGCACTCAGTACGTAGCGCACCCTGCACTCTGTACGTAGCGCACCCTGCACTCTGTACGTAGCGCACCCCGCAACCCTGCACTCTGTACGTGGCGCACCCCGCAACCCTGCACTCTGTACGTGGCGCACCCCGCAACCCTGCACTCTGTACGTGGTGCACCCCGCAACCCTGCGCTCTGTACATAGCGCACCCTGCACTCAGTACGCAGTGCGCCCCACAACCCTGCACTATTTATGTAGTAAAAAAATTTTGTAAAATATGCAGACTCCAAACACTCCTGATCCCTGCATTCTGTGCATTACACCCTCCTAAACCCTGCGTTCTGTGCATTACACACTCCACACCCCTGCACTCTGTACATTACACACCCACATTTTTCCGTGGCGCGCGCCGCAGGTTGACCCTTGTTTCAAGTGTCCCTCATTGGGAAGTTCAAATGTTGGGAGGTATGGCATACCTAATGGGTTGCATAGGGATAAACCAACATTGTTTTAGGCCTGTATTCTTGCAGGATTGTTTATTAGGTTGGATAATATAGTCGCTGCATTATTTACCTGTTATACCAGCTAAACGCTTCCAGAAAAGAGAGGCAGCCGCGGTCCACATCCCCTGATGGACAGTGGTTTTCAAGTGCATCTGAGCCACTGTGGTGTTTGGCACATTCATTTTTTTAGACTGCGGCCGCGTCACCTTGTTCATGCCTGATCTCGGTTGATCGAAGCCTAAGCAGGATCAAACCTGGTTAGTATATAGGTGAGAGACTGCCCGGGGATACCAGATGCTGTAAGCTTTCCCCACCGGGGTGAGGGAGGCATCTGAGGCTGCTGGGTTTTGGGTTTCTCAGGCCAGAAAAACTTGAGTGCTCCATCTTTAACCGGCAGAAACCTGGTAGGTTAAGTGCACTTCTTGGGACTGCCTGGATCTGTCAGAGTCATCAGTCTTTTGCCTTGCACTTGCTCTTGCAGCAAAAGTTTTGGGCTTATTATTGTGAGACAATTAAATGGTAGCAGTTCCAAAGCCAAATAGGCACATGAGGTCTATCTTAACCACTTCAGCCCCGGACCATTTTGCTGGCCAAAGACCAGAGCACTTTTTGCGATTCGGCACTGCGTCGCTTTAACTGACATTTGCGCGGTTGTGAGACGTTGCTCCCAAACAAAATTGACGTCCTTTTTTTTTTCCCACAAATAGAGCTTTCTTTTGGTGGTATTTGATAACCTCTGCGGTTTTTATTTTTTGCGCTATAAACAAAAATAGAGCGACAATTTTTTGAAAAAAACGCATTATTTTTAGTTTTTGCTATAATAAATATCCCCACAAAATATGTAAAAAAAAAAAATGTCTTTCCTCAGTTTAGGCCAATACGTATTCTTCTACATATTTTTGGTAAAAAAAAAATTGCAATAAGCGCTTTATTGATTGGTTTGTGCAAAAGTTATAATGTTTACAAAATAGGGGAGAGTTTTATGGCATTTTTATTAATAATTTTTTTTTTTACTAGTAATGGCGGCGATCAGCAATTTTTATTGTGACTGCGACATTATGGCGGACACATCGTACACTTTTGACATGTTTTTTGGGACCATTGTCATTTTTACAGCAATCAGTGCTATAAAATTGCATTAATTATTGTAAAAATTACACTGGCAGTGAAGAGGTTAACCACTAGGGGGCGGGGAGGGGTTAAGTGTGTCCTAGGGAGTGATTCTAACTGTGGGGGGGAGGGGCTGTGTGTGACACGACACTGATCACTGCTCCTGATTAAAGGGATCAGTGATCAGTGACACTGTCACTATGCAGAACGGGGAGATGCTTGTTTACATCAGCATCTCCCCGTTCTTCCTCTCCATGACAAGATCACGGGTATCCCCACGGAGATTGAGTCTGCGGGACCCACGATCCTACTCATGGAGCACGCAGCGGGAGCGTGCGGCGGCGCGCACGCGATGGCACAGCGGCAAATTCAAAGAGACGTACAGGTACACCTATTTGCCCAGCCGTGCCATTCTGCCGACGTAAAAGTACATGTGGCGGTTGGCAAGCGGTAAAGCAGAGTTCCACCCAAAAGTGGAACTTCTGCTTGAAGCACTCCTTGCCCATATATATATATATATATATATATATATATATATATATATATATATATATATATATTTGGCATGCAATTTTTTTTTTTTGGGGGGGGGGTGGGGGCTTCGTTAGGAGTGGGACTTCCTGTCCCACTTCCTCCTCCTGCCTACGGGCCGCCTAGGCGACTCCTCCTCTCCACCCAGGCGCCCCCCCCAGGCGATCTCCTGGGGCACGTGACAGGTCCCAGATCGCCTGTCCACTCCAAGAGAGCAGCGCGACTCGTGCATGCGCTGTGCGTGGTCGGCCGTGAAGCTGAAAGCTGTCATGGCCGGGTGCCCAGAGTGGCAATGGAGGGGGAGAGGAGCGACGGTCCGGGTGGCCACATCGATAGACCATGGAACAGGTAAGTGTCTGTTTATTAAGTCGGCAGCTACACTTTCTGTAGCTGCTGACTTTTAATAAACATAAAAAGCCTGGAACTCCGCTTTTTAAGATCTCAAGCCGCTGAACATCCTTCTATGTACAGATAGGCTAGACTGTTCAGTGATAACCTCTCTGCAAGAGGTAGATTTCGGAGCCCAGGGGGGGATTTCCATAATCTGTAAACGCACATTTTTATGGGGCGCTTTGATTCCAGGCTCATCATAGATTTCTGTAATAGCAGCACCGTTTTTTTGTTTTTTTTGTGTGTGTGAATCTTCCCTTTGGGTTGACCACAGCTCTGCAGGGTTCTCAAAGCATTTAGCCCAAGTGCTGGGCTTGCTGAAGACACCTCAATAATCTTTGCTCGAGAAGCAGTCAATTCCAGGGGTTCCTTCAATGTATTTCCACAGGAGGAAGCTGTGCTTAGGTCAAAGCACCTTCTCTGCATATAGCCCTACTCCAGGTCTTGGTAGAGGTTCATTCTTGGTCTGGAACTTGAAGATCTAGGCATTGCATTGTCAGAAGGCTCTGCTTCTGGGGAAAAACAGAGCAAAAATTGGTGCTGCTTGTTCTTCTTTTTCAGGTATTTGGAAAATAATAACCACTGATGCCAGTCTCTATAAGTTGACTTGAGGCTGGCTACAGTTCAGCGGACTTGGTCTCTACAGGAGAGAATACTGTCCAACAGCTTGGACTTTTTGGCCAGTACGCCTTGCTCTGGATTATAGGACAAACCTGTTATAGGTCTAATCTGGAAATGTGTGTGTGTGTGTATGTATGTATGTATGTATATATGTGTATACATATTCTCAATCAACCACCAGGGTGGCACCAGAGGTCATGCAACCCAGGGAGATGTTCCACATTCTGTCTGGGACAGTACAAGAGCTGTCTCTATCGAAAATACATATTTCAGGTATAGGATCGTGGCTAGGGGAACTCTGCAGGGGAATCTCCCAGATTCCAAATCCTGCAACAGTTTGGGACAGGTGTTTGACGTTTTTTTTCCCCGTTTTGGATTCTGCCACATCCTTTGGGAAGAATCTGTAAGGTGGAACACTGATATTCGTGTTGACCAAATTAGCCGAAGGGGGCTTGGTACACAGGCATAACGAGTCCTGCGGGGGTTGCTCCTTTGGACACTCCCAGTCCAGCGGGACCACCTGATGGTCTTGAGTCCTGTATCTTAGCACTGTTGAGCCCCTGGAAGCCAGCTTTGGGGAACTTCAATTACAGGACTGTGGCACCCGCAGAAATATGTGGGTGGGAGATTTTCTGTTTTCTTTCTCCAGTCAGTAAAGGAAAGGAGTTTGAGCTTAAGTACCGTTAATGGTCAGAGTTCGTCCCTATCCATTTTTTTCCAGGGGCCGTTGTTCTCACTCCTTGTTTCATACCTCATACAGCATGTAACTTGGACAGTCCCGCCTGTCAGGCTATTTTTTTGTGTCCTTGGGACTTGAATTGATTTTGACTGTCCTTATAGATGCCGTTTTTTTGGAACCAATCAGGAGATTCTGTTGGTCCTTTTTTTTATCTCAGAAGGTGGCTTCTTTGGTTGCTATCACTTCACAAAGTGGAGTGTCAGAGTTGGCGGCTCTTTCATGCAAGGAGCAAGGAGGTGATGTTGCGTCCTCGTCCATTTTTATTGCCTAAAGTGGTTTCCAGTTTTCACTTGAATCAGGACAGTGTCTTGCCTTTTATTTTTCTCCTAATCTACAGTCGGCAGAAGAAAGATCGCCACCTACTCTAGAGCTAGTTTAGACACTCGGGGTCTACTTGAGTTGTTGGCACAAGTCAGGAATCCTGGTTGTGCTGCCAGAAGAGCCCGGGAAGGGCAGGCGGCATCCAGGTTGAATATTTAGAAATGGAACTGCTAGTTTTTCAATGATGCCTATGGTTTAAATGGCAAAAAAAAAACATTTTTTTCTGGGGAGAGATTCTCTACCAGGTGTGGGAGTATCTTGGGCCACCCATCATTGGGTGTCAGTGGCCCAGGTGTTCAAGATCACTATTTAGTCTTTTGTTTATACATCTACAGGGTTTTACCAGGTCAATGTCAACCACATAGATGATGCTACCTTGGCCTCAGCATATTACAAATAGCAGAGTAGGTCCTTGGTGGCAGTTTCTATGATGGTGTCTCCCTCCCCTCAGGAACATTGCTTTGGGACATCCCACATAGTAATTACTATAGCTGCTCTGTGTCCCGTGATGTACGATAAAGAAAATAGGATTTTTATAACAGCTTACTTGTAAAATCCTTTTCTTGGAGTACATTACAGGACACAGAGGTCCCTTCCTTCTTATTGGGATGTTCACTGCTTTGCTACAAAACTGATATGCTTCCTGTGAAGGAGGGGTTATATAGAGGGGAACTTCCTGTCTCTTTGGTGTACCAGTGTCCATTCACCTATAGGTGGCGTATAACCCACAGAGTAATTACTATGGCTGCTCTGTGTCCTGTGATGTACTCCAAGAAAAGGATTTTACAGGTAAGCTGTTATAAAAATCCTATTTTTTTGGGAAAAAATATACTTATGACTTGATGAATAATAAAAAAAAAACGCTTTAAAATTTACGCACGTCCGTGGAATGGCGCCAAACTATGGTACTTAAAAATATCTATACTCGCTTTAATTATTTTACAAATTACCAGTTTAGAGTTCCAGAGGAGGTCTAGAGCCAGAATTGTTGCTCTCACTATAACATTTGTGGCAATCCCTTAGCCCCGGTTCACACAGGGGCGGCACGACTTGCTGCACACGACTTCCACGGCGACTTGCAAAACAACTTCTGTATAGAAGTCTATGCAAGTCGCCTCAAGTCGCCCCCAAAGTAGTACAGGAACCTTTTTCTAAGTCGGAGCGACTTGCGTCACTCCTATTAGAACGGTTCCGTAGTACAAAACGGGAGGCGACTTGTCAGGCAGCTAGGTCGCCTGACAAGTCTCCCCTGTGTGAACCGGCACTTACATGTGTGGTGCGGTCATGGTTTTCATATGTGGGCTAGACCTACATGTGCACGAGCATGAGGGGATGGGGATGCTTTTTAATTTTTTTTTTTATTATTATTATTATTTTTATTATTATTTTTTTTTTTTTATTATTATTTTATACTGTTCCTTTTATAAAAAAAAAATGTTATCACTTTTATTGCTATTGTAAGAAATGTAAATATCCCTTGAGATAATGCAGCATGACAAGTCCTCTTTATGGAGAGATCTAGGATCTAGAAGTCCCCACATCTCTCCTCCACAATGGAAAGCATTAGATAACAAAAATTGATCTAAAGCATTAAAAAAAAAAAAAAATGCCATTATTTACATCTGACCGAAACCAGAAGTTACTCAAGTCCTCCTAGGCCATAGAGATGAGCCGAGGCCATCTTTCCTTCTTTATGGCCAGCTGGCGCATCTGCCGGATTGGTTCCCGGATTCACAGATCATTCCGGTAAGCCCTAGAACCACCAGAAAGCGTCAGGAAAGGGGACGACCCCTCCCACCACCTTTGAAAGTGTTCCAGCAGCTAATTAGCTGCTCAGATCCATTTTAACGGTTTAGAGAAATGCAGCAATACCGGGGTTATGGCATATTACTGCAGCCATAAGCCTGGTATTCCACTTCAAACTGAGGATGTAATTTGTCTATGGCCCAGTTGGGAAGCTAAGAATTCTTCTCACTCTCTTTGAGCAGGCAGGCCTGTGCCACATACTGCAACTTGCCTGTGCAATATGTGTCACAGGTACGCTGTGAACATGGGACCCCTGTAGTGGCTTCCTTATCCCCCCCCTCCCCCCTTCCCTTGACCTCTTCCCTTGACCAGTAGTCAGGTATTTTCCTTTCGGAGTCCATGATTTCCACCTGTCTCATGTTTCTTGAGTGATTTGATAGGTTGAATATTGTAGAGAGGTCACTGTGATGTGGTGTGTTCAGGTGTTGGGGACACAGTTTTATATGCCAAATGTGTTCCTGCCGGAGGAGTCAGAAGCTGTGCTCAAATTTTTTTTTTTGCTTTGTGCATCTAGATTACCAACAAGAAAACAATCGGAGCTCAGATTTTCAGAACAGAGAGAATTCTTCACTGACAAATTCCGGCTCAATGGATGGAGATCGCAAAAGATCTGAAGATGGTTCCACCAGACACACAGAACGAGGAGAATACAGAAGTGATGGAGGGAATCATAGGAATGAACAAGATACTAACTCTTCTGCTTCAAAAACATTGAGAGTGAATGGAGAGAGGAGTCCTGAGTATGACTTCACTCTCGGAAAGAACTCGTCAAAAGGCCTCATAAGCAACGAGGAACTTGCGAGGAACCGTACTGCACCCCCCCCAGAGGTACATATGTGTGTTCATTGGAGGGTGGAATTTAGCGGGTGATATGAATGGGGCTCTGCCTGTCCTCGCCTTACATTCTAAAAGGGAAGCCTCTGAGAGGTGCTGGCAATCCAAAACTTGCTTGTGCAGAGCAGTGAAGAGGAAACACTCATTGGCTCTGGTAAGGCAAATCCCATGCAAGCAGGACAACCCTCCAATGGGTACTGAGAAAGTATCTGAAAGCCTGACCCCAATAGAAGGAGCACCAGACCAAATCTGGGAAGGTCCAAATTGCTTTAAGTGTTTACAATATATGTTTTTGGGGGCCTCCCCCTTCATCACAAAAGTATAGATATAAATATATTATGGGCAATACAATAATACATTTCCACGTGATTAGTAATATATAAATAATCGTTTGGGGATGATCCGAAGTACCCAAGAATCGCTTCAAGCAGGGTCCAGTGGACTACAAAGAAGTTTAAAGTAGTTGTAAACCTCAGTAGTTGTAAATATGAACAAGACACATCCCTCTATAATGTGTACTTGTTGCAGTACCGAGAACACTAAGGCCCCTTTCACACTTGTGTGACTTGTCCTGCCACTTGGGACTGCAAAGTCGCATGACAAGTCATACCCCGTTCATATCTGTGCAACTTCAAAGTTGTCCCTGTACTACTTTGGTCCGACTTTGATATGACTTGAGGTTCATAGACCTCCACATTACACAGGTATTGCTTCAAGTTGCATCAAAATCACATCAAAGACACGGCAAGTGTGAAAGGGGCTTAAAGCGGAGGTCCACCTTAAAATAAAACCTTAAAATAAAAAATACATTAACATTCTCAAAAAAATTTATTAAAAAAATTTGAAAAAAAAAAAAGTTTTACTTACCAGAAACCCCTGTTGCTAATCAGTCTTCCTAATCTGCCTCTTTCTATTCTGCGGCGCTTCCTCCTCTTTGGCAAGCTGCCCCGTTGTCTTCTTGGACATGTGTGTGTGTCCCAGAAAACAACAGGGCCATTCACAAAGCGCTGCGCGACTCGCGCATGGGCAGTGAAGCCGCAAGGCTCCACTGCCTGTTTCCCTTCGTTAAGATGGCGGCACTCGATCCGATGGACGGGGGGGGATGGGGGCTGGGGGGGGCGATGGGGACAGGTGAGTGTCCTTATTAAAAGTCAGCAGCTGTAGTGTTTGTAGCTGCTGACTTTAAAAAAAATTGTGGCTGGAACACCACTTTAAGTGACATTTCCGTCTGCTGCCTCTTTCCTCTGCTATCTTCATAAATCACATCTGACAAGGTTTCCTGACACCAAGAGAAGAATGGTGACAGGGAAGGGAGTGCCAGCACACAGCCTTTGATTGACAGCCTTAATCTGTTTCTGTGTGATGTGTGAAGGGGAGGGGGAGGCCTTTCTCTAAAATTGGCTCTCAGAGCTCTCCTCACTGAGCTCTGTAGCGTGTAATTTCAGCTCTATGCCCCCTCTTTTCTGACCACTCAGACAAGCTTTATAAATTCTGGAATTTGAAAGGCTGTAGAGAAGAGAAGACTGCAGATAACTGCATTGTTCGGTCTCATGTCTCTCATCTTTCTCTTGGCAATGCCCCATAGAGTTCAGGTCAAGCGAGTTTGCTGGCCAATCAAGCACAGTAATCCGATGGTCATTGAACCCGGTTTTGGTGTTGTTGGGAGTGTGAGAGGTGCCACGTCCTGCTGGAAAATGAAGTCAGCATCCCCATAGAGCTTGTCTGTGGAAAAAAGCATGAAGTGCTCCAAAATCTCCTGGTAGACGGCTGTGTTGACCCCGGACTTAATGAAGCACAGAGGACCAACACCAGCAGATGACACGGCTCCCCAAATCAACACAGACTGTGGAAACTTCACACTGGACTTCATGCAACTTGCAGTGTTGGGCCTCTCCATTCTTCCTCCATACTCGGGGTCCTTGGTTTCCAAATGAGATGCAAAATTTGCTCTCATCAGAAAAGAGGACTTTGGACCACTGAGCTACAGACCAGGTCTGTTCTTCTTTATCCCAGGTAAGACGCTTCTGATGTTGTTTGTTGTTCAGGAGTGGCTTGACAAGAGGAATATGACATTTGAAGCCCATGTCCAGGATCTGTCTGTGTGGTGGCTCTTGATTAGAAGTGTGCATCTTCCTCACGATTCGATTCGGCGATGCATCACGATTACTGCACATGGTTTTCATAAAAAAAAAAAAAAAAAACAAGCAGTCAAAAGAACTCCATTTTTTTTATTTTATCTGTTCGTAAAAAAGACAACACTCCCTTGCATGCAGCAAAGTCTAAACACCGCAGACAACCACTTAAAGGAGCTCCAGGCTCCCCCCCCCCAAATTACTACAGGAGATGATCAGAGACTGCAGACATATTACAGGAGATGATCAGAGACTGCAGACATAATACAGGAGATGATCAGAGACTGCAGACATAGTACAGGAGATGGTCAGAGACTGCAGACATAGTACAGGAGATGATCAGAGACTGCAGACATAGTACAGGAGATGATCAGAGACTGCAGACATAATACAGGAGATGATCAGAGACTGCAGACATATTACAGGAGATGATCAGAGACTGCAGACATAGTACAGGAGATGGTCAGAGACTGCAGACATAATACAGGAGATGATCAGAGACTGCAGACATAGTACAGGAGATGATCAGAGACTGCAGACATAGTACAGGAGATGATCAGAGACTGCAGACATAGTACAGGAGATGATCAGAGACTGCAGACATAGTACAGGAGATGATCAGAGACTGCAGACATAGTACAGGAGATGATCAGAGACTGCAGACATAGTACAGGAGATGATCAGAGACTGCAGACATAGTACAGGAGATGATCAGAGACTGCAGACATAGTACAGGAGATGATCAGAGACTGCAGACATAGTACAGGAGATGATCAGAGGCTGCAGACATAATACAGGAGATGATCAGAGACTGCAGACATATTACAGGAGATGATCAGAGACTGCAGACATAGTACAGGAGATGATCAGAGACTGCAGACATAGTACAGGAGATGATCAGAGACTGCAGACATAGTACAGGAGATGATCAGAGACTGCAGACATAGTACAGGAGATGATCAGAGACTGCAGACATAGTACAGGAGATGATCAGAGACTGCAGACATAGTACAGGAGATGATCAGAGGCTGCAGACATAATACAGGAGATGATCAGAGACTGCAGACATATTACAGGAGATGATCAGAGACTGCAGACATAATACAGGAGATGATCAGAGACTGCAGACATAGTACAGGAGATGATCAGAGACTGCAGACATAATACAGGAGATGATCAGAGACTGCAGACATAGTACAGGAGATGCCCAGGGACTGCAGACATAGTACAGGAGATGATCAGAGACTGCAGACATAGTACAGGAGATGATCAGAGACTGCAGACATAATACAGGAGATGATCAGAGACTGCAGACATAATACAGGAGATGATCAGAGACTGCAGACATAATACAGGAGATGATCAGAGACTGCAGACATAGTACAGGAGATGATCAGAGACTGCAGACATAGTACAGGAGATGATCAGAGACTGCAGACATAGTACTAGGGATGATCAGAGACTGCAGACATAGTACAGGAGATGATCAGAGACTGCAGACATAGTACAGGAGATGATCAAAGACTGCAGACATAGTACAGGAGATGATCAGAGACTGCAGACATAGTACAGGAGATGATCAGAGACTGCAGACATAGTACAGGAGATGGTCAGAGACTGCAGACATAATACAGGAGATGATCAGAGACTGCAGACATAGTACAGGAGATGATCAGAGACTGCAGACATAGTACAGGAGATGATCAGAGACTGCAGACATAATACAGGAGATGATCAGAGACTGCAGACATAGTACAGGAGATGATCAGAGACTGCAGACATAGTACAGGAGATGATCAGAGACTGCAGACGTAGTACTAGGGATGATCAAAGACTGCAGACATAGTACAGGAGATGATCAGAGACTGCAGACATAGTACAGGAGATGATCAAAGACTGCAGACATAGTACAGGAGATGATCAGAGACTGCAGACATAATACAGGAGATGATCAGAGACTGCAGACATAGTACAGGAGATGGTCAGAGACTGCAGACATAGTACAGGAGATGATCAGAGACTGCAGACATAGTACAGGAGATGATCAGAGACTGCAGACATAGTACAGGAGATGATCAGAGACTGCAGACATAATACAGGTGATGATCAGAGACTGCAGACATAGTACAGGAGATGATCAGAGACTGCAGACATAATACAGGTGATGATCAGAGACTGCAGACATAGTACAGGAGATGATCAGAGACTGCAGACATAGTACAGGAGATGATCAGAGACTGCAGACATAGTACAGGAGATGATCAGAGACTGCAGACATAGTACAGGAGATGATCAGAGACTGCAGACATAATACAGGAGATGATCAGAGACTGCAGACATAGTACAGGAGATGATCAGAGACTGCAGACATGGTACAGGAGATGATCAGAGACTGCAGACATGGTACAGGAGATGATCAGAGACTGCAGACATAATACAGGAGATGATCAGAGACTGCAGACATAGTACAGGAGATGATCAGAGACTGCAGACATAATACAGGAGATGATCAGAGACTGCAGACATAGTACAGGAGATGATCAGAGACTGCAGACATGGTACAGGAGATGATCAGCAGGTAAATATGATATTTTTTTAATTTTAAAGGAAAACATAATAACCTTTAGTATCACTAACAAATCCATTGAGTCTTTTGGCAGCAACTTGGATAGTAAACATGTCAACATCAGTGCAAAAAAAAAGAAAAGAAAAAGGAAGACATTCCAATCAGCAAGAAATATACTGCTGGCAGATCAGTGGATGTTTCCAGAGAGGGGAGATGATGGGGAAATCTCAGGAAGAAATTAGACAGAGTGCACTGTGCAGCCCCCAATGTGAGTCAGCGCTCAATGGGTTAAGACCAGAATGAAGTCAATCCATCAGTGACAGTAATAAAGAAAAACAAAGTTTATTTGATAAAAAACCATGAAGGGACTGGACCAGTACATGTTTAGATGTCATGGGAATGATAAAAAAGATCCTACGGTATCACAGGAGGTTTTTTTTTGCATGTCACTTTTTCCAGTTGGTGTTCAGTTTACATCAATTCAGTAGCACCTGGTGAAACATTTTTTTTTCCCAATGTGTTAGGCACACAGTACACACACTGGATAGGTGCAGCATGGGGGGGGGGGTGCCACTTCTATGCACTCAACTCTCACATACATCAAGCATGACAGGCTTACCTCTCCCCTCCGGAGCACTCCCACCATCCCCCCTCCTCTCCTCGCAGCTCATTTCCTCAAGCCCACGCTATGCCTTATCCCACGGACAGTGATCTGTGTCTCACAGCTCCGTGCGGCTCAGGGCCCGCCCATCAGGGAGATGACCGGTGCCACTGTCCACAGGTACAAATCCTGAGGAGGGGGAGAGCGTGGGTGGGGGGCAGCATGCTTAGGCTACATTCTCCAATGGTGGGGAACGGCGCCAGGCGCAGCCAGCCGATTGGTGGTTTGTCATGACCGGAAAAGGCACTGCTGTGCGGTCGAGGGGGAGGAGCCGGAATGACGTCATGCATAATCGATTACGCTGCATACCGCATCGATCCTGAATCGTGAAAGGCATAATCGTGATGCATCGATGTGTACTCTTGATGCTCTGACTCCAGCCTCAGTCCACTCCTTGTGAAAGTCCCCAACACTTATGAATGTCCTTTTCCTGACAATCCTCTCCAGGCTGCCGTCATCCCTGCTGCTTGTGCACCTTTTTCTTCCACACTTTTCCCTTCCACATAACTTTCTATTAATGTGCTTTGATACAGCACTTTGGGAACATCCAACTTCTTTTGCAATGACCTTTGGAGGCTTTCCCTCCTTATGGAGGGTGTCAATGATGGTTTTCTGCACAACTGTCAGGTCAGCCGTCTTTCCCGTGATTGTGATTCCTACTGAACCAGACCGAGAGACCATTGAAAGGCTCAGGAACCCTTTTCAGGTGTTATGGCTTAATTATCTGATTAGAGAGGGACACTTTGGGCCCAGAATATTCCACCTTTTCACAATATTCTAATTTGATAAGATTGTGGATTTGGGGTTTTCATGAGCTGTAAGCTATAATCATCACAATGATGACAAATCACGGCTTGAACTATCTTGCTTTGCATGTAATGAGTCTCATTTATTAGTTTCACCTTTAAGTTGCATTAGTGAAATAAATGAACTTTTGCACAATATTCTAATTTTTCGAGTATCACCTGCATAGGCGTGCGCAGCCTATTGCATTAGGGTGTGCACCCCAAAGCTCAAGCACACATACGTGTATATATATAATATGATACACACATTATATTGTCAAAAGTATTGGGACACCTGCCTTTACATGCATGTAGGGTTCAATATTGAGTTGGCTCCGCCCTTTGCAGCTATAACAGCTTCACCTCTTCTGGGAAGGCTGTCCACAAGGTTTAGAAGTGTGTCTATGGGAATGTTTGAACATTCTTCCAGAAGCGCATTTGTGAGGTCAGGCACTGATGTTGGACGAGAAGGTCTGGCTCACAGTCTCCACTCTAATTGATCCCAAAGGTGTTCTATCGGGTTAAGGTCAGGACTCTGTTCAGGCAAGTCAAGTTCCTCCACCCCAAACTCGCTCATCCAAGTCTTTATGGATCTTGCTTTGTGCACTGGTCTAAATCATTATGAGAGGGGGGATTATGGTGTGGGGGGGAGGGGATTATGGTGTGGGGTTGTTTTTCAGGGGTTGGGCTTGGCCCCTTAGTTTTGGACAATTTCATGCTCCCAACTTTGTGGGAGGAGTTTGGGGACGGCCCCTTCCTGTCCCAACATGACTGCGCACCAGAGCACAAAGCAACGTCCATAAAGACATGGACTTAGGAAGGGTGGTGGAAAATTAACTTCAAGTGCAATAATTTACATTATAATAGTAACTAAAACATATAACATTAAGTGTAACAATTTAAAAAACAAAAATTCCAAAGTATAATGGTGTGAACCTCCCAGCTAAAAAGTTGTTGCACTGGAAGTTAATTTGTATTGCAATTATCCATAGAGGGGTTTCTGCCATCCCTGCTAAGATTCTATTATGTCTTGTTTTCAAACTTATGTGTATTATATATAAAGTTGCATATCGGAGAGACCAGTATTATGGCAGCACCGATCGGCACCGATAGGCCGCACTGTTGGCCACTGATTGGCAGCACTGATGGGCTCTGATTGGCAGCACTGATGGGCACAGATTGGCAGCACAGAGTAGCACTGATTGGCAGCACAGATTGTCAGTGATTGTCAGCGCAGAGTGGCACTGATTGGCAGCACTGATTGGCAGCACAGATTGGCAGAACTGATTGTCAGTGTCAGCACAGATTGGCACCGATTGGCAGCACAGAGTGGCACTGATTGGCAGCACAGATTGGCAGAACTGATTGTCAGTGTCAGCACAAATTGGCACTGATTGGCAGCACAGAGTGGCACTGATTGGCAGCACAGAGTGGCACTGATTGGCAGCACAGATTGGCAGTGATTGTCAGCACTGATTGGAAGCACAGATTGGCAGAACTGATTGTCAGTGTCAGCACAGATTGGCACTGATTGGCAGCACAGAGTGGCACTGATTGGCAGCACAGATTGGCAGCACAGAGTGGCACTTATTGGCAGCACAGATTGGCAGAACTGATTGTCAGTGTCAGCACAGATTGGCACTGATTGGCAGCACAGAGTGGCACTGATTGGCAGCACAGATTGGCAGTGATTGGCAGCACAGAGTGGCACTTATTGGCAGCACAGATTGGCAGAACTGATTGTCAGTGTCAGCACAGATTGGCACTGATTGGCAGCATAGAGTGGCACTGATTGGCAGCACAGATTGGCAGTGATTGGCAGCACAGAGTGGCACTGATTGGGGAGAGGTAGTGAGGCTTGCTAGAGCCCTTGTGTGTGACACTGTCATGTAATGGCAGAAAGACCAGCTGTCACAACACAGCCGCGATGTCGGGGGTGGGCGGGGCCGAGGAGCTAACAACCACCAGCCAATGATTGGGCTGCTTAAGAAAGGGGCGGAGCCACATAAAGCAGCCCGCCCAGACCCCTTCCCATTGGCTGGTGTTTGACAGCTGTTAAGCCCGCCCACCCCCGAAATCACAGCTCAGTTTTGACAGATGGACTTTCACTCTGCAAGCAGTGACATTACCGCACTGTCAGTTCACACACTCAGCGCAGCGGCTCTGGTTTCACGATCTGCTGCCTGTGCTACCTGGAAGCGCAGGCTACACATTGTTAAATTCAACATTTTGGGGCAGATCTTTGGAGACAGCTTGGAAAGATTAGGGTGTGCCCAGGCACACCCGGCACACCCCGTGGGCACGCCTATGATCACCTGTATTACCCAAAACATCACACAATGGTTAAGGGCACTTTCACACAGACGGTGGGGGTGTCAGCGGTAAAGTGCCACAAATTTTAAGGTTTTACCGTTGTTTTAGAGGCACTTTTCAGCCACTAGCGGGGCGCTTTTAACCCCCGCTAGCGGCCGATAAAGGGTTAAAAGCGCACACAAAGTGCTGCTGCCGAAGCGCTTTGCAGGCACTTTGGCAGCGCTGGCGATTGATTTCAATGGCAGGGGTGGTTTAGGAACGGTGTATACACCGCTCCTAAACCGCCCCATAGATGCCGTTTGCAGGACTTTTTCCAGCATTCTGCCAGTGCACCGGTCAAGTGTGAAAGCCATCGGGCTCTCACACTGGAATGACAGGAGAGGCGCTAAAATGCCTGTAAAGCGCCTCAGTGTGAAAGTGGCATAATAATGAGGTAAAGTTGATACAAGGCTAATCCCCATCATTTAGGAACCTTCAAGAGAATTAGCCAACAGACAGAAACAATAGGTGTTCTCCTCGCTCGTGCTCATCCCTGTGCTGACCACCGCTGTGCTCCAGGTGCCCATCATAGCCTGGTGCCCGTCATAGCCCAGCCTGCCCTTGCTGTCAGTACAGAGTCAATTAACAATGGGAATTCACACCTAGACAATGCTTTGATTAACCAGGGATCCCAGACTGGCCAGCAAGTCTACAACAGTCTGAGACAAAACTCATGCAATGTTTCAGCAGTCTGAAAGGTGGAATTAATTTATCTTCATAAATTTCTTGAGGGATATTGATAAATATTTCTGTCCCAAGTGAAGGAGCTTCTCCAACCCAGTCTGCAGGAGGGCCGCCATACTCCCCTAGGACCATTAACCTGTACAAGATCAATATTACACCTTTCCATCCACTCCAGAAAGGAAGCTTTTATTGTCCTTAATCAGAGAAGTAATTCAAGCCTCGCTCAAAGCATTCATCACATTGTTGTCCATCAGTAAAGAATGATCTGCTCTCTCCATGGGATCAGAGGCTGAACTGAGCTTTTCAATGTTCTGGTCAGAAGAAGCAGGCAAAATCTCTGGTCTCCTCCATGGGCCATAATCCATGGGTAGGAGGCTAGCCCCTAGTCCCCTCCAAAAGCCCCTATCCCGGTTGGGTCTATCACATGTGCTCCTACTATGGAGGCTCTCAAAATTTATAGTTAGGATTGCAGATTATACTGGGGTAGAGAACAAGAAAAATAACAAACAAAGTGATATGAACACACACCCTAAAGAGTTATACTACAAATATTTTTATTCACTGAAAAAGAGCAAAATACAATACAAAAGACACCAAACCTAAAATCCCTTAATCCCTAATAAAATACCAGAGAGAGGATCCCTAAATAGGGTATGAACCTCCAATGGTAAAACAATTCCCCAAAAGCTATATAGGTGATTCAAAATGTATCTCTCAAAATGATGAAGGGGGGATAGATCATACAGTGGGTGAATCCCTCCCTCCCCCAATATAATACACCCCCTATGAGCACCTAAAAATACCCCAAGCCACCTGGGGCAAAAACTAAACTGGATGATTCCTGAAGGGAACGGTGCGATTCCGTAACCACCGAAAAAATTCACACTGTTTACTTCTGAAATGATATAGTCACTGTGACCATAGATGGAAAAACCAAGTCATATCCACAGTAAGGCCCCTTTCACACTGGGGTGGGGGGCGGTGTCAGTGGTAAAGCGCCGCTATTGTTAGCGGCGCTTTACCGTCGGTATTCGGCCGCTAGCGGGGCGGTTTTACCCCCCTGCTAGCGGCCGAGAAAGAGTTAAAAACCACCCCAAAGCACCTCTGCAGAGGCGCTTTGCCGGCGGTATAGCAGCACTGTCCCATTGATTTCAATGGGCAGGAGCGGTATACACTCCACTCCTTCATCGCTCCGAAGATGCTGCTAGCAGGACTTTTTTTCCCGTCCTGCCAGCGCACCGCTCCAGTGTGAAAGCCCTCGGGGTATCACACTGGAGAGTAAGCAGCGGCTGTATTGGGTCGGTTTGCAGGGGCTATGTTTAGCACAATAGCGCCTGCAAACCGCACCAGTGTGAGAGGGGTCTAAGTCAAACAGTCAGTCAGGGATGAGGGTATCATAAAAGGAGGGCCCACTGGGACAATGGATAGTCCAAAAAATGAAAAAGGAAAATTCTCCTCACAAAAATAGAACGTGTCTTTAAATATATAGAGAATCCTGCTGTGTTATCCTAATGAGTGAGATATATGTGGTTGGACAATGGCAGACAATGATTTGAAATGGATGATCACTGAGCACTTCAATCCCCAACTTGTCAGGTATATAACACAAATAAGAACGATCTCACAGACACCGTCAGTGTAACCTAATGTCAGGGTTCCTACAGCGTGCGGGTATATCCTCCAAGCAATTGTGATAACAGAGATCTCTCCAATGTGGGATGAGATTCAATCTGTTCGTCTGTATGCAAGAGCCATAGATCTCCAGCTAATGATCGTTCATCTGTGGTTAAAATAGTGATTCCACATCCGAAGTAGAATGTTGATATGTATCAAGCTGTTAGTGAGCCAATAGGATAATATAGTCCATACTAGTCACAGGGTCTGTTCTCCGTGGTTAAAAGAGCTTTTAGCTCTTTATGCTGGGATAGACACCCCCGTTTTTTGTTCCTCTACACCAAGCTAACACCCTATGATGGGCTTAAAAAACTGAACTGGAATCTGATGAATCTGATAATACATAAATCTTGAATCTATTAGCACAACTGATCTCAACATGGATTTAAATGGATTATTTAACCACGGAGAACAGACCCTGTGACTATAGACTCCCACTGACACCAATGATGGGACACTATTCCTCCCACTGACACCAATGATGGGGCACTATTCCTCCCACTGACACCAATGATGGGGCACTATTCCTCCCACTGATACCAATGATGGGACACTATTCCTCCCACTGACACCAATGATGGGGCACTATTCCTCCCACTGACACCAATGATGGGGCACTATTCCTCCCACTGACACCAATGATGGGGCACTATTCCTCCCACTGACACCAATGATGGGGCACTATTCCTCCCACTGACACCAATGATGGGCCACTAATTCTCCCATTAACACCAATGATGGGCCACTATCCTATTGATACCAACGATGGGCCATTTTTTACTCCCACTGATGCCATGACATTTTCTTCTCCCACTGGCTACAGTCTGGCCCCCCTAATGTTTGAAGGACAGTAAATTTGGCCCTTTGTTTATAAAGTTTGGAGACCCTGCCTTAGGGGATCGGAAAGGATTATTTTTCATGGTGAAGCAACTTGGACTATGCTTTGAGTGTTTTTTGACTTCCTTTGGATTAATGCTGGGTAAAGGACTCAGGATATGGAGTTTTTTTATTATTGGTTGAACTAAATGGACTTGTGTCTCTTTTTCAACCTTACTAAGTAACGAAATGAAGCAAAAAGGAAGTTCTGGACAGCCGCACTCAGGAATATAGCCTTTATTGTAAAAAATCAGACGGATGCAAGCCACAGCAAAAAATGGGACAAACGAGCTGACGCGTTTCACACTTAACAGTGCTTAGTCATAGCTGTGGCTTGTATCTGTTGGATTTTTTACAATAAAGACTATATTCCTGAGCGCGGCTGTCCAGAACTTCCTTTTTTGCTTCATTTTGCTATATGCTTAGTCTGCACCTGGTGCTTCAGTTCTGAGGAAAGTCTCATATCCACATATCCACCTGGAGCGGCGATTGCCCTTCCCTTCCCTAAGTAATGAAATGGTTAGACCAGTCATATGATAATTTTTGTGTGGCCTGCTAGCAGTGCTGAGAAAAGTGCCAAGTGAATGCCATTGAGTGCAGTGGTCTAAGAATGAAAACCTAACAATGTCTTTTTATAGGTGATATGATCCAACTGTGGTCACCGTTAAATGCCACTAACTGTGTCAGGCTCCCGTGGCTTGTACCCAGGGGGCCCAGCAAGATCCTAAATTCTGGTGCTTTTATCATCTGCAAATATCTGTGGAAATGCCAAAAAGATATAATGGAGAAGAATGACGTGTACCCCAGGGAAGACATTATTACTGCCAACAACAGACCAGCACGGATAGGATGTTAGACATGACTGGCATTCACCTTGGTTTATGTTCTGTGGAATGCTCAAAATAAAAAATGATCAAAATGCAGATAAAATGGTAACAAATCTCCACATTATATAAATATAATAAGCTCCTGTTAGGTGAGGCAGGTTCCAGGCCTTGGTGTATTCATATCATCTGATATGTGTCACAGTTGCTGCTGGTCCAGTGAATCTTCATCAGCCAGAGGAGGTCAGTCCAATGACCTTGGAGCTAAAGGAACCTCTTACTGCCAGTTCTGCAATACTGTGTTTAGGATTGGCCAGGGGGTGAGTAGGACACACTAGCCGATACAACAAGGAAAAATACATTTTTTTGTACACACCATTTTGCTGGAAATGTTGGAGAGAAAGTGGAAGTTGTGTTTTCTGTTGTCCCAAGGAAATGACCCCACATCTCTTATTCTGTTTTGTTTGTTTTTTGCCTTTTCAGATCTTTAAAAATGTGACAGCAAGATTAGATAAGGAATGGTTCACGGAAGCTTTACAAAAGGAAATAAAAAGAGAATATAAATCTCTCATTATAAATGATCAATCTAATGTTGTGGAAGTGACGGGAAAATATGGTGAGATAGATTCATTGTACCGCTATCTCAAGGGGGGATCCAAACAGGAACATGGTGCAGAGAAGCCTCCAGACACACCAAGTGATTGGAGTCCCGCCGATAGCCAGACAGACCAGGTGTGCTTTCCATCAGCTTTATATGAATACATTATGGAGATTTACAAAACAGAAATAGATAAGCTAGAGAGAAGATATGGAGTGAAGATTGTCCATCGCTCCGCACAAGAAGGATCCACATATGTCAGATTTATCTCTCAGGGATCAGAATCCTCACCTGAGAAAGCCAAGGAGAAATTTACAGACAAGGTGCAGAAGGTGATGGGTGACTGGAGCCAGGAAACAGTGGATTCCTCAGTTGTCCCCCTGACATTCTCTGACATCAAAGAGCGAGTGACAAACCGGTGGAGTAATACCCAAGTGATACAAGGAGATAACATGGGCATCATTCTTCGTGGTCCCAAAGATGAGTTGTCCCAGGTGAAGACGTTCTTAGAGAAGGATGACCACAAACCTGCAGACCATAAACCCGCTCGCCCTCGCAGGGATGTCACCATCTCCACCAGCAATATGGGGACGGATATCCCAGTAGACGTCAGACACATGGATATCCTGAGGAAATTAAAGCACAGGGAGATCTCTGACATTGAGAAGAAGTACAATGTGAAGATGGAAGAAAAAAAGAAAAATGTCAGCTCACTTGTTACCTTCAGATCAGTGAATGCCCCCCCTGACCTTTCACCCCACGCTTCTCACAGCTTCATCACTCTTCTGCAGAAAACTTTCTTTAATATCGAAAGAAAAGAAATCAGCGTAAAGCCGGAATTGCAGGAGGGAGATCTTGCTATACTGCAGGAACAGCTGATGATGTCAGGAATAGACCTTGTGATGGAATATTCCAAAGGCTCTGTGCTCCTCATCGGCCACCCAGTCCATGTCGCTTTTGCTGAGGAGAAACTCAATGGAAGCCGGAATCCAGGAAGAGGTCAGGCAGCAGCTGCCTCAGCAAAGAAAACCGACACTGACAGTCCCCCAACTGCTACACAGAAAGCAGAAGAGCCAGACACATGTCCTATCTGCCAATGTGAGATAGAAGATAAGGTGATATTAGAGAAGTGTAAGCATGCATACTGTAAGGACTGTCTTAAACAAGCCACGGCCCATAAACCTGTATGTGCGATATGTGGAGACCCATATGGGACAGTAATAGGAGACCAACCAGATGGAACTATGACCGTGAACACAAACAAATACCTCTCCTTACCGGGATATTCTGGATATGGAACCATACAGATCCACTATGACATCCCATCGGGCATCCAGAAGGTGAGTGCAGACCTCAGAACTAATGACAGATAGACTTCTCCTGAGAGATATATTTCTTCCCCCTCAGCACTGACATCATGACATTTAGCACATTTTATGCACTGACATTTGGTTTTTGGATGCATAACAGTTCCTAGCAGAAAATCAAGTTTTATCCACCCCCTAAAAGATGAATTCTGATTGGCTTCTACATTTATAGTGTGTTTTTTTTTTTTTTTTTTTTGTTTTTTTTTAGTTTCTGCACAAGAAATAGACATTTATACACATAGCAGTATGGTAGAGCAGAGGCCAACCACCCAGTAAGGGGATTTATCAAATCTGGAGCAGCCAAAGTCTGAAACCATGGTGCATGGCAGCCAATCAGCTTCTGTCTTTTCATTTTCAAGGCTTAAAGCGAAAGTAACCCAAAGATCTAAACATTTCCCAAAACCAATGATGAGATTTCCTGCAGTAGTTTGTGTCTTTGCCCCTCCCACAATGGTGAGATTTCCTGCAGATGTTTGTGTCTCTGCCCCTCCCACAATGGGGAGATCTCCTGCAGAAGTTTGTGTCTCTGCCCCTCCCACAATGGTGAGATTTCCTGCAGTAGTTTGTGTCTCTGCCCCTCCCACAATGGGGAGATTTCCTGCATTAATTTGTGTCTCTGCCCCTCCCACAATGAGGAGATTTCCTGCAGTAGTTTGTGTCTCCTCCCCATTTTGGGAGGGGCAGAGACACAAACTACTGCAGGAAATCTCCTCATTGTGGGAGGGGCAGAGACACAAACTACTGCAGGAAATCTCCCTATTGTGGGAGGGGCAGAGACACAAACTACTGCAGGAAATCTCACCATTGTGGGAGGGGCAGAGACACAAACTACTGCAGGGAAATCTCCCCATTGTGGGAGGGGCAATTTCCCTGCAGTAGTTTGTGTCTCTGCCCCTCCCACAATGGGGAGATTTCCCTGCAGTAGTTTGTGTCTCTGCCCCTCCCACAATGGGGAGATTTCCTCGCAGTAGTTTGTGTCTCTGCCCCTCCCACAATGGAGAGATTTCCCTGCAGTAATTTGTGTCTCTGCCCCCCCACAATGGTGAGATTTCCTGCAGTAATTTGTGTCTCTGCCCCTCCTACAATGGGGAGATTCCCCTGCAGTAGTTTGTGTCTCTGCCCCTCCCACAATGATGAGATTTCCCTGCAGTAGTTGGTGTCTCTGCCCCTCCCACAATGGGGAGATTTCCCTGCAGTAGTTTGTGTCTCTGCCCTTCCGGGTGGCGGCTTCTCCTGCGTCTCTTCCCTTCTCCTCCTAGGCCAATAGGATCGCTTCTCCTATCACCCAATCAGGAAACGGGTCTCAGGACCCACTTCCTGACAGAAGTTGAGAACCACTGTATTAGAGCCTCAGGCTCTAATCACATGCTTAAAAAAAAAACCTTGATTGGAATCCATGCATGTAGATTTGTGGGCCGGACGCATGGATGGGGAGATGGCGGGTGTGCGCCCTGCATTACGGGCTGCCGCTATCGCAGACCTTTTACACACAAAATGTTTTAACTGCTCGCCGCCCGCCCACTATCAAACGACGGAGGGGCGGAGCGGCTCTCGTTCTGGGATGACGTCATATGACTCCATCGCAGAACGACAGCTCTCTCTGGGGCGCGCAGCGCGGCTTCAGCTGTGATTGGATACAGCCAATCACATGGTTAAAGAGCCACGGCCCTTTACAGAGATCCAGGTCGCGCCATGTTCTGGCAACATGGCGCGACCTGGATCTCTGTAAAGGGCCGTGGCTCTTTAACCATGTGATCGGCTGTATCCAATCACAGCTGATCGCATGTAAATGTGGAAGTGCCGGTAATCGGCTCTCATCACCTCACACTGACCGAGTGTATGGCGAGGAGAGACGATCAGCGGCGTCTCCTCCTCACAGGGGACATCGAGACATGTAATCAGGGCACAGATTACAATAGCCCCAGCAGTGCCAGCAATCAGTGCCTATTAGTGATGCCAGCATATCAGTGCCGCCTAATCAGCGCCCATCAGTGAAGGGGAAAAATCACTTATTTACAAAATTTACAGAAACTAAGAAAACTTTTTTTTGTTTTTTCAAAATTTCGGTCTTTTTTTTTTTTTTAATAAAAAATTCCAGTGATTAAATACCACCAAAAGCAGGCGCCAGACTGTACAAGATGTGGAGAGGGAAGAGCGGATTTCATCCATGTCATGTGGCAGTGTGGATGAATAGGAAGGTATTGGCAACAGGTAGTTAAAAAACTAGGAAAAGTCATAAATAAACCTATGACGGCTACGGTGGAGTTGTGTGTGCGGGGGGTGGTAAAAGAGAGGGTGCGTGATTACACTAAGATATTTTTGCAAAAAGTATTATTCCTGGCCCGAAAACAAATAGTTGAAAAATGGATTCAGCCAAGCCCACCTACAATAAATCAGTGGGTGAGGGTGGTAAACCAGGTGGTCCCATGTGAGAAAATAATGTATGAACAAAGAGGAAATATACAGAAATATGATAAGGTTTGGGAAAAATGGAATAAATCACATTTGACGACAGATATAGGAAGACCAGAAATTACAGAATAAAATGAGTAAAAGGAGAAAGAATCAGTGACCATAAGATGAATGAGAGGGAAGGGTGTGTGTAAGAGTGAGAATGATATTTAAGTAAAATGTATAGAAGAAAAAAATTATAGAAATGATAAATGTAAGTTGTGTTAAATAACTTGTAAAGTAAAATTTTGCAATAAAGAGTTTGAAAAAAAAATACCACCAAAAGAAATCTCTATTTGTGGGAATAAAATGATAAAAATGTCCTATGTGTACAGTGTTGTATGACCGCGTAATTGTCATTCAAAGTGTGAGAGCGCTGAAAGCTGAAAATTGGCCTGGGCAGGAAGGGGGGGAAATTGTCCGGTAGGCAAGTGGTTAGAGACCATTCGACAAGTGGGAGTCAATCAGACACAACCCTGTCCTCAGCACATTGATTTATAAAAATGAAACATTTCCATCACACTTGCTTTTCTGCCTGCAGACTATCTTAAATAAGAACCCCAGGAGCAGGAGGTGCAGGCTGTGCTCTCTCTCTTTTCCTCCAGCTAGAGGGTAATGGAGGAACATTGTACCTAATTTTGCAGTGATATAATGTATAATGGGAATTGCTATGTGGATGGCCATGTCTAGTCCAATGATTCCCCATGTCATCTGCTGCCATTGCTCCTCAGACCGCCATTGTAACACCAACCTCATACAACATTATTAGACATGTGCATTCGTTTTTGTCCGAATTTCAGGTATTTTCGTTATCGTTTTGAACAAACGATAACGAAAGTGCAGAATCCGAAAAACGAAAGATCCGACATAAACAAATGCTTTAATTTCGTTTTCGTTGCTACAACAGTTCGATATAGATAGGAGATTCGACATGATGATGACAATAACAATCTGTGTCCATCGAACCTGTGGTCAAATGTGCCTAACCTTAACTCTATTAGTCCAAGATTATTCTACATAGAGAGAAAAGATTCAACGTAGGGGAGAAAAGATTCGACGTAGGGGAGAAAGATTCGACGTAGGGGAGAAAAGATAGATAAAAAAAATAATGATGATGATGAATGTTATTGGCTGATTGTAACCAAAGAGGAGGAGCAGTAAAATAGCTAGAACTAAGTACACACGTACTTTGGCTTATGGTGTCTGTTGAAAGTTCTAAGAAGATTGGACGGAGCAGGTAATCTATACGGCGTTGTACAGTTTAGCTGCTCCGTCGAATCTTCTTTGAACATCGACAGACACCATAAGCCTTCAATGACAGATTCCACCTCAATTTGGATTTTCGGACGAATGCCATTTTTAACGAAAAACGAAATAAATAAAAACGAATTTCGAGAGTAACTAAATACATTTATTTTCCGGACGAAAACAAAATTCCGAAACAAAATATTTCAGTGTGCACATGTCTACAACATTAGCTTACCCAAGGAACTGATCATCTCTGGCAACATTTTAGTTATCAAAATTTCTCAATATGTCAGGCTTATGTATGGTGGTCCTTCATACCACACCCTGCGGAGGTGGTCAGTCACTGCTATGCACAGGCTGATGTCTGAATACAGGAGGTGTGCAGAGCTCCCTCCTCCCTTCTCATGACTCCCATTATCTCATTATCCAGGAGAACCATCCTCATCCTGGAAGGCATTTCTCAGGTACTTCCCGTACGGCTTATTTACCTGATAACCAGGAGGGGAATGAGATCCTACGTCTGCTGAGAAAAGCCTTCGATCAGAAACTGATCTTCACTGTGGGAGAGTCTCGTACAACCCGCGCTACCGACACCGTCACCTGGAATGATATCCACCATAAAACCAATACCCACGAGGGAGCACAGAAGTAAGATAAATATATATCATATACAGAGAGATGTGTGTTATACAGAATACAGCTTGTATTGAATTGTATGGTAACTTTTTTGTCTGCCCTCATGATGTAAAGCGCTTCACAAACTGTTGGCGCTATATAAATCCTGTATAATAATAAAATACGGGGAAGAGGGTTATGGGGGAAAAAGGTGTAGGATGATCTGTCAGACTTCTGTGGGTATATACAGTACGTGTGTGTGTATATATATATATATATATATATATATATATATATATATATATATATATATATATATATATATATACAGGTGATACTAGAAAAAATTAGAATATTGTGTAAAAGTTCATTTATTTCACTAATGCAACTTAAAGCGGTGTTCCGGCCGAAATTATCATTTTTAAATAAAAATACCCCTATAATACACAAGCTTAATGTATTCTAGTAAAGTTAGTCTGTAAACTAAGGTCTGTTTTGTTAGTTTATAGCAGTAGTTTGTTATTTTATTAAACTTACAGCCGGCCGCGGCCATCTTAAGTGTAGGCATCTGAAGCCAGACTGTATTTCTTCCTGGATCTCATCCTTGCAGATCTCGCACATGCTCAGTGCAGCACAAGCAGTGTAATAGGTCTCAGGTCAGGTTTCCATAGCAACGGCAGTGTCAGAGGAAGTTGCCGCCCCATTCCCAGAAGGCATTGCAAACAGGAAATGATGCGACGGGCCGCGGCCAGGGAGGAGGAAGTGAAAAATGAATACAGCAGATAGATAGTAGGTGCTGAGAAAATTTTTTTTTAAATATCCAATTCGTTTACAGTGCAGAGTTTAGTGAGGGATGCTGAAGAGTTGTAAAAGTGGGTAGAACTAATATATGAGACTCATTACATGCAAAGCAAGATAGTTCAAGCCGTGATTTGTCATAATTGTGATGATTATGGCTTCCAGCTCATGAAAACCCCAAATCCACAATCTCAGGAAATGAGAATATTGTGAAAAGGTGGAATATTCTGGGCTCCAAGTGTTCCTCTCTAATCAGATAATTTAAGCCATAACACCTGCAAAGGGTTCCTGAGCCTTCCAATGGTCTCCCAGACTTGATTCACACCTATGGCATTTTTAGTGCTTCTTGCATTTTGCAGATTTGCTCTACAGAACGTGTTTCATAGGAAACCATGTTAAATGGACTGTAGTGCAAAATGCAAAAAGCACTAAAAATGCCATAGGTGTGAATCAAGCCTCAGTCGGGTTCAGTAGGAATCACAATCATGGGAAAGACGGCTGACCTGACAGTTGTGCAGAAAACCATCATTGACACCCTCCATAAGGAGGGAAAGCCTCAAAAGGTCATTGCAAAAAAAGTTGGATGTTCTCAAAGTGCTGCATCAAAGCACATTAATAGAAAGTTATGTGGAAGGGAAAAGTGTGGAATAAAAAGGTGCACAAGTAGCAGGGATGACGGCAGCCTGGAGAGGATTGTCAGGAAAAGGACATTCATAAGTGTTGGGGACTTTCACAAGGAGTGGACTGAGGCTGGAGTCAGTGCATCAAGAGCCACCACCACACAGACGAATCCTGGACATGGGCTTCAAATGTCGTATTCCTCTTGTCAAGCCACTCCTGGGCAACAAACGTCAGAAGAGTCTTACCTGGGCTAAAGAAAAACAGACTTGGTCTGTAGCTCAGTGGTCCAAAGTCCTCTTTTCTGATGAGAGCAAATTTTTCATCTTATTTGGAAACCAAGGACCCAGAGTATGGAGGAAGAATGGAGAGGCCCACACTGCAAGAAGTCCAGTGTGAAGTTTCCACCGTCTGTGTTGATTTGGGGAGCCGTGTCATCTGCTGGTGTTGGTTTATTGTGCTTCATTAAAGTGGTTGTAAAACCCTCCCCCATAACTTTTGCCCATCTAATTCGTCATTAAAAGCACTGCTTGATGCTGTATGTAAAAGTCGTCTTACTTGCTCCGTTGCCATGTAATCTGTACTATTCTTTGTAGTGAAGTCGGCCGCGCATGCTCATCTCTCCCCCCGATTCACGGCACGCTCCGCCCATTAAGAAGTGTGCCGTTAGAACGCTGTGTGTGTCATATCAGCTCCCCATGGCACTAAGCCGAGATATCGCCAGACTACAGTCTCATTCATTCTCTCCTCATTTACCCAATGCCCATGCACGAGATTGCAGCTGAAAGGGCGGAAGTATATTACACTAAGGACTCGAAGACTGCAGTTAAGATGGCCCTGTCTTATCACAGGAAGAACAAACTTTTAAAAAGCTGGAATAAAGTAAGGATTATGCAATTGGGGCTGAAATATAATGCAGAATGTATTGGAATACCTTTAGCCACTGGCTTGTTTAAAAAGTAGCATTGGAGGGGGAGGGTTTACTTCCTCATTAAGTCCAGGGTCAACGCAGCCGTCTACCAGGAGATTTTGGAGCACTTCATTCTTCCTTCCACAGACAAGCTCTATGGGGAGGCTGACTTCATTTTCCAGCAGGACTTGGCACCTCCCACACTGCCAACAACACCAAAACCTGGTTCAATGACGGTGGGATTACTGTGCTTGATTGGCCAGCAAACTCGCCTGACCTGAATCCCATAGAGAATCTACAGGGCATTGCCAAGAGAAAGACATGAGACCCGAACAATGCAGAAGAGCTGAAGGCGCTATTGAAGCCCCCTGGTCTTCCATAACATCTCAGCAGTGCCACAGGCTGATCACCCCCCCCATGCCATGCCGCATTGAGGCAGTAATTGCTGCAAAAGGGGCCCAAACCAAGTACTGAGTAGATATGCATGCTTATACTTTTCAGAGATCCGATTATTATTGTACAATCCTTGTTTTATTGATTACATGTAATATTCTAATTCTCTGAGATTGTGGATTTGGGGTTTTCATGAGCTGGAAGCCATAATCATCACAATTATGACAAATCACGGCTTGAACTATCTTGCTTTGCATGTAATGAGTCTCATATATTAGTCTCACCCTTTTAGGTTGCATTAGTGATATAAATGAACTTTTGCACAATATTCTAATTTTTCGAGTATCACCTGTACATACATAGCAGGACACACAGTATTGGCAGCAGTTGCACTTATACATTAAAAGGAAAATCAACAGGACTGATAGAATAGAATCGGCAGACCCTTTACTCTGCTAATTCTATTCAGGAGTCAAATGGCTTAGGCCCTTTCACAAGGGGCGGATGCGTTGGACGGACTCCGCTTGCTAAGTGGGGGATCGATCTGTTGATCACTGCTGAGCAGGTGGATGACAGGTCTGTGTCCGCTCACTGCGCTCACCCTGCTCTTCTCTATGGGGACTGATCCGCTGGACAGATGGCGAACGTATCGCCATCCATCTGTTTTGAGCGGATCTTGTCGGATCGGATGGCAGGCGGGTGTCAGCGGAGCGGACACATCTCTACTGATATCCACCTGCCCATAGAAGTCAATGGGTGGTCCAATCGAGTCCGCCTGAGAAAACGGACAGGCTGTACCGAACGGGCCGATCATGTGAAAGGGGGGGCCTTGCCCTGTAATTTTAGGCCAACTTGTTCACAAATAGGATAGTAAATAGGCATGTGGGGTCTTAAAGGGGTTGTAAAGCCTCAAGGTTTTTCTCTGCATTCTATGCATGAAGGTGAAAACCCTTCTGTGCTGCAGCTCCCCCCCCCCCCTACCAGTCCCCCCCTCCCCCTCTTTCCCGAACCCGATCCGATCCAGCGATGTGCACAAGCGCAGCGGCCAGCCACTGTATCTCCCTTCATTGGACAGATTGATAGCAGCAGGAGCCATCGGCTCCCACTGCTGTCAAATCCTATGGAGCGGGGGCAGGGCCAAGTCCTGCTGTCTGTGTCGATGGACGCAGCAGTGGGACTCAGACGCGAGCCCGCACCAGTGCCCCCATAGAAAGCAGCTTTCCATGGGGGCACCCGATGAAAGGGAGGAGCCAGGAACACCGGCAGGGGACCCCAGAAGAGGAGGATCGGAGTTGCTCTGTGCAAAATGATTGCAGAACAGGTAAGTATAGGCATGTTTATTTTTATAAAAAACAAAACAAAAAAAAACAAAGGTTTACAAACACTTTAAGCATTTTAACCCCTTGGCATCGGGAGTACGCATATATGCCGCCACTCGGCAGGTGGGTCTGAACGCAGAGAGGCCGCACATATGCGGCCCTGTCTATACAACTCACTGCGCTGAAGGCGCGCTCCCTGCACACTCCCAGCACGGGGATCCGTAAGCTCCCAATGCATACTTGCTATCGATCATGCTGTGACAGCCAATCACATGACCTCTTAAAGCAGGCGTCCCAAACTGGCAACCCTCCAGCTGTTGCAGAACTACAAGTCCCATGAGGCATTGTAAGCAGGGGCATCCCTAGGGGGTGGCTTTTGGGGCTATAGCCCCGAATCTGGGGCCCATAGCCCTGAGTCTCCGCAGGGGTACTCAAGAGGAGGAGAGGTTCTCTGGGGACCCTGATGTAAGTGGAGGGCTCTCTGGGGACCTTGATTTTAAGGGGGAGGCTCTCTGGGAACCCTGATGCAAGGGGGAGGGTTTCTGGGGACCCTGATTTTAAGGGGGGGGCTCTTTGGGGACCCTGATTTAAGGGGGAGACTCTCTGGGGACTCTAATGTAAGGGGGGCTCTCTGGGAACCCTGATGTAAGTAGGGGGCTCTCTGGGGACCCTGATGCAAGGGGGAGGCTCTCTGGGGACTCTGATGTAAGGGGGAGGCTTTCTGGTGATATATACACACACACACATACGTATATTACTGTAATATACATGTGTATGCCGGCCCAAGCGTATGACTTTCTTTATTACGCTGCTATGGGCTCTAGCCCCAGATCTTTTGTAGACCTAGCAACGCCCCTGATTGTAAGGCTGACAGTTACAAGCATGACTCCCACGGGCAGAGGCATGATGGGACTTGTAGTTTAGCAACATCTGGAGGGCTGCCAGTTTGAGACCCCCTGTCTTAAAGGGTTGGGAGGCAGTCAGTGGGAAGGGGTAAGGCAGGAATCTTCAAACTACGGCCCTCCAGCTGTTGCGGAACTACACATCCCATGAGGCATTGTAAAACTCTGACATTCACAGACATGACTAGGCATGATGGGAATTGTAGTTCCTGAACAACTGGAGGGCCATAGTTTGAAGACCCCTGGGGTAAGGGGTAATTGTTTATGTTAAATAGCATTTTAAAGGGTTTACCTATGTACAAGAGGTGGTAATTAATGCCCATGGATTTCCTTTAATGGTTCCTAATGGTTTTCGCTAACCAGTTGCCTACCTTCGGCGTGTTACACACCTCCATAAAATCTCCTCCTCTGTACACAAGGCGTCTCCTGTACATCCAGAAGATTGCCTGCCGTGTCTCCTGTCCGCTGTTCCCTCCTGTGCACAGATCATGTGAGACTCGGTGTCTGTAGAAAGATGAGCTCCCAATCTTATGACTGGCAGCCAATCTTAAAGCGGAGTTCCACCCAAAAGTGTAACTTCTGCTTTAAGCACTCCTCGCCCCCTGACATGCCACATTTGGCAAGTATTTTTTTTTTTTTTGAGAGGGGGGGGGGGGAGTGTGTACCCTCTTTTTAGTGGAACTTCCTGTCCCACTTCCTCCTTCTGGTTCTCGATCGCCTAGGCGACTCCTCCTCTCGCCCAGGCAGCCCCTCCCTGCCAGACATCTTCTGGGACAACACAGGTCCCAGAAGATTAGCTGGCTAATAGCCGAGTGCAGCGCGACTCACGTGTGCCCAGTGCGTGCCCAGCCGTGAAGTCGTAAGCTGTCACAGCCGGTTGCCCACAGTATCAATGGAGGCGGAGAGGAGAGGAGAGGAGAGGAGGGGGAGAGGTGGTCTGGTCCATAGGGGGAGAACTGGTGTGAGAGACGAAGTGGTTAAACAATGTAAGAAGACCTAAGAAATTCCAAAAGAAACTTTTTTTTTTTTTTTCCCAGCTGTCATAGACCATGAAATATTGTTTGTCAGCTTTAAGATTAAAGAGTGCTTGTATGATCAACCAATCAGCTTCCTCTACATTCTAGTGTATGGGGAATAGAGGTGTATAAGTGGAAGAGTCTATAGCAGTGAAGAACTCAAACTGTGTGCCGTGGGAGTTTTGAAAAATATTTAAAATTGCAAGTGTTTTGAAAACCTCGAACATATCCAAAAATTTAATGGTAAATTAATGTCGCAAAAGTTAAAAAAAAAAAAAAAAGTAACATATATAAAAATGCAATCTCCGTCAGTCTGTCATTCATTGGTTCCTTGTAACGCAAGTCTTGTGTGAGATCTCGGGGAAAACTCGATCGCTCTAATTATTTTATAATAATGGAGACCGTACCGTTCCATTCCAGCTTTGATGCTTATAAATAAAGTTTGTTCATTGCTTAGTGATGGAGAAATACTTAAAGCGGAGCTCCACCCTAAAGTGGAACTTCCGCTCATCGAATCCCCCCCCCCCTCCGGTGTCACATTTGGCACCTTTCAGGGGGGGAGGGGGGTGCAGATACCTGTATAGGTACAGGTATCTGCACCCACTTCCGGGAATAGCTAGCCGCCACCCAGCCCCCCCCCCCCCATTGTGTTGTGGGAAACACACAGTTCCCACAAGACAACGGGGACCAGTGAAGACGAGCAGCGCGACTAGGGAACCGGGCAGTGAAGCTGCAACGCTTCACTTGCTGATTCCCTGACCGAGGATGGCGGCGGGGGCAGCCGAGAGACGAGCGATTGCTCAACATCTGCTGCCGACATCGCTGGACCCTGGGACAGGTAAGTGTCCATTTATTAAAAGTCAGCAGCTGCAGTTTTTGTAGCTGTTGGCTTTTAATATTTTTTTTTTTTTAAGGTGGAGCTCCTCTTTAATCAAGTCTGGAACTCTGAAAAAGACTCCCCCCCCCCCCCTTCCCTTTCGTTAGCAGACGGAGGCACTTGGGGAAGGGGGGAGGAGTCCGGTGACGTCTATGTCTGTGACATCACTGGATCTCCGACAGAACTCCCTGAAGACCCGGAAGCCGGCGGAGAGGTGAGTACCGATCAAAAGAATTTTGATCGATCAAAAAAATTACCGAATTAATCTTTAATTTCCCCAGCCCTACTTAGAACCCCAAAACATTTTTTTTTTTCTTTTTTTTTAGCAGAGACCCTAGAGAATAAAATGGTGGTTGTTGCAATATTTTATGTCACACCGTATTTGCACAGCGGTTTTTCAAACGCAATTTAAAAAAAAAAAAAAAATACACTCTAATTACTAAAAAAAAAAATAAAAAAAAAAACTAAACAGTAAAATTAGCCCAGTTTTTTTTGTATAATGTGAAAGATGTTACACCGCGAGAATCGTGATCTTTATTCCAAACCAAAAAAAATTGTGATTCTCATTTTAGCCAGAATGGTGCAGCTCTAGGTTGTATGATCATTCGAGGGAGTCCTGCGCACTCCTCTTTCCACAATACTAATTATTATTATTATTTATTAATATTACTTAGAAGAGGAGGGACTATTCTATTCAGAGAGCAGAGTAGGAATTGTATATACAGAGGAGATACAATGGAAGGTATACATTGTATCATTTGATTATTTTTTTGTTTTTCTTTCCGTAGTTTCGGTTACCCGGATCCGAATTACCTGGCCCGCGTGCGGGATGAGCTGAAAGCGAAGGGGGTGGAGTAAAAAAACGTCAGCAATCTGTATTTGTTGTATTTCTGGCTTCATGGGGTTTAATCGTCGGGTGGGGTGACTCTTCACAATAAATGTATCATGTGAGGATATTTTGGTTTTGTAGAACAATGAGGAAGGCCGTCCATACATCATACAATTTTCTTGTTCAATTTCCCTTTAGATTTACTAAAACCAAAGACTATGAGGTCACACCTCAACACTTCCAGTTGGTATGCAATCAGGCCGGCCCTCCCACTACATAGTTGAAGGTAAATCTAAAGCAAGAAAGTCGTATAATGTGTGGCCGGCTTAAGTGTTTTTTTTGGGGGGGGGGGGGGTTTTCTCCTTCTTCTGTCCATGGTTTGTGCACTTCTTGGGGACGCTTTGTAGAAGAACTATCTGTAGATGTCACCAGAGGCGGAATGTGAACTCAATGTGTCGGCATTGTGCCCAACTCAGAAGGGTGACAACACTGCAGCCGAATGGACAAAGCGTTGTCACCCTGGGAAAGGAAGTTCCTGTGGATACACCCGCTGATGGGAACACCAGGAAGGATCTCATTTTAAGCAGCAAATATTTTAAAAAAATCAACTTTTTGACATTACTGGATCCAATGCAGCATTGTGTTCAGTTTATATGTTCGGGTTTAGATGCTGTGTTGGGATTGTCAGTCCTCTCTGTATGGGTGATATACATTCTATCTGACTGTCTATGGTGGGGGTTGGGGTGGGGGGGGGGGGGGAGGGTTTGGAGTCTGCACACCATTACCAGAGCCAATGTTCATCCAGCACTGAGTACAATCGGTACAGATACCAGAGTAGGTCAAATCACATCAATAAATCAAAAAGAGAGGATTTGTTACATTGTAATTACAATCTGTATCCATAGGGATCCATCAATGTACAGGGGGGGGAGGAGGGGGGGGGGTGAATCAACACATTGTCGTATGACAACTGATATTGGGAATACATACAAGAAGTCGGGACCCCCATTAGGGTGGTAGAACAGGCAGGAGGTCCTTGAGAAAGGAAGTTCTTTTACTTCTATTACCCCCCCTCCCCCTCCTCGGAACGTTCTTCCCATGGGGTGTCTTCTAAATACCGTGGCCGGTGTGCAATCTCATATGTTGGGCCTTTCCGCACTCCAGCCACCTACATGTCCACATTTTTGTGCCACATCCCCCATGCAAAAAAAAAAAAAAACAGTTTAACAATAAAGCTACGTACACCGTGCCACATGGTAGATTAAAGGGGCATAAAGCCCGAGACCCGTACAACGCTCAGCAACAACATAATAACCTTTACATCAGGAGCCCCCCCCATCCCCCGGTGACAGCCGATACCCCCAGTGTATATCAGGGGTCCTCTGTTCATATCTGAGTTCTCCATTCACATTGGGAGTACCCCCGGTTTGAATCAGAGTTTCCTGTTCATATTAGGAGTCAACTCTGGGGGCATCAGATTCTCCCCGTGTATATCGGGGGTCCTATGTTCATATCAGGAGCCCCCCCAGTGACATCAGATCCCCCCCCCGTGTATATCGGGGGTCCTATGTTCATATCAGGAGGCCCCCCCGGTGACATCAGATTCCCCCCCCGTGTATATCAGGGGTCCTTTGTTCATATCAGGAGCCCCCCCAGTGACATCAGATTCTCCACATGTATATCAGGGGTCCTATGTTCATATCAGGAGGCCCCCCCGGTGACATCAGATTCCCCCCCCCGTGTATATCGGGGGTCCTATGTTCATATCAGGAGCCCCCCACCAGTGACATCAAATTCTCCCCGTGTATATTGGGGGTCCTATGTTCATATCAGGAGGCCCCCCAGTGACATCAGATTCCCCCCGTGTATATCAGGGGTCCTTTGTTCATATCAGGAGCCCCCCACCAGTGACATCAAATTCTCCCCGTGTATATTGGGGGTCCTATGTTCATATCAGGAGGCCCCCCAGTGACATCAGATTCCCCCCGTGTATATCAGGGGTCCTTTGTTCATATCAGGAAGCCCCCCCCCGTGTATATCAGGGGTCCTATGTTCATATCAGGACCCCCCCCCCCCAGTGACATCAGATTCCCCCCGTGGGTCCTATGTTCATATTGTGCCCCCCTCCCCCCCGTTGACATCAGATTCCCCGTGTATATCAGATTTGCCCAGTTCACAACAGGAGTCCCTCAGTTTACAACAAGAATGCCCCTTGGCCACATTAGAGTCCCATATACATCACCCTCCCCCCACCCCTTCACATAGCTCACAGTGTTGTATGTGGGGGCCGGGAATGGGGGTGGGTCCTGGAGGAGGACTCCAGATGGAGTTCCACCATCCTATGAATGCTGGGACAAGCCTGCCATTGGTTAGGGTGCCGGCAGCCAGTTTCTAGCAAACAACCACGTAGTTGGAGGGGGGGGGGGGGGTACAAGCTGAAGACCACAGGGGGGGCAGGAATGCATAGAATACACTAAACAGAATCCTCATGTAGGCAGTCATTGGGTGCATAGTGGGCCCCATTCCCTTTGGAGCCCATGTACCCAGAATACATTCCTCGGTGGGGTATCAATGTAACAAATCCCCTTGTTGTATTATGTTGTATATTGATGTGATCGGATATCTGTATCGATTGTACTGCAGTGATTCCTATACACTGTATATGATCAATACAACTTTTATTGAAGAATCGTTCTCTGGATGTGATGTGCAGACTCCGTATGTTTCCAAACAGAACAATAAAAATCTGTAACCAATTCAGTGAAAAGATCCTCCAATCACACGGACGGTCTTCAGATTGGGGAGGGGTGGGGGGGGGGGGGTCTTGTCATATATATCTGATGAATATAACAAAATATCTGCCAATAAGATTTAAGAATATTAAGATTTAAATAAAAATCACATTTCTCACCGTGTCCAATGATTTATTTGACCGTTTTTTTTGTTCATTCTGAGCTGCAGGCAGAATATTCTGTATGGAGGAGAGAATTGTGTTCGACCCGCCGACATAATGACACCCAGCATGCTGGCAAATCTCTGCAGATCAATATTCTCCTTATTGATCCCATGCTGAAGAGCGATCAAAGCATTGTGTGTGTTGGGGTGGGGGAGGGGCAGATTTTGGGGCTGCACATAAGATCTCCTTGTCTTTGGCTCCTGATTATAAACTTTACACATCGCCCCTAGGAGAGGACGGGGGACCTTTGTCCTCGGGGGGGCGGGGGACCAACACAAACACCTCACCTTTCTATGCTAAGGAAGGTGTGCCACGTGGAGAGGTTCCTATAGGACGGGGTTTATAGTAAAGTCAAAGTTTAGGTGGTGGACTCTGTTAGTTTCATTAGAACCCCTTTTCACACTGGAGGCGTTTTTCAGGCGCTACAGAGCTAAAAAAATAGCACCTTCATAGCGCCTGAAAAAGCCTCAGCTGCAAACCCAGTGTGAAAGCCGGAGTGGTTTCACACTGGGGCGCTACGCTGGCAGGGCGTCACAAAAACGTCCTGCTAGCAGCTTCTTTGCAGCTGTGAATACACCGCTCCTCCATCACTCCACCACTCCCACCACTCCCACCGCTCCTACACCACTCCTCCTACCACTCCTCCCACCGCTCCTCCCACCACTCCTCCACCACTCCTACAGCACTCCCCTCCCACCACTCCTCCACCACTCCTCCACCACTCTCCACCGCTCCTCCACCACTCCTCCCACCACTCCTCCTACCACTCCTCCCACCGCTCCTACAGCACTCCTCCACCACTCCTCCTACCACTCCTCCCACCGCTCCTCCCACCACTCCTCCACCACTCCTACAGCACTCCTCCCACCACTCCTCCCACCACTCCTCCACCGCTCCTCCACCACTCCTCCCACCACTCCTACAGCACTCCTCCCACCACTCCTACAGCACTCCTCCACCGCTCCTCCACCGTTCTTCCACCGCTCCTCCGCAGCTCCTGCCCATTGAAAACAATGGGGCAGCGCTGGGAAACCGATGCTGCAGCAGCGTTTTGCGGGTGGATTTAAACCCCTTTTCGGCCGGGCGGCTCAGTGTGAAAGGGGTCTCATACTAAAGGAGGTTTCATCCCTACAAATTCATATAAGGCTCTACAGATTGTCTTGAGACTTTAAATATAACTCCAAACGTAACTACACCTTACTTAACTACTTTCAGGATAACGAGCCGGCGCGCGCTCGTGTGGGCACGCAGCACGCCGATCGGTGGTGTGGTTTTCAATCTGACACACCGCAACACTGATCGTGGTAAAGAACCTCTCACAGAGACTCTTTACCACGTGATCAGCTTTGTCCAATCACAGCTCAGCACAGTGTAAACAGGAAGAGCCGTGTATTGGCTTTTTCTCTATATATTCAACGTGTATAATGTGCTAATATTACCCTCCCAATATAACACGGTGTGATCTCTTAATGATTAATCAGTGAATCATGTGCAAAATAATCAAATGGAGCCTATTATAAATAACATAACATCCTTCACCATAACAAAAGCCTATAACTAAATATCAATGTGATCATAAATTATTGAACACAATTAAAAAGAGCAAAATAAAGATGAGATATATTAATGTGATGAACCACAGTGCACAGGTATCTCAATAGGACAGCATACTGCTGTGAAAAAATATAACGTCTTCGGTGATTTGATGAATATAGACAGGTTCCAATGAGTAATCCCCAGTGATAGCTGGCTTGCTCATATATTCAGCTGCTCATTAGTATGGACTGGCTTCTGGCTTTCAAGGAACTTCCGCAGTGTGAAACAGCAAAAAAAGAAAGACCATTGCGCAGGTAGTGTGATATGTAATCCCTGTATAATAAGGGTAAGAATTCACTCACACTTTTCAGCAGCATAAATCGCATATGGTAAGGTGAGTTGCATACAGCTAACAGCTGGGATCTCCTCACACGCCAACAGTGTACACACAGCACTGCTCGTCACTGGCTCCTGAAAAAGTCACGTGTCTAGTGATGAAACCGGTCGGGAGGAGCCAGTGACGAGCAGTGCTGTGTGTACACTGTTGGTGTGTGAGGAGATCCCAGCTGTTAGCTGTATGCAACTCACCTTACCATATGCGATTTATTCTGCTGAAAAGTGTGAGTAAATTTTTACCCTTATTATATAGGGATTACATATCACACTGCTAGAAAATGATAAAAATTCTGTTTGGGTACAGTGTTGAATTACCACGCAATTGTCATTTAAAAAAGTGACAGCACTGAAAATTGGCCAGGAAGGGGGGAAAGTGGCGGGTATTGAAGTGGTTTAAAAAGAATCACATTTTATTGTATACAAAACAATAGTGATGGACCGAACACCCCCCCCCCCCCCCAGTTCGGTTCACACCAGAACTCCCGAACATGTAAAAAGATCGGACCTGAGCCACGAACCTCATTGAAGTCTATGGGACCCGAACGTGAAAAATCAAGAGTGCCCATTTTGAAGGTTTATATGCAAGTTATTGGGCATGGGGGACATGGTGACCTGGCGGCGGTGTCCCCTGGTGGCACCGCCTCTGTGTGATGTCAACAACTGGTGCATGCTGCATCGATGATGTCACATGGGAGCTGTGCCACGAGGTGACATCACCAGGTAGCCCCACCCCTATTTAAGAACTGTCAGATGAGCAGGCACACAACCATTAGACTTCACTGCGGGGGGGGGGCGTTTTATTTTATTTTATTTTTTGTTTATTTATTTGGGTCCAGCGGTGGCTGCAGCATCGTGATTGACGATGGATCTACATCAGGGGACTTTTTTGATTTTTTTAATAAAGTAATGGTCAAAAACTGTGTGTATTTTTACAGTATTTCTGTTTGACACTTTTTTTTTGGTGAATGGCTATGTACCCCATACTTGTTCACATGGGGGGCAGGATCTGGGAGGCCCCTTTGTTAAAGGGGACTGCGAGATTCCTATAACCCCCTGTCCACAGATCCCCACAACCACAGCCCAGGGTTGTGGGGAAGAGGTCCTTGACTAGCTCACCCCCCCCCTTTCCTGACCTGCCAGACTGCATGCTCAGATAAGGGTCTGGTATGGATTGGGCGGGGACCCCACGCTGTTTTTTTTTCAAATTTTTCTATTGCCGGCAATTTTTTTTTTCATTCAGCTGTCAGAGGGGAAGCCTGGTGCCAGCTGATGACTCATCCGTTGTTAAGGATGCAGTGGCCGGCCCAGCTTTGCCCAATCAGGGCTTAGAATGCACTGTGTAGTGCTGTGCATTGTGGGGTGCTCAGCGGACGAACATCCTGCTGAGCGCCCCACAAATTCGGGTGTTTGCCGAACGGGTGTTGTTTGGACCAAACTTATGCTCGGTCCAAACTGCTCACCCAACACCACCAAAGAATATAAAATTGTATTTGTTACATTCATCATAAAAAGCATTACATGTCATGTGTACAAGGTCCAATTACAAATACCAACAAGACATCTCAGAGACGTCCCACATGGAATCTCACAGGTTGGCTCAAATAAGGTTGACGCGTTTCACACATCCCTTGATATGAGAGTTGTACTATAGTGATTCTATACACTATGCTTGGACCTTGCTTTGTAGACTGGTCCAAATCATTTGGTGGAGGGGGGGTTATGGTGGGGGGGGGGGGATTATGATGTGGGGGTTGTTTTTCAGGGGTTGGGTTTGGCCCCTTAGTTCCAGTAAAGGGAACTCTTAAGACGTCAGCATACCAAGACATTTTGGACAATTTCATGCACCCAACGTTGTGGGAACAGTTTGGAGATGGCCCCTTCCTGTTCCAACATGACTGTGCACCAGTGTACAAAGCAAGGTCCATAAAGACATGAATGAGTGAGTTTGGGGTGGATGAATGTGACTGGCCTGCACAGAGTCCTGACTTCAGCTCTAAAGAACATCTTTGGCATGAATTAGAGCGGAGACTGTGAGCCAGGCCTTCTCGCCCAACATCAGTGCCTGACCTCACAAATGCTCTTCTGGAAGAATGGTCAAACATTCCCATAGACACCCTCCTAAACCTTGTGGACGGCCTTCCCAGAAGAGATGAAGCTGTTATAGCTTCAAAGGGCGGAGCCAACTCAATATTGAACCCTACGGACTAAGACTGGGATGCCATTAGAGTTCATGTGTGTGTAAACACAGGCGTCACAATACTTTTGACAATATAGTGTATTTGCCAGCTGGATTGGTTGTAGGGGGCACTCCTACTGGGACTGGTTTAAGAAAATCTTGTTCCAGTCCCCCCACCGCTGGTCTGCACTCACATTATCACCTCTGATAACCAGACCAGTGATCCCGGTTTCTGGACACGATCCTTTATGGAGAGGTCTGAGCTCTGGTATAGTTTGCACTCACATTGCCGCAAACTGTTCTGGACCACAAATGAACCGCACCCAGAACCACCTTATCCGAGAGGTCCCAGGCGTGGTTCAGAGCGCTGACTCTACACAAATGAACCAACCCAAGGGGCTGAGCTGTGCTTGGGACCAATTCAAAGTACCATTGTAAGTGCAGGCCCCTCCCCCACACATCATTCCGCACACGCGGAACCATTACCTGCATCCAGCTTGTATTTGGCCAGAGAATGCCGGCCCCGGACACCAACTATCTGCTGGCCACGGCTGGTCACACACAACATGTACATGGGGGGGGGAGGGGGGCAGAGTGTCTCCATTGCTGGTTATTGGCGGTGGGGAAGCTTGTCACCCGTGTACATGAACCCCAATACCTCTTTAGGTGTTCAGAATCTGACATGTGAATATGAAATGAAAGTCACAACTTTGTAAACATTTTCAGTTTCAATGCGTTTTATATAAGGTTGATGAACACAGATAACAAGGAAATCACAAAGACCAATCAGGATCCAATCCCATTACATTCTACAGACAGAAACAATGTATCGTTATTTCATAATGAAACCTTATTGAAACAATCTTATTGCCCTTTCATTGTGCTACAACAATCAATCTAAGGAACTTTGTAAACATTTTATTCATTTTCATTTATTATCTTGTTACATTGTAGCAGACTGAGGGGCCATATACAGTGCCTTGAAAAAGTATTCAGACCCCTTGAGATTCCCCACATTGTGTCATGTTACAACCAAAAATGTAAATGTATTTTATTAAGATTTTATGTGATAGACCCACACAAAGTGGCTCATACAGCATCTCACAAAAGTGAAAATCTCCAAATTGGGCCCAATTAGTAATTTTCTCTCCCTGGTGTCATGTGACTCGTTAGTGTTACAAGGTCTCAGGTGTGAATGGGGAGCAGGTGCGTTAAATTTGGTGTTATCGCTCTCACTCTCTCATACTGGTCACTGGAAGTCCAACATGGCACCTCATGGCAAAGAACTCTCTGAGGATCTGAAATAAAGAATTGTTGCTCTACATAAAGATGGCCTAGGCTATAAGAAGATTGCCAAGACCCTGAAACTGAGCTGCAGCACGGTGGACAAGACCATACAGCGGTATAACAGGACAGGTTCCACTCAGAACAGGCCTCGCCATGATCCACCAAAGAAGTTGAGGTCACGTGCTCAGCGTCATATCCAGAGGTTGTCTTTGGGAAATAGACGTATGAGTGCTGCCAGCATTGCTGCAGAGGTTGTAGGGGTGGGGGGTCAGCCTGTCAGTGCTCAGACCATACGCCGCACACTGCATCAAATTGGTCTGCATGGCTGTCATCCCAGAAGGAAGCCTCTTCTAACCATTTCAGCCATAGAAGGATTTGCCCCCTGAATGACCAGGCCATTTTTTACAATGCGGCACTGCTTCGATTTAACTGACAATTGCGCGGTTGTGCGACGCTGTACCCAAACAAAACTGACGTCCTTTTTTTTTACCACAAATAGAGATTTCTTTTTGTGGTATTTGATCACCTCTGCGTTTTTTTATTTTTTGCGCTATAAACAAAAAAAAAAAAATTTTGAAAAAGGAAACATTTTTTTTTTGTACTTTCTGCTCTAATACATATCCAAAAAAATATAAAAAAACGAATTTATTGATCAGTTTAGGCCGATCTGTATTCTTCTACATATTCTTGGTAAAAAAATCGCAGTAGGATTGGTGTGCGCAAAAGTTATCATGTCTACAAACTATGGGATAGATTTTAGGGACTTTATTTTTTTAAAATAGTTTTTACTGGTAATGGCGGCGATCTGCGATTTTTAGCGGGACTACGATATTGCGGCAGACAAATTTGACCCCAAATTACACTTTTTGGGGACCAGTGACATTTTTACATTGATCAGTGCTATACAAATGCACTGATTAATGTAAACATGACACTGGCAGGGATCAAGGGGTTAAGTGTGTTCCCTTAGCATGTTCTAACTGTAGGGGGGGGATGGGCTTACTGAAGACAGAGATCACTGGGAACAGTAGATCCTTGTCATGTCATTAGGCAGAATAGGGAAATGTCTTCTTTACATAGGTAGTTCCCCATTCTGCCTCTCTTTGATCGCGATCGCAGGCTGCCACCAGACATCGAGTCCGCGGGATCTGATGGGACATCAGTTCATGCAGGAGAGCCGACCTGCCGCAATATATCTGTGTGAGCAAGTCAGAAAGTGGCTCAAGATGATGCACAAGAAAGCCCACAAACAGTTTGCTGAAGATAAGCAGACTAAGGAGATGGATTACTGGAACCATGTCCTGTGGTCTGATGAGACCAAGATAAACTTATTTGGTTCAGATGGTGACAAGCGTGTGTGGGGGCAACCAGGTGAGGAGGACAAAGACAAGTGTGTCTTGTCTACAGTCAAGCATGGTGGTGGGGGTGTCATGGTCTGGGGCTGCATGAGTGCTGCCGGCACTGGGGGGCTACAGATCATTGAGGGGACCATGAATGCAAGGGAGGGCTGGCAGCCTGAGGCCTGGGGGGGCAAGTCCAGTCAAGTGGCCCATAGAACCGGTGGTGGCAAAGTGATGGATCAGGAAAACAGTCTCTAAGGTTTTTCATGATCACAAAGGTGGGGGGGGGGCAGGGGGGACGATGTGGCCCCGCAGGGCCTGTAAGGCCTCTTTCACACTGGGGCGGTAGGGGGCGTTGGCGGTAAAACAGCGCTATTTTTAGTGCTGTTTTACTGCGGTATTCGGCCATTAGCGGTGCAGTTTTAACCCCCCGCTGGTGGCCGAAAAAGGGTTAAAACCCCTCGTACAGCGCGGCTATAGCTGCGGTATTGTCGCGGTATAGCTGCGCTGTCTCATTGATTTCAATGGGCAGTAGCGGTTTAGGACCGGTGAATACACCGCTCCTTCACTGCTCCAAAGATGCGGCTTGCAGGAGATTTTTTCTTCTCCTGCCAGCGCACCGCTTCAGTGTGAATGCCCTCGGGCTTTCACACTGAACAAACAGCGGAGGCTGTTTAGGGTCGGTTTGCAGGCGCTATTTTTAGCGCAATAACGCCTGCAAACCGCCCCAGTGTGAAAGGGGCCTAAGGGAATTGTACTACCATGGCCTTCAGGAACTAAATTGCAAGCAAGTCCCTGTATGAATCTCTGAGAGCTGAAGACCTGAACCCCCCCTCCACAACTAGTGACGAACTACAAGTCCCAGCATTAACCCCTGAGATCTAAGGATGTGTCCCCTTAGATCCCACAGGTTCATGCTGTGCCCTCTAGTCCTTCACTAATTGGGGGGGGGGGGGGGTGACACATCCTCAGCTCTGAAGGGTTTAAGCTGGGACAGTGGGACCTGTAGTCCTTCACTAGTGGGGGGGGCAGGGGTGTGTGACACATCCTGAGCTCTGAGGGGTTCATGCTGGGACCTTTAGTCCTTCACTTTTGGGTTGTCACATCCCCAAAAGGAAAGGACTACAAGTCCCAGCATGAACCCTGGCTGAGATTTAAGGATGTGATCTCCTCCTCTGCTGCCGGCTCCCATGACACACACATGTTCTAATTCATTCACTGCTCCCAACCTCACCTCAGGCAGCTTGACCAGAGGCTCTAATAGGCTTCAAAATAGGGTGGACTCAGAGTGCAGAGCATTGCGCTCTGAGCCCACCCGGGTGTGTTAGAAAAGCAAATGAATATTTGCTTTTTTAACACTGAACTGCCTCTCTGCCAATCAGGAAGAGCGGGTCTGATACCCGTCACCTGATTGGCTGAAAGGAAAGGCTCTCCTATTGGATGTCTAGCAGGAGGAAAAGCACGGAGGAAGCATAGAGAACACAGGAACCGCTGCCTGTCTGACAGCTCCCCACCGTCACTCGCTGCCTGACCCACCACCAAGATGGGGTAAGTGTCGGTCAGATAGCGGGTGAGGTGGGGTGCTGGTTAAATGCCGACAGGGGGGTAACATTGGCTGCATTTGATGGGCACAGTGAGGCTGCAATTAATGGGCACAATGACTGCATTTGATGGGCACAGTGAGGCTGCATTTGATGGGGCACAGTGAGGCTGCATTTGATGGGGCACAGTGAGGCTGCATTTAATGCCAGAGTGAGGCTGCAATTGATGGGGGTTTTTTCAGTATTTTTTAGTTTGCACCCCCCCCCCCAAAAAAAAAAACATTTTGAGCACCAGCCACCACTGACAGAGAGAGACATCGCTCCAAATTGTCCACACACAGAGAGACCACTACTCAAGAAAATTGCTTGATTCCTTTATCAACATAGTAAAGCCTTCTACACACCATTAGTTTTTTTTTTGCTCAATCCAGTGAGTTGAACAAAAAAACTGACAGCTCTGGTTGGAGCCGCTGAGCATGAGCAAAAGTGACCTGAGCATTGATCACTTTTCAGAGTGGCAGTGCATGCTGCATGTGTGTGCAAGCCTTTGGGCGCACACTGGTGTAACTGCGGTTTGGCCGCAGTGCTTATGTACACAGTTTTCCTTAGTCGCAGTCCCATAGGCTTCTTTTAGGTTGTGCGTTTTTGCTGCAGTTTTTTTTTATAGCGCACTAAAGATGCACTTTCAGAAAATGCAGCAAAAATGTGCAAACTAATAGAAGTCTATGGGAGATGCAGGAAGACAGTGAGATCACCAACACTGCAGCAGACCAGTGTGAGCCCACATCATAGTACATAGGAGCCGGTACTGCATGGGCTGCTGAAAGAAACCTCCTTATCTGCAGAGAGAGGGGGAGAGAAGGGAGAGAGGGGGGAGAGGAATTTGGGAGAGAGGGGGGGGGGAGGCCGGCACAGCCCCGCCCACACGTTCTATTCACAGAAGCAGCACACAGGCTGCCCGGAGTGTGGGCGGGCACAGTGAGAGAGGGGGCCGGAGGAGGCAGAGTGGATCCCCCCTCTTCCATTCGGCTGTGCTCAGTCTGAAGGGACACAGAACTGTCAGCTCAGAAGCCGAGAACAGCACGGTGACAGGACAGATGTCCGATCACAGCACAAACATTCCTGCAGCTTCTGGGCTGTTATCCAGCCCAGCCCGCCCCTGTTCAGATGGGACTCTGTAGTTTGGAGATCCCGCAGAGACTTGGGTGGGACGGGATCTCTAACCCTGTGTCCGAGTCTTGTGGATAGCCAGCAGGTTGTGTGCCCAGGTGCACACAGTCCATATAACGAGGAACTGGTGAGAGCAGAGGGGGGGAGGAAGGTGGAGTGTGAGCAGCTGTTGCAAGACAGACCTGTGTCTGGAAAGCTGTCCGCCCTGTGTGACCACATCCCTGGTAAGAGGGGACTTGGCGTCTTAAGGACTGGGAAGGTCGGGACGGTTACAAGGGCCTGTGAGACCAGAGAAGGGTCTGGGAGGCTGGGAGAGCCGAGGTGACTAGCAAGTCCAAGGGGGATGAAGGAAGTCCTGAAGTCTGGGGGACAGTAAGAAAACCCAGGGGTCCGGAGAGTTCTGTTGAGGCCAGGAGTAGGCCGGTTCAGCAGGGAACTGCAAGGCAAAGGAAGCCAGTGAGTCCAGGGGGCTGTAAAGAATTTCCAAATCTGTTAAGAGCAAGCAGAGGAACTGCTGACAAGAGATATGTTTTCCTTATTTTTGGAGTGCTAAATGAAGGTAAACCCCTGCGTGGGAATCCTTAATGGACCTTTTTGCTTTTGTTTTTCTGTTTAATAAATGTGGGCTACCAGGCCCTTAACTATAACGCTTGTCTGACATGGACTCACTGCACTAAAAACACATTATATCACTTGAGCTAAATACCCCAATATTACAGACTGTATATAGAGTAGGGATGAGCTTCGAGTTCGAGTCGAACTCATGTTCGACTCGAACATTGGCTGTTCGCAAGTTCACCGAACAGCGAACAATTTGGGGTGTTCGCGGCAAATTCGAATGCCGCGGAACACCCTTTAAAAGTCTATGGGGGAAATCAAAAGTGCTAATTTTAAAGGCTAATATGCAAGTTATTGTCATAAAAAGTGTTTGGGGACCCGGGTCCTGCCCCAGGGGACATGGATCAATGCAAAAAAAAGTTTTAAAAACGGCCGTTTTTTCAGGAGCAGTGATTTTAATAATGCTTAAAGTCAATCAATAAAAGTGTAATATCCTTTTAAATTTCGTACCTGGGGGGTGTCTATAGTGTGTCTGTAAAGGGGCGCATGTTTCCTGTGTTTAGAACAGTCTGACAGCAAAATGACATTTTGAAGGAAAAAACTCATTTAAAACTACCCGCGGCTATTGCATTGCCGACAATACACATAGAAGTTCATTGATAAAAACGGCATGGGAATTCCCCAAAGGGGAACCCCGAACCAAAATTAAAAAAAAAAAATGACGTGGGAGTCCCCCTAAATTCCATACCAGGCCCTTCAGGTCTGGTATGGATATTAAGGGGAACCCCGGCCAAAATTTAAAAAAAAAAATGACGTGGGGTTCCCCCTAAATTCCATACCAGACCCTTCAGGTCTGGTATGGATTTTAAGGGGAACCCCGCGCCAAAAAAAAAAAAAAAAACGGCGTGGGGTCCCCCCAAAAATCCATACCAGACCCTTATCCGAGCACGCAACCTGGCAGGCCGCAGGAAAAGAGGGGGGGGACGAGAGTGCGCCCCCCCCTCCCTCCTGAACCGTACCAGGCCACATGCCCTCAACATTGGGAGGGTGCTTTGGGGTAGCCCCCCAAAACACCTTGTCCCCATGTTGATGAGGACAAGGGCCTCATCCCCACAACCCTGGCCGGTGGTTGTGGGGGTCTGCGGGCGGGGGGCTTATCGGAATCTGGAAGCCCCCTTTAACAAGGTGACCCCCAGATCCCGGCCCCCCCCCTGTGTGAAATGGTAAGGGGGTACATAAGTACCCCTACCATTTCACGAAAAAAGTGTCAAAAATGTTAAAAATGACAAGAGACAGTTTTTGACAATTCCTTTATTTAAATGCTTCTTCTTTCTTCTATCTTCCTTCATCTTCTGGTTCTTCTGGTTCTTCTGGCTCTTCTGGTTCTTCCTCCGGCGTTCTCGTCCAGCATCTCCTCCGCGGCGTCTTCTATCTTCTTCTCCTCGGGCCGCTCCGCACCCATGGCATAGGGGGGAGGCTCCCGCTCTTCTCTTCTTCTTTTCTTCTCTTCTGTTCTTCTTCATTTTCTTCTCCGGGCCGCTCCGCAATCCATGCTGGCATGGAGGGAGGCTCCCGCTGTGTGACGGCGCTCCTCGTCTGACAGTTCTTAAATAACCGGGTGGGCGGGGCCACCCGGTGAACCCCGCCCCCCTCTGACGCACGGTGACTTGACGGGACTTCCCTGTGGCATTCCCTGTGACGTCACAGGGAAGTCCCGTCAAGTCACTGTGCGTCAGAGGGGGGCGGGGTTCACCGGGTGGCCCCGCCCACCCGGTTATTTAAGAACTGTCAGACGAGGAGCGCCGTCACACAGCGGGAGCCTCCCTCCATGCCAGCATGGATTGCGGAGCGGCCCGGAGAAGAAAATGAAGAAGAGAAGAAGAGAAGAAAAGAAGAAGAGAAGAGCGGGAGCCTCCCCCCTATGCCATGGGTGCGGAGCGGCCCGAGGAGAAGAAGATAGAAGACGCCGCGGAGGAGATGCTGGACGAGAACGCCAGAGGAAGAACCAGAAGAGCCAGAAGAACCAGAAGAACCAGAAGATGAAGGAAGATAGAAGAAAGAAGAAGCATTTAAATAAAGGAATTGTCAAAAACTGTCTCTTGTCATTTTTAACATTTTTGACACTTTTTTCGTGAAATGGTAGGGGTACTTATGTACCCCCTTACCATTTCACACAGGGGGGGGGCCGGGATCTGGGGGTCACCTTGTTAAAGGGGGCTTCCAGATTCCGATAAGCCCCCCGCCCGCAGACCCCCACAACCACCGGCCAGGGTTGTGGGGATGAGGCCCTTGTCCTCATCAACATGGGGACAAGGTGTTTTGGGGGGCTACCCCAAAGCACCCTCCCAATGTTGAGGGCATGTGGCCTGGTACGGTTCAGGAGGGAGGGGGGCCGCACTCTCGTCCCCCCCTCTTTTCCTGCGGCCTGCCAGGTTGCGTGCTCGGATAAGGGTCTGGTATGGATTTTTGGGGGGACCCCACGCCGTTTTTTTTTTTTTTTTTTTTGGCGCGGGGTTCCCCTTAAAATCCATACCAGACCTGAAGGGTCTGGTATGGAATTTAGGGGGAACCCCACGTCATTTTTTTTTTTTAATTTTGGCCGGGGTTCCCCTTAATATCCATACCAGACCTGAAGGGCCTGGTATGGAATTTAGGGGGACTCCCACGTCATATTTTTTTTTTAATTTTGGTTCGGGGTTCCCCTTTGGGGAATTCCCATGCCGTTTTTATCAATGAACTTCTATGTGTATTGTCGGCAATGCAATAGCCGCGGGTAGTTTTAAATGAGTTTTTTCCTTCAAAATGTCATTTTGCTGTCAGACTGTTCTAAACACAGGAAACATGCGCCCCTTTACAGGCATACTATAGACACCCCCCAGGTACGAAATTTAAAGGGATATTACACTTTTATTGTTTGACTTTAAGCATCATTAAAATCACTGCTCCTGAAAAAACGGCCGTTTTTAAAACTTTTTCTTGCATTGATACATGTCCCCTGGGGCAGGACCCGGGTCCCCAAACACTTTTTATGACAATAACTTGCATATAAGCCTTTAAAATTAGCACTTTTGATTATTCATGTTCGTGTCCCATAGACTTTAACGGTGTTCGCATGTTCGAACGAACTTTTTTCCTGTTCGCATGTTCTGGTGCGAACCGAACAGGGGGGTGTTCGGCTCATCCCTAATATAGAGACTGTGTATAGAGACTACATAGGACTGTATATAGAGACTGTATATAGGATTGTATATAGAGACTGTATATAGAGCCTGTGTGTAGAGACTGTATATAGAGAATGTATATAGAGACTGTATATAGAGACTACATAGGACTGTATATAGGATTGTATATAGAGACTGTATATAGAGAATGTATATAGAGACTGTGTATAGAAAGATGTCCCTGAAGTTTGTTGTTGAAGTTCGGTGGACATCCCATAACCTCCCATCCCTATCCAAGTTATAAATAACAAAAACATTGGGGTTGATTTACTGAAGGCAAATAGCCTGAGTACTCTGCAAGTGCAGTTGCTCCAGAGCTTAGTAAATGAGGGGAAGCTCTGCTGACTTCCATCATCCAATCATGTGCGGGCAAAAATTCTTGTTTTTTATTTCCCTTTCATGTGATTGGGTATTCTATGCAAATTTAAAGCTTCACCTCATTTACTAAACTCTGGATCAACTCCACTTGCAGAGGGGAACTTCATTTTGCAAAGTGCTGAGTTTATTTGCCCAAAGTCCCGGACTGTTCTCTGACTCTATGGGGTTACATAGTTATAGGTTGAATAAAGACACCAGTCCATCCAGTTCAACCTCAGTGAGTGTGGGTACGTGTCTACAATTGTCCCCATCCCTGTACATTGTGTCTCATTAAGATGTTCATCTATTATATATTTAAGGTATTCATATAGCGCCATCAATTTACACAGCACTCCACACACACATCGCACACTCACATCGCACACACACATCGCACACACACATCGCACACACATCACACACACATCACACACAACACTCACATCGCACACACACATCGCACACACACATCGCACACTCACATCGCACACACACATCGCACACACACACATCACACACACATCACACACAACACTCACATCGCACACACACATCGCACACACTAACATCGCACACACACATCGCACACAAACATCGCACACTCACATCGCACACACACTCACATCGCACACTCACATCGCACACACACATCGCACACACACATCGCACACTCACATCGCACACACACATCGCACACACACATCGCACACACACATCGCACACACACATCGCACACACACATCGCACACACACATCGCACACACACATCGCACACACATCACACACAACACTCACATCGCACACACACATCGCACACACACATCGCACACTCACATCGCACACACACATCGCACACACACACATCACACACACATCACACACAACACTCACATCGCACACACACATCGCACACACTAACATCGCACACACACATCGCACACACACATCGCACACTCACATCGCACACACACTCACATCGCACACACACTCACATCGCACACACACTCACATCGCACACTCACATCGCACACACACTCACATCGCACACACACATCGCACACTCACATCGCACACTCACATCGCACACTCACATCGCACACACACATCGCACACTCACATCGCACACTCACATCGCACACTCACATCGCACACTCACATCGCACACACACTCACATCGCACACTCACATCGCACACTCACATCGCACACACACATCGCACACTCACATCGCACACTCACATCGCACACACACATCGCACACTCACATCGCACACACACATCGCACACACACATCGCACACTCACATCGCACACACACATCGCACACACACTCACATCGCACACACACTCACATCGCACACTCACATCACACACTCACATCGCACGCACACTCACATCGCACACTCACATCGCACACTCACATCGCACACTCACATCGCACACACACATCGCACACTCACATCGCACTTACACTCACATCGCACACACACTCACATCGCACACTCACATCACACACTCACATCGCACTTACACTCACATCGCACACACACTCACATCGCACACACACATCGCACACTCACATCGCACACTCACATCGCGCACACTCACATCGCACACACACATCGCACACTCACATCGCACTTACACTCACATCGCACACACACTCACATCGCACACTCACATCACACACTCACATCGCACACACACTCACATCGCACACTCACATCGCACACTCACATCGCACACTCACTCACATCGCACACTCACATCGCACACTCACATCGCACACTCACATCGCACACTCACATCGCACACTCACATCGCACACTCACATCGCACACTCACATCGCACACTCACTCACATCGCACACTCACATCGCACACTCACATCGCACACTCACATCGCACACACACATCGCACACTCACATCGCACACACACTCACATCGCACACTCACATCGCACACTCACATCGCACACACACTCACATCGCACACACACATCGCACACTCACATCGCACACTCACATCGCACACTCACATCGCACACTCACATCGCACACTCACATCGCACACACACATCGCACACTCACATCGCACACACACATCGCACACTCACATCGCACACTCACATCGCACACTCACATCGCACACTCACATCGCGCACACACACTCACATCGCACACACACATCGCACACTCACATCGCACACTCACATCGCACACTCACATCGCACACACACATCGCACACTCACATCGCACACTCACATCGCACACTCACATCGCACACACACTCACATCGCACACACACATCTCACACTCACATCTCACACTCACATCGCACACTCACATCGCACACTCACATCGCACACACACATCGCACACTCACATCGCACACACACTCACATCGCACACACACTCACATCGCACACTCACATCGCACACTCACATCGCACACACACTCACATCGCACACTCACATCGCACACTCACATCGCACACTCACATCGCACACTCACATCGCACACTCACATCGCACACACACTCACATCGCACACACACATCTCACACTCACATCTCACACTCACATCGCACACTCACATCGCACACTCACATCGCACACACACATCGCACACTCACATCGCACACACACTCACATCGCACACACACTCACATCGCACACTCACATCGCACACTCACATCGCACACACACTCACATCGCACACACACATCGCACACTCACATCGCACACACACATCGCACACACACATCGCACACTCACATCGCACACTCACATCGCACACTCACATCGCACACTCACATCGCACACACACTCACATCGCACACTCACATCGCACACTCACATCGCACACACACATCGCACACTCACATCGCACACTCACATCGCACACACACATCGCACACTCACATCGCACACTCACATCGCACACTCACATCGCACACACACTCACATCGCACACACACTCACATCGCACACACACATCGCACACTCACATCGCACACTCACATCGCACACTCACATCGCACACTCACATCGCACACACACTCACATCGCACACTCACATCGCACACTCACATCGCACACTCACATCGCACACTCACATCGCACACTCACATCGCACACTCACTCACATCGCACACTCACATCGCACACTCACATCGCACACTCACATCGCACACTCACATCGCACACTCACATCGCACACTCACATCGCACACTCACTCACATCGCACACTCACATCGCACACTCACATCGCACACTCACATCGCACACACACATCGCACACTCACATCGCACACACACTCACATCGCACACTCACATCGCACACTCACATCGCACACACACTCACATCGCACACACACATCGCACACTCACATCGCACACTCACATCGCACACTCACATCGCACACTCACATCGCACACTCACATCGCACACACACATCGCACACTCACATCGCACACACACATTGCACACTCACATCGCACACTCACATCGCACACTCACATCGCACACTCACATCGCGCACACACACTCACATCGCACACACACATCGCACACTCACATCGCACACTCACATCGCACACTCACATCGCACACACACATCGCACACTCACATCGCACACTCACATCGCACACTCACATCGCACACACACTCACATCGCACACACACATCTCACACTCACATCTCACACTCACATCGCACACTCACATCGCACACTCACATCGCACACACACATCGCACACTCACATCGCACACACACTCACATCGCACACACACTCACATCGCACACTCACATCGCACACTCACATCGCACACACACTCACATCGCACACTCACATCGCACACTCACATCGCACACTCACATCGCACACTCACATCGCACACTCACATCGCACACACACTCACATCGCACACACACATCTCACACTCACATCTCACACTCACATCGCACACTCACATCGCACACTCACATCGCACACACACATCGCACACTCACATCGCACACACACTCACATCGCACACACACTCACATCGCACACTCACATCGCACACTCACATCGCACACACACTCACATCGCACACACACATCGCACACTCACATCGCACACACACATCGCACACACACATCGCACACTCACATCGCACACTCACATCGCACACTCACATCGCACACTCACATCGCACACACACTCACATCGCACACTCACATCGCACACTCACATCGCACACACACATCGCACACTCACATCGCACACTCACATCGCACACACACATCGCACACTCACATCGCACACTCACATCGCACACTCACATCGCACACACACTCACATCGCACACACACTCACATCGCACACACACATCGCACACTCACATCGCACACTCACATCGCACACTCACATCGCACACACACTCACATCGCACACTCACATCGCACACTCACATCGCACACACACATCGCACACTCACATCGCACACACACTCACATCGCACACTCACATCGCACACACACTCACATCGCACACTCACATCGCACACTCACATCGCACACTCACATCGCACACTCACATCGCACACTCACATCGCACACACACTCACATCGCACACACACATCTCACACTCACATCTCACACTCACATCGCACACTCACATCGCACACTCACATCGCACACACACATCGCACACTCACATCGCACACACACTCACATCGCACACACACTCACATCGCACACTCACATCGCACACTCACATCGCACACACACTCACATCGCACACACACATCGCACACTCACATCGCACACACACATCGCACACACACATCGCACACTCACATCGCACACTCACATCGCACACTCACATCGCACACTCACATCGCACACACACTCACATCGCACACTCACATCGCACACTCACATCGCACACACACATCGCACACTCACATCGCACACTCACATCGCACACTCACATCGCACACACACATCGCACACTCACATCGCACACTCACATCGCACACTCACATCGCACACTCACATCGCACACTCACATCGCACACACACTCACATCGCACACTCACATCGCACACTCACATCGCACACTCACATCGCACACACACATCGCACACTCACATCGCACACTCACATCGCACACTCACATCGCACACACACTCACATCGCACACACACTCACATCGCACACACACTCACATCGCACACACACTCACATCGCACACTCACATCGCACACTCACATCGCACACACACTCACATCGCACACACACTCACATCGCACACTCACATCGCACACTCACATCGCACACACACACCGCACACACTCACATCGCACACTCACATCGCACACTCACATCGGTCCCCGCCCTCAAGGAGCCCCACAATCCAAGGTCCCCCAACTCACATTCATATACTGGGGCCAATTTTGGACAGAAGCCAATTAACCTCCCAGCATGTCTTTTGATTTACTAAAAATAAAAATAAACTCAGCACTTTGCAAAAAGCAATTCCTCTCTGCAAGTGAAGTGGCTCCAGAGCTTAGTAAATGAGGTGAAGCTTCACTTTGCAAAGAATACCCAATCACATGCAAGGAAAATAAAAAACAAGCATTTTTGCCTGCACATGATTGGATGATGGAAGTCAGCAGAGCTTCCCATCAATTACTAAGCCCTGGAGCAACTGCACTTTGCAAAGTGCACAGCCTGTTTCCCCTTAGTAAATCAACCCCTGGAGTGCCTGTGAAGATTTGGTGTGCCTGGCTGTGCAGGAGTGGGGGAACCAGTTCATCTGTGGCCCTTAATGTCTGAGCCTCCATCCTGGGGTGAGTGAGCTCACCATCCATCCCCTGTCTGAGATGGAGTCTCCTCCCCCCTTCTCTTTCCTGCCTCTGAGTGGGTACACTAATGTAAGGGGGGCTCTGATGTAAGGGGGCTCTGCTGACTCTGATGTAAAGGGTCCTTACATCAGAGTTCTCCTTTACACCAGAATCCACGGAGTTCCCTTTATTAGCGCCCCCCTTAAATCAGGGTTCCCAGAGCACCCCTTACATCAGAGTTCCTCCTTAGGCCCCTTTCACACGATCGGACCGTTCAGGTTCACCTGTCAGTTTTGACGGCGGACCTGAACGGGCGCTCCATGTTAGCCTATGGAGCGACGGATGTCAGCGGAGACATGTCCGCTGACATCCGACCCCGTCCGATCCGCTAAAAGCAGACGGATGGCTCTACGTCCAGGTCCGTCGCTATCGGATCGGATCGGGTGAGATCTGATGAAAACGGACATGCTTTCCGTTTTCGTCCGATCCCTCCATAGGCGGCAGCGATGCCTGACAAGCCCCTCCCCCGCTCAGTGAGCAGAGAGGGACCTGTCATCCGCCGGCTCAGCGCAGATCAACGGAGAGATCTCCCACTGAGCCGGCGGACCGAGGCGGGCTCCGTAGAAACGGAGTCCACCTCGTGTGAAAGGGGCCTTACAGTGTAAGTGGAAATTCTGCAGACTCAGCTGTAAGGGGGAACTCTGTCGAATCAGATGTATTGGGGGTGGGGGAGCTCTGGGGACTATGATTAAAGGGGAATGCTGGGAACTATGATGTAAGTGGGGCCTCTGGTTACCAGAAATCTCTTTACACCAGAGTCTGCAGTGTTCCTCCGTACATCAGAGTCCCCAGAGTTCTCCCTCACAGTGTAAAGGGGAACTCTGCAGATTCAGATGTAAAGGAGAACTCTGCGGAAATTTATTTTTTTTTTTTTTCCCTTGCATTTTCCCACCATTCATTACCGCTATTTCCCCAACTCACAGGTACCACCTCGGTATCGCTCCTGATGAGTGGCTTTAAGGCCCCGAAACAACGTAACGACGTAGAGCTCCAATCTACCGCTAGGTGTACACTGCATGAACCCTATGCATATAACGTTCCTATATACTTGTATCCATTTATTTATATTTGTCATTTTTGATGCATTAGTTTTCGATTACACTTTTAATACCTAATATATACTACCTTAGAGCTGAGTGCCAACATATGCAGAGCCATGTGCCTAATTATGTATTGTATGAATTTTTGTAAAATTACTTATGTACTATTTATGCTCAATTATGTACTGTATGAATTTTTGTAAAACTTTTTTTTCTCATTAATAAATTTCAATTTTTACCCAACTCATACCTCTGTTCCCATGTGCCTTGTATAAAGTCCCACACCTGTTCTCTCCATACTCCACTACTGTGGATTCAGATGTAAAGGAGAACTCTGTGGATTCAGATGTAAAGGAGAACTCTGCAGATTCACATGTAAAGGAGAACTCTGTGGATTCAGATGTAAAGGAGAACTCTGTGGATTCAGATGTAAAGGAGAACTTTGCAGATTCACATGTAAAGGAGAACTCTGTGGATTCAGATGTAAAGGAGAACTCTGCGGATTCAGATGTAAAGGAGAACTCTGCGGATTCACATGTAAAGGAGAACTCTGTGGATTCAGATGTAAAGGAGAACTCTGCGGATTTAGATGTAAAGGGGAACTCTGCAGAGCGGGTTCACCTGAGCTCAAGCCACCTTTCCACTGTCAGGAACCCACCACTGAAGCACAGGATTGCTGAGAGAGTTACCAACCCACCAAGCACTCTGCACTACAAAACCCAGCAAGACTTCAGTTACCCTCAGACCTACCTCCCAACTTTTTGAGATGGGATCGAGGGACACCTATTAGCAAAAGTATGTGGGCATAGGACACACCCCCTGCCCCGCCCCCTTAAAGTAGTGTAGCACTAACTCACGTTGGAGCTGCTGGTTTAAAGCGGGCTGTTACCGTCACCTTTTTTTACCTGTAATTTCACCAACACCGAAATTAGAGTCCACGTTGAGCTTATTATCTGACAATGTAGGCACCAGTCACTTTAGTACTTTTCCAATGCTTTAATGGGAGATAACTGGAAGAAGTAGCAGGAAAGAGGTAGAAGAAGAGTTGCAGGGAAGTTCAAATACCTTTTCTTGGTGTAGCACTAAGGATTTGAAATCTCGGGGATGAATGTATCCTCAGTACAGGATTGAATCTTTGCCCGCCCGGATAGGTCTCTCTCACTAACCTAGCAGCCGGAATGCAGCACAAACAAAAAGTCTCTGCCACAGACTTGAGGCGATTCAGTTCGCATTTGCAGCGCTCTACAAATCATTCATTCATTCATTCATTCATTCATTCATTCATTCATTCATTCATTCAGACTTGAGTGAAATAAAACTGTACGATCCTCTGCCACAGGATGTAGTAGTTTTTGATGAACAGCAACACAGTACCAGAACCTTTAAGCCGACCCGGCAGTACTTGTGCGGTAGATTCGTTTACAATGCGTCCTCCAATCGAGTCACCAGGCCCTTCTTAAGACCATCCTTGCATGGTCCCTTCCAAGATGGGTCCTCCCCTGGATCTTCCCGATTGTCCGGCTTCTTCCCGCAGGACAGACAGCACAGGACCATCCCAGCGGTAGCAGGCCCCAGACAGACTTCTGGGCTTACCCGCACGGCTTCCGCGACGCAACCCTCCAGGCCGGAGGGCCGCGAGGTGGAACTCACTAACACATACCTCTAGGCCCTCCTGGCCTAGAGGTAAAGACTCCTAGAAACATGGCGTCTATCCCATAAATACTCTCTCCTAGAATGCAACCCAGAGGACCACCTCCGCAGAGTTGTCTACGGGACAGAAGGGCATCCATATACTTCAGCTTGTTGCTTTCCAACACTGACCCATGGTGACAACGACACCCACAGGCAGAATGTGGAACTGCACACAACACAGCCAAACTGGAACAGAGGCTAATCTAACAATAGATTGAATCTGAACTATGTACAGAACAGATGACCCACTAAATTTACATATAAGGGGTAGATTGGAAAATCTACCGGCGCTACATACTCCCCCCACTACAATAGATGTTGTCCTCAACGTCTGGCAAAATATGATAGGTATTTGAACTTAAAACTTGAATGAGTAAGAAAAAGAGACAGTATAGAAATGTTACAGTTTCAAACATTTATACAATAACATATTCATATCAGCAAAAGAAGTCACATTAGTCACGTCACAAAACCCCACTATCTACCTAGCTGAAAAGCCTAACAGCTTGATAGGAGATCTCGTTGTTCCTGAAAGAAACAAAGTTAAACACACACAGAAATGTACAGTAATATCACCAAACAGGAGCAAAGCCTCCTTCCACAAGAGAATGACACTCTCTTCCCCACACATTTTCCTTCTAATGAAAATTAACTAAAGTAACTTGAAAAGTCCATCCCTATCTTTGGGCAAATTATATTTTTTTTCCAGTAAAAGAAATCCAGCTATCAAAAAGTCTTTGGATATAGAAGAGGTGGATAAAATCTCTTGACCACAGAGTTCTCTAAACCCTGACACCATAGGTGTGCGCAGCCTATTGCATTAGGGTGTGCACCCCAATGCTCAAACGTGCATGTGTGTATGTATGTGTAATAAATAAATATATATATATATATATATATATATATATATATATATATATATATATATATATATATATATATATATATATATATATATAATGAATAAATGTAAAAAACAGTAGGGCCGTGGATGGTGTCAGTAGAGCAGTGAATGTGTCAGTTGTTTTTATTTTTATTATTTTATATTTGTATTATTTTTACAATTTTTTTTTTAGGAGCCCCAATGGGGGGACATTGGTGAAATATCAAGAGGGGGAATCTGCGCTGCGCAGGGTGATTAGGGTGTGCCCAGGCCACACACCCTGAGCACACCTATGACTGCAAGTCTATATTAAAGTGATATTAAAGCTTCAGCCTTTAAAAAAAAAAAAAACATGTCATACCTGCTCTGTGCAATAGTTTTGCACTAAGCAGCCCCAATCCTCTTCTTCTCAGGTCCCCCATCGGCGCTTCTGGTTCCTGCCCCTTGACCAGTGCCCCCAATAGCAAGCTGCTTGCTGTGTCAGCCAATGAGGAGAGAGAGACCCAGGACAACCAAGGCTCCTATACACATCACTGGATCAAGAGGGGACTCAGGTGAGTGTTGGGGGGCTGTGGAGGGAGCAAAACACAACCTTCAGCCTTTACAACCACTTTAATTTTGAGAGTTTAAATATGCAAAATAAAAATTTTATGTACAAAAAACATTACAGTTATATAGAACCATTGGAAGGGGTGGGTGAGGGCTGGGCCAGCTGTCCCTGGCAATGGAACCAATGGCTTATAGTATTGTAGCACTAAAAATGTGATAAACTGAGTAAAAAAAAGTAACTAATATCTCAAGAGACAAACCCTTTGCGATCACCTTCTTTACAATAATTGCAATGAAATGGAAGGCTGATTGTGTCATGTTACAATGAAAAGCAAAGAATATATTCAAAATATTGCAGTAAGAATACTTCGTCCTCATGATAACATGTGCCATCCTTTTTTTTTTTTTTTTTTTTTTTAAATCATCTTTTTATTCATTTTATATACCAACGACAGGAAAGGAAAAAACACAACAAACGACATACAACCCCAGCCCGTATTAAGAGGGGAGAAAAAAAAAAAGGCAAAAGAGCATAAACATTTTTCTTATGGCAGAGCAGGTAAGAGGGAGATCTTTACCATGTTCCTGCTGCTACACAGAGCGATAACAATAATGCGCATGGGGTGATTAGGGTGTGCCTGGGCACACCCGGCACACCCTGTGCGCACACCTATGCCTGGGCACACCCGGCACACCCTGTGCGCACACCTATGCCTGACACTATCTGGCTTTATACCCCAAAGTCCTTTTTCTTTTCTTTTAGCAGAGCAGAAGAGAACAGTCTCTTTGCATAATCACCAATAAAACCGGGGATCTGGTAATGTCAGTTTCTTCCCTTGTTTATCCATGGTGGTGATAAAATAAACAATGTCATCTTTTCCAGGTCTGCAAATGACCACTTTGTCAGCAAAGATGTGCCGACCATAGTTCCAATGCAACAAACATCCATTAAAACGTTCATCCATAGTAGCAGAATACCCAGCTTTCCGGAAAGGTTTTGGCACAGTCCCAAACAGCTTCACGGTACCACTGTTCCCGGTTGGCCTCAATTTCCTGCATAATTTCCTGAGTAACGTAGGGAAATTCCAGACCATATTCTGTGGCAACTCATTTGGTGAGCACTCTCTGTTAACAGGCAAGTCTAGGCAAAGCTCTGTTTTTCCCCAAACCAGGAGGCACACAAGAATTTGGTGATTTGCGCACCATAGATCCATTAGGTGTCGGCTCAAACTCAAGCAAACTAACAACTTTAGACAATGTCTCTTTGGTAGTACTGTGCGGCTCCACACAAGGTGATGTCTTTCCAGAATCCATGGCTATCCATTCTGAGAAAGTAAGGGCAGAAGCAACACCTTCACCCTGGGCCCACAATAGTTCCTGTGACATTGTCTCAAACAAATCATCATCACCGGAGAGATTTGACATAGAATCTATCTCCGAGTCTCTCAACTCTTCCGCTGGCAAATATTTACAAAGAGTCCCAGATATGTCCCTCTTTGATCTCTCACCCGTTCCTGACGTGGACTTCTCCGGATCCATGTATTTCTCAGACTCCGGTTTGGGTAGTCTCTGGGGCAGGCCTCAACCACGGGCGCGGGAAGCCTTCTCATATCCCACCTTCCTTGGGACAGGTGCAGCAGGGATAGGTGTAGTAGAAGTAGAAATAAGAGTGATGTCCGCTGAGGAAGCGGTAACAGCGACATCTCCCTCGGGAACACTCACAATAGCAGACGAGGTCACGGCCTGTTGCTCTCCAGCAGCAATGGCAGTAGTTTCCACTGTAGCGATTCCTGTAGCCCAGTCCACACGATAAGCACGGGGCAACATTGTAGGTTGCTCCACTATGAACAAATATTCTCCACTCTGCAAACATCGGACAAATGGACGGAGATGTATGGCCAGTCATTCACACTTGTGGCAAAGCATGTCCAGCCCTTCAATATCTCCGACTGTGTATAGTACAAACCGCCCCTGCGGCTTCAAACGAATGCCGGTATCTGTCAGCACAGTTCCAGTCAGCATAGCACCCGCAGTGGTGCTTGTAGGGAACATCTTGGATCCTATAGTCAACGGTACCAATGGAAAAGAAGACATGGCCGCACACTGATCCTCTCAGTACGATCACAAGGCCTCTCTTCTCCTTTGGCGCCAAAACACACATACCCCGCGTCTCACGCGGCAACAGTAGATGTGGCTCCTCCCACTTGTTCCTCTGATCGCTCCTGGGCTTTTACTTCTCACCCACAGCCTACGCAGTCAGGAATAAAGTCCTGCAATTTAACCCCTTCTTTTCCTGGAAAAAGTGACAAAGTCCAGAAACCTCTTTTAACATAGACTCCCGGTGAAATACTTCTCAGGGCTGCTTAGGGTAACGGCAAACAATCCCGGACGACGCCCCCACATGTAGCAATAACTCACGGTGGAGCTGCTTATTTAAAGCGGGCTGTTAACGTCACCCTTTTTTTACCTGTAATTTCACCAACACCGAAAATTAAAGTCCATGTTGAGCTTATTATCAGACAATGTAGGCACCAGTCACTTTAGTACTTTTCCAATGCTTTAATGGGAGATAACTGGAAGAAGTAGCAGGAAAGAGGTAGAAGAAGAGATGCAGGGAAGTTCAAATACCTTTTCTTGGTGTAGCACTAAGGAATTGAAATCTCGGGGATGAATGTATCCTCAGTACAGGATTAAATCTTTGCCCGCCCGGATAGGTCTCTCTCACTGACCTAGCAGCCGGAACGTAGCACGAACAAAAGTCTCTGCCACAGACTTGAGTGAAACAAAACTGTACGATCCTCTGCCACAGGATGTAGTAGTTTTCGATGAACAGCAAACACAGTACCAGAACCTTTAAGCCGACCCGGCAGTACTTGTGCGGTAGATTCGTTTAAGATGAGTCCTCCAATTGAGTCACCAGGCCCTTCTTAAGACCATCCTTGCATGGTCCCTTCCAAGATGGGTCCTCCCCTGGATCTTCTCAATTGTCTGGCTTCTTCCCGCAGGACAGACAGCACAGGACTATCCCAGCGGTAGCAGGCCCCAGACAGGCTTCTGGGCTTACCCGCACGGCTGCCGCGATGCAACCCTCCAGGCCGGAGGGCTGCGAGGTGGAACTCACTAACACATACCTCTAGACCAGGAGGACCACGAAGTTAAGACTCCTAGAAACATGGCGTCTGCCCCATAAATACCCTCTCCCAGAATGTAACCTGAAGGACCACCTCCGCAGAGTTGTCTACGGGACAGAAGAGCACTCATATACTTCAGCTTGTTGCTTTCCAACACCGACCCATGGTGACAACGACACCCACAGGCAGAATGTGGAACTGCACACAACACAGCCAAACTGGAACAGAGGCTAATCTAACAATAGATTGAATCTGAACTATGTACAGAACAGATGACCCACTAAATTTACATATAAGCGGTAGATTGGAAAATCAGGAGAATTATACAAAAAAAAAAAAGATTAGTTAAACCCAAAAGTGATTTTTTACCATACTGTTCCTTTATATTGGATTCTAAAATGTACAAATGCAGCCATTTAGAAATGGGAAGGAAGGTTTAGCGCTGGAAAACTCTTTGACAGATAAATAGTGCATTTTATATCCAACTATATAGATCAGACCCCATGGCGGAATTACCAGGATCGCAACAGTCGCACTTGCAACTGGGCCCCTGCATTCCGGCAGTGTGGGGGGCCCCAAGACCCTCCCCTGTACCTCCCGCTGGCATCTAACTATACAGGGGAGGGGGAGGGGATGATCGGCAGTTCTGTAAAGTCCGCGGGATGTCCCTCCAACGAGTACAGTTCACTTCCCAAGTGTATACAATGGAGAGGGGAGGGGCCTGTATACAATAGAGAGGGGAGGGGCCTGTATACAATGGAGAGGGGAGGGGCCTGTATACAATGGAGAGGGGAGGGGCCTGTATACAATGGAGAGGGGAGAGGCCTCTGACCCGAGCAGGCACCAGATTCAGTGCACAAGTTTGTCGCTCTGCTTGTACACTCCTGCCGATACATGCTCAGGTCAGAGGCCCTTCCCACCTCCATTGTATACAGGCCCCTCCCCTCTCCATTGTATACAGGCCCCTCCCCTCTCCATTGTATACAGGCCCCTCCCCTCTCCATTGTATACAGGCCCCTCCCCTCTCTATTGTATACACTGACACTTGGGAAGTGAACTGTACTGGCTGGAGGGACATCCCGCTGACATCACAAGGAAGTATGTACAAGGGCTGCTGCTTCTTGTATTTAGACTTCTCATGTAGGTAAGCCTGGCATCAGCCCCTCACCTGTGACACTGGCCCCTCACCTGTGACACTGGCCCCTCACCTGTGACACTGGCCCCTTTCCTGTGACACTGGCCCCCCCACCTGTCACCTGTGACACTGGCCCCTCACCTGTGACACTGGCCCCTTTCCTGTGACACTGGCACCCCACCTGTGGCACTGGCCCCCCACCTGTGATACTGCCCCCCCATCTGTCAGCTGTCACACTGGCACCCCACCTGTGACACTGGCCCCCACCTGTCACCTGTGACACTAGCACCCCACCTGTGACACTGGCCCCCCACCTGTCACCTGTCACACTGGCACCCCACCTGTAACACTGGCCCCCACCTGTGACACTGACCCCTTTTCTGTGACACTGGCCCCCCACCTGTCAACTGTGACACTGGCCCCTTACCTGTGACACTGGCCCCCCAGCTGTGACACTGGCCCCCCACCTGTCACCTGCAACACTGGCCCCCCACCTGTGACACTGGCCCTCCACCTGTCACCTGTGACACTGTCACCCCACCTGTGACACTGGCACCCCACCTGTGGCACTGGCCCCCCACCTGTCACCTGTAACACTGGCACCCCACCTGTGACACTGACCCCCCACCTGTGGCACTGGCCCCCCACCTGTCACCTGTGACACTGGCACCCCACCTGTGACACTGGCCCCCACCTGTGACACTGGCCCCTTTCCTGTGACACTGGCCCCCCACCTGTCAACTGTGACACTGGCCCCCCACCTGTGACACTGGCCCCCCACCTGTCAACTGCGACACTGGCCCCCCGCCTGTCACCTGTGACACTGGCCCCCCACCTGTGACACTGGTCCCCCACATGTCAACTGTGACACTGGCCCCCCACCTGTGACACTGGCCCCCCACCTGTCACCTGTGACACTGGCCCCTCACCTGTCACCTGTGACACTGGCCCCCCACCTGTCACCTGTGACACTGGCCCCCCACCTGTCACCTGTGACACTGGCCCCTCACCTGTCACCTGTGACACTGGCCCCCCACCTGTGATACTAGCCCCACACCTGTCAACTGTGACACTGTCCCCCCACCTGTGACACTGTCCCCCCACCTGTGACACTGCCCCCACCTGTGACACTGCCCCCACCTGTGACACTGTCCCCCCACCTGTGACACTGTCCCCCCACCTGTCACCTGTGACACTGCCCCCCACCTGTGACACTGGCCCCCCACCTGTCACCTGTGACACTGCCCCCCCACCTGTCACCTGTGACACTGCCCCCCCACCTGTCACCTGTGACACTGGCCCCCCACCTGTGACACTGCCCCCCACCTGTGACACTGGCCCCCCACCTGTCACCTGTGACACTGGCCCCCCACCTGTGACACTGGCCCCCCACCTGTGACACTGGCACCCCACCTGTCACCTTGGACACTGGCCCCCCACCTGTGACACTGGCCCTCCACCTGTGACACTGGCTCCCCACCTGTCTCCTGGGACACTGCCCCCCCACCTGTCACCTGGAACACTGGCCCCCCACCTGTGACACTGGCCCCCCACCTGTCACTTGGGACACTGGCCCCCCACCTGTGACACTGGCCCCCCTACCTGTCACCTGTGACACTGGCCCCCCACCTGTCACCTGTGACACTGGCCCCCCATCTGTGACACTGGCTCCCACCTGTCACACTACCCCCCCACCTGCCACATAGCTCCTCTTTTATCACACTGCCCACGTCATGTTATTTCCCCATCACACTGCCTCCCACATGGCACAATACCCTCCTTTCATACTGCCCCCCTCCTGTAACACTGCCCCTCCATCATTCTGCCCTCTCATCACACTGCCCCCTTCTGTCATATTTACTCCCCTCGTGTGACACTGGCCCCCACCTGTGACACTGGCCCCCCACCTGTCACCTGTGACACTGGCCTCCCACCTGTGACACTGGTCCCCCCACCTGTCCCACCTGTCACTTGTGACACTGGCCCCTCACCTGTGACACTGCCCCCCCACCTGTCACTTGCGACACTGGCCCCCCACCTGTGACACTGGCCCCCCCACCTGTGACACTGGTCCCTTACCTATGACACTGGCCCCCCACCTGTCACCTGTGACACTGACCCCTTACCTGTGACACTGGCCCCCACCTATCACCTGTGACACTGGCCCCCCTACCTATCACCTGTGACACTGGCCCCCCACCTGTCACCTGTGACACTGGCCCCTTACCTGTGACACTGGCCCCCACCTGTCACCTGTGACACTGGCCCCCCCACCTGGGACACTGGCCTCCCACCTGTCACCTGGGACACTGGACCCCCACCTGTGACATTGGGCCGGTGGAAAGGTGGGGGCCAGTGTAACAGTTGACAGGTGGGGGGCCAGTGTCACAGGTGGGGGGCAGTGTCACAGGTGGGGGGGCCAGTGTCACAGGTGACAGGTGGGGGGGGCAGTGTCACAGGTGACAGGTGGGGGGCCAGTGTCACAGGTGGGGGGCCTGGGGACACTGACCCCCCACCTGTGACACTGGCCCCCCTACCTGTCACCTGGGACACTGGCCTCCCACCTGTGACACTGGCCCCACACCTGTCACCTGTGACACTGGCCCCCCACCTGTCACACTACCCCTCCCCCACCTGTCACACTGCCCCCCACCTGCCACATAGCTCCTTTGTTATCACACTGCCTACGTCATGTTATTTCCCCATCACACTGCCCCCCACCTGGCGCAATACTCTCCTTTCATACTGCCCCCCTCCTGTAACACTGCCCCTCCATCATTCTGCCCCCTCATCACACTGCCCCTTCTGTCATATTTACCCCCTCCTGTCACACTACCCCATCATACTGCCCCCCTCTTGTTACATAGCCCCCCTCATTTCACAGTGCTCCCTCATTACACTGCCCCCTCCTGTCATACTTCCCAGGTATCCCTTTCATGTCACACTTCCCCCCTCTTGTCACAAAATCCCCCTGTCATACTGCCCCTTCCTGTCACACTGCCCCCATCGTACTGCCCCTTCTTGTCACACTGCCCCCCTTCCTTCACAGTGCCCCCTCTTATCACACTCCCCCCTCCGGTCACATTTTCCAGATACCCTTCTGTGGTCACACTGTCCCCCTCCTGTCAAAATACCCCCTCATACTGCCCCATCACACTGCCCCCCATCCTTTCACAATACCTCCCCCATAATAATACAGGTCAGGGGCCCTTCATCGTTTCTTGCACTGGGGCCCTGAAGGTTATAGTTACGCCTCTGTTAAAACCCAATCACTGAGAGACCAGACTGTGCCCCTGTGTTTATTTTATTGTTGGCATTTAATGGCATGGCAATGGTATAAATATAAGGAATCTGAATATTGGACTTCCATGATAACCTTGAGTTGTGATAGGATTAAGTGAGTTTACAATTGAAGCGACATGCCATGAAATTCAATTCCAAATGCAAGTTTATTCCAATGATAGATTGTTTGTAAAACCAACGCATTTCTGGGACTGTAACTCCTTCATCAGGGCTTAAGAGAATTATGCAAAGGTACTGTAACATGGACTGTAAAATCTGTATATTGTTGGGAGTTAGTAGTTGACTCCAGCTCATTACTGACTCCACGTGCACTGTATCTTCTTTATTCTCTTAAAAGAGAAGTATGGGAATTTTTTTCCCCCAGATTCATAATTACCTCGATGGATGCAGTATCGGACCGTCCCCCTGCGCCTCTGCACTGAGAACCGAGCCATCGAAAATTGCCGAAGGCTCCATTTTCTTGGCTCCCCAAGCAAAGAGCTGATGACTGTCAGTCAGTGGCTCTCCTGCTCCCCATGCTCTTTGGAGCACTGAGCTGTGGGGGGGGCGGGGAGCAGCTCGCTGAGAGGCTAAGATGGCCATCAGTCCCGGAAACTGGTGGATCCAGACTCCCAGAGTCGGGATGACGCGGTGCCTGGACCGATCTGTGTGATGTCAGCAGAGAGCGGACTTCTGCTGAAAACGGGTCACGGGAGTGCAAAACTAATTGCACTCCTGTGACCCGTAGGAGAAGCCCAGCCAAACGAGCTCAGGCTGGACTTCTCCTTTAAAGAAGAAATCTCACCATATACAGCATATCTTCTTTGTGCAGAGGACAAAGTACATGCAGCGTTTTGGTAGGTGCTGTGTATCGCAATCTAGCATGGTTGACAGCACACCCCCCCCTCCCCCTACTGCTGTTTGACCACGCTGCTCTGTAGGAGATGAATAATTAATGTGCATTGATTTACAGGACTTGTCCCTGGCACAAGGGGCTTACTGGAGACCAACGGCATTAAAGAAATTGCCTGTAAATCCTCTACACTAAGGCACTCTCACAGCAAGGGGGCAGGAGCAGCAGAGTAGACTCGATTAGAGATAATGACGTCAGTACGCTCAAAAAGGCATGTCTGAAATGATCAGGGACAGCATTGGGGGCGGGTGTGACAGAGCACACTACATCTATGATGATGTCAGTGAGTCCAAGGTGCATGACAGCAGAAGGGGCAGGAACAACACAGCAGACAAGATCAGTGATGTTAACATCAGCCTAACTAAAAAGCATGCTGAGATGTACGGTGACAGCAGTGGGGTCTGGACAGAGTAGACAACATATGGCGTCACTGCATCTGACAGGTGCACTTGAAATGTGTAGGGACAGCAGACAGGGCGGGAGCGATGGAGCACAGTAGACCAGTGATGATGACATCAGCGCACCTTACAGGTGTAGCCAAGATGCGTGTTGACAGTAGAGGGGGGCAGGAGCAACAAAGCACATAAGATCAGTGATAATGATGTCAAGGGCCCCAAGAGATGTGCCTGAAATGCATAGTGACAGCAGAATGGTGGTGGTGGGGGGAGAATCAGAGTAGATTTGATCGATGATGGTGATAACAGTGCATCTGACAGGCAGGTCTCAGATACACAGTCAAAGCAAATAGGGCAGGAGCAACAGAGCTCTGCTTGATCGACCACTTAGGAAGACCCACAAATTGGGCTTCAGACAGGGAAGGAGCTGACAGCCAGTAATAGCACAACTGTTCAACATTCAGAGATAAGTATTTCCGCCTTAACAGACAGCAGTTATGTTTTCATTGCTAATGAGACTTATTTATTTTTTAAGCCCTGATGAAGGGTTTGGGGTTACAGCCCCCAAAATGGTTTGCATTTGCAAACAATCTAACATTGTAATACATTTGTATCCAGACTTGAATATCAGTCCACAGCATATCAATTGGTTGCTCTTCCAGGATTTCAGGATCCTGAGCTTCTACATACAGAAAGGTTTCTTTCCCTTTCAATCAGCCATCCTGAACTCAAATGACACTCACCGGTGAATCCACCAAAGAATCCACCAATTCTAGTGAAGAAGGATTTGGCTTCAGGCAGGGCGGTCCCCTCTCTCTTCTTCATGCTCATGTAGAAATCGTTCAGCATATGTTGCTGGAATAGAACCACTTTCACCGTCTGAAGATAACGGACCGATTTAGATTTGATGAAGTCCACCAAACCTTCGAGGATGGAGTCGGCCACTGTGGAGGCGGCTAATCCCCCCGCACCTGTATCAACCAGACAAAATTGTTTATCAAAGATATTTACTGACCACAAAATTTAACTTTTCCTTCATTCAATATAAAAGGTAAAAAAAAAAACATTACTCAGAGGAACCTGACCTCTAGAGGTTCTACTATGGAATACTAGAGATGGTGAGGACCCCTCATAATGGGTCCAGTAGGTGTACAGCAGTGGTCATCAACCCTGTCCTCAGGGCCCACTAACAGGCCAGGTTTTATGTATTACCTTGGGGCGATGCAGACTAGAATACTGCAATCACTGAGCAGCAAATTATATCACCTGTGATGTATTTCAGTTATCTTGCAAACCTGGCCTGTTAGTGGGCCCTGAGGACAGGGTTGATGACCACTGGTGTACAGACCCGGGGACTCAGCACAGGGATGGTGGGAACCCCTCATAATGGACATAGCACGTGTACAGACCCAGAAAATTCCTTGCAGGAATGGTGGGAACTTCTAATAATGGGACCAGATGGCATGTAGACCTTTGATTTACCTTTCCACAATTTACCGAACACTGAAATAAAAGTTCTGTCTGGACTAATCCCATTACTCATCTCTTAGACCAACGTCACATTTGTAATCCTAATGTCAAGCTTGCTATGGAGGACACATCACAGGAGAACATCACAGAAGGTGGAAAACAAACGTCAAAGTCAGGTCTGTAGATGAGACTTAATAAATCTTTTCTTTAAAAAACTCTAACTTTCTAGTCAGAAATGCTTTATTCTGTACACTGACGGCGGCACATGCCCAGTAAAGTATACAGTCCTTTTATCTTACAGATGCTGGGAATTAAGTTGCGTGCTGAGATAATGCGCAGTGCACATGTGTAGGAGTTAAAATGGGCAAAGCAAGAGAAAGGTGGACCCATTAGGAAGATTATATGGTACCATACATGGCAAAACCGTCTGTGATGCCTTCATCATACCTGTTCCCAGAGCCGGGAAGGTGATAGAGGAGACTTGATTCTTCTCACACGTCTTTAGGGCATCGAGGACAATTTTCTTGGTGGATGCTGGATCCTGTGGTCCTATCACATGGAGAATCAGTTTACACTGTCTGAGGAGTCCAGGTCCGGTGATGATGTATCCCTTATGAGGTTGGGCACCTGTCAGAAATGAAAACTTATAAAAAAAAAGTAGCTATGGGGTATACAAGCCAAAATGATTGTCAATATGTCTGTGTTCATTTCATAGCTTCTCCAAGCTACATCTTCAGTTTTATTGAGTGTCAGGAAGATACCCCAACTTTTATATCCATCCCTAAGACACCTTTATCTAATCGTCATGGAATGCATCAAAGCAGATGCTGATTGCTGAAGAACAGGATGGGAGGTGGGAAGGTTGTGGAACTCCTCTGTCCTAGTTAAATAATCCCATCCTTTGTGTCAGGGAGCCTCCAGAGGTGTTAACCCCTTTGATTTCCATGTCTGAAGGTGTGAATTGTTGTCAGAGGGAAGGAGATGTTAGGATGGCCCAACATGGGAGGGAAAATTCTAAAATTCTTCAAAAGGACAGTGAGGTGCATTATTTGGACAGAGAGGACAACTGGTTCCTAAGAGGTATGAAAGGGGCCATCTACTTCAAATGGGAACAGCCATCACTGCACAAGGCTGAGGACCTTCAAGACCATCTGCTTTTTACATATAATGCCATTTTATCTTTTCTTCCACAGCAACCTGACAACAATTCATCATTCGATTTACAATACTGAATGTGTGAACACCTAAGCAGACACATTGACATCAAAGAAAGATTTATGCAATAATAAAACGGGAGTGGGGGTTGTACAATGTTCACTCCTCCCATCCTGTGCTTGGACAATCAACATCTACACATTCCATGGTGATTGGATGAAGGTGTTGGTGCTGCCTCTGTGGATCTAAATGCTGGTATAATGTTATTGACACTTATTAGGGCTGAAGAAGTGGCTTGAAGAAGCGATGCAACATCTTCAACAAAACAGTCCAGCTGAATGTGGCTAACTTTTACTAGCTATACCATGACCTGGATAATTGAGAACCTTCAAAGACATATACAAATGTATACAGCCTGGCCTTTACTGGCACCCAGTGAGCATTCATCAACTGTAATAACCCCATTTCCTTCTATATCTTTCCTAATGGTCTGCTACTTTTTCTTGGTGCATTGTCTATTCTTGTACACAAGAAAAAACAATTTTTGACAAAAGCAAAAAAATAAAAACAAGGATGGATTTACCCTGTGCCACAGCAGATGATGAAACAGATGGTCCAGCAGCTTCTAGAATCGCTTTTGAAACTCCTACAAATAAAAATATAAAAAACACAATGGAGGCTCAATTTACAGAGCTTTAACACAAGGTTCAGTGTCCTTATTTAGCCAAGTGACTGTCAATTTCATATTTTATTGGACTAAACTGAAAATAACTTTTTGAAAATAAGTATCCTCTATCCTGGTGTGTTAGCATCATAAATTGGGCCCTATGTCAACTCAACAGAGAGCTGAGCCCACCAGAGTTCATATTCCTTCATCTACAAGTCATTACATCTATAACTCCTACAAAGCCTTCACATTCTGATGTCTCTACACATTCCCATGGCCTGCACATGGCCTTCACCTCTCCTCCAGTCATGTCCTCATACTCCTCCACCCAGATCTTCTCTGGGATTCCCCTTCACACCCTGATCACCTCTACAGCCTTCAAGTGATTTTTTGCATCGTATTATCCGTACTACCAACCCATGTTCTATCTAGGATCTAGGAAAAAGTCTGTGACCCTCCTTACAATTGTTCTGGATTTCTGCATGAATGATTTTTAATCAAGAATCTGATATTTGAATTTCGGGGTCGAAATGAATCACCTCTGCACAGAGAAAAGTCTCGGTTGGACAAATTTACAATGACTTCGGTCTCCTCTTTGGTTATATCGCCGGTCTTCACCTGATAAGTGACAGATCCGATCTTCATTTCATGAACCCCGAGTGACGGGTTTGTCACCGCCCCAAAGAACGCTGCAAGACAGAAAGAAAAGGGATGATAATAAGAATAGGGGATAAAAGAAAGCCGTGTTCCCATCACCGATGATCAACTGTGCATGGAAAGGTTAACAACCTTATGGCCTGGCAACTGCAGAAAGTTCAAATCTCCAGAATCGGGGACACACCGAGATAATGGATTATCCTGTATACTATTCTTATCCTCCTCCTCTTCCTTTCACCCCCGCTGTCCCTACCTCTGTCATCCTCCCCCTCTTCCGACATCCGCCCCGACTGTCCCCACCTCTGTCATCATCCTCCTCCTCTTCAAACCATCCCTACTCTGCTGCCCTCTGTCGTTATCCTCCTCCTCCTCCTTTTCCATCTATTCATCCATGTCCACTGTCTTCCCATCTGTCATTAGCCTTCTTCTCCTCTTCCATCCTTCATCCCCACCTCTTCCATCCATACCCACTATCCTTCCTTCTTTGGTCATCTTCCTCCTAAATCCATCCCCATTTTCCACTGTCATCCTCCTCCTGATCCATCTGCACTCTCCTGCCCTCGGTCATCCTCTTCCTTCTCCATACATGCCTCTTCTCTAAACATTATCCTCATCTTGCATCCCATGCTAATTTATTATATAACATAAAACAAACAAAAATTAAACACTAAACAAAATGAAAACAGAAAATGCACCCACTCGAAAATTACACAACTTCTAGAATACACAGGGAGGCCAAAAGTATATGAACCCCTGCAAATGATGGAGTTTAGGTGTCTCCAGTAAGGGGCCTGGTAATACTCCATCATACAAAGACATTATAGATGATTGTGCTCCTCCAATCTTGTGGTAACAGTTTAATGAAGACCCTTTTCTACTCCAGCATGACTATGTCCCCCCTGTGTACAAAGTCAGCTCCATAAAGATATGGTTTGACCAGTTTGGTGTGGAGGAGCTCGAGTGCATAGAGCCCTGACCTCAGCCTTACTGAACACCCTTGTAATGATTTGAAATGCCTATTGTGATCCAGGTCCTCATCCAACATGAGCACCTGACCTCACAAATTCCCACAGACACCCTCCAAAATCTTGTGGAAAGTCTACAGAGAAGAGTGGAGAATAGTGGCAGACTCAATAAACCATTTGGACGGATGGACCACTTGGCCTTTTTCTGCCATCATTCTTCTAGGTGTCTATGCTATAGCCACAAATGGGACCCAATGCTTCCGTAATGGCCATGGGGGGGGGGACGGGACTCCACAATGATGGTCATGGGGAGAAGGGGAGGAGACAAACACATATTAATGTCAATGGTTTTAGAATGGGATGTTCAACAAGCTCATATAGGTGTGATGGTCAGGGGTTCACAGACATTTGGGCATATATACTAAATTAGATTCGGATATGAAGCTTCTATTGTAGATTATAACATACTGTATGTGGAGTAGTTTTGGGAAATAAACTCCCTATAGCAGACAAAGCTTCATATTAAAGAATAAAAGCCTCTTAGCTAAATGGGGGTACAAAAATCAGGAAAATTGGGGACAGAGACAGTTCCCCAAACTAGTCTCCAAGGGTCCATTCTCCTATCCTTGGAGACTAGTTTGGGGAACTCTCGGCTCCCAATTTTCTTATAGATTCAGATTACATAAACGTACTTGATCCCATCCCAACTGATTGTCTGTTGGTGACTCCACTAGTGCCCGCACCAGTGTAGTTTTCCAGTTGACTTGTAAATGCCTGTAAATACATAACACAAGAAAATGCCCATTATACAGCAAGAAAAACACACACGAGATACAACATGTGACATTTGAAGTGATGTGCTGGGGATCCAGTGGGATATAATGCCGCGTACACACGGTCGGACTTTCTATCCTACTTGGTCCGGCACACTTTCCGACGGACTTTGTCCGCCAGGTGCGCCGGACTTTAAAACGGACGGACTTGCCCACACACGACCAGACTTTCCGGCGGGCTAAGTCCGCCCGTCTTTCCGACGGACTTTCGCCGGAGTTACGGCGGACTTTCAGAATGAACGGACTTGCCCACACACGGACAAGTCCGTTCATTTTGAACGTGACTCAGGTGCGACGGGACTAGAAAAGGATGTCAATCTTGCCGCTTTTATCGGCGAGATTGACACCTTACGAGCCCCGTCGCGGGGCATACCAGGCCCTTAGGTCTGGTATGGATTATAAAGGGAAGCCCCTACGCCGAAAAAACGGCGTGGGGTCCCCCCTAAAATCCATACCAGACCCCGATCCGAGCACGCAGCCTGGCCGGTCAGGAAAGGGGGTGGGGACGAGCGAGCGCCCCCCCCCTCCTGAACCGTACCAGGCCGCATGCCCTCAACATGGGGGGTGGGTGCTTTGGGGGAGGGGGGCGCCCTGCGGGGCCCCCCACCCCAAAGCACCTTGTCCCCATGTTGATGAGGACAAGGGCCTCTTCCCGACAACCCTGGCCGTTGGTTGTCGGGGTCTGCGGGCGGGGGCTTATCGGAATCTGGGAGCCCCTTTAATAAGGGGGCCCCCAGATCCCGGCCCCCCACCCTATGTGAATGAGTATGGGGTACATGGTACCCCTACCCATTCACCTAGGGAAAAAGTGTAAGTAATAAAACACACTACACAGGTTTTTAAAATAGTTTATTAAACAGCTCCGGGGGGGGGATCTTCCTCCGGCTTCGGGGGTCCCTCCGCTTCATCTTCTCCCGGCGTCCGGTTGGTTCTTCTCCCGGTGTTCCAGTTCTTCGGCCAGCTCCTCTGCTGTCTTCAGGTAGCTCTCTTGCCAGCAGAGGTCCGGACTTCTGGGCTTCTGGGCTTCTTCTCTTCTCTTCTCTTCTCCAGATGTTGACACGACGCTCTCTCCGGCTGGACTGCTCTCCGAGGGCTGCGTTGTGACTTATATAGGCGGAGACCCCGCCCCCTTTTGATGTCACAGTCCCTGGGCATGCTGGGACTGTGACGTTTTAGGGGGCGTGGTCAACATCACTCAGTGACCACGCCCCCTAAAACGTCACAGTCCCAGCATGCCCAGGGACTGTGACATCAAAAGGGGGCGGGGTCTCCGCCTATATAAGTCACAACGCAGCCCTCGGAGAGCAGTCCAGCCGGAGAGAGTGTCGTGTCAACATCTGGAGAAGAGAAGAGAAGAGAAGAAGCCCAGAAGCCCAGAAGCCCAGAAGTCCGGACCTCTGCTGGTAAGAGAGCTACCTGAAGACAGCAGAGGAGCCGGCCGAAGAACTGGAACACCGGGAGAAGAACCAACCGGACGCCGGGAGAAGATGAAGCGGAGGGACCCCCGAAGCCGGAGGAAGATCCCCCCCCCCCCCGGAGCTGTTTAATAAACTATTTTAAAAACCTGTGTAGTGTGTTTTATTACTTACACTTTTTCCCTAGGTGAATGGGTAGGGGTACCATGTACCCCATACTCATTCACATAGGGTGGGGGGCCGGGATCTGGGGGCCCCCTTATTAAAGGGGCTCCCAGATTCCGATAAGCCCCCGCCCGCAGACCCCGACAACCAACGGCCAGGGTTGTCGGGAAGAGGCCCTTGTCCTCATCAACATGGGGACAAGGTGCTTTGGGGTGGGGGGCCCCGCAGGGCGCCCCCCTCCCCCAAAGCACCCACCCCCCATGTTGAGGGCATGCGGCCTGGTACGGTTCAGGAGGGGGGGGGCGCTCGCTCGTCCCCACCCCCTTTCCTGACCGGCCAGGCTGCGTGCTCGGATCGGGGTCTGGTATGGATTTTAGGGGGGACCCCACGCCGTTTTTTCGGCGTAGGGGGTTCCCTTTATAATCCATACCAGACCTAAGGGCCTGGTATGCCCCGCGCTCGCCGCAATAGGAAAATGTGTTTTTCCTATTGCAGCGAGCGCGAGATGCAATACCCTGCCCTCGTGTCGTATCTGGTCCGTCGGACCAGCATACACACGAACGGGCTTTCCGTCGGACCAGCACACACACGAGCGGACTTTCCGCCCGAAACTGAGTCCGGTGGAAAGATTTAGAACTTTCTTCAAATCTAGGTCCGGCGGGCTTTTGGGAAAAAGTCAGCCGGAAAAGTCCGCCGGCGCCTACACACGGGCGGATTGTCCGGCACACTCTGGTCTGCCGGACCAAGTATGCCGGAAAGTCCGACCGTGTGTACGCGGCATAAGGCTTTCTATAATCTTGTACACTGCAAGGACACCTTTTATAAAGAGTAATCCATCTTTTCTACTTGTAACATTCACACTGTAATTACCAAGTGTATTGTCTGGTCTAGGAATCCTGTCCAAGGTTGAATTATCACCACTCTCATTTCTCAACTGACACTCCTAAAAAGGTCCAAATTTCTCATCCCCTTTTTTGTTATTCAGATGCCTTTTTCTGTCCCTTTTTAAATAGCTTTTTTTTTTTTTTTTTTTTCCTCTGGTTCCTTCAGTCTATCAATTAAGGGGGGTGGTTAATTGCTCACAGGTGCCTAGTGCTCAGTCTGAGGCTGTGGAACTCGGTGTAAGTGGAGCTGGTATAAGTGGGAGTTAAAAACCAGAGTTTAAAACAGGAGGTTATAATAGGGGTCATAGTACCTGTGTAGTGTGAGTATCTGAGTGTTGTCTGAGTAGTGTGTGTGGATCGTTAGTACTTGTGTATTGTGTACTGTATACTTCAGTATTGCGAGTGCACGTAGGTCTGCGACTGTTCTGCGATTGCATATAGGTCTGTGAGTACCTGTGTATTGTCTTGAGTATTAGTGCCAGGAAGCTAGCTGTTAGGTAATTTGGACAGGGTAAAATTCCCAAATCCTCACTAAATTTAATAGGTACGATGCCCGGCGTGTGTGGAGAGGCGACTCCTTGTACATCTTGCCGCATGTATGCGTTCCTTGATCATCCGATCGAGGGCGAATACTGCTGTGCAAAATATAAGCACATTGTTTCCCTGGAAGCCCAGGTTCTGAATCTGGGGAAGCAACTGTCAGCACTGAGAAGTCCCTCCATACTAAAGGTGAGCCAGGAACGTACAAGGCAGGTGCCGGCAGGGCCAGCACAGAGGCGGGTGGAGACAAAGAGGTGCAGGCACTAGCAAAGAGTAGATGGGTGACAGTCAGGAAGGGTAGAGGGGGAAGTGCCAGAGAGGCCGATCCAGGACTGGAGCATCCCAATAAGTACGCTCCATTGAGTGTCATTGGTGAAACCAGTCAGGGACCAGCACTGCTGGAGCTGAGGGACTCTCCTAGCTTCCGGGGGAAGAACTCCTCCAGTGAGAGTGGGGGGGCAGCAAAGGGAAAGGAAAGACAGATTCTGGTGGTAGGGGACTCAATTCTTAGAAGGACAGAGAGGGCAATCTGTAACCAAGACCTGAAGCGCCGAACAGTATGTTGTCTACCGGGCGCTCGGGTTCGGCACATCACGGATCTTGTGGACAGATTACTGGGAGGGGCTGGGGAAGACCCGGCTGTCATGGTGCACGTTGGCACCAATGACAAAGTCAGAGGCAGATGGAGTGTCCTAAAGAACGATTTTAGGGACTTAGGTGCTAAATTGAGGAAAAGGACCCCCAAGGTAGTGTTCTCAGGAATACTACCGGTACATCTAGCCACACCAGAAAGGCAGAGGGAGATTAGGGAAGTAAACAAGTGGCTGAAGAGCTGGTGTAGTAAGGAGGGGTTTGGGTTCCTGGAGGACTGGGCCGACTTCTCAGTCGGTAACCGGTACTATAGAAGGGACGGACTGCACCTAAATGAGGAGGGTGCAGATCTGCTGGGAAGGAAGATGGCCAAAAAGTTAGAGGGGTTTTTAAACTAGGCGATGGGGGGGAGGGTCCAGAGACAGTGATAGCCAGCGCGGCAGATATTCCAGAGGGTAGTATTGGGGGCATTAGTGGTAGGTTAACCAAAGCACAAAAACACAAGGTGAGTATAGTAGCAAGTCTTAGTTGCAATCTTGAAACACCCAATACGAGGACAATATGCGACCAGTCTAAACTATGTGGCATGTTCACCAATGTCAGGAGCATGGCGGACAAGATGGGTGAACTAGAGATACTGTTGTACGAGGAGGATTTGGATTTTGTGGGAATTTCAGAGACCTGGTTCAACAGCTCTCATGATTGGCTGGCAAACAGGGTATACCCTATACCGCAAGGATAGAGAGGGTAAAAAAGGGGGAGGGGTATGCCTATATATCAAGAATAATGTACAAGTGAATGTGAGAGATGACATCACTGAGGGAGCTAGAGAGGAGGTGGAATCTTTATGCGTAGAGCTCCAAAGGGATAAAGCTAAGGGGAAAATAATACTGGGAGTATGCTATAGGCCCCCTAACCTGAGGGAGGAAGTGGAGACGGATCTCCTATCACAAATTGGATTCGCAGCAAGGATGGGAAGTGTTATCATAATGGGGGATTTTAATTATGCAGACATAGACTGGGCGGAGGGAACCACGCATTCATTTAAGGCTCGCCAGTTCCTTAATGTCTTGCAGGACAATTTTATGGGTCAGATGGTAGACGCACCAACTAGAAATAAAACATTACTGGAGCTACTGATTACCAACAATACAGACCTGATCACAGATGTGGAAATACGGGGCAATTTAGGTAACAGCGATCACAGGTCAATTAGTTTCAGTATAAATCACACAAATAGGAAACATGAAGGGAACACAAAGACACTGAATTTCAAAAGAGCCAACTTCCCTAAACTACAAACCTTGCTAAAAGGCATAAATTGGGATAAAATATTAGGAACAAAGAATACGGAGGAGAGATGGGTTTGCTTTAAGAGCATATTAAATAAGGGCATTAGCCAATGTATCCCATTGGGTAATAAATTTAAAAGAGCGAACAAAAATCCTGGATGGCTTAACTCCAATGTAAAAATGCATATAAAAGCAAAGGAGAAGGCCTTCAAAAAATACAAGGTTGAGGGATCATCCTCAACATTCAGACTTTATAAAGAATGCAATAAGAAATGTAAGGGTGCAATTAGGACGGCTAAGATAGAACATGAAAGACACATAGCGGAGGAGAGCAAAAAAAAATCCCAAGAAATTCTTTAAGTATGTAAACAGTAAAAAAGGGAGGACAGACCATATTGACCCCATAAAGAATGAGGAAGGACATCTGGTTACAAAGGATGGGGAGATGGCAAAAGGTATTGAATTTATTCTTCTCCTCAGTCTTCACGGGTGAATCGGGGGGGGCTTCAGTAACCAAAACTGCAGTGTTTATCCTCATGACACAACACAGGAAGCACCTACATGGTTAACAGAGGACGGAATTAAAATTAGACTTGAGAAACTTAACATTAATAAATCACCGGGACCAGATGGCTTGCATCTGAGGGTACTTAGGGAACTCAGTCAGGTGATTGCCAGACCATTGTTCCTAATTTCTACAGATAGTCTACTGACTGGAATGGTACCAGCTGATTGGAGAAAAGCCAATGTAGCACCAATATTTAAAAAGGGCCCAAAAAACATCCCTGGGAATTACAGACCAGTTAGCCTAACATCAATAGTATGTAAAATCTTGGAGGGGATGATAAGGGACTATATACTAGATTTTAGTAATAAGAACCATATCATTAGCAGTAATCAGCATGGAATCATTCTTGCCAAACCAATCTATTAACCTTCTATGAGGAGGTGAGTTGCCATCTAGATAAAGGAAGGCCCGTAGACGTGGTGTATCTGGATTTTGCAAAAGCATTTGACACAGTTCCCCATAAACGTTTACTGTACAAAATAAGGTGCATTGGCATGGACCATAGGGTGAGAACATGGATTGAAAACTGGCTACAAGGGCGTGTTCAGAGGGTGGTGATAAATGGGGAGTACTCAGAATGGTCAGGGGTGGGTAGTGGGGTCCCCCAGGGTTCTGTGCTGGGACCAATCCTATTTAATTTGTTTATAAATGACCTGGAGGATGGGATAAACAGGTCAATCTCTGAATTTGCAGACGATACTAAGCTAAGCAGGGCAATAACTTCTCCGCAGGATGTGGAAACCTTGCAAAAAGACCTGAACAAATTAATGGGGGAGGGGCAACTACATGGCAAATGAGGTTCAATGTAGAAAAATGTAAAATAATGCATTTGGGTGGCAAAAATCTGAATGCAATCTATACACTGGGGGGAGAACCTCTGGGGGAATCTAGGATGGAAAAGGACCTGGGGGTCCTAGTAGATGATAGGCTCAGCAATGACATGCAATGCCAAGCTGCTGCTAATAAAGCTAACAGAATATTGGCATTAAAAGGGGGATCAACTCCAGAGATAAAACGATAATTCTCCCGCTCTACAAGACTCTGGTCCGGCCGCACCTGGAGTATGCTGTCCAGTTCTGGGCACCAGTCCTCAGGAAGGATGTACTGGAAATGGAGCGAGTACAAAGAAGGGCAACAAAGCTAATAAAGGGTCTGGAGGATCTTAGCTATGAGGAAAGGTTGCGAGCTCTGAACTTATTCTCTCTGGAGAAGAGACGCTTGAGAGGGGATATGATTTAAATTTACAAATACTGTACTGGTGACCCCACAATAGGGATAAAACTTTTTCGCAGAAGAGAGTTTAACAAGACTCGTGGCCACTCATTACAATTAGAAGAAAAGAGGTTTAACCTTAAACTACGTAGAGGGTTCTTTACTGTAAGAGCGGCAAGGATGTGGAATTCCCTTCCACAGGCGGTGGTCTCAGCGGGGAGCATTGATAGCTTCAAGAAACTATTAGATAATCACCTGAATGACCGCAATATACAGGGATATGTAATGTAATACTGACACATAATCACACACATAGGTTGGACTTGATGGACTTGTGTCTTTTTTCAACCTCACCTACTATGTAACTATGTAACTCTTCCCAACAGGTCTTATGCAGCTCCAGCACAATCTCCATTCACTTAATGATGACTTTGTGCATGCTGGGGACAAGAAGCTGGACATATCACCACCCCGATGGCCATGTGAGAATTTTCAGTCTACAGACCAGTCATTTTCAACCAGGATTCCATGGGACCCTATGGTTCCTCCAAAGGCTGCTAGAGCTGTGGCTGGTTGACCTCCCAAATTTGATGGTGCCTGCATAGTTCCAAACACCACTGCAGAGCCAGCTGCATGACACCATTGATCTTTATTGTTGACCGCTGGCCACCAATGTGAGGGACAATCTTCCCACTGACCCCCAGTTAATCCGTTTTAAAAGGGGTTATTTAGGATCTACAAAATAATTTTAAGGGTTCCTCGGGGTAAAAAGGCTGAGAAAGGCTACTCTAGACCAACAGCATCACAATAAACATGGTATCTCCATTACCTTGATGGTGTCCCTGTCACTAGGGTGAAGGACCAAATGAACTTCTTGAAGATTCTGTGCTTTGTTTTTGCAGCTGAACTGGAAAATCTCATCAAACATTACAAACGCCACCAAAACTTTCAGGAATCCAAGATTGCCTGTTCCGATAGCTGGGAATGATATTGATGTCCACTGGTTCTGCTCTGTCACTGTCAAACAGTCTCGAATAATTGTGCGAAGAGTCTGAAACAAAGAGACCAAGATTGAAGTGTAACTCTGGGCAAGGAAAAAAAAAAAACCCATATATTTAATTTTTGATTTCTATAGAGCTTTACTTCCTGGGGACTCAAAACGCTTAGGAAGTGTGGCAGTCATCTTGGCCACACACAGTTGAGCCAATGAACCTACCAACACGTTTGGGGGAAACCCACACAAGCACATGGAGTATACGCAATCTCCATGCAAACGTGTGCTGATCGGGATTCAAACTGGGGACCCCAGTGCTCAAAGGCAGAAGTGCTAACCACTGAGCCACTACGCTGCCATCTAAGCTGCAGTGCTGCCACATTAAAGTGGAGTTCCACCCACTTTTACAACTCTTCAGCATCCCTCACTAAACTGTGCACTGTAAACAAATTGGATATTTTTAAATTTTTTTTCTCAGCACCTACTGTATATCTGCTATATTCATTTTTCACTTCCTCCTCCCTGGCCGTGGCCTATCGCATCATTTCCTGTTTGCAATGCCTTCTGGGAAGGGGCGGTAACTTTCTCTGACACTGCCGTTGCTATGGAAACCTGACCTGAATCCTATTACACTGCTTGTGCTGCACTGAGCATGTGCGAGATCTGCAAGGATGAGATCCAGGAAGAAATACAGTCTGGCTTCAGATGCCCACACTTAAGATGGCCACGGCCTGCTGTAAGTTTAATAAAATAACAAACTACTGCTATAAACTAACAAAACAGACCTTAGTTTACAGACTAACTTTACTAGAATACATTAAGCTTGTGTATTATAGGGGTATTTTTATTTAAAAATTATAATTTCGGCCGGAACACCACTTTAATAGTCTTTCACTAGCATTACTACAGCAGGGTATGTATGTATGTATGGGTCCCCCTGTAACAGTGTATCTGTTGATGGCAGTGGATCTGTTATTTTCCCCACTTCCTGTAACAGGCCAAGCTGTCCTGCCGAAAGTGACAATTACAGGAAGTCTAAGTTTCAACTGCTAAACGGTCAGAGAATTTACATTCACTTCAAGGCAGTTTCAGGTAAAAATATTGCTATGGCAATACTTATTGTAGGGAACCACAAAAACAAAGATTATCAAAGACGATGGCCGTCTTTTTACTATAAAAACTGCTATAAAAAGTATCTGGTAGTAGAAAGCAAAAAGCAGATACTCCAACAAAACTCAACAATTTGATCAATGTTTATCAACATACACAAATATCACAAAAACGAGCAACAATTAAGACCAGCGGCATCCGTATCTCATTTCAAAATGGCCCAAAATTTATGTCAATGTGGCCCCATGGAAAATTTTAATACACAACGAGGAACTCCAGCCAAGCTTTTCTTTTTTGAATATACTGTGCCTTGAAAAAGTATTCACACCCCTTGAAATTTCCCACATTTTCTCATGTTACAACCAAAAATATAAATGTATTTTATTGGGATTTTATGTGATAGACCAACGCAAAGTGGCACATAATTGTGAAGTGGAAGGAAAATGATAAATGATACAAATAAATATGTGAAAAGTGGGGGAGGGGGGGGGGGGGCATTTGTATGGCGCCCCCCCGGAGTCAATACTTTGTAGAACCCCCTTTCTCTGCAATTACAGCTCCAATCTTTTTGGGGATGTCTCCACCAGCTTTGCACATCTAGAGAGGGACATTTTTGCCCATTCTTCTTTGTAAAATATCTCAGATTGGATGGAGAGCGCCTGAACAGCACTTTGTAAATCTTGCCACAGATTCTCAATTGGATTTAGGTCTAAACTGTGACTAACACATGAATATGCTTTGATCTAAACCATTCCATTGTAGCTCTGGCTGGATGTTTCGGGTCGTTGTCCTGCTGGAAGGTGAACCTCCGCCCCAGTCGCAAGACTTTTGTAGACTCTAACAGGTTTTCTTCTAAGATTGTCCTGTATTTGTCACCATCCATCTTCCCATCAACTCTGACCAGCTTCCCTGTCCCTGCTGAAGAAAAGCAACCCCACCACATGATGCTGCCACCACCATGTTTCACGGTGGGGATGGTGTGTTCAGGGTGATGTACAATGTTAGTTTCCCCCACACACAGCCTTTTGCTTTGAGGCCAAAAAGTTGAATTTTGGTCTCATGTGACCAGATCACCTTCTTCCACATGTTTGCTGTGTCCTCCACATGGCTTCTCACAAACTACAAACAGGACTTCTTATGACTTTCTTTCACCAATGTCTTTCTTCTTGTCACTCTTCCATAAAGGGCAGATTTGTGGAGAACACGACTAATAGTTGTCCTGTGGACAGATTCTCCCACCTGAGCTGTGGATCTCTGGTTTCGGTGGACGGCCATGTCTTGGTAGGTTTGCAGTTGTGCCATACTCTTTCCATTTTCTGATGATGGATTGAACAGAGCTCCGTGAGATGTTCAAAGCTTGGGAGCTTGTTTTTATAACCTAACCCTGCTTTATGCTTCTCCACAACTTTATCCCTGACCTGTCTGGTGTGTTCCTTGGCCTTCATGATGCTGTTTGTTCACTAAGGTTCTCTAACAAACCTCTGAGGGCTTCACAGAACAGCTGTATTTATACTGAGATTAAATGACACACAGGTGGACTCTATTTACTAATTAGGTGACTTCTGAAGACAATTGGTTCCACTAGATTTTAGTTAGGTGTATCAGAGTAAAGGGGGCTGAATACAAATGCCCCCCCCCCCCCCACACTTTTCACATTTATTTGTATCATTTATCATTTTCCTTCCACTTCAAAATTATGTGATACTTTGTGTTGGTCTATCCAATAAAATACATTTACGTCTTTGGTTGTAACAAACAAGTACATATTTGGGGGGCACACCATACAATGCATTTAAATTCAAGATGGTGCTGCTGTAAGACCTATAAACAGTACAAAATATTTTACAGCGCACACATACAAGAATGACATTTCCTGCAGGGCTAGTTAAAAACACCTGAACATATTCCAAAATATGAGGGTTTGGTCACACTATATGGTCATATAGTGATAAGCCCACTTACTGCGACAAAGTACCCCGAATTAGTGGGTCCTACACTAGTAATAGGATGGAAGATCCTCTGTCTCAACCATGGGAGCTGAACTCCTCTATGTGTAACATGACACAATGTGGAAAATGATGGGGCATTGTAGTAGGAAAGGATTAGAACTTCTGGAGTTTGGATTGAGTTCCTTCTAAAGATTCACATGTAAAATAAATTCTTTGTATGCCTTTAATATGGCTATACGTAGGTACATTTTGGTCAATGTTACATTTTCATAAAATGTTGACCCACACTGTATATTCTAAATCCATCTCAAACATACACTGTAGTTATCCTTCTATATTTTGAAAGAGAAAATTGAAAAACCCAAGAATGCTTTTAGTCATACCAAATGATACCCATTTGTTAAAAGAGAACAGAAAGTTCAAAAGATCAGAGAATATATCAAATGTTTATCTGGATGTAGCCCCCTCCTAGATAGGTGCTAGGTTAGGTACATTTTGTTTTTAGCTCCACTGTAATCAGTTGAGCTGCTTGTGATGAATTGGGTCTGCTGTGTGTCTCACTTGACTGCTTCCCCCTGCCTTCTGGAGGATTCTGGAAAGTAGTGGGCTGAGAGAGTCAAATCAAGCAGCTGAATATTTTTTTGCAATCCCAGCCGATCCCTGCAGGAGGGTACCCAGACGGAGGCTGGGAGAGAGTATAAATAGTTTAAGGCTGGGAACAGAGGGGTTCTTGTCCAGGAAGAGGAGATCCCAGCCTGAAGGGCTGCTGTCTACTGCTCATTGAGGTCCCAGCTGGGGGGGGGGGGTGCTACCCTACTGAACTGTAAACTCTACTGGAGCTGACTGTGGGAATTCTTTTTTGGGATCTGGTCTAGAGAATTCACAGGAGAGGTGTCTGGAAGATTTTGGAAGGAGGCATCCAACTATCCAAGGACATTAGTGAGTACAGACCCGTGTGTGAGATCCCAGTGACTGTGTGCTGCTGGCATCAGAGTCAGCTTGCACAAAAAGTGGACATTGTTCATGGTGTCCCTCCGTAGCTTAGCACATTATTTGCCACTGAAAGGACTGTGCTCAGAATCTTTAGGAGAAAGAGAGGTGTCCTCAAGTTACTACTTGAAATGTTGTTGGAGTTTGCCACAGTTACCCTACACCCATCCAAGTTCAAGTTCTTCATTAAAGCATAAAAAAAAAAAAAGAAAAGAAAAGAATACCCCTAGACCAGGGCTCTCCAACCCCCGGGCCGCGGCCCACTGCCGGGCCGTAGCCTGTTTGCAGCCGGGCCGCGAAGGCTGCACTTTCAGAGTTTCGGCAGGAGCGGGCGAGCAGAGAGATGACATCACCTCTTGCAGCCCCCATCACAGCTGTTCCGCCCACACAGCCAGCTGCGAACACAACACTGTCTGAGGTGTTGTCTGAGAGCAGAGAGATGATGTCATCTCTCACCGCCCGCCACGCCCCACCACCATCAAATCCTCACAGCCGGCGCGAACACTACACTGAGGTGCGGTGGACGAGAGATGAAATATCTCACTGCTCGACCCGCATTGCCGCATGTTCCACCCTCACTTGGCAAGTGGCAGTCAGCTTTTGGCAAGTGACAGTCCCCACCTGGCAAGTGACAGTCCACACCTGGCAAGCGACAGCCCACACCTGGCAAGCGACAGTCTACACCTGGCAAGCGACAGTCCACACCTGGCAAGCGACAGTCCCCATCTGGCAAGCGACAGTCCCCACCTGGCAAGAGACAGTCCCCACCTGGCAAGCAAAAATCCCCACCTGGCAAGTGACAGTCCACATCTGGCAAGCGACAGTCCACATCTGGCAAGCGACAGTCCCCACCTGGCAAGTGACAGTCCCCCCTGGCAAGTGACAGTCCCCCCCTGGCAAGCGACAATCCACATCTGGCAAGCGACAGTCCACATCTGGCAAGCGACAGTCCACATCTGGCAAGCGATAGTCCCCACCTGGCAAGTGACAGTCCACATCTGGCAAGCGACAGTCCACATCTGGCAAGCGACAGTCCCCACCTGGCAAGTGACAGTCCCCCCTGGCAAGTGACAGTCCCCCCTGGCAAATGACAGTCCCCCCCTGGCAAGCGACAATCCACATCTGGCAAGCGACAGTCCACATCTGGCAAGCGATAGTCCCCACCTGGCAAGCGACAGTCCCCACCTGGCAAGCGACAGTCCCCACCTGGCAAGTGACAGTCCCCCCCTGGCAAGCGACAGTCCCCCCTGGCAAGTGACAGTCCCCCCCTGGCAAGTGACAGTCCACATCTGGCAAGTGACAAGCTGCATCTGGTGGTAGGCGATCGTGGCAACTATTTATTTTTTATCACAATGTAATAATGTAAATTATGCGCTTCAATCATCATGACACCATATCAACCTAGCCTTTTGGAGCTCCAGCACATCTTAAAAACAAAAAAAAATGGAAGATCCAACATCCCTCCAACACCATGAGGAACAATATGGGAAAACTTGTTTTTGTCAGATCTGAGTTCACACACCTCCTAAGCTCTTCCCCCAGGAAGTAAAGTGCTATAGAGGAAAATTTCTAATTGCTTACGGAATGTTCAGATCTCCGCCAACCCTCTAGATATTGTCTCTAATACAACTCAAAGGCTGTCTCTTCATTCTTAAGCCACCATCTACAGGCTAATATCACATTCTAAAGTGGGCTCTGGCACAGTATACCCCCCCCTTCCCTTTTCCATTTCTCGCCCCCCTCCCCTCCTTTTCTCACACATGGTCTCTCTCCCCTTACCATCCATTCACAACTCCACTCAACCCCTTACCAAATGGCCCTTACTCCCATCCTTCCCACCAATTTACTCCTTTGTTTTTTATTTTTTTTGTCCTTTCCACTATCCAATAATAAAGATAAATCGAAAACATTTCCTCTCAGTGCTACCTAAACAATGTGACAGTGCCGCGCCCTGCCACTGTGTTAGAGCTGAATGTCACACGTGGTTCTCAAAGATGCAGAATGAGGGGCCCCAGGATGTCTGTTCTGAGTGGATAAAACAGGTTTTACAGTAACTCCTGGTTTGGGTCCTGGAGTTCAGAGACTTCAGACTCTTGGATGGATGAAGCCTCTAACCCTGTGTCCATGTCTTCTCAAAAACCAGCAGCTGGACTGTGCAAGTGTGCCCAGCATTTATAATCCATGAGCTGGTAGTGATTCAGGGCTCTATCGGGAAGACAGGAGGCCCAGGTCAGGGTGTGGGCCAGTGCAGCAGGGAGCTGTGGGAGACACGGTGTGTCTTTAGGCAGGAGCCTGTGAAGCTCAGGTGGGCACATTTGTTAGAGCACTGACTGAGACTGCATGGCGAGTCTGTGCGGAGACAGACTCAAGGTCTACAAAGTCTAAATAGCCAGGAGGCTGAATAACTGTGTTATATGCTGGTGATGCTGAAAACCCCTGCACGGGTAACCCCAAGATATGTTTTTGAAATGTTTACTTTCTTCCTAAATAAAAGTGGGCCAACAAAGCCTTGGAAGCTGGGCCGGGACAAGGGGTGGGCAGGGCAGGAGGGGCTGCTGCCCCTGGCACAATGGTTTATTGCAAGGATGGGGGGAACCCTGACCTTAACCCTAAGGGAAAGGGGGGGCGCAGATTGGCATCTTTGCCCTGGATGACCTTATACCAGCACTGCCTGGAAGGTCAGCGATTTTCTGGTGTTGTCCCTCATCATTCTCTACACCAGTGGTTTTCAACCCTGTCCTCAAGTACCCCCAACAGGCCATGTTTTAGGAATTTTTCTTAGATAAAGTAGCTGTCCAAAATTCCAAGCCATCGACTGATTTAAAGCACCTGTGCAAGATAAAGCCTGCAAACATGGCCTGTTGGGGGTACTTGAGGACAGGGTTGAGAACCACTGATCTACACAATGTGGCTGATTTACTAAACCAGTGAATTTTCACTCTCAAAAGGTAATTTTAACCTAGAAGAATGAGGTGAGGTTATAAAGTGTAAATCAATACATTTGAAATAAATCAATAAATACACTCTGCAGGCCAATGGTACCGTTTCCAAGGTTCCTTGTCCGCTGTCCCAGTGAGGGCTCACAACATGAAGAACCTCTTGACAGTTGAGATTGCAGCCGTCGGTACTAAACACGGATCCTGGTGCCCCCTGAGTGCCGAGACTTGCATCGTTCAGGAGTTGCTGCATATTAGAGCCTGCCCGACTCAGCAAGGCTTTGGATATGGCACCAATATTCAGGTTCAGATTGGCTCCTACTACACTGTTCACGATGACATCCGTCTGCCATGGAAAGAGATGACAAACATTACCAAGTGATTATTTTTTAAAGCGATTATTTTCTAAGAGATAAGTGGTTTGAATTTGCAAAGGGTCCAAATAATCTTTATAATTTATTGCAGATCTGGAAAGGAAGGAGAAGCAAAATATGAAAAACTTCATTCAGACGAAAATGAGGAGGAAAGAAGAAAAGAGGGACGTTGTTCCAAATCAGGGACAGTTGGGAGGTATGCCTTAGACATTACTGTACTTATGCAGCATACCATTAGGCGGTGCCACATCACCTGTTCTGGATTACCCTCTGCTAGCTCAGCTCCACTATACCCCTCCCTGCGCTTTCTGCTTTCTTTCTTCATCACTGTACTGCCCCGTACACACGATCGGACTTTCCGCCAACAAAACCGTGGATTTTTGTTCGAAGGTTGTTGGCTCAAACTTGTCTTGCATACACACGGTCACACAAATGTTGGCCAACAATTACAAACGTGGGAACGTGATGACGTACAAGACGTACGACGAGCCAAGAAAAATGAAGTTCAATAGCCAGTGCGGCTCCTTCTGCTTGATTCCGAGCATGCGTGAACCTTTGTGCGACGGACTTGTGTACACACGGTCGGACTTTCCGACAACAAGCTCACATCCAACATTTCCCGTCGGAAAATCCGACCGCGTGTACAGGGCATTAGTCTTGTTCAAGTTCTTCCTTGCAGAGATCTTCCTCAAATCCTCATCTGGTGCCTCCAAGTAGAGGGGAGGAAGCTGAGTTGACATGCTCCACACTCTTCCCCTTCTTGTTTCTGACCCAGAAGTGATGTGTAAAAAGTCAATTCCGGGTTCCTATGTGATGAAAAAAAAGTTAGGCCCCTTTCCCTCCATTGACGGATTAAAAATGGACATACATGTATCTCTATGGGAAGATCATCCGCTGACATCTGCTAACATGTGCCCCCCGCCAAGCTCCATTTGTTATGACGGAAGAAAACCCTATTTTTTCACCCAAAAAAAAAAAAAACAGGAACAGACGAAAAACGGACGAAAAATGGATGTTAGCAGGTGATCTGCTTACATCCGATCTGCTAACATCTGTTTTTAAACCCTCCCCCCCTTATTAAACACACTGCAATAGCTGGTTGCTAAGAAGGGGGCCAGGAAGCTGTCAGCTGAATGTAAAAAAAAAACTACCAGCAAAAATAAAAAAAAAAACCCAAAAAAATGGCGTGGGGTTCCCCCCCAGGTCCATACCAGGCCCTTTGGGTCTAATATGGACACCATTTTTTTTTTTTAAATGGCGTGGGGTCCCCCCCAAAATCCATACCAGATCTTATCCGAGCATGCAGCCCAGCAGGTCAGGAAAGGGAGGGGATGAGTGAGCACTCCCCCTGAACCATAACAGGCCTCATGCCCTCAACATGGGGCTCTGTGCCCCCCACCCCAAAGCTCCTTGGCCCCATGTTGATGGGACAAGGGCCTCTTCCCGACAACCCTGGCCGGTGGTTGTCGGGGTCTGTGGGCGGGGGGCTTATCCGAATCTGGGGGCCCCCTTTAATAAGGGGTCCCCCAGATCCCCACCCTATGTGAATGGGTATCAGGTACATACTACCCCTACCCATTCACCAAAAAAGCAGTGAATTGTGAATAAAAACAAGAGCCGTTTTTGACAATTGCTTTATTGATAGCTCTGTCTTCTCCCGGTGCCATCCTCTCTGCCGCCGTCCTCTCCGCCGCTATCTCTTCCCGCCGCGTCTTCTCCTGCTGTCTCTCCTGGTGCCTTCTCTCCCGCCACTGTCTTCTCCTGCCGCCATCATTCCCGGTGTCTTCTCTCCTGCCGCCATCTTCTTTCTCGCCGCCTCGCAGCCGGTTACTTGCAAAAAAAATTAAAAAGCCGCTGTTCTTCTGTTGCCGGCTTCCTCCGTTTTGTTGTCGTCCCCTGTCTGGCATCTGTTTATATAGCCTTGGGGCGTGGCTATCGGATGATGTCACCCGGAGAGTCTGTCCAGGTGACGCCATCTGATGGCCACCCCCCATGGCTATATAAACAGACGGCAGGAGAAGAAGGCGGCGGGAGAGAAGGTCCCGGGAGTGACGGTGGCAGGAGAAGACAGCGACAGGAGAGAAGGCACCGGGAGAGGCAGCAGCGGGAAGAGACAGCGACAGAGAGGATGGCACCGGGAGAAGACATAGCTATTAATAAAGAAATTGTCAAAAACCGGCTGTTTTTTTTTTTTTTTACATTTACTGCCCTGTTCAGAAGATTTCACCTCACTTTCTGTCCCAATGACAATTGGATTTTGAAAACTTTGGGTTATTAAGGAAACAAGGATTGCTGATAAAGCATCAGTGGAGACACCTTTTTCCCATATTAACTCTTCCTAGGGGTAGATTTCCTCTCACTTCCTGTTGTCTCCTTCCGTTTGTAAGTAGGAGTCGTTTGTAAGTCAGATGTTTAAAAATAGGGGACCGCCTGTAAATACTATATGGCCTGCCCTATACACTCTGCAGAAAATTGGGCCTTAGGTGTTGGTGGTACCAGAACACTGTAAGCCCTCACAGTTACTCTTGGTGGGCGCTGGAACGGGCCCTGCTGTAAAATATTATATCAAGAATTGTAATTACATGCCCCTGTTAAACAGGGGCAGAAAAATTGGGCCTTAGGCGGTGGTGGTGGTGGCACAACACTGTATAGCCTCACAGATACTTTTGTTGAGCGCAGGAACAGGCCCTGCTGTTAAATATTTTATCAAAAATTGTAATTACATGCCCCTGTTAAACAGGGGCAGAAAAATTGGGCCTTAGGTAGTGGTGGTGGTGCCCTGAACCGAAAATATTCTTAGAAGCTATCATCATGAAAATTGAAGAGGAATAGGATAGTCACTCAGCATAATAGGATAGTCACTCAGCATATGCAGTTCTCAAGGGATCCCACATCCATAGAACAATCAATCGGTTACATCAGCATCAGGTGCTTGGTAGCTGGAGATCCAAGACTGATTCATTTTTTTGAATGTGAGCCAATCAACAGAGTCTGTGGACAGGCACACTCTGTGATCGGTTACAAAGCCTCCAGCAGCACTGAATGTGCGTTCAGAAAGAACGCTGGATGCAGGACAGGCCAGTAGCTCAATTGCATAATGAGCAAACTCTGGCCAGTGATCCATCCTCAAGACCCAGTAACCCAGTGGATTTTCTGGTGGAAAGGTCTCCAAGTCAAATCTTGCCTCTAGATATTCCTGCACCATGGAATTCAGACGCTGGCGATGGTTGCTGGAAACAATCAGACCTTGGCGCTGAGGATGGAAGAATTTCCTGAAGGCATCGGTCAGCCGGCCACCTTCTCTACCGCTCTTTCTGTGACTGAACGAAGCCTCAGCAACACGTTGTCCAGTACCAGGAAATTATAACCTCCCAGGCTCTGGAAACGCATTGCACAAACCTGTCAGGAAAGGCTTTCCAGCAACCATCTGAGCAATCTGGGTGTTAGAAGAATGCCTTGCGCAGAAAGGCTATTTGGCGCACGCGCATGCATAATAGAGAGAATAGCGGCTTGTGGGTGTGCGGGAATGCATGCGCGCTCCTTGTGGCAGCACTTGGCGCCAAGATGCGCTATTTAAAGGGGACTGATACCTTGCTGTCCGGTCTACAGCGTTTCCTGAGACCCCTGCTACCCGTTACTCTGTTAATCTGATCTTTATCTGACTTGGCTTGTTCCTGACATCCCTGCTTGCTGCCCGCCCCGATCCCGGCTTGGACTTTGACTACTCTTTGGATTACGTTCCTGTACCTGATCTGCCTGCCTGTGTTTGACTCGGAGTGTCCTCACTACCCAGTATTCTGCCTGTATCCTGCTGCTGGACTGCAGTGCACCTCCCTACTGTCTGCTGCAACTAGTCTTCTGCCTGCATCCTGCTGCTGGACTACAGTGCACCTCCCTGCTGTCTGCTGCATCCAGTCTTCTGCCTGCATCCTGCTGCTGGACTACAGTGCACCTCCCTGCTGTCTGCTGCATCCAGTCTTCTGCCTGCATCCTGCTGCTGGACTACAGTGCACCTCCCTGCTGTCTGCTGCATCCAGTCTTCTGCCTGCATCCTGCTGCTGGACTACAGTGCACCTCCCTGCTGTCTGCTGCACCAGTGCACCTCCTTGCTGTCTGCTTCATCCAGTCTTTTGCCTGCATCCTGCTGCTGGACTACAGTGCACCTCCCTGCTGTCTGCTGCATCCAGACTTCAGCCTGCATCCTGCATCTACAGTGTCCACACCTCTACATTAGCTTTCCAGTCAGGCACTTGTGCCCCTTTGCACTCCTGAGCCCCTGTCACCTCTACCAGGGGTTCCTGAGTCGGAGGTATACAAGAGGTAGCTCCCTGCATTCCGGGCTCTACTATCAGGTACGTGACAAAACCTTTCTGCAAGGCCTCCCGAAGATGTTTCATCCTCTGCTCCCTCTGCGACGGCAAGATAAGTTCCGCAACCTTACCCTTGTAACGTGGATCAAGGAGGGTTGCCAGTACTGATCCCTCTCCTTGATACCACGAATCCTAGGTTCCTTTCGCAGGCTTTGCAGGATCAGGGAGGCCATGCAGCGTAGGTTTGCAGAGGCATTCGATCACATGATCCTCAACCACCTCCTCCCAGCCACGTACAACTCCATGGGTTTCTGGGGACTGCAAACGATCCCTTGAAGACTGCTGCTGATGCTGAGTGTTATCCTCCACCTCCATGCTGACACAATCCTCCTCCTCTTCTTCTTCATATGTGATCGGCGGGCCTGCAGGAATACTAGTATCTGGATAAAGGGGGCCTTGAGAGCTAAGGAAGTCCTCCTCTTCTTCTCGCTGTTCTGCCTCAAGTGCCCTGTCCATTATTCCACGCAGCATGTGCTCCAACAGGAAGACAAGAGGGACAGTATCACTGATGCATGCACTGTCACTGCTCACCATCCTCGTGGCCTCCTCAAATGGTGACAGGACAGTGCATGCATGCTTGATCAGTAGCCAATGGCGTGGCGAAAAAAAGCCAAGCTCCCCTGACCCTGTTCTGGTGCCATACTCACACAGGTACTCATTGATGGCCCTCTGCTGTGTGTGCAGCCGCTGCAGCTTTGCCAACGTTGAGTTCCACCTGGTGGGCATGTCACAAATGAGGTGGTTCTTGGGCAGGTTGCATTCTCTTTGAATGTCAGCCAGCCGAGCACTGGCATTATATGACTGGCGGAAATGCCCACAGACTTTCCTGGCCTGCCTCAGGAGATCCTGTAAGCCCGGGTACCTGCTCAAGAACCGCTGCACCACCACCACGTGGCATCAACCACTTCTGAGCCTGCCCCTGCAGAGCTGACAGAATCTCTGCCCCAGTGTGGCTCCTGTCCCAGAAGCAGACCAACTCAAGCACCGCATGGCATCTTTTTTGCCTGAGTGCTTGCGTAGCCCCTTGAACACCTATGAAGCACCGCTGGTTCCGAGGAGAAATCTGCAGAGGAAGAGGCCATAGAGGAAGAAGAATAGGAGGGGGTGGAGGAGAGAGGTGTGGCAGAATCACCACTACTAGCATTTTGGAGGCGCGGTGGCGGAAGAACCTCCAACAATACTGCACCGTGTCCTGCATCCGATGTGGCCCGCCATGACTTGCTCTGCGATGGCAGGTCGGCAAGCCCAGATCGCGGGTTCCCGACCCGCCATCTTCGCGCATTTGTGCGAACAATGGAGCCGCCGCTAGAGGAAGCAGAGCCGATGCTTCCTGTATAGCGGCGGCTCCTTCACAGGCGGAGTGGTACCAAATGTACTCCGCCTGTGACAGGAAGCATCAGCTCTGCTCTCTACTGCAGCTGCATGCTTTTGTCACAATTATGCTCGGGGATGGCGGGTCGGGACACAGGAACCCGGGATCTAGGACAGCAGCCACTAGTATCAGTACCAGCCACCAGTATCAGTACCAGTACCAGCCAGCAGTACCAGTACCAACCAGCAGTACCAGTACCAGCCAGCAGTACCAGTACCAACCAACAGTACCAGGACCAACCAGCAGTACCAGTACCAGCCAGCAGTACCAGTACCAACCAGCAGTACCAGCCAGCAGTACCAGTACCAACAGTACCGGTACCAGCCAGTAGTACCAGTCATCAGTACCAGTACCCGCCAGAAGTGCCCGCCAGCAGTACCAGTACCCACCATCCGTACCAGTCATCAGTACAATCCAGAAGTACCAGTACCAGCCAGAAGGACCCGCCAGCAGTACCAGTACCAGTCACCAGTATCAGTACCAGCCAGCAGTATCAGTACCCACCAGCAGTACCAGTCATCAGTATCAGTACCAGCCAGCAGTACCAGTACCCACCAGCAGTACTAGCCAGCAGTACCAGTCAGCAGTACCCACCAGCAGTACCAGTACCAACCAGCAGTACTAGCCAGCAGTACCAGTCAGCAGTACCAGCCAGCAGTACCAGTACCCACCAGCAGTACTAGCCAGCAGTACCAGTCAGCAGTACCCACCAGCAGTACCAGTACCCACCAGCAGTACTAGCCAGCAGTACCAGTCAGCAGTACCAGCCAGCAGTACCAGCCAACAGAACCTGCCAGCAGTACCAGCACCTGTTAGCAGTACCCAACGGCAGTACCCGCCAGCAGTACCAGCACCTTTTAGCAGTACCAGCCAGCTGCAGGAATCCTGAGGAAGAAGTGAAGACAGCTGAGGAGCAGGTAAACCGCTGTGCATCAGTGTGAAAGCAGCCTTAGGCTGCTTTCACACGATCGGTCCAATCAGGTCTTCCTGTCTGTTTTTCAGGTGGACTCAAACGCACTCTCTCTTCACCTCTATAAAGTGGCAGATGTAAACGGACTCGTGTCCGTTTACACCCGCCTATCTGCAATCCGATCCCCTTAAAAAAAAAACAGAAGGGGATCTGTCCTCTTCTGTCTGGGTGGATCGGAGGGCCCTTAGGGTAGAGCGTTTTACATCCTTGTCTGCTCTACATATGCAGAGTGGACACAGACCTGCCATCCCCCCTTTATGCTCATTGTGGCCCACGACTGGTTACCAAGTCAATAAAGTGGCCCTCGCTCCTCAAAAGTTTGGGCACCCCTGCTCTACATAGTTTAAAGTTAAACCTCTTTTCTTCTAGTTTTAGTGAATGGCCACGAGTCTTGTTAAATTCCATTTTGCGGAAAAGTTTTATCCCTATTGTGGGGTCACCAGTCCGGTATTTATAAATGGAAATCATATCCCCTCTCAAGCGTCTCTTCTCCAGAGAGAATAAGTTCAGTGCTCACAACCTTTCCTCATAACTAGGGATGAGCCGAACACACCCCGGTTCGGTTCGCACCAGAACCTGCGAACGGACCGAAAATTTGCACGAACGTTAGAACCCCATTGACATCTATGGGACTCGAACGTTCAAAATCAAAAGTGCTCATTTTAAAGGCTAATTTGCATGGTATTGTCCTAAAAAGCGTTTAGGGACCCGGGTCCTACCCCAGGGGACATGGATCAATGCAAAAAAAACTTTTAAAAACGGCAGTTTTTTCGGGAGCAGTGATTTTATTGATGCTTAAAGTAAAAAAAAAGTGAAATATTCCTTTAAATATCTTACCTGGGGGGTGTCTATAGTATGCCTGTAAAGTGGTGCGTGTTTCCCGTGTTTAGAACAGTCCCTGCACCAAATGTCATTTTTAAAGGAAAAATCTCATACTGCTTGCGGGTTTAATGTAATGTCGGGTCCTGGCAATATGGATGAAAATCAGTGAGACAAACGGCATTGGTACCCCCCAGTCCATTACAAGGCCCTTTGGGTCTTGTATGGATATTAAGGGGAACCCCGCACCCAAATTAAAATAAGGAAAGGTGTGGGGCCACCAGGCCCTATATACTCTGAACAGCAGTATACAGGCGGTGCAAACAAGACAGGGACTGTAGGTTTGTTGTTAAGTAGAATCTCTTTGTAATTTTGAACGGGTACATTTTTAATGTGTTTAGCTCCAGCCATCACCCCTGTGACATTTGTTTTGCTGTATTTCCTCCTCTTCAGAAGATTTCACCTCACTTTTTGTCCCAATGACAAATGTTTTTTGAAAATTTGGGGTTTTTGTGGAACAAGGATTGGAAAGCATCAGTGGAAAGGAGAAATGTTTTTCCCATATTAACTCTTACAGGAGAGAATTTCCCTTCCTAGGGGTAGATTTCATCTCACTTCCTGTTGTCTCCTTCCGTTTGCAAGTAGGAGTCGTTTGTAAGTTAGATGTTTGAAAGTAGGGTCCTGCCCTATATACTCAGCAGAAATTTGGGCCTTAGGTGTTGCTGTGGCCACAACATTGTAAGCCCTCACAGGGCCCTGCTGTGAAATATTAGATCAAGAATTGTAATTACATGCCCATGTTGAACAAGGGCAGAAAAATTGGGCCTTTGGTGGTGGTGGTGGTGCTGGTGCCACAACACTGTAAGTCCTCACTCGCTCTTGGTGAGTGCAGAAATGGGCCCTGCTGTGAAATATTAGATCAAGAATTGTAATTAGATGCCCCTGTTGAACAAGGGTAGAAAAATTGGGCCTTTGGTGGTGGTGCTGGTGCCACAACAATGTAAGTCCTCACTCGCTCTTGGTGGGTGCAGAAATGGGCCCTGCTGTGAAATATTAGATAAAGAATTGTAATTACATGCCCCTGTTGAACAGGGGCTGAAAAATTAGGCCTTAGGCACTGGTGCTGGTGCCACAACACTGCAACCCCTCACAGACACTCTAGTTGGAACGCAGGAACGAGCCCTGCTGCAAAGTATTGCATCAAAAATTGTAATTACACGTCCCTGTTAAACAGGGGCTGAAAAATTGGGCCTTAGGCACTGGTGCTGGTGCCACAACACTGCAACCCCTCACAGATACTCTAGTTGGAACGCAGAGACGAGCCCTGCTGCAAAGTATTGCATCAAAAATTGTAATTACACGCCCCTGTTAAACAGGGGCTGAAAAATTGGGCCTTAGGCACTGGTGCTGGTGCCACAACACTGCAACCCCTCACAGATACTCTAGTTGGAACGCAGAAAAGAGCCCTGCTGCAAAGTATTGCATCAAAAATTGTAAATACACGCCCCTGTTAAACAGGGGCTGAGAAATTGGGCCTTAGGTACTGGTGCTGGTGCCACAACACTGCAACCCCTCACAGATACTCTAGTTGGAACGCAGAAACGAGCCCTGCTGCAAAGTATTGCATCAAAAATTGTAATTACACGCCCCTGTTAAACAGGGGCTGAAAAATTGGGCCTTAGGCACTGGTGCTGGTGCCACAACACTGCAACCCCTCACAGATACTCTAGTTGGAACGCAGAAAAGAGCCCTGCTGCAAAGTATTGCATCAAAAATTGTAATTACACGCCCCTGTTAAACAGGGGCTGAGAAATTGGGCCTTAGGTACTGGTGCTGGTGCCACAACACTGCAACCCCTCACAGATACTCTAGTTGGAACGCAGAAACGAGCCCTGCTGCAAAGTATTGCATCAAAAATTGTAATTACACGCCCCTGTTAAACAGGGGCTGAAAAATTGGGCCTTAGGCACTGGTGCTGGTGCCACAACACTGCAACCCCTCACAGATACTCTAGTTGGAACGCAGAAAAGAGCCCTGCTGCAAAGTATTGCATCAAAAATTGTAATTACACGCCCCTGTTAAACAGGGGCTGAGAAATTGGGCCTTAGGTACTGGTGCTGGTGCCACAACACTGCAACCCCTCACAGATACTCTAGTTGGAACGCAGAAACGAGCCCTGCTGCAAAGTATTGCATCAAAAATTGTAATTACATGTCCCTGTTAAACAGGGGCTGAAAAATTGGGCCTTAGGCACTGGTGCTGGTGCCACAACACTGCAACCCCTCACAGACACTCTAGTTGGAACACAGAAACGAGCCCTGCTGCAAAGTATTGCATCAAAAATTGTAATTACACGCCCCTGTTAAACAGGGGCTGAAAAATTGGGCCTTAGGCACTGGTGGTGGCGCCCAGAACCAAAAATGTTCTTACAAGCTATCAGCGTGATCATTGAGGAGGAAGAGGATAATTACTAAGGGATAGTCACTCAGCATCAGCATAGGCAATCTTTGAGGGGATCTGAGATTTCAAAAAAAATTATTCGGTTACATCAGCATCAGGTGCTTGGTAGCTGGTGGTGATCCAAGACTGATTCATTTTTGTGAAGGTCAGTCGATCGACCGAGTCGGTGGACAGACGCACCCTGTGATCGGTTACAAAGCCTCCAGCAGCACTAAATGTGCGTTCCAAAAGAACGCTGGATGCAGGACAGGCCAGTAGCTCAATTGCATACTGTGCAAGCTCTGGCCAGTGATCCATCCTAAAGACCCAGTAACCCAGAGGATTTTCGGTGGGAAAGGTGTCCAAGTCAGATCTTGCCCCTAGGTATTCCTGCACCATGTAAAACAGACGCTGGCGATGGTTGCTGGAACCGATCATACCTTGGGGCTGCAGACCAAAAAATTGTCTGAACGCATCGGTCAGACGGCCACCTTCTTCACCGCTCCTTCTTTGACTGACCGAAGCCTCAGCAACACGTTGTCCAGAAACAGGAGTTGTAACCTCCAAGTCTCTGGAAATGCGTTGCACAGACCTTTCTGCAAGGCCTCCCGAAGATGTTTCATCCTCTGCACCCTCTGCGATGGCAAGATAAGGTCCGCAACCTTACCCTTGTAACGTGGATCAAGAACGGTTGCCAGCCAGTATTGGTCCTTCTCCTTGATACCACGAATACGAGGATCCTTACGCAGGCTTTGCAGGATCAGGGAGGCCATGCAGCGTAGGTTTGCTGAGGCATTCGGTCCGGAGTCCTCTGGGTCACTAAGGACGACATGGTCCGCAGCCACCTCCTCCCAGCCACGTACAAGTCCATGTGTTTCTTGGGACTGATCCCTTAAAGACTGCTGCTGATGCTGAGTGCCAGGCTCCACCTCCATACTGACACAATCTTCCTCCTCCTCCTCCTCCTCCTCCTCTTCCTGTGTGATCGGCGGGCATGCAGGAACACTGTCTGGATAAAGGGGGCCTTGAGAGCTAAGGAAGTCCTCCTCTTCCTGCCTCTGTTCTGCCTCAAGTGCCCTGTCCATTATTCCACGCAGCGTGTGCTCCAACAGGTGGACAAGGGGAACCGTGTCACTGATGCATGCACTGTCACTGCTCCCCATCCTCGTGGCCTCCTCTAATGGTGACAGGACAGTGCATGCATCCCTGATCATGGCCCACTGGCGTGGGGAACAAAAAACAAGCTCCCCTGACCCTGTCCTGGTGCCATACCCACACAGGTACTCATTGATGGCCCTCTGCTACGTGTGCAGCCGCTGCAGCATGGCCAATGTTGAGTTCCACCTGGTGGGCATGTCACAGATTAGGCGGTTCTTGGGCAGGTTAAACTCCTCTTGGAGGTCTGGCATTATATGACCGGCGGAAATGCACACAGACTTTCCTGGCCTGCCTCAGGACATCCTGTAAGCCTGGGTACCTGCCCAAGAACCGCTGCACCACCAAGTTAAGGACGTGAGCCAAACAGGGCACATGGGTCATTTGTCCCTGTCGGAGGGCAGAGAGGAGGTTGGTGCCATTGTCGCAAACCACCATTCCTGCCTTAAGTTGGCGTGGCGTCAACCACCTCTGAACCTGCCCCTGCAGAGCTGACAGAACCTCTGCCCCAGTGTGGCTCCTGTCCCCCAAGCACACCAGCTCAAGCACCGCATAGCATCTTTTGGCCTGCGTACTTGCGTAGCCCCTTGAACGGCTACGGAGCACCGCTGGTTCCGAGAAAAAAGCACAGGAAGAGGCCATGGAGGAAGAAGAAGAGGAGGGGGTGGAGGAGAGAGGTGTGTCACAATCATTATTAGTTTCATTTTGGAGGCGTGGTGGCGGAACAACCTCCAACACTACTGCACCTTGTCCTGCATCCTTCCCAGCTGCCAGCAGAGTCACCCAATGCTCCGTGAAACTTAGGTAACGTCCCTGTCCATGCCTGCTGGACCATGAGTCAGCGGTAATATGCACCTTACCGCTGACCGCCCTGTCCAGCGAGGCATGAACATTGCCTTCCACATGCAGGTAGAGAGCCGGAATCGCCTTCCGTGAGAAAAAGTGGCGTTTGGGTACCTGCCACTGAGGAACCGCACATTCCACAAACTCATGGAAGGGGGCAGAGTCTACCAACTGAAAAGGCAGCAGTTGAAGTGCTAGCAATTTTGCCAAGCTAGCATTCAACCGCTGGGCATGTGGATGGCTGGGAGCAAACTTCTTTCGGCGGTGCAGCAGCTAGGGCAGGGAAATTTGCCTGGTACAATCTGACATCGGTGTACCAAAAGCAGATTGCCCACAACTACTTGGCTGTGACACACCTAATTCTACACCTTCATTCCTCTCAGTGCAGGTCTCAGAGAGGACTGAAGGTATAGTGGGGTTGGAGATCTCAGCTGATGAGGAGCAAGGAGAGGTCCTCTTTGTTCTTTGGTGTGGGTCTTTTAGATACGCTTGCCAACGAACTGCATGGCAGGTCAACATATGTCTGGTCAAGCATGTGGTACCCAAGCGGGAGATGTTTTGGCCACGCGAGATACGCTTGAGACATATGTTGCAAATAGCAGCGATGCGATCTGATGCACTCGTCTCAAAAAAGGCCCACACCAAAGAACTTTTTGAATAACGCGCAGAGACTGCAGCGCCCTGCACATGTGGAGCTTTGGGGTGTGATGCAGTCAGTGTGCTGCCCTTAGGCTGGCCCCTGGAGGGCATCCTGCCTCGTTGGTGATGTGCCGCCTCCTCCTCCTCTCTCCTATCAGGCACCCACATTGAGTCAGTGACCTCATCACTGGAGCAAACCTGGCAGTATGCTGCAGCAGGGGGAGCATGACTGCCAGATTGCTGTCCTTCTTGGGCACCCCCTCTGTCCGTGCTCACGTTACTGCCTTCATCGAGCTCAGTATCATCGTCAGAGCCTTCCAAACGCTGGGCATCCTCCTGGAGCATGTACCCAACACTGTGGTCAAAAGGTTCGAGGAACTCCTCAGGAGGACATGGTGGGGCTAGGGAAGGAGTCACTGATGACATTGAGCCGAGGGAAGAGGCCGCTGCTTTGCCAGACAAAGTACCCTGGGCATGGGTGAGAGAGGATGAGGAGGATGAGGACGACTTGGTCATCCACTCGACCAAGTCTTCCGCATGTTGCGGCTCAACACTGCCAGCTGCCGAAAAAAAGGCCAAGCGTGTCCCACGGCCACGTGCTGATGAGGATGCACAGTCTCCACGACCAGCACTAGACACAGAGCCTGCTTGCCCTCTCTTATTGGCTTGTGACTGTCTGCCTCTCCTTCTTGGCCTTCCAGACATACTAATGGCCTGTAGCTGCACTAGGCTGGGATATATATATATATATATATATAGGTACTGATACTGCAGCTAGCAAAATCAACTGCCTGCCTGTAGTATGAGAAGAACACCACCAACCTTCTACAGGTAGCTTTAGCTGAACACTGTGCAGAGCTCGCAAAAAAATAACTTGTAGGTTTAGCTGAACACTGTGAGCAGGACGCACTGCACTAACTGTAAATAGTCTAGCTGCCTGACTGTGGTACTAATAGGATCAAGAGAAAACCAGCAATTTTCTTCAGGTAGCTGTAAATACTGTAACAAGACAAGCCTGCCTGTCAGTAAGAAGATAACAGGATCGGATCTAGCTAAACTGAATACAGTGTAAATATATATATATATATATATATATATATATATATGCAACACCTGGGATGCATATATATACACAATACACTGTAAGTGCAGCTAACTGACTGACTGTTCTGCCTAATCTATCTAACTCAAATGAAATGACACTGTCTCTCTGTCTATCTATCTCTCTTTCAACCCTGGAACACACACTACACAGGGCCGCCGTGCAGGCGGCCTTATATAGTGTGGGGCATGTTCTAAACCCCCTGAGCCATAATTGGCCAAAGCCACCGTGGCTTTGGCTAATTACAGCTCTCTCTACAGACGGCGCTGTGATTGGCCAAGCATGCGGGTCATAGTGCATGCTTGGCCAATCATCAGCCAGCAATGCACTGCGATGCCGCAGTGAATTATGGGCCGTGACGTGCCACACGAATTTGGCGCGAATGGCCCATAACGTTCGGAATTCGGCGAACGGGCGAAAAGACAATGTTCGAGTCGAACATGGGTTCGACTCGAACACGAAGCTCATCCCTACTCATAACTAAGATCCTCCAGACCCTTTATTAGCTTTGTTGCCCTTCTTTCTACTCGCTCCATTTCCAGTACATCCTTCCTGAGGACTGGTGCCCAGAACTGGACAGCATACTCCAGGTGCGGCCGGACCAGAGTCTTGTAGAGCGGGAGAATTATCGTTTTATCTCTGGAGTTGATCCACTTTTTAATGCCAATATTCTGTTTGCTTTGTTAGCAGCAGCTTGGCATTGCATGCCATTGCTGAGCCTATCATCTACTAGGACCCCCAGGTCCTTTTCCATCCTAGATCCCCCCAGAGGTTCTCCCCCGAGTGTATAGATTGCATTCATATTTTTGCCACCCAAATGCATTATTTTACATTTTTCTACATTGAACCTCATCTGCCATGTAGTCGCCCACCCCATTAATTTGTTCAGGTCTTTTTTGCAAGATTTCCACATCCTGCGGAGAAGTTATTGCCCTGCTTAGCTTAGTATCGTCTGCAAATACAGAGATTGAACTGTTTATCCCATCCTCCAGGTCGTTTATGAACAAATTAAATAGGATTGGTCCCAGCACAGAACCCTGGGGAACCCCACTACCCACCCCCGACCATTCCGAGTACTCCCCATTTATCACCAAGTGGCAAGTGGTTAAGGTAAGAAAAAACTTTCTGCCTTTAGAACCACTTTAAGCCGTATTTTGTAGATCTACATTTATTATAACTTCCTATGTATCCAGGTGACCGGTAAGATGATAACTTTACCTCCCATCAGAAGAATTTGTTGCTGTTATCTGAAAACTTGAATAGAAAAGATTGGACTATAAATAGAAATGCTTATCACGGCGCAGATAATAAATTATTTTATAAATACCATTTGTTTCGTCATGCCGTCCGGCGCAGTTTAGAACTTTGACTCTAGAGCTCATGGAATCTCCACTAGAAGAATTGTTTTCCTATCCGGAACCCACCAAGTTGCTAACTACTTTCTACTTCAGGTGGCTGGGGCCAACCCCCTTTTATAAATTCCCATTGCCATAGGCATGCCCAGGGGGTGTGCCGGGTGTGCCTGGGCACACCCTAATCACCAAGATTGCTAATTGTGCAGCATCTCTAAAAATCCAGAGGCTATAGTTGCTCCTCCTCTCAGCTGCCTCCTCAGCCAATGGAAAAGGCCCTCTACCTGCCCCCCTCTCCCAGTGCCCCTTATTTGACATTACAACAGGAGATGCTGGCAGCTGGAGCGGGCAGGAGAGGGAGGAGTAAGCAGTGTGGGAGGGACTTCAGTCTACCAGGAGAAGGTAAGCTGGGCTGAGCACAATGTAGTCAGTGGCTTACCTTAGTGGAGGATGTCCAGTGCCCTCCATACACAAAGGAGGGAGGAGGGGCTGTGCTCCGTCTATAGCAGGGGCCCCTGTGTTTTAGGAGATGTTAGATCAATTTTTTTTTTTGTCTACACTGCCTGCTTCTCCTGGAGGAAAGGCATTACAGTCTGAGATCTTCCACAATCTCTGCTAAACCTCCCTACTCATTTCCAGACATGTGCAATTCGTTTTGGTCCAAATGTAAATTCGGACAAATTTTGGGTTATTCAGAGATCCCGATGTATCCAAATCTCCGAATGAAATAATAACGAATTTAGTTTTGTTTATCCGTTTTCTAACAAATTCCAAATTTCCTGAACAAATCGAATTTGGATTGGTCGAAAAATGATCCACCGATTTGAATTCTGTGTGAAGAATAGCTGGTTGCTAAGGAGGGGGCCGGGAAGCCGGTCGCTGCGTCAGTAACAACCGATGAGTCATCAGCTGTCAGCGGGATTCCCCACTGACAGATTAATGTAAATAAAAGAATGCCGGCAATAGAAAATTCAGAAGAAAAACAGCGTAGCCCCCCCCCCCCAATCCATACCAGACCCCGAAGGATTTAAGGGGACCCTTATCTGAGCATGTAGCCCGGCAGGCCAGGAAAGGGGAGGGGGGACGAGCGAGTGCCCCCCCGAACCATACCAGGCCACATGCAGGGATGCTTTGGGGGTCGCCCATGTGAATGAGTACCCCTACCCAAAAGTCTAAAAAGTGAATAAAGACATTACAAGAGTTTTCGAAAATTCCTTTATTAAAAATAAATAAATGCCCCCCCCCCGCTGTAGATCCATGGTTATTCACAACACCCGCTGCCATTGCTGGACCCGAAAAAAAGAAGAAAAAAAAACTCCGGTCTCATCACACGCTCCTGCCAACTGCCCGCTCTGCCGTCTGACATTTCCTAAACAGCCAAGGGGCAGAGTCACCAAATGATGTCAGTGAGTGAACCCGCCCCTTGTGACATCATCGACTCGCCATGCCCCGTTCGGTGAAGTCACAAGGGGGGTGGGGTCATCCGCTAAAGTCATGTTGAAAACACCCCCCATGTTGAGGGTATGTGGCCTGGTATGGTTTGGGGGCCTGCTGGGCTGCATGCTTGGATAAGAGTCCCCCTTAAAATCCATACCAGACCCTAAGGGCCTCGTATGGATTGGGGGGTCATGCAGTTTTTTTTAAATTTTCTATTGCTGGCATGTTTACATTTCAGGTGTCAGCGGGAAAGCCCAGTCACAGCTGATGGCTCAAAAAAAAAAAAAACCACGGGGTGTCCCCCCAAAACCCGTACTAGACCCTGATCTAAGCATGCAGCCCGGCAAGTCAGGAATGGGGAGGGGGGACGAATTCCCCACATCCTGGACCATATCAGGCCACATGCCCTCCACATAACCCCCCCACCCCAAAGCACCTTGACCCCATGTTCATATGAACAAGGGCCTCTTCCTGATAACCCTGGGCAGTGGCTGTGGCAGTCTGCGGGCAGGGGGATTATCGGAATCTGGAAGCCCCCTTCAAGAGAGGGGCCCCCCTATGTGAATGTGTATGGGTACTGTAACGGATCCTATCCCCCACTCCGCTTGAGTGCTTCCATCAGTATAGCACTTCCTCCCAGTCTGAATATAGATATCAGATATTCCAACCACTCACAAGCACAAAACAGGACAACACTTGTTTAGCTGCTAACATGAACTGTTTTATTTGAGATGACACACAAATATATACAGCAGGCTTACAATAAAACTGTACCCAGAACCTAATTAACATGAGCTAGTTATCTAATCATTGACCCAGACTAGGTGACTCGGAGATATGACCTTTCAGGGTAAGACTTTACGTCTCCTAGCTCACTGACTATACAGAACTCCTTCATACAATTTCAGGGTTAATTAGCACAAGCAACAATGTGTGGAATACTCTTAGAAGCTGTGGTAAACCAGACTAGACTCATTTACATTATAGAGGATAACAGACAGGTGGCTGGAATTGATGATATTAGCATCTCCTCACAGTATGTCCCAACAGTATGAATCAGTCACTATTTCTAATATGGCAAATTCAGGGTCCCCAGAGTCTGTGTGTCCTGGGGGACAAGGACCCGAATCCAAAGTAACAACACCTCAAGGGTCCCCAGGCATACAGCTCACAAAGTGCACCGTTCCCCCAAATGCCATGGGCCCATAATCGGTAGGCAAGAGGCTAGGATTCAGTCCCCTCCAAAAGCCTCTGTCCCGGGTGAGTCTGTCACAGGTACATTGTACCCCTACCCATTCACCCATAAAAAAGCAGTGTAGTGTTCCAAAAAATAAGAGACGGTTTTTGACAAGTCCTTTATTAAAAATGAAGAATGTCCCCCAACGTAACTCCAATGTGTCTTCTTTCTCTGGTACCGCCACCGATGTCCTCTTCCTCTGGTTCTTCTCCCTCTGCTGATGTCTTCTTCCTCTGGTCTTCTCCATCCAGTGATGTCTTCTCCCTTTGCTGATACCAAATACTTATTCACATAGGGGGGCCCTTTCTTAAATGGGGCTTTCAGATTCCGATAAGCCTCCTGCCCACAGACCCATACAACCACTGGCTAGGGTTGTGGGGAAAAGGCCCTTGTCTCTATCAAAATGGGGATAAGGTGCTTTGGGTGGAGGGGGGGGTGCAGAGCCCAATGTTGAAAGCATGTGGCCTGCTATGGTCCAGGAGGGGGGGGGTGCCACTCGCTCATCCCTCCCCCCTTTCTGACCTACCAGGCTGCATGCTCAGATAATGGTGTGGTCTGGATTTTGGGGGGACGCCATTTTTTTTGGTGTGGGGCTTCCCTTTAAGATCCATACCAGACCGAAAGGCCTGGCATGGATCTGGGTGGGACCCTACACCATTAATTTTTGGTGTGGGGTTTCCCCTCAAAATCCCTACAAGACTGAAGCGTCTGGTATGGTCTTGGGGGTGAACCCCACGCCTTTTTTTTTTTGCCATGGGGTTCCCCTTTAAGATCCATACCAGACTCAAAGAGCCTGGTATGGATCGGGGGGGGGACCCCACGCCTTTTTTTTTTTTTAATTTAGCGTGAGGTTTTCCATACCAGAAGCAAAGGAATTGTTTTGATTGGTCAAAGGACAATTCGCAATCATCTCAAAGTCAGATCCAGTTCATTGAAGTCGCAGGCCAAAGTCAGATCGGAAGTCGTGTGACTTCCATGTTGGATCAGTGTAAACATAGCCTGGATGTACAACTCTCTATTGTTTCAATTATCTACTGTGACCTATATGTTGGGATATTGGCGCAGGTATATGTGTTCTATATATGTGTGTTCTATATATGTGTGTTCTATATGTGTGTGTTCTATATGTGTGTGTTCTACTATATGTGTGTTCTATATGTGTGTGTTCTACTATATGTGTGTTCTATATGTGTGTGTTCTACTATATGTGTGTTCTATATGTGTGTGTTCTACTATATGTGTGTTCTATATGTGTGTGTTCTACTATATGTGTGTTCTATATGTGTGTGTGTGTTCTATGTGTGTGTGTTCTATGTGTGTGTGTGTGTTCTATGTGTGTGTGTGGATGAATGTGTACTGGGGATTTGGCACATATATCTCTCTGGATATTGGGCTGTTTATAGCCCCTGGGAGTTGGAAATGTTATATGCCTTCCTGATGCTTTACTTTTATCTGCTTTCAATGCAATTTCTGTCATTTTTCCTTTTTTTTCTGTTCCTTTCCATTGTTATATTTTTCTCTTTGTGTGTTTATGAAAATAAAGTCAAATAGACACCTTCCATAAAAATAAAGTAAAAACAAACGGAGGTCTGTGTGTGTTATTTGTTACATGTTTCTTATAATAGATAAATTGTTACTTTGTATCCCTCGTGAATTGTCTGCTGGTTACATAGTTGGGCTGAAAAAAGTCACAAGTCAATCTAGTTCAATCAAAAGAAAAACAAACAGAACCCCTCCCTGCATGTCCTAAACCCTCCCTGTATGTCCTAACCCCTCCCTGCATGTCCTAACCCCTCCCTGCACACAATCCTACCTACCCCCCCCCCCCTCCCTATACACAATCCTACCTAACCCCCCCCCCCCGCCCTATATACAATCCTACACCTACCCCCCCCCCCCCCCCCCCCTGCATATCCTGCCTACTCCATACATTGCGCATTTAGGAAAAAATCCGGGTCTTTTTTTTTTAAAACAATCTACAGAGTCACTTGTGTACAGCGCTGAGTCAGTGTCCAGCCTGTGTGCAGTGCTGAGTATTCTATGTACAGAGCTGAGTATTCAGTGTACAGCCTGTGTACAGAGCTGAGTATTCAGTGTACAGCCTGTGTACAGAGCTGAGTATTGTATGTAGAGCTGAGTATTCTATGTATAGTGCTGAGTATTCAGTGTCCAGCCTGTGTACAGAGCTGAGTATTCGGTGTCCAGCCTGTGTACAGAGCTGAGTATTCGGTGTCCAGCCTGTGTACAGAGCTGAGTATTCGGTGTCCAGCCTGTGTACAGAGCTGAGTATTCGGTGTCCAGCCTGTGTACAGAGCTGAGTATTCGGTGTCCAGCCTGTGTACAGAGCTGAGTATTCGGTGTACAGCCTGTGTACAGAGCTGAGTATTCGGTGTACAGCCTGTGTGCAGTGCTGAGTATTCTATGTATAGTGCTGTGTACAGAGCTGAGTATTCAGTGTACAGAGCTGAGTATTGTATGTAGTGCTGAGTATTGTGTATATAAAGTGCTGAGTATGTGGAGGGACTTTCCCTGAATAGGAGGAGACATAGAAGTGAGAGGGAGAAATGAAACAGAAAGTAAAGAGCTCGGAGCCATTCCCTCCCCACACCCAGAGGACACAACATACGTCTCAATATATATACCTTCCCCCCGGAAGAAGGAGCTGTCACTGCCAGAGCAATGGGTGACCCCCAGTACCTGTACCCCGTCTCCCTCCAGTGGGGTGACGACCCCCAGAGGCTGAAGAAACTAAAAAATAAACTTCTGCTGTATTTCCAGAAGAGGAACGAATCTAATGGAGGAGAATGTGAGATCCGAGACACCGACTGCACCCGGGGATACATCCTCATACACTTCAAGGAGGAGGAAGGTAGGTACTGGGGAGCAATAAAAGGGTCTTGTGTGTATATATAGTATAAGTAAGAGGATTGGGAGGGATCCTCATACACGTTAAATAGGAGGAAGGTAGGTACTGGGGGTTATTATACTTTAGCAAGAGGAGGCAGATAAGTACTGAGGACTGGAGGGGATCCTCATACACTACAAGGAGGAGGGAGGTAAGTACTGAGAACTGGAGGGGGATCCTCATACACTACAAGGAGGAGGGAGGTAAGTACTGAGGACTGGAGGGGATCCTCATACACTACAAGGAGGAGGGGGGTAAGTACTGAGGACTGGAGGAGATCCTCATACACTACAAGGAGGAGGGAGGTAAGTACTGAGGACTGGAGGGGATCCTCATACACTACAAGGAGGAGGGAGGTAAGTACTGAGGACTGGAGGGGATCCTCATACACTACAAGGAGGAGGGAGGTAAGTACTGAGGACTGGAGGAGATCCTCATACACTACAAGGAGGAGGGAGGTAAGTACTGAGGACTGGAGGGGATCCTCATACACTACAAGGAGGAGGGAGGTAAGTACTGAGGACTGGAGGGAGATCCTCATACACTACAAGGAGGAGGGAGGTAAGTACTGAGGACTGGAGGAGATCCTCATACACTACAAGGAGGAGGGAGGTAAGTACTGAGGACTGGAGGGAGATCCTCATACACTACAAGGAGGAGGGAGGTAAGTACTGAGGACTGAAGGAGATCCTCATACACTACAAGGAGGAGGGAGGTAAGTACTGAGGACTGGAGGGAGATCCTCATACACTACAAGGAGGAGGGAGGTAAGTACTGAGGACTGGAGGAGATCCTCATACACTACAAGGAGGAGGGAGGTAAGTACTGAGGACTGGAGGAGATCCTCATACATTACAAGGAGGAGGGAGGTAAGTACTGAGGACTGGAGGGAGATCCTCATACACTACAAGGAGGAGGGAGGTAAGTACTGAGGACTGGAGGGAGATCCTCATACACTACAAGGAGGAGGGAGGTAAGTACTGAGGACTGGAGGGGATCCTCATACACTACAAGGAGGAGGGAGGTAAGTACTGAGGACTGGAGGGAGATCCTCATACACTACAAGGAGGAGGGAGGTAAGTACTGAGGACTGGAGGGGATCCTCATACACTACAAGGAGGAGGGAGGTAAGTACTGAGGACTGGAGGGGGATCCTCATACACTACAAGGAGGAGGGAGGTAAGTACTGAGGACTGGAGGGGGATCCTCATACACTTCAAGGAGGAGGGAGGTAAGTACTGAGGACTGGAGGGGATCCTCATACACTACAAGGAGGAGGGAGGTAAGTACTGAGGACTGGAGGGGGATCCTCATACACTACAAGGAGGAGGGAGGTAAGTACTGAGGACTGGAGGGAGATCCTCATACACTACAAGGAGGAGGGAGGTAAGTACTGAGGACTGGAGGGGATCCTCATACACTACAAGGAGGAGGGAGGTAAGTACTGAGGACTGGAGGGGGATCCTCATACACTACAAGGAGGAGGGAGGTAAGTACTGAGGACTGGAGGGGGATCCTCATACACTTCAAGGAGGAGGGAGGTAAGTACTGAGGACTGGAGGGGGATCCTCATACACTTCAAGGAGGAGGGAGGTAAGTACTGAGGACTGGAGGAGATCCTCATACACTTCAAGGAGGAGGGAGGTAAGTACTGAGGACTGGAGGGGATCCTCATACACTACAAGGAGGAGGGAGGTAAGTACTGAGGACTGGAGGGGGATCCTCATACACTTCAAGGAGGAGGGAGGTAAGTAGTATCTGACATTTCTGGTATGTGTGTTGCCTATCCCTGTACAGATGACGGTGGTTGTTGTATCGGAGGTGTCAGGTGATGATGTGGGTGTCACTTGTTGTCTCCTTCGGATAGAATGGAAAGTCTTAGTTTCACCTTCTGTGACTCATACAAGATATTTGTTTCGGGAATTTCCGGGTTGATATTTAGAGGAGAGGAATGTGAAGAGTCCATTGCTGAGCTCCCTCAGGGAATTGCCTGGCAGGGATAGGGTGAACACTAAGGATGAGCTCCGGCGTGTTCGCATGCTGCACGTGCCGATCCCGCCAGGAAGTCGGCACGGCGCAGCGCTAATCACAGGCAGTGAGACATTTCCCGATGTGTGGCTGCAGAGCTCGGGAAATGTCTCACTGCCTGTGATTAGCGCTGCGCTGTGCCGACTTCCTGGCGGGATCGGCACGTGCAGCATGCGAACACGCCGGAGCTCATCCTTAGTGAACACACTTTGGTTGGATCGGTTGGATCGGTTGGATTGGATTGGGTTGGGTTGGGTTGGTTCGGTTGGGTCGGGTTCACAGAACACAACTAAAGTTCAGGTGCCAAATCCAAAATCATTAAAGTCAATGGGAGCCAATAAATCAGTTCTGCCATTTTCTAGATAAATAGAGATTGTCAAACAAATGGCATGGGGGGGGGGGGGGGGCTGGGCACTGCCTCGGGGGACATTTCTAAATAACTCCTTTGGTGTTGAGCAGAGATTTTAGTATTTCTTATAGTGAAACGTTAAAAATGCAAAACTCCAATCAATAACAAGTCTGGGGGAGGGGGTGACTCGGCCTCTGAAGGGGCTCCTCTGATGTACACAACCTCCTCCTCCAACAACACGACATTGGAAGGTGTATACATGGCTGGTGAAGGACACTTCCCCACCGCTTCATTCTGTTTCTACACAAAGTGGCTGGAGATCCCAGATGAGGGGCTGATATCCACTCACCGGACACTTTATTAGGTACACCTGTTCAGTTGCTCGGTAACACAAATTGCTAATCAGCCAATCACATGGCAGCAACTCAATGCATTTAGGCATCTAGGCGTGGTGAAGACGACTTGCTGAAGTTCAAACCGAGCATCAGAATGGGGAAGAAAGGGGATGTCGGTGACTTTGAACGTGGCATGGTTGTTGGTGGCAGACGGGCTGCTCTGAGTATTTCTGGGATTTTCACACACATCCATCTCTTGGGCTTACAGAGAATGGTGGGAAAAAGAGAAAATATCCAGTGAGCGGCAGTTGTGTGGAGGAAAATGCCTTGGTGGGGTCAGAATTTGGCGCATGCATCCATCCTGCCTTTTATCACCGGTTCAGGCTGGTGGTGGGGGTGTAATGGTGTGGGGGATGGGATATCACCGGTTCAGGCTGGTGGTGGGGGTGTAATGGTGTGGGGGATGGGATATCACCGGTTCAGGCTGGTGGTGGGAAGTAATGGTGTGGGGGTTGGGATATCACCAGTTCAGGCTGGTGGTGGGAGTGTAATGGTGTGGGGGATGGGGTATCACCGGTTCAGGCTGGTGGTGGGGGTGTAATGGTGTGGGGGATGGGAGATCACTGGTTCAGGATGGTGGTGGGGGTGTAATGGTGTGGGGGATGGGATATCACCGGTTCAGGCTGGTGGTGGGGGTGTAATGGTGTGGGGGATGGGATATCACCGGTTCAGGCTGGTGGTGGGGGTGTAATGGTGTGGGGGATGGGAGATCACTGGTTCAGGATGGTGGTGGGGGTGTAATGGTGTGGGGGATGGGATATCACCAGTTCAGGTTGGTGGTGGGGGTGTAATGGTGTGGGGGATGGGATATCACCGGTTCAGGCTGGTGGTGGGGGTGTAATGGTGTGGGGGATGGGATATCACCGGTTCAGGCTGGTGGTGGGGGTGTAATGGTGTGGGGGATGGGGTATCACCGGTTCAGGCTGGTGGTGGGGGTGTAATGGTGTGGGGGATGAGGTACCTGAGTATTGTTGCTGACCATGTCCATCCCTTTATGACTACAGTGTCCCCATCTTCTGATGGCTACTTCCAGCAGGATAATGCACCATGTCACAAAGCTCCGATCATCTCACCACTGGACAATGAGGTCATTGTACTCCAATGGCCTCCACACTCACCACACCTCATACAATAGAGCACCTTTGGGATGTGGTGGAACGGGAGATTGGTATCTTGGATGTGCAGCCGACAAATCTGCAGCAACTGTGTGATGTTATCCGGTCACTATGGAGGAAAATCTCTGAGGAAGGTTTTCAACACCTTGTTGTATCTATGCCACCAAGAATGAAGGCCAAAGGGGGTCCAACCCGCTACTAGCAGGGGGGGCATAATAAAGTGGTTGGTGGGTGTAGATGCTAATAAGGGAACCCCACACAAAAAAACAAAATGGTGTGGGTTTCCCCCTAAACAATACATACCAGACCCTTATCCTTGATGAGGGTCTAGCATGGATGTCAAGAAGGACTTCATGCAAAAGAAAATGGCATGGAGTCGCCCCCAAATTCCATGCCTAACCCTTGGGGGTCTGGTATAAATCTGAAGGGGGAACCACAAGCAATAACACAAGAATAAAAAGAATGGGGTCCCCCCAAAAAATCCATACCAGACCCTTAATAAAAGCAACCTTGCAGGCCATGAAAGAGAAGGGGTATGCATGTTGCGCCCCTTTCCCCCCTGAACCATACCAGGCCACATGCCCTAAGGATGGGGGGGGTCTCGCAAAGCAGTCTGCCCACATATTGATGAGGACAAGGGCCTCTTTCCCAGAACCCTGGTCTTCTGGTTGTGGGGATCTTATTGGAATCTGGAAGCCAACTTTTAATAGTAAGAGGGTCCTCAGATACCAGCTACCCCCCCCCCCCCCTCAAAGTGCCCCTAATCATTCCCAATTAAAATGTAAACATTAAATTAACAGACACAAAGTCCTTCAATAAAAAGACCCACAAAAAAAAAATCCCGCGATGTATTTCCAATGACAATCCAGTGATGTAGATCCACGTCATGATGACTGATAACCCACCAAAAGAAAAAACCCTCCAACCACCGAAACGTCCGATCCCACCACTTCAGCTCTATTCCCCACCACCAAATATGTAGCACAGGGGGCGGGTCTTCCAGGTGACATCACTGACTAAATATATCCATATTCTGGTCATTGACTTCACTCGGGGGAACCCCGTTTCTTTACATTTTAATGGCAGGGACCCCCACAACCCCATCAGGCAAGGGTTATGGGGATAAGGCCCTTGTCCTCATCAACGTGGGAATTTGCAGGTGAAGCAACGCCCTTTTTTTTTTTTTTGCCTTGGGTCCCCCTTGACATGCATGCCAGATTCCTGTGTTATTGCTTAAAAGTCATACTTAACCCCAAGGGTCTGTTATAGAATTTTAGGGGGTCATGCCATTTTTTTTTTTCACGGGGTCCACTTTGACATGCATGCTGGGCCCTCATCAAAGGTAAGGGTCTGGTATTTAATGATGTGGGTGGAGCTGTGACACCATGAGGAGGTGTGTGGTCCTATGGGGTGGCACGGTTATCCTAATTTGGGGGCGGCCCACCTGACGCACAGCCCTTCGGACATATTTGGTCATGTGACTGGTGACATTCCTGTAGAAAATCCTCATCATGGTTCTCCTTGTCTTCCAGCCCGGGATCGAGTCCTCCAGAAAGGGAGCCATCTGCTGAAACTGCCCAATGGGGAAGAAATACCTCTGAATGTCTCACTGCCGAATACTGAGAGTCCGAACACTCCGGAGAATATACCGGAATTAGCCACTGTAAGTAAATTAGCTGGAGACCAGCTCCATATTGGGGATTCAGAATTGTGTATCCATCGAGATCAACGGCACAACCATTGGTCTCTCCAATCATGCCAGGGTGCTGGGTGTAATCCTAGATTCTGACCTCTCCTTTGGGCCAATCACTGGCTAAATTCACCCCTTCCTGACTAACAACACCACAAAATAACTTATCCACTGCTTGGTTATCTCTCATCTTGACTACTGCAACTCCCTCCTCATTGGCCGACTTTTACACAGGCTATTCCCCCTTTAGTCTATTATGAATGCTGCTGCCAGGCTTATACACCTTACTAACCAATATGTGACTCTCTGCCAATCCCTCAACTCCATTTAGTGTCCTTCACCCCTCTCTGCCAATCCCTCCACTGACCTCCATTCAGTGTCCTCCACCCCTCCCTGTCAATCCCTCCACTGACCTCCATTCAGTGTCCCCCACCCTTCTCTGCCAATCCCTCCACTGACCTCCATTCAGTGTCCCCCACCCCTCTCTGCCAATCCCTCCACTGACCTCCATTCAGTGTCCCCCACCCCTCTCTGCCAATCTCTCCACTGACCTCCATTCAGTGTCCCCCACCCCTCCCTGCCAATCCCTCCACTGACCTCCATTCAGTGTCCCCCACCCCTCTCTGCCAATTCCTCCACTGACCTCCATTCAGTGTCCCCCACCCCTCCCTGCCAATCCTTCCACTGGCCTACATTCAGTGTCCCCCACCCCTCTCTGCCAATCCCTCCACTGACCTCCATTCAGTGTCCCCCACCCCTCTCTGCCAATCCCTCCACTGACCTCCATTCAGTGTCCTCCACCCCTCACTGCCAATCCCTCCACTGGCCTCCATTCAGTGTCCTCCACCCCTCTCTGCCAATCCCTCCACTGGCCTCCATTCAGTGTCCTCCACCCCTCACTGCCAATCCCTCCACTGGCCTCCATTCAGTGTCCTCCACCCATCTCTGCTAATCCCTCCCCTGGACTCCATCCAGTGTCCTCCACCCCTCTCTGCTAATCCCTCCCCTGGACTCCATTCAGTGTTTTCCACCCCTCTCTGCCAATCTCTTCACTGGCCTCCATTTAGTATCCTCCACCCCTCTCTGCCAATCCTTCCACTGGCCTCCATTCAGTGTTCTCCACCCCTCTCTGCTAATCCCTCCACTGGCCTCCATTTAGTATCCTCCACCCCTCTCTGCCAATTCCTCAACTTGCCTCCATTTAGTATCCTTCACCCCTCTCTGCCAATCCTTCCACTGGTCTCCATTCAGTGTTCTCCACCTCTCTCTGCCAATCTCTTCACTGGCCTCCACTAGCCCAACGCATTCAATTTAAAATACTAACCACAACATACAAAGCCATCGCCGCCAGCTACAACACTGACCTACAGATATCGCCAAAATTGTCCTCTTCGTTCCTCCCAGGACCTCCTGCTCTAGCCCCCTTGTTACCTCCCACGCTCGCCTCCAGCACTTCTCCAGAGCCTCTTCCATCCTCTGGAACTCCCTCTGGAATGTCTGGTCAGCTCCTGCCCTGTTTGGTTTTAGGCAATCCTTGAAAACTAATTTATTCATGGAACAACAAAGCCTGGGGAATGCCCAGGAAAAAAACCCAAGCCTACTTACCAACCAGCTCGCAGACAACCGAATATACCTGTCTAACAGTCTGCGTTAAAAACAGGGGTTTAGTCCACACGCATTTGCAAACGCATGCGTAAGCCACAGAGCCACGTCACGTCACCCTGATATCTGAGGTCCTAACACTAAAGTATAAGTGTCCCCACAGCGGAGGCACATGCATTCTGATGGATAAATAAGGACAGGTGGACTGAGGGAGAGCCAACCCCACCCCCACCTAAAAATTGTACTTCAGCCACCTCCATCCTATCACACCTCCCCCTTCCTTTAGATCAGTGGTTCTCAACCCCCGTCCTCAACTACCCCCAACAGGCCATGTTTTGGGAATTTCTGTTATATAAAATAGTTGTCCAAAATACCAAGCCATTGACTCTGATTTAAAGCACCTGTGCAAGATCAAGGAAAACCTGCAAACATGGAGGTCAGTGGAGGGATTGGCAGAGAGGGGTGGAGGGTACGTGAGGACAGGGTTGAGAACCACTGCTTTAGATTGTAAGCTCCATGAGCAGGGCCCTCTTATTCCTTCTGTATTTAACTGTATTACATAGTTAGGTTGAATAAAAGACACAAGTCCATCTAGTTCAACCAAAAAAAAAATACAATCCCATATACACAATCCTTCACCCACAGTTGATCCAGAGGAAGGTGAAAAACCCCAGCAGAGCAAATTCCAATTTGCTCCAGCAGGGGAAAAAAATTCCTTCCTGATCCCCCCCGAGAGGAAATCGGATTTTCCCTGGATCACCTTTACCTATAAATGTCAGTATCCAGTTATATTATGTGCACTTAGGAAAGAATCCAGACCTTTCTTATAGCAATCTACTGAGCCGGCCAGAACCACCTCTGGAGGGAGTCTATTCCACATTTTCACAGATCTTATGCCCCGCACACACAACCAGACTTTCCGGCAGAAAAGGTCAGACGGAACGAATCCGTCAGACATTCCGATCGTGTGTGGGCTTCATCGGACCTTTTCTGTCTCAAAATCTGACGGACCTTAGAAATAGAACATGTTTCAAATCTTTCCGACGGACTCGACTCCTATCGAAAAAAACGTTCGTCTGTATGCTAGTCCGACGGACCGAAAACGACGCTAGGGCAGCTATTGGCTACTGGCTATTGAACTTCCTTTTCTGGTCATACGTCATCACATTCGAAACGATCGGACTTTGGTGGGATCGTGTGTAGGCAAGTCCGTTTCGGGGGAACTCCGTCAAAGTCCTTGAGTTCAGTCCGGCGAGAAGTCGGCTCGTGTGTACACGGCATTAGTGTGAAGAAACCTTTCCGTATTTGGAGATGACATCTCTTTTCCTCTCGATGTAGAGAGTGTTGTAATTTTATTGTCCCCCTTTATATTGTAAAGCGCTGCGCAAACTGTCGGCGCTATAAAAATCCTGTATAATAATCGTTATAATAATTGGGTGCCGGAGTATCACTAAAAACACATTTTTTCCATGAAATCTCTGCAATTATCTGAAGGGGCCCCTAGACACGGGGCCACAGTCTCCCGATTCCAACGTCTTCTACCTATATTCTCATGTGTGTCTGCAGATACTGTCTCTGCCCGCTCTTTGGGGGGGGGGGGGGGGGGCGATTGATCAGATAGATAAATAGATAAACATGTTGAATCAGTATTGATCCCCAGTGATCAGAGGCAATTGAAGCCTCCTCCCCCTCTACATTAAAGAGGAAGGCCGAGAAAACTAAACTCTGAACATTAGTCAGTTGTAATGCAATGTATATTTCACACTTCTGCTGCTTAATTTGGGGGGGAAAGAAGGCAGATCCTCAAAATATCTGATTCTGGCTCACAGGATTTCTGGCTTGGATCAACAGGGATTTTTTGTACTTATTGAACAGATATAACAAAATGCTTCCAATGGGAAATTTAACAGACCAGAAGGGAGGAAATCAGAGAAGATCATTGTTGGGTTTGCATACACTTCAGTGGTGGTCAACTAATGAGGAATAGGGGGCTTTATCTGTGACCTCTGACATCTTCAAGGGGCCACCAAACATATTAATATTACAGAGGACTACAGGATAAGGTCAGGCACAGGGGCGGACTGACCATTCGGGGACTGGGGCACTGCCCGTGGGCCCCATGCCACTAAGGGGCCCCATCAGGGTTGCCAGCCTCAATAAAACCAGGGACAGTATGTAAATATCTGTGTTTTTTTTAAAAATCCCAAGATTGTAGCTGCCCCGCCTCTCCAGTACCTTTTCAGTGTGTGTATGTGTATTCTGTGTGTGTATACTGTGTGTCTGTGTGGTCCCATAATCTATTGCCTGGGGGCCCCATAATCTCCTATTGCCCGGGGGGCCCATGAGTTGTCAGTCCGCCCCTGGTCAGACCCTGTGGACATGCTACAGGGGAGGTTGGAGTATGGAGACCTGCTGTAGGACACTATGGGGGCACATAATGGACCACTAGAGATCAATGAGATTACAGTCCACTAACAGATTAATGCTCCCACTACAGACTGCCAAGGGCCACACAACAAGTAGGGCACCAGGGTTGTAAAGTGGACCATCCATAGTAAATGAAGAGTTTCTTTTTTTCCAGCCCACCAAATATTTGAAAAACCTTTTTGTAAACTTTTTTTCCACCAAAAAACTGCTCATCTTGGTCCCATTCTCTGATATATACTGGTGGTGTCTCTATGCCAGAGGTAGGCAACCTTAAAGAGGTGGAGATCTACCTGAACAACATGGGGAGAAGTCAAAGATCACCGAGTGCACCATCGCCTCCTCACACCAGTTTTAAATCTGTAATTGCCGTACTACCGTGTCGCAATGGCGTGCATTGCATGGCAATCGTGGGTTTAAATCAAGTGGTGAGGAGGCAACATATCACCTCCTCGCCACCTGTCAAACACACACTCAGATCGCTTTTTAGAGGAGCAGAAGCACTCGTTTGCGAATGAGCGCTTAGCTGCATTTGACAGCCGCACTCTTATGCCGCGTACACACGGTCAGAATTTCCGCCAACAAAACCGTGGATTTTTGTTGGAAGGATGTTGGCTCAAACTTGTCTTGCATACACATGGTCACACAAATGTTGGCCAACAATGACGAACATGGGAACGCGGTGATGTACAAAACGTAGGACGAGCCGAGAAAAAGGAAGTTCAATAGCCAGCAATCTTCTTGATTCCGAGCATGCGTGAACTTTTGTGCGATGGACTTCTTAGTGAAAAGCAGCACGCTGTACGCACTTGTTAGGCACACATTTATACCTTTTGATCGCCCCTAGATTTTAACCTCTTCCCAGCCAGTGTCATTAGTACAGTGACAGTGTATAGTATTATCACTGATCATTGTATCAATGTTTGTGGCAGTTAGTCAGTTCCCCCCCAGCATCAGTTAGTGTCAGATTATCCACCGCACTTGCAAAGCTTTCCCCGACTTGCTGATACCCCAACTTGCTGATGCCCAGACTTAGTTGGGGTAGGCGTAACACTTTGGTGGGAGTGGGTCAGCCACACCTCTTGACCTTTGACCTCTGGGGGACATGCCTGCTGACCTTTGACCTTTGGGGGTGGTCCCTATTCCAATCCCTGAGTCCTAACCTTGTTCTTCCAGGGGAAACCCTAACCCTAACTCTAACCCACTGCAGTCCCAATATAAGTCACTGATCACCACCATTACTAGTAATAAAATAAATACATAAAATCCCAGTATAAAATCTCATAGTCTGTAAACACTATAACTTTCACACAAACCAATCAATATATCCTTATTGAGATTTTTTTTTTTTTGCAGCAGAAGACATTTTTGGCATAAAACATTATGAAAAAAAGAAATAATTTTTTTTTTTATCTCAAAAAATAAAAAACGCAGTGGTGATTAAATACCACCAAAATAAATCTGTTTGTGTGAAAGAAAAGATAAAAATGTCATTTGGGGACCATGCTGCATGACCGCGCAATTGGCAGTTAAAGTAGCGCAGTGCTGAACAGCAAAAAATGGCCTGGTCGTGAAGGGGGGGAAAAACCTTCCGTTAAAGGTATTTGTGTTGTGGAGCAGGGGGCTGGCAAAAACCTTCCATTTTTTTTTTTTTTTTTCCATGGGAGGTCCTCTTACATAACAGACTCAATTCACTAACCTATAACGGGTGTTATGAATAAGCACTAATGTTAGTGCGAAACGTCAGCTCTTGTCTGCTGTGATTTTCATCTTTGATTTTGATGTGAATTTTCCCAATAAATAAGGCTATTTTTCAAGAGTGCGGCTGTCCAGAATCCGTTCCTGTTTAATGGGTGTTATTTGCAGTAATCGTTTTCTATTCTCAGCTCTCATTGGTTGTCTCTGCTGGAAATATCGGTTGTTGTGGAAATAAGAATTGTTATAATGAACAGAATCTCCAGAAATGACTTATAGCGGTTTATCTTCTATTTTCAGGGCTCACAGTCCGGCCGTGCCGAGGAGAAAGGTAAGAAATCATTAATTGCACGTTCAGAGTCATATTTGTCCCATAGATCACAATGGTGGGAGCGGGGGAAGGGAGAGAGCATAAGGTATTTGAGATTGGTCTGCCATTGACTGCCAAGGCACCTCCATTGGGGGGCGCACAGTTATAGAGTTATAGAGAGAACCTGCGAGGCAAAATTGCTGAAAATGTCAAGCCAGAAACTTGTTTTCTAATTTTAATTGAAGTGGGGAAGGATTAGAACCCATGTCTGATCTAAACTGCCATTTGGGGCTCCATTAGAGAGACTTCCCCTCTTTCCACCTGTCTGTCATTTCTGGTCCTCGTCTGTTCCAATTTAGTCCCAGGATGGAGATAATTTCCATCCACTGAGTTCTACTTCTATCTCAGCTTGTCCCAACAATTGGATGTAATTGAGCAGCTCCAGCTGGATCCTCCCAGAAGACCTCTATGTCTATATATCCCATGTAGCGCTACCCCTGTACGAGCCGCTTAAGTTTTACCCAGATAGTCCTAGCTTCTGCACTGGCAGCCAGGCACAAGGTATATTTGGCAGCCAGGTGCACACACTTTTAGCTCGATGGCGTCAAAGACCAGTCTACTCCAGAACAAAACTATGAACAACTTGAGGACTCTAGCTGATCTAGAATTGAGCAGTAGGTGAAGTCCCTTTGCTGGGAGCCGATGGCAGACTTCTCCTGTATAGCAGTGTAGGAATAAAGAGTACGGGCAAAGTAGTAGTGAAGGACAGGTAGACAAAGCTCTTCTGATCACTAGCCAGTTGGACCCTTGGCTGAATGTACTAGCACAAAGGGATAGCCAAAAAAAAACCAGGCCCCTAAATCTTTGGTCGCAATCCGATCCTCTCAGGCATGGCTCCCCTTCAGTCAGCTCTTTAGAAGTACTACGGCCACTACTCCACTTTAGCTTCTGGCCTTCAGGTTGCCCACCTGAGGCCGCATGGCAGCAGGTGCCAGGGGAGGCAAGCCTGCCTCACTACTGGCTGGTGCACTCCATCATCTAGGAAGGACCCAGAGTTCACATGTTCCCTGAATATATAGGCCAATCCCGGCGTGCTCAGGGGCTCCTCCCCTGTAATTTGCCGAGACTGCATATACTGTACATTCATGATGCCTATTTGCCTAGCTCCCACCCGTGTTCCAGAAAACTCTATTAGTTTCTAGAGGGTGGGAGGAGCAAAGGGAAACTCAACAGAACACAGGAGAAGTCCTAACTAATGAATTGCAGCATTCTGTTAAGCCGACCTGCTGAAAGTAGATTTCCCTCCACCCCCACCGGGTTAGACAGAGGGGCAAACTACACTAATCTAACTATTTACACCTAGCACATATACTAGGAGGGTGCTACACCCGCTTTTCTTTTCAGCTGGTCCTCCACAATTAGAAGGAACATTGGCTCTACTTTGAGGTCACCAACTCTCATCCTGTCCTGGTGAATTGTCTCAGAAACTCAATAAAGAAACAATCTCTGTCGATAGCTCTCAGAATGTTCTTTATGTCATAATGTTTAAAAAAACTTTCACTGAGAATATATTTTGCTGTGTTACAGCCACACCAGACGATGAGGTGACTCTGGACCCCCCGTTCTCTCTGGTTCTGATTGAGAAAGTCCAGGACAGCCACACTCCTGAGATGTTAAACCTCCTGGTGGAGAATACCAGTGAGAAGGTTGAGGACACGGACTTCTATGTGGAGATAATTCCGGAGATCCAGTCTGCTGTTGTCACCTTCACATGTGATATTGGTGAGTCCAACCTTTTTGTGATTTTTTTTTTTTTTTCCCTTGATTTAGATACAAAGCCTGGAATGAGGCTCACAGCTTCTAGTATGGGCCCACAAGCTCCATCATCTACTATCCTCCAATGGCTCTTGTAAGAGAATGTTGTTTGCCATATGCCCCAAAAACATGGAACTACGATAAGGGCCGCACTCTACAGAATCACTGACATATTTTATTTACTAAGGGCTGGAGAGAAATGGAGGTAAAAGCTTCAATGTATAGATTCACATGCCAAAGATGTGCTCACTGTACAATAAAGTCACTTCAAGAAAAATGTAACTGTATTGGGGCTCATTTACATTTGCTTCGACTTCAACACACAATAAAGCACCTTCCACTTCAACATGCTTTTTTGAAGTTTAGCAAATTCCCTGTGTGTGTTGATTTTAGGGGTGTACCTCAACTTTTTTGAAGTTTAGCAAATTCCCTGTGTGTGTGTTGATTTTAGGGGTAGTACCTCAGATTCCCAGCTCATCAGTACCCCTGTTCAGCATTTGTACCCTCGTGCAGCAGATCCCCAGCTTATTGGTACCCTTGTTCAGAAGATTCTTCTCAGTAATACCTTCAGCTTTGCTGATTCCCCACTTGGTAATAATCCCCCAGCTCTGCCTATCCCCCCACTCAGTAGTAACCCAAGCTCTGCTGGTCCTCCTCTCCTCTGGTTCCCGCTCCCCTCCCGCTATATTTCTCCCACACTGAGCACCACGTGTGACATTGCTCGTTTCTACTGCTTCGGTCTACCAGGTCTGCTGATCCTCCACCTTCCGCTATAGCGTTCCCATGTTGCACACCACGTGTGCCATCTGCTAGTTGTTCCACTCCAATCCAGACCCCTTCTACCTTCCTGCTGCTCCATGCTGCACACCAGATGTGATGTCATCACCAGACACTTCTAGAATATATACGCATGAGCCAGAAGTGACTGCTGATAGTGTCTTTTCGGGTTCGCTTGTTTCCCAGTGCATCCTGGGATATCTCATACCTGCATTACCTCCAAAACATAGTGAATCTAAAGCTTCTCCAAAGCTGCAGGTGCTGCTAGCAAGCGTTGTCATAGACTTCTATGGAGGCTTTGGAGGGGCTTTGAAGCACCAAGAAAGCGACATGGGGGATCATTTTTGAAGCAAAGCAGATGCTATGTGTGAACAGGACTGTAAGGTAACGATTTTATTTGGTGAGAGGAGCTTTGATTGGCATTACAGAGTGCTTTAAAAAAAGAGTGTCCAATGCCACATTTTGAAGCAAGTGTAAACGAGGCCTTAGAGTGCAAAAATCTACCAAATATATATCAATATGAGTTTTATAAAATGTGAAAACTGCGAGGGTCCATCATTCTCTTCCCAACTTCTTGCCCCAAGACCATTTGCTGTACAACCTTCCTTTTAATGCTCCAGTGTTTTCAGAGGGGCCTCAACAGCGAGAGCTGGAATTGGGGAACACACTGAGCCCACTGATCAGACACAAATATTGGCAACCACAGGTGTTTATCTAGTGGGGCAGCCAGCTGTACAGGGTAAATGCCAGGGTGAAAACTTAAGCCCCGCAGCAGGTAGACTTCATGTTCCTTAACAGTTGTACTTATGCCATATATATATATATTAGGAAAAAAATTCTTATTGTTTTTTTCTCCAGATATTCCGAGATTCATCAGAACGTTCTCCAGTAGCCTCAGAGCGATTCACCAAAAGCTAACAGCGAGGCCTCTGGAAGAATTCCAAAGTGTCAGGGTGGAGAATATACCGGAGAACACATCTGACATGCATTTGGCAGCTTTCTTTGAGAACCCAAAACAGGGAGGAGGAAGAGTAGAAGAGGTTGTGATGTTACCTGAGGAAAGAGCTGCACTGATCACGTTTCATGACACAGCAGGTGAGAACAGAGCAGACTGAACCTTCACACCTTAGTTGGGGACCCCTCTAAATTGTATGTGTAGTGCCCTGGGGTTTGGTCAGGGAGCTCCTCACCAAATTCCTTGTCAGGAGTAGCTACTATAGATGTTAGAGATCCATTGATTTCTCCCTAAGTTTGGCCTTGTTTAACGTTTCTCTTCTGCCACTAGGTGGCCGGGCACTCGGTGGCATTAGCTGTGAGAAGGACATTTCAAGGTCAAGTTATGGGTATATGGGATATGGGAACTGTTAAATACTGTTGCCATAGGAGACAGCAAACCTGCATGTGCAGAAGTGGCACCTTGCTGGGGCCTTTCCCGGAGTCTGCCTATTGAAATTGCAACCGCTTAAAGTGGTTGTATACCCTAATTTGCCATTTTTACCTACAGGTAAGCCTATAATAAAGCCTATAATAAGGCTTACCTGTAGGCAAAATTATTATCTCCTAAACCTACACGGTTTAGGAGATATTTCCTTTTGCATGCAGCTGCTGATATCAGCGTCGCATACAATGTGAATGCCCGGCTGAAGGTCCGGCAGGCGCTGCCGGACCTTGCCGGGAAGAAGCCTCCCACGTGCATGCGCGGGAGTCACACCATCGCGGCTCCGGCCACTCACAGCGCCAGAGACGCTGTGGGCAAGATGTCAGCTCACTCAGCATGGACCGGGCTGCAATACGGTGGCTTCGATCTAAGCTAAGTATTTCATAATGAGCTAGTATGCGGTGCATACTAACTCATTATGCCTTTTGCCTTGCAGGGGTTTTTTTGGGGGTTTTTTTTTGCTTTTTTTTAGATGTGCGGGTATACAACTGCTTTAAGGGTGTCCTGGCTCTAACCCTCTTTCCCTTGCAAAATATAAAAAGGACTGTTGAAAGAAATAAAACCTCTTTCGCATCTGAGAAGTGTCTGGCGCCCAATGACTTTCACCATCTTTGCACCCACTATGCTTCACAACCCACCACACATTGAATGATGTCAGCGGTTTGTGGCCTCAAAAGTTCTCATTAGACTGGAAGAGGTTAGAGATTTTGCTACATATGCTATGGTAATTGGCACATTGAGGGGGGATAGAACTGTTTGTGGCCAACATCAGAGTCTTCATACTCAGCCTAATCCATGCAAACAATTCTCCACTTTGAGCATGAACAGATCGGGCCATGGAATGGGTTATGAGCAGCATTCATTTGATGGCAATACCAACTTTGTATCAGTGACATTATCTACCGTACAATATATTTATTGTTGGCCAACATATTACAAAAACATTTCTGTTTTGTTCACTTCAGAAACTCGCTACTGCTGAAATGTCTACATTGCTGATATATTCAGCACGGAGTACATAGGTCAGTTAGTAACTTGAACTAAAATGTTTTTGAATTGGGTTATGAAATCCAAGTCCAAGCTCAGGGGACAATGACCCCCTCACCTTACCACTCCCAAGCCTTTATTGTAGTCTTCAAGCCACCAAATTGTCCTGTTGTGTCACCAGTTATTCTAAATCCTAAAAAACATTTTGGTGAACCACTTTGAAAGAACTTAATGTTTTAAGTGAAGCATCACTGTCAACCTTCTGTTTTGTCTCCTTCTCTTCCAGATGTCAAACGAGTTTTGAAGAAGGATCATGTGTTTTCCAAGAAAAAGATATCCGTGTACCCTTACTACCCATTGTTGGGTATAGCACTGTATGGGAAGGACGGACCTTGTATAGAAATACCAAAGCCTATAGAGTTCAATATCAGTCCATACATATTGCAACATATCTATAATAATGAAGGACTAAAGAACAACATAGATGTGAAAATGAAGAATAAACACTGTGAGATCAAATGGCCAGATCAAGACTGCCAGAATCCTGTCCTTCAACTCATCTTCCCTCCCACATTGTCCACCCATCTCAGGTCTGTGACAAAGATTGTACCGAGATGGAAGGAAGAAGTTTATAATGAATTCTCACTTCTCATATCAAAGTTCAGAGTAATAGAATATAAAATGGATGAGTCGGTCTGGGAAGCTATTAAAGAACAAATCAGCAGCTCCACCTATGATGGAGTACTCCTCAAACCTGAATTTGGTTTAGAGAAACTTTTCTTGGCTGGAATGTCCAAGGATGTTACAAAGATTGACCCAACATTCAGACAACTGGTAGAGGAAACCTCCAAACAGGTGGAAAGAAAGAAACAAACCAAGACTGAGACCATATCCATGTCTCCAGCTCTCTATCAGATTATGTGTAACAGCGGCCTGAAGAAGAAGATCCTAGACCAAGTTCCAGAACTGAGGTTTGACTATGATGTGCCAACAAAGAAAGCCTGTCTATCGGGACTGAAAGAAGAAGTGCTCACCGCCAAATGTGAGATACTCAACATTAAACAACAAATGAAAAGCAAACATGTCCAGATGAATCCACACCTCGTCCAGTTCCTGATATCCACTGATAATGAGGAGATGTCCTCTCTGCTCTTTGTACGTCACAACATTAACGCAATGCTGGAAATTGATGACAGCGTTGTTAAACTGATGGCTCATCCAATGGAAGACTTGATAGAAGCAGAAAAGAAAATTAAGGAAAAACTGCTCCACAGACAACTTTTAGTTGAAGACAAAAGTCTTCTGAAATCTCCTGAGTGGAAAAGTCTCCAGTCAAATCTACTTCAGTTATTTAATGCAGAGAAAATCACAGTCCTGTTAGAGGAATCTTCTTCAGGGACAGAGGACAGCGTGGTCATTGCGGGCCTGACTTCAAATGTTATAACGTGTTATGAACAAGTCAGCGACTTTCTTGAGAAAAACACTACTATAGAGACCGAAATTCCAGTTCAAGCTTCAGCAAAGATGACGTTCATCTGGGAGGAAAGGAAGGAAACTTTGAAGAAGATAAAGAAAAATGTAAATGTAACAAAGAATAAGAAAAGCATCTGCCTGTCGGGACCGCGGGTGAAGGTTCAAGAGGCAGCAAATGTCATTAGGGACATTCTGCACTCACTTCACAGTGATACTCTGCATATTGAGAAACCGGGAGCCAAAAAGTTTTGTAAGGTCAATGAAGAAGTTCATGCTACAACCGCAAGGACAAATTACCATTGTGTGATACGCTTAGAGGAGGCTGGTGTAGAAGACGATCTATTTAAAAAATCCCAATTCCAGATAACTCTTCCAAATGGAATGACCCTCTCTGTATATAAAGATGACCTGTGCCGTCACAATGTAGATGTCATTGTTAATGCAGCCAATGAAGATCTGAAACATATTGGGGGTTTGGCAAAAGCGATTTTGGATGCAGCAGGACATAAAGTCCAGGATGACTCCGATCAGATTATCAGGAAAGATGGTAAATTGTCCACTGGAGATTCAGTAATTACTGATGCAGGGAAATTGCCATGCAAACAAATCATACATACAGTGGGTCCCCGATGGGACTCAAATTCACGCTCTAGATGTGAACGGCTTCTACGGAAAGCGATTACCACCAGTTTACAGCTGGCCTCTGAGAAGAGTCACAGTTCAATAGCAATACCAGCTGTCAGTTCTGGAGTTTTTGGTTTTCCCATAAAATTATGTGTTGAAAACATAGTAGAAGCCATACGAGACTATGTAGAGACGCCAGGACAACAGAGCACTTTACAGAGAATCCATCTCGTAGACACAAAGGATGAAACTGTTAAACTTTTCTCAGAGCTTACAAAGGCCAAATTTGGTAACAAAACGAGTGCTGTGCCATCTACAACAAGGGCACCCCAGCCAGTCACAAAAGCTGCACAGAACCCACCAGCACCAACACCAGTGAATAGAGGTAATGACAACACCGTGATGACCAAGGAAGGACTGAAGATCAAGCTGCTTCAGAAGAACATTGAGGACTGTTCGGTATGTATATTCTCCAGCATTTTCCTGCTAAAGTGGGACTTTACCAAAGACTTTTATGATTCGAATAGAGATAGGAAGGGTTAGAACCGCTGAGTGTTTTTTTTGTTGTGCGCATCCCTGTTTGGAAATTTTGCCTTTCTTCCTGTCCAAGTTTGATGGGACACAGAAAGCAATAAAACATGAGGGGTTCTAACACTTTCCAAATCTGTTTTGCATGCTGTCGCTGTATTTGTCTTCTTTTGGAGATTCTTTCTGATTATGAGAAAAGGGGGAGGGTGGGGAAGTTCGGCAGTTGCTGAGGCTGACCATACAATTATTCCCACCCCATTCTGATTATGGTGACCATCATGGATGTCAAGGGGATTTCCATAGCTGGACCCAGACAGCAAAGGAAACCTAGTTACATAGTTACATAGTAGGTGAGGTTGAAAAAAGACACAAGTCCATCAAGTCCAACCTATGTGTGTGATTATGTGTCAGTATTACATTACATATCCCTGTATGTTGCGGTCATTCAGGCGATTATCTAATAGTTTCTTGAAGCTATCAATGCTCCCCGCTGAGACCACCGCCTGTGGAAGGGAATTCCACATCCTTGCCGCTCTTACAGTAAAGAACCCTCTACGTAATTTAAGGTTAAACCTCCTTTCTTCTAATTGTAATGAGTGGCCACGAGTCTTATTAAACTCTCTTCTGCGAAAAAGTTTTATCCCTATTGTGGGGTCACCAGTACAGTATTTGTAAATTGAAATCATATCCCCTCTCAAGCGTCTCTTCTCCAGAGAGAATAAGTTCAGTGCTCGCAACCTTTCCTCATAACTAAGATCCTCCAGACCCTTTATTAGCTTTGTTGCCCTTCTTTGTACTCGCTCCATTTCCAGTACATCCCTCCTGAGGACTGGTGCCCAGAACTGGATAGCATACTCCAGGTGCGGCCGGACCAGAGTCTTGTAGAGCGGGAGAATTATCGTTTTATCTCTGGAGTTGATCCCCCTTTTAATGCATGCCAATATTCTGTTTGCTTTATTAGCAGCAGCTTGGCATTGCATGCCATTGCTGAGCCTATCATCTACTAGGACCCCCAGGTCCTTTTCCATCCTAGATTCCCCCAGAGGTTCTCCCCCCAGTCTATAGATTGCATTCATATTTTTGCCACCCAAATGCATTATTTTACATTTTTCTACATTGAACCTCATTTGCCATGTAGTTGCCACCCCATTAATTTGTTCAGGTCTTTTTGCAAGGTTTCCACATCCTGCGGAGAAGTTATTGCCCTGCTTAGCTTAGTATCGTCTGCAAATACAGAGATTGAACTGTTTATCCCATCCTCCAGATCGTTTATGAACAAATTAAATAGGATTGGTCCCAGCACAGAACCCTGGGGAACCCCACTACCCACCCCTGACCATTCTGAGTACTCCCCATTTATCACCACCCTCTGAACTCACCCTTGTAGCCAGTTTTCCTTGTCAAAAGAAGTTTATTGAGTATACAATGTTATAAAGATACATAAAGCAAGTTTACAAGGATCTATAAAGTAAGCTCATTGTTTTACAGTAGGGTTTATATAGGTAAATATCATGAAATTTCAAATATTAAACATTGGGTTCACGTAAACCTAAATTAAAGATATATATCATTTCCTTAGTTACTTTTGTAGGTATTTAAATGATTTATACCTACTATACATATTGTTTACAAGTAGAGTGTATATAGGTCAAATAAATTCTGATAATGAGCTTTAATCGTAAAGTGGAGAAAAGGAAAGAGAAAGAAGAAAAAGGGTTGAAAGGTAGAGGTATGGTCCACAAGGTTGTCCCGCTCGTCAGTTTATTATTCTTTTTAGTTCTCTTTGAAGCCTTAGAATGGGTGTCTCTGTAAGTCATTTAATCTGTTACCATGGCAACAGGACAGAGTCATTGAAGTTTGACAGGAACTGTTGTTTTATCCAAGGATGCCAAAGTTTTTCAAATTTTGGAATTTGATTTTGATCGATGGCTACCATCTTAGCATGGGACATTGTATTATTCATTCTGTGAATTGTTTCTGCTAGTACCAATGTAGGAGATTTCCATGCCTTGGCCACTGTTTGTTTTGCAGCCGTTATTAGTTGGATCATAAGTTTGAATTGAGAGAGTGTTAACCATTCCGGTTTTAGATTAAGTAAAGTTAAATATGGATCTGGTTGTATTATTTTTTTAAATATTTTAGATGCAATCACGAAGACTTCCTTCCAGAAGGTTTGGATTACTGGGCACGTCCACCATATGTGTAAATATGTGCCTATTTCTGGGCATCCTCGAAAACAAAGAGCTGAGGTATTAGGTGAATATTTTGCCACTCTAGCGGGTACAAGGTACCAGCGAGTTAGGACTTTATAATTTGTCTCCAGTGCTAAGATGTTGGGTGAAGATGACTTAGATGTGAGCCATATGTTAGACCAGTCCGTGTCTTCTAAAGTTCGTCCCAGGTCCTCCTCCCACCTCTGAACGTAAGAGGGTCTATTAAGATTTGCTACTCCATATAATTGATTATAAAGTGATGAAATTGTACCTTTAGCAAATGGATCTTTTGTACAGATTGATTCAAAAATGGATAATTGGGATAATGGTGTATCCCCCTTTAGGAATGGTGTATAGAAATTTTTGATTTGGAGATATCTAAATATCTCAGAGTTTGGTAGATCATATTTTTCTCTAAGCGATGGGAATGAAAGGAATGATTTAGATGCTATGAAGTCATTTAGTGTCTGAATGCCTGATGTTGTCCAAGCTTTAAAAGAATTTGGGTAGATCCATGCCGGATAAAAGGCCGGATTTCTGATAAAAGAAAGGAGAGGATTGTGTGGAGATTGTAACTGATATTTGGTTTTTAGTTTATCCCAGAGAGATAAGAAGTGTTTAGTTATGGGATTATGAATTTTAAAGCGGTCTTTAGGATCAAGCCATAATAAATTTGATATTAATAGAGGGTCATTTTCTGAAGCCTCTATAAATACCCATAATGGGATTTCCTGTTTTGCATGGTATTTGGACAGACTGGCCAAATGTGCTGCTCTGTAGTAGTTAGTAAAATTAGGGTATCCCAGGCCTCCTTTATTTTTGGGAAGATGTAGTGTGTGTATAGGTATACGTGGTTTAGAAGAGCCCCATATAAACGAAGTTGCTCTTTTTTGTACTATTCTCAAAAAATAGGAAGGAATTGGAATAGGGAGGACTCTGAATAGATAAAGCAATTTGGGTAGAATAGTCATTTTGATTGCATTAATCTTCCCTATCCAGGATAAAGGAAGTTGCGACCATTGTTTTATTAGATTTGTGATCTGTCTTAATACAGGAGGATAATTGGTTGAGAATAAGTCAGAATGAGATGCTGTTAAATGAATTCCAAGATATGGGATTGATTTTTCTGCCCATGTGAATGGGAGTGCAGCCCTAGCCGGGATCAATTCCATGTTTGTGAGTGAAATATTAAGCACTAGGCATTTCTTAGGATTAATCATAAGGCTGGATAGGGCTGCAAACCCATCAAGAGCTGGTATTAAGTTAGGACCAGAGACCTGTGGTGATGATAGAAAAAGTAATATATCGTCTGCAAATATACATAATTTGTGTGTAATACCTCCTACTTCAATGCCAGTTATAGTTTGGTTTGTTCTGATGTATTGGGCCATGGGTTCGAGTATAAGGGCAAATAATAAGGGAGATAATGGGCAACCCTGTCGGGTACCTCTTTCGATATTAAAGGCTTCAGATTTGTATCCAGCATATTTTATATAGGCTTTGGGTTTATTATATAATGCTTTGATCCATGTTAAAAAGTGGGGTCCAAAACCCCATTTTTGTAATGAATATTGCATATATTGCCAGGATACTGTGTCAAATGCCCTCTTAATATCGAGAGACAGAAAACATAAAGGGATTTTCCGTTTTTTAGCAATATGTGCCAATAACCCTGCCCTGCGTATATTATCGCCTGCCTGTCTATTTGGCATGAAGCCTACTTGATCTCTATGTATTAATTTTCCTATAATGCTATTGAGGCGTTTTGCTATTATTTTTGCTAATAATTTAATATCGAGGTTTAACAGAGAGATAGGCCGATAATTCACACAGGAAGTATCATCAGAAAGGGGTTTTGGGATCATACAAACAATTGCCATTAGTGCTTCTTGCCGAAAAGAATGTCCATCTAGAAGTTTGTTAAAAGTTTCAGTGAGAATGGGAGAGAGTATTTTTGAGAATGTTTTATAGTATAAAGCCGAGTAGCCGTCTGGGCCTGGTCTTTTATTAAGTTTTAGGTCTTTTATGGCGTTAGCAACTTCATCTATAGTTATAGGCTCATCCAAACTGCTTTTTTGATTTTGAGATAACTCAGGTAAGGTTATTTTTGAGAAGAAGGATTCAGCCTCTGTAGGATTAAATTCATTGTTTGTCTTGTATAAAGTTGCGAGATGTGAGTGAAATTTATGGACTATTTTAACTGGATTACAAGTGTAAACATTTTTTGATAATTTCAAACGTATTGGTTTGAAAGATTTGTTAGTTGAATTTAATGCCCGAGCCAAATATGTACCTGGTTTGTTTGTATTCATGTAGAAATTGTGTTTGGAGCGTTTGAGGGATTTATCAACTGACTCCGTGAGAAATAGATCGTATTCCAATCTAGATTTTTCCAGATGAGATTTTGTACTCTGAGATGGATTATCTTGGAATGATATGTAGGCTGCATTAAAATTGAGTTCTAGTTTTTTTGCTAGATTTTTGCGTTCCCGTTTAAATAGTGCCATTTGTCTTTGTATTGTACCACGCAAGACAGGCTTATGAGCTTCCCACAGTGTTATTGGGGAGATGTCTGTTGTATTATTAATTGATATGTATTCCTTTAAAGCTTGTTCAATGGCCATCTGATGTAGTGGGTGTTTGAGCATTATGTCCGGTAAGTACCACGTTGGGTCATGCGCTTTTGGTATGGCTGAGGCTATAGTAGTGTATACTGCATTATGGTCAGACCACGGAATCGGAATTATATCTGATGCAATAATTTCTGGTATCATTCCTATTGTTAGAAAAATATGATCTATTCTGGTGAAGGTTTGATGAGGGTGCGAGAAATAAGTGAATTTCTTTTTCATTGGGTTACTTTCTCTCCATGAATCTACCAGATTGTATTTGGAAAGAAGTTGAGAAAAAGGTAATCTAGAGGTTATTTTGGATGGTGTAAAAGGTGATTTATCTAGAAATGGGAGGAGGACCTGGTTCGAATCCCCACACATTATCACTGTTCCTATTTTGTGTGTATTAATCACTTGTAATATATGTGAGAGGAATGGTGTAGGTTGTTTGTTAGGAGCGTAGTAGGAAATCACCGTGATTGCTGTATCCATTATATAACCCATGAGTATCAAGTATCTACCTTCTGGGTCTTTAATTTCTGATGATAAGGTGAATGGTGTGGATCGGTGAAATGCAATTAGAGTTCCCCTTTGCTTGGTACAGGCAGAAGCCGTGTAAATTTGTTGATAAAAAGGAGAAATATATTTTGGAGTAGAATCTTTGGTGAAGTGTGTTTCTTGGAGGCATACTATGTGAGCCTTCTTGTTATGGAAAGTACGGAAGGCTTTGGTCCTTTTTTGAGGGACATTTATTCCCTGAACATTCAGGGAAAGTATATTCAGTGGTGCCATGGCAATAGATCAAATAGTTTTGACTTACTTTTTGTTATGCAGAGCTGACTGCGCAGATCAACCTGTGTGGACTGAAGAGATGAATAGATAGAAAAGAAACCAGTGAATTCTGGAGTAAAGAGTAAACAAAAAACATACGAGATTAGATGATACATTGTATAAATTATTTTTTGCAAGTAATCACAATTTACCCGTGAAAGAGAATAAATATCTCTCTCAGGGAAATAAGTGCCTTCGTCACACTCCCACATAATATGGTTGGGAGAATGAGGAGGGCTAATGGGGGTACACGGATCTTCCGCTTACAGGAGAGAAGTGCTATGTCAAAAGACATCAAAATGATGTTTCATTAATTGGAGTGCAGAATATAGTTTTTGTTGAAATTATTTATTCCAGGGTGGTTGTATATGGTTAGTCTTGCCCTAGGCTAAATAATTCAGTTAGAAAGGTACTGTTAATAACTTTGGTATTGATGAAGATAGTTTGAATTATTTTGGGATTTTAACCCTTTTAGAGTAAACAATTACATATTTTATTCATACGTAACTGTTTAGATATGTTAACTCATAAAATTGAGGTTGTATTGCTTCAGATTAGAATAAACAAAAACATAATTCTAGGAACTAGTTAGATAATAATATATTTGTTTTAAGAAAAGAAAGAAAAAGCTTCCATTACTTCTGGATTATTGAACATATTTGTCCTAAAAAGTAATAAATCTATTGTTATTACCTGATAATATATAACTGAACAAGAATTTCCTTATTTCACTTATATATTCTAAGGCTATATGAATCAGAAGTAATAAGAAATATAACTGGAATGTAACATGATCCCACACAGTGTGTGACTATCAGAATGCAGTTACATTCAGTTATAAATATAGGTTTTTTATAGAGAACCATCTCTTAGTATAATAAATGAAGAGATATCAGGAATTAGGATGTCAGTCCATTGAATCTTCTTGGTCCATGGATGATGTGGCATAACGGCCTCTTTTGTGAGAATGGTGATTCCCATTTTGTTCTGAAATTTTCTGGGTGCTGCCTGAAGGTGAAGACGCCATTCTCCTGCGTGTGGGAGTGTTGCTGCTTGTGGGTTCTGTCAGATTTAATTTTAAAAGGGTTTGTTGTAGTTCATCTGCTGATCTGCTTCTGTAAATTGTACCTTGGTAGTTAAATCTGACTGAAAAGGGGAAGCCCCATTGATACATAATGTTGTGGCGTTGCAGTTCCATTAGTTGGGGTTTCATGGATCGTCTTTTAGTAATAGTAAGTTGGGATAGGTCAGCAAAAATTTGATAATCGTGTCCTTGAAAATTAAGTTCCTTTTTTTCTCTTGCCGCAATTAGTATTTGTTCTTTCGTTCTGTAATAATGAAATTTTGTGATTATATCACGTGGGGGTCCATCTTTCTTTTTGGCTGTGAGGGCTCTGTGTACTCTGTCCAGTTCTAAACGTTCAATAGGGATATCTGGCTTTAGTTCTTGTAATAGAGCAGTAATAGTAGATTGCAGGTCTGTCACAGTTTCAGGTATTCCCCTTATGCGTAAGTTTGAACGTCTGGCTCTATTTTCGTAATCTTCGAGCTTAGTTTGAAGTATCAAATTCTCTTTTTTTAATTGTTCCAATTCTGTTATATTTTCTTGGGTTGTAATTTCAATTTCATCCATTTTTATTTCTAAGGCTGCGGTGCGGTTTCCCAGCTCTCTTATTTCTTTGGTTAGGCTTTTTGTTATTTGGTCTGAGGTTTGTTTTAAAGCCTTATGAAGCATATTTTCAAATTGTAATAATATTACTGGGGATACTGAGGAGGCTTGTGGAGAAGTTTGTGAGAGGATTTGTTCTGTATCTGACTCAAATGGAAAGTCTTGCTGTGACATTTTCTGTCTGTGAGAGCGCCCTGATGCTGTAACTTGTGAGGTGACTGGAGCTGCTTCAGCTGCAGTGAGTGCCTGTGAGCTCTTTGTGAGGTGATTTTTATTTCTGCCACGGTTTCCTCCCAGTACCATATTTCCTGCCCAAACTTTCACAGTTTGTTCCCTGGGGCAAAAAGGTTCAAATGGATACCTTTTGAGCCTGCAGGCTCCGCTTTGTCCTTCTCTTCTCTCCTCAGCGGTGTGGAGCTCTAACAATGCATGTCTGCTCTGCTAGGCTCCGCCTCCTGCCCCTTCTGTAGCCAGTTTTCAATCCATGTACTCACCCTATGGTCCATGCCAACGCACCTTATTTTGTACAGTAAACGTTTATGGGGAACTGTGTCAAATGCTTTTGCAAAATCCAGATACACCACGTCTACGGGCCTTCCTTTATCTAGATGGCAACTCACCTCCTCATAGAAGGTTAATAGATTGGTTTGGCAAGAACGATTCTTCATGAATCCATGCTGATTACTGCTAATGATATCGTTCTTATTACTAAAATCTTGTATATAGTCCCTTATCATCCCCTCCAAGAGTTTACATACTATTGATGTTAGGCTAACTGGTTTGTAATTCCCAGGGATGTTTTTTGGGCCCTTTTTAAATATTGGTGCTACATTGGCTTTTCTCCAATCAGCTGGTACCATTCCAGTCAATAGACTGTAAAAATTAGGAACAACGGTCTGGCAATCACCTGACTGAGTTCCCTAAGTACCCTCGGATGCAAGCCATCTGGTCCCGGTGATTTATTAATGTTAAGTTTCTCAAGTCTAATTTTAATTCCGTCCTCTGTTAACCATGTAGGTGCTTCCTGTGTTGTGTCATGAGGATAAACACTGCAGTTTTGGTTACTGAAGCCCCCCGATTCACTCGTGAATACTGAGGAGAAGAATAAATTCAATACCTTCGCCATCTCCCCATCATTTGTAACCAGATGTCCTTCCTCATTCTTTATGGGGCCAATATGGTCTGTTCTCCCTTTTTTACTGTTTACATACTTAAAGAATTTCTTGGGATTTTTTTTGCTCTCCTCCGCTATGTGTCTTTCATGTTCTATCTTAGCCGTCCTAATTGCACCCTTACATTTCTTATTGCATTCTTTATAAATTCTGAATGCTGAGGATGATCCCTCAACCTTGTATTTTTTGAAGGCCTTCTCCTTTGCTTTTATATGCATTTTTACATTGGAGTTAAGCCATCCAGGATTTTTGTTCGCAATTTTAAATTTATTACCCAATGGGATACATTGGCTAATGCCCTTATTTAATATGCTCTTAAAGCAAACCCATCTCTCCTCCGTATTCTTTGTTCCTAATATTTTATCCCAATTTTTGCCTTTTAGCAAGGTTTGTAGTTTAGGGAAGTTGGCTCTTTTGAAATTCAGTGTCTTTGTGTTCCCTTCATGTTTCCTATTTGTGTGATTTATACTGAAACTAATTGACCTGTGATCGCTGTTACCTAAATTGCCCCGTATTTCCACATCTGTGATCAGGTCTGTATTGTTGGTAATCAGTAGATCCAGTAATGTTTTATTTCTAGTTGGTGCCTCTACCATCTGACCCATAAAATTGTCCTGCAAGACATTAAGGAACTGGCGAGCCTTAAATGAATGCGCGGTTCCCTCCGCCCAGTCTATGTCTGGATAATTAAAATCCCCCATTATGATAACACTTCCCATCCTTGCTGCTAATCCAATTTGTGATAGGAGATCCATCTCCACTTCCTCCCTCAGGTTAGGGGGCCTATAGCATACTCCCAGTATTATTTTGCCCTTAGCTTCATCCCTTTGGAGCTCCACCCATAAGGATTCCACCTCCTCTCTAGCTCCCTCAGTGATGTCATCTCTCACATTCACTTGTACATTATTCTTGATATATAGGCATACCCCTCCCCCTTTTTTACCCTCTCTATCCTTGCGGTATAGGGTATACCCTTGAATGTTTGCCAGCCAATCATGAGAGCTGTTGAACCAGGTCTCTGAAATTCCCACAAAATCCAAATCCTCCTTGTACAACAGTATCTCTAGTTTACCCATCTTGTCCGCCATGCTCCTGGCATTGGTGAACATGCCACATAGTTTAGACCGGTCGTATATTGTCCTCGTATTGGGTGTTTCAAGATTGCAACTAGGACTTGCTACTATACTCACCTTGTGTTTTTGTGCTTTGGTTAACCTACCACTAATGCCCCCAATACTACCCTCTGGAATATCTTCCACGCTGGCTATCACTGTCTCTGGACCCTCCCCCCTATCGCCTAGTTTAAAATCCCCTCTAACTTTTTGGCCATCTTCATTCCCAGCAGATCTGCACCCACCTCATTAAGGTGCAGTCCGTCCCTTCTATAGTACCGGTTACCGACTGAGAAGTCGGCCCAGTCCTCCAGGAACCCAAACCCCTCCTTACTACACCAGCTCTTCCTCAAAGTAATGTTACCATTTCCCTGCTTTACATGCTCTTTATTAGCCTTTCTCAACCAGGATTTAGTAGTTCCTTACGGTTCTTCCAGAAATTACCAGGGGTTGCATAACCAATGAGCAATTTCTGACTCTCAGATAAGGTACCACTGACACCAATGATCTTTTTAGATATTTGTAAGGAGCATTCTTCCCACTGACCACCAATGTAAGGAACATTCTTCCCACTGACCACCAATGTAAGGAGCATTCTTCTCACTGATCACCAATGTAAGGAACATTCTTCTCACTGATCACCAATGTAAGGAACATTCTTCTCACTGATCACCAAAGTAAGGAACATTCTTCTCACTGATCACCAATGTAAGGAACATTCTTCTCACTGATCACCAATGTAAGGAGCATTCTTCCCACTGATCACCAATGTAAGGAACATTCTTCTCACTGATCACCAATGTAAGGAGCATTCTTCTCACTGATCACCAATGTAAGGAACATTCTTCCCACTGATCACCAATGTAAGGAACATTCTTCCCACTGATCACCAATGTAAGGGACATTCTTCTCACTGATCACCAATGTAAGGAACATTCTTCTCACTGATCACCAATGTAAGGAACATTCTTCTCACTGATCACCAATGTAAGGAACATTCTTCTCACTGATCACCAGTGTAAGGAACATTCTTCTCTCTGATCACCAATGTAAGGAACATTCTTCTTACTGATCACCAATGTAAGGAGCATTCTTCTCACTGATCACCAATGTAAGGAACATTCTTCCCACTGATCACCAATGTAAGGAACATTCTTCTTACTGATCACCAATGTAAGGAGCATTCTTCTCACTGATCACCAATGTAAGGAGCATTCTTCTCACTGATCACCAATGTAAGGAACATTCTTCTCACTGATCACCAATGTAAGGAACATTCTTCTCACTGATCACCAATGTAAGGAACATTCTTCCCACTGATCACCAATGTAAGGAACATTTTTCTCACTGATCACCAATGTAAGGAACATTCTTCTTACGGATCACCAATGTAAGGGACATTCTTCTCACTGATCACCTTTGTAAGGAACATTATTCCCACTGACCGACCTATTATTTTTATTCTCATATTATAACTTACTGTTCACACTAACATGTCACGAGTTGTAGATATAGCAGATATTGTTGTAGTAGATTATTAGCTGCGGTTCCCTGAGATCTGAAACTTATTTCAAGGGTTCCTCTGTGGTAAAAGGTTGAGAAGGACTGATTTGGTGTAGTATACATGTGTACATTCATGCCCAAATTAGGAAATAGAAGTTTGAAGTTTTTCATATTTTGCTTCTCCTTTCTTTCCAGATCTGCAATAAATTATAAAGATTATTTGGACCCTTTGCAAATTCAAACCACTTATCTCTTAGGAAATAATCTCTTTAAAAAATATTTATTTGGTAATGTTTGTCATCTCTTTCCATGGCAGACGGATGTCATCGTGAACAGTGTAGTAGGAGCCAATCTGAACCTGAATAATGGTGCCATATCCAAAGCCTTGCTGAGTCGGGCAGGCTCTAATATGCAGCAACTTCTGAATGATGCAAGTCTCGGCACTCAGGCCGCACCAGGATCCGTGTTTAGTACCGACGGCTGCAATCTCAACTGTCAAGAGGTTCTTCATGTTGTGAGCCCTCAATGGGACAGCGGACAAGGAACCTCGGAAACGGTACCTTCTGGCCTGCAGAGTGTAGTGGGAAAATTTATTGATTTACACTTTACAACCTCACCTCATTCTTCTAGGTTAAAATTACCTTTGATAGTGAAAATTCACTCCTTTAGTAAATCAGCCACGTTGTGTAGATCAGTGGGTTCTCAACCCTGTCCTCAAGTACCCCCAACAGGCCATGTTTGCAGGCTTTATCTTGCACAGGTTCTTTAAATCAGTCAATGGCTTGGAATTTTGGACAGCTACTTTATCTAAGAAAAATTCCTAAAACATGGCCTGTTGGGGGTACTTGAGGACAGGGTTGAAAACCACTGGTGTAGAGAATGATGGACAACACCAGAAAATCACTGACCTTCCAGGCAGTGCTGGTACAAGGTCATCCAGGGCAAAGATGCCAATCTGCGCCCCCCCCTTTCCCTTAGGGTTAAGGTCAGGGTTCCCCCCATCCTTGCAATAAACCATTGTGCCAGGGGCAGCAGCCCCTCCTGCCCTGCCCACCCCTTGTCCCGGCCCAGCTTCCAAGGCTTTGTTGGCCCACTTTTATTTAGGAAGAAAGTAAACATTTCAAAAACATATCTTGGGGTTACCCTTGCAGGGGTTTTCAGCATCACCAGCATATAACACAGTTATTCAACCTCCTGGCTATTTAGACTTTGTAGACCTGGAGTCTGTCTCCGCACAGACTCGCCATGCAGTCTCAGTCAGTGCTCTAACAAATGTGCCCACCTGAGCTTCACAGGCTCCTGCCTAAAGACACACCGTGTCTCTCACAGCTCCCTTCTGCACTGGCCCACACCCTGACCTGGGCCTCCTGTCTTCCAGATAGAGCCCTGAATCACTACCAGCTCGTGGATTATAAATGCTGGGCACACTTGCACAGTCCAGCTGCTGGTTTTTGAGAAGACATGGACACAGGGTTAGAGGCTTCATCCATCCAAGACTCTGAAGTCTCTGAACTCCAGGACCCAAACCAGGAGTTACTGTAAAACCTGTTTTATCCACTCAGAACAGACATCCTGGGGCCCCTCATTCTGCATCTTTGAGAACCATGTGTGACATTCAGCTCTAACACAATGGCAGGGCGCGGCACTGTCACATTGTTTAGGTAGCACTGAGAGGAAATGTTTTCGATTTATCTTTATTATTGGATAGTGGAAAGGACAAAAAAAATAAAAAACAAAGGAGTAAATTGGTGGGAAGGATGGGAGTAAGGGCCATTTGGTAAGGGGTTGAGTGGAGTTGTGAATGGATGGTAAGGGGAGAGAGACCATGTGTGAGAAAAGGAGGGGAGGGGGGCGAGAAATGGAAAAGGGAAGGGGGGGTATACTGTGCCAGAGCCCACTTTAGAATTTTTGATATTAGCCTGTAGATGGTGGCTTAAGAATAAAGAGACAGCCTTTGAGTTGTATTAGAGACAATATCTAGAGGGTTGGCAGAGATCTGAACATTCCGTAAGCAATTAGAAATTTTCCTCCTATAGCGATTTACTTCCTGGGGGAAGTTCTTAGGAGGTGTGTGAACTCGGTCTGACAAAAACAAGTTTTCCCATATTGTTCCTCATGGTGTTGGAGGGATATGTGATCTTCCATTTTTTTTTTATTTTTTTTTTTTGTGTTTAAGATGTGCTGGAGCTCCAAAAGGCTATCAATGGGGAGGGGGGGATTAGGTCTTATCTTTTGCTTTTTTTACCAATGAATTGTAGCCTCACCCCCTAGAGGTCCCACTGTTTAGATCCTAAGATTTTTTTCCCCAGTTAGCATGCTAGCAGCCAGACACACAATCTCTGACACTTTTTCGGCTCAATGATCAGTCTAGGGCAGCGGTCCCCAACCTCTTTGGCTGTGTGGAAGAAAATTATGCTAAGGCCAGGGGGGGGGGGGGGGTGCGATGCGGTTTTTCGCGGGCGACTTGTTGGGGAAATGGCTGGTGTTGACGCTTCAATCATCACTCACAACACCATGGTTGTAATGGTGTCATGATGATTGAAGCGCATGATTTCCATTATTACATTGTGATAAAAAATAAATAGTTCAACTCCCCATAATGCAGAATCAGTGGGAAGCCTGAGTGTGTCACTTGCCACGATCGCCTACCACCAGATGCAGCTTGTCACTTGCCAGGTGGGGACTGTGACTTGCCAGGTGGGGACTGTGACTTGCCAGATGTGGCCTGTCACTTGCCAGGTGTGGACTGTCGCTTGGCAGGTGTGGACTGTCGCTTGGCAGGTGTGGACTGTCGCTTGGCAGGTGTGGACTGTCGCTTGGCAGGTGTGGACTGTCGCTTGGCAGGTGTGGACTGTCGCTTGGCAGGTGTGGACTGTCGCTTGCCAGGTGTGGACTGTCGCTTGCCAGGTGGGGACTGTCGCTTGCCAAGTGAGGGTGGAACATGCAGCGATGCGGGTCGAGCAGTGAGAGATTTCATCTCTCGTCCGCCGCACCTCAGTGTAGCGTTCACACCGACTGTGAGGATTTGATGGTGGTGGGGCGTGGCGGGTGGTGAGAGATGACATCATCTCTCTGCTCTCACACAACACCTCAGACAGTGTTGTGTTCGCGGCTGGCTGTGTGGGCGGAACAGCTGTGATGCGGGGCCGCAAGAGGTGATGTCATCTCTTTGCTCGCCCGCTCCTGACGAACCTCTGAAAGTGCAGCCTTCGCGGCCTGGCTGCAAACAGGCTACGGCCCGGCAGTGGGTCGCGGCCCGGGGGTTAGAGACCCCTGGTCTAGGGGTATTATTTTTTTTTTTATGCTTTAATGAAGAACTTGAACTTGGATGGGTGTAAGGTAACTGTGGGATACTCCAACAACTTTTAAGTAGTAACTTGAGGACACCTCTCTTTCTCCTAAAGATTCTGAGCACAGTCCTTTCAGTGGCAAATAATGTGCTAAGCTACGGAGGGACACCATGAACATTGTCCACTTTTTGTGCAAGCTGACTCTGATGCCAGCAGCACACAGTCACTGGGATCTCACACACGGGTCTGTACTCACTAATGTCCTTGGATAGTTGGATGCCTCCTTCCAATATCTTCCAGATACCTTTTCATGTGAATTCTCCAGACCAGATCTCAAAAAGAATTCCCACAGTCAGCTCCAGCAGAGTTTACAGTTCAGTAGGGTAGCACCCCCCCCCCACAGCTGGGACCTCAATGAGCAGTAGACAGCAGCCCTTCAGGCTGGGATCTCCTCTTCCTGGACAAGAACCCCTCTGTTCCCGGCCTTAAACTATTTATACTCTCTTCCAGCCACCGTCTGGGTACCCTCCTGCAGGGATCGGCTGGGATTGCATAAATATTTAGCTGCTTGATTTGACTCTCTCAGCCCACTACTTTCCAGAGTCCTCCAGAAAGCAGGGGGAAGCAGTCAAGTGAGACACACAGCAGACCCAATTCATCACAAGCAGCTCAACTGATTACAGCGGAGCTAATAACAAAATGTACCTAACCTAGCATCTATCTAGGAGGGTGCTACATACAGATAAACATTTGATATATTCTCTGATCTTTTGAACTTTCTGTTCTCTTTTAACAAATGGGTATCATTTGGTATGACTAAAAGCATTCTTGGGTTTTTCAATTTTCTCTTTCAAAATATAGAAGGATAACTACAGTGTATGTTTGAGATGGATTTAGAATATACAGTGTGGGTCAACATTTTATGGAAATGTAATATTGACCAAAATGTACCTACGTATAGCCATATTAAAGGCATACAAAGAATTAATTTTACATGTGAATCTTTAGAAGGAACTCAATCCAAACTCCAGAAGTTCTAACCCTTTCCTACTACAATGCCTTAATGTCCCTTAATTTTCCACATTTTGTCATGTTACAACCAAAGACGTAAATGTATTTTATTGGGATTTTATGTGATAGACCAACACAAAGTGTCACATAATTGTGAAGTGTAAGGAAAATGATAAATGATACAAATAAATATGTGAAAAGTGTGTGTGTGTGTGTGTGTGTGTGTGTGTGTGTGTGTGTGTGTGTGGGGGGGGGGGGGGGGCAATTGTATTCAGCCCCCTCCCCTTTACTCTGATACCCCTAACTAAAATCTAGTGGAACCAATTGCCTTCAGAAGTCACCTAATTAGTAAATGGAGTCCACCTGTCATTTAATCTCGGTATAAATACAGCTGTTCTGTGAAGCCCTCAGAGGTTTCTTAGAGAACCTTAGTGAACAAACAGCATCATGAAGGCCAAGGAACACACCAGACAGGTCAGGGATAAAGTTGTGGAGAAGTATAAAGCAGGGTTAGGTTATAAAAAAATCTCCCAAGCTTTGAACATCTCGCAGAGCTCTGTTCAATCCATCATCGGAAAATGGAAAGAGTATGGCACAACCGCAAACCTACAATGACATGGCCGTCCACCTAAACTGACCGGCCCGGCAAGGAGAGCATTCATCAGAGAAGAGCCAAGAGGTCCATGGTAACTCTGGAGGAGCTGCAGAGATCCACAGCTCAGGTGGGAGAATCTGTCCACAGGACAACTATTAGTCGTGTTCTCCACAAATCTGCCCTTTATGGAAGAGTGACAAGAAGAAAGACATTGGTGAAAGAAAGTCATAAGAAGTCCTGTTTGTAGTTTGTGAGAAGCCATGTGGAGGACACAGCAAACATGTGGAAGAAGGTGATCTGGTCAGAGGAGATCAAAATTCAACTTTATGACCTAAAAGCAAAACGCTATGTGTGGGGGAAAACTAACACTGAACATCACCCTGAACACACCATCCCCACCGTGAAACATGGTGGTGGCAGCATCATGTGGTGGGGATGCTTTTCTTCAGCAGGGACAGGGAAGCTGCTCAGAGTTGATGAGAAGATGGATGGAGACAAATACAGGACAATCTTAGAAGAAAACCTGTTAGAATCTGCAAAAGACTTGAGACTGGGGCGGAGGTTCACCTTCCAGCAGGACAACGACCCGAAACATCCAGCCAGAGCTACAATGGAATGGTTTAGATCAAAGCATATTCATGTGTTAGAATGGCCCAGTCACAGTCCAGACCTAAATCACATTGAGAATCTGTGGCAAGACTTGAAAATTGCTGTTCACAGACGCTCTCCATCCAATCTGACAGAGCTTGAGATATTTTACAAAGAAGAATGGGCAGAAATGTCCTCTCTAGATGTGCAAAGCTGGTAGAGACATCCCCAAAAAAGACTTGTAGAGAAAGGGGGTTCTACAAAGTATTGACTCCGGGGGGCGCCATACAAATGCCCCCCCACACTTTTCACATATTTATTTGTATCATTTATCTTTTTCCTTCCACTTCACAATTATGTGCCACTTTGTGTTGGTCTATCACATAAAATCCCAATAAAAAAATACATTTATGTTTTTGGTTGTAACATGACAAAATGTGGGGAATTTCAAGGGGTATGAATACTTTTTCAAGGCACAGTATATTCAAAAAAGAAAAGCTTGGCTGGAGTTCCTCGTTGTGTATTAAAATTTTCCATGGGGCCACATTGACATAAATTTTGGGCCATTTTGAAATGAGATACAGATGCCGCTTGCCCTAATTGTTGCTCGTTTTTGTGATATTTGTGTATGTTGATAAACATTGATCACATTGTTGCGTTTTGTTGGAGTATCTGCATTTTGCTTTCTACTACCAGATACTTTTTATAGCAGTTTTTATAGTAACTATGAAGACGGCCATCATCTTTGATAATCTTTGTTTTTGTGGTTCCCTACAATAAGTATTGCCGTAGCAATATTTTTACCTGAAACTGCCTTGAAGTGAATGTAAATTCTCTGACCGTTTAGCAGCTGAAACTTAGACTTCCTGTAATTGTCACTTTCGGCAGGACAGCTTGGCCTGTTGCAGGAATGGGGGAAAATAACAGATCCACTGCCATCAACAGATAAACTGTTACAGGGGAACCCATACATACATGCATACCCTGCTGTAGTAATGCTAGTGAAATACTATTAATGTGGCAGCACTGCAGCTTAGATGGCAGCGTAGTGGCTCAGTGGTCAGCACTTCTGCCTTTGAGCACTGGGGTCCCCAGTTTGAATCACGATCAGGACACCGTTTGCATGGAGTTTGCATATTCTCCATGTGCTTGTGTGGGTTTCCCCCCCCAAACGTGTTGGTAGGTTCATTGGCTCAACTGAGTGTGCCCAAGATGACTGCCACACTTCCTAAGCGTTTTGAGTCCCCAGGAAGTAAAGCTCTATAGAAATCCAAAATTAAATATATGGGTTTTTTTTTTTTCCTTGCCCAGAGTTACACTTCAATCTTGGTCTCTTTGTTTCAGACTCTTCGCATAATTATTCGAGACTGTTTGACAGCGACAGAGCAGAACCAGTGGACGTCAATATCATTCCCAGCTATCGGAACAGGCAATCTTGGATTCCCGAAAGTTTTGGTGGCGTTTGTAATGTTTGATGAGATTTTCCAGTTTAGCCGCAAAAACAAAGCACAGAATCTTCAAGAAGTTCATTTGGTCCTTCACCCCAGTGACAGGGACACCATCAAGGTAATTGAGATATCATGTTTATTGTGATGCTGTTGGACTAGAGTAACCTTTCTCAGCCTTTTTACCCCGAGGAACCCTTAAAATTATTTTGTAGATCCTAAAAAAACCCTTCTAAAACTGATTAATTGGGGGTCAGTGGAAAGATTGTCCCTCACATTGGTGGCCAGCGGTCACCAATAAAGATCAATGGTGTCATGCAGCTGGCTCTGCAGTGGTGTTTGGAACTATGTAGGCACCATCAAATTTGAGAGGTCAACCAGCCACAGCTCAGGGAACCTCTAGCAGCCTTTGGAGGAACCATAGGGTCCCATGGAATCCTGGCTGAAAAATGACTGGTCTGTAGACTGAATATTCTCACATGGCCATCGGGGTGGTGATATGTCCAGCTTCTTGTCCCCAGCATGCACAAAGTCATCATTAAGTGAATGGAGATTGTGCTGGAGCTGCATAGGACCTGTTGGGAAGAGTTCCATCTGAATAACAAAAAAGGGGATGAGAAATTTGGACCATTTTAGGAGTGTCAGTTGAGAAATAATGAGTGGTGATAATTCAACCTTGGACAGGATTCATAGACCAGACAATACACTTGGTGATTACAAATGTGAATGTTACAAGCAGAAAAGATGGATTACTCTTTATAAAAGGTGTCCTTGCAGTGTACAAGATTATAGAAAGCCTTATATCCCACTGGACCCCCGGCACATCACTTCAAATGTCACATGTTGTATCTCGTGTGTGTTTTTCTTGCTGTATAATGGGCATTTTCTTGTGTTTTGTATTTACAGGCATTTACAAGTCAACTGGAAAACTACACTGATACTGCCGCTAGTGGAGTCACCAACAGACAATCAGTTGGGATGGGATCAAGTACGTTTATGTAATCTGAATCTATAAGAAAATTGGGAGCCGAGAGTTCCCCAAACTAGTCTCCAAGGATAGGAGAATGGACCCTTGGAGACTAGTTTGGGGAACTGTCTCTGTCCTCAATTTTCCTGATTTTTGTACCCCCATTTAGCTAAGAGGCTTTTATTCTTTAATATGGAGCTTTGTCTTCTATAGGGAGTTTATTTCCCAAAACTACTCCTTGTACAGTATGTTATAATCTACAATGGAAGCTTCATATCCAAATCTAATTTAGTATATATGCCCAAATGTCCTGTGAACCCCTGACCATCACACCTATATGAGCTTGTTGAACATCCCATTCTAAAACCATTGACATTAATATGTGTTTGCCTCCTCCCCTTCTCCCCATGACCATTATTGTGGAGTTTCCCCCAATAGTTGGGTCCCATTTGTGGTTATAACATAGACACATAGAACAATGATGGCAGAAAAAGTGGTCCGTCCGTCCAAATGGTTTATTGAGTCTGCCACTATTCTCCACTCTTCTCTGTAGACTTTCCACAAGATTTTGGAGGGTGTCTGTGGGAATTTGTGAGGTCAGGTGCTCATGTTGGATGAGGACCTGGATCACAATAGGCATTTCAAATCATTACAAGGGTGTTCAGTAAGGCTGAGGTCTCAGGGCTCTATGCACTCTAGCTCCTCCACACCAAACTGGTCCAACCATATCTTTATGGAGCTGACTTTGTACACAGGGGGGACATAGTCATGCTGGAGTAGAAAAGGGTCTTCATTAAACTGTTACCACAAGATTGGAGGAGCACAATCGTCTACAATGTCTTTGTATGATGTAGTATTACCAGGCCCCTTACTGGAGACACCTAAACTCCATCATTTGGAGGGGTTCATATACTTTTGGCCTCCCTGTGTATTCTAGAAGTTGTGTAATTTTGGAGTGGGTGCATTTTCTGTTTGCATTTTGTTTAGTGTTTAATTTTTGTTTGTTTTATGTTATATAATAAATTAGCATGGGATGCAAGATGAGGATAATGTTGAGAGAAGAGGCATGTATGTAGAAGTAAGAGGATGACGGAGGGCAGGAGAGTGCAGATGGATCAGGAGGAGGATGACAGTGGAAAATGGGAATGGATTTAGGTGGAAGATGACAATAGAAGGAAGGATAGTGGGTAGAGGTGATGACAGAGGAGAGGAAAGTGGGGATGAAGGATGGAAGAGGAGAAGAAGGCTAATGAAAGATGGGAGGACAGTGGAGATGGATGAATAGATGGAAAAGGAGGAGGAGGAGGATAATGACAGAGAGCGGAAGAGTAGGGATGGTTTGAAGAGAAGGAGGATGATGACAGATGTGTGGACAGTCGGGGCGGATGTCGGAAGAAGGGGAGGATGAAAGAGGTGGGGACAGCGGTGGTGAAAGGAAGAGGAGGAGGATAAGAATAATATACAGGATAATCCATTATCTCGGTGTGTCCCTGATTCTGGAGATTTCAACTTTCTGCAGTTGCCAGGCCATAAGGTTGTTAATCTTTCCATGCACAGTTGATCATCGGTGGTGGGAACATGGCTTTCTTTTATCCCCTATTCTCATAGGTGTGCGCAGCCTATTGCATTAGGGTGTGCACCCCAAAGCTCAAACACACACTACTCACTACTACTCACATCACTCACCATGTTCATTCAGAAAGGGAAGGGGCTGATAAATACATATTTACCGGCCCCTTCCCTCAATCATCCAAAAACATCTCCACAGCAACAGCCGGCAGGAGAGGAGAAGAGGAAATCCAGAAGTGCTGCAGAGGGAAGGAGTGGGGAGCCAGGGCAGTAGGGGGAATCTGTGCTGCACAGGGTGATTAGGGTGTGCCTGGGCACACCCGGCACACCCTGTGCGCACGCCTATGCCTATTCTTATTATCATCCCTTTTCTTTCTGTCTTGCAGCGTTCTTTGGGACGGTGACAAACCCGTCACTTGGGGTTCATGAAATGAAGATCGGATCTGTCACTTATCAGGTGAAGACCGGCGATATAACCAAAGAGGAGACCGAAGTTATTGTAAATTCGTCCAACCAAGACTTTTCTCTGTGCAGAGGTGATTCATTTCGACCCCGAAATTCAAAAATCAAAAATCATTCATGCAGAAATCCAGAACAATTGTAAGGAGGGTCACAGACTTTTTCTTAGGTCCTAGATAGAACATGGGTTGGTAGTACAGATAATATGATGCATAAAATCACTTAAAGGCTGTAGAGGTGATCAGGATGTGAAGGGGAATCCCAGAGAAGATCTGGGTGGAGGAGTGTGAGGACATGACTGGAGGAGAGGTGAAGGCCATGTGCAGGCCATAGGAATGTATAGAGACATCAGAATGTGAAGGCTTTGTAGGAGTTATAGATGTAATGACTTGTAGATGAAGGAATATGAACTCTGGTGGGCTCAGCTCTCTGTTGAGTTGACATAGGGCCCAATTTATGATGCGAACACACCCGGAGAGAGGATACTTATTTTCAAAAAGTTATTTTCAGTTTAGTCCAATAAAATATGAAATTGACAGTCACTTGGCTAAATAAGGACACTTAACCTTGTGTTAAAGCTCTGTAAATTGAGCCTCCATTGTGTTTTTTTATATTTTTATTTGTAGGAGTTTCAAAAGCGATTCTAGAAGCTGCTGGACCATCTGTTTCATCATCTGCTGTGGCACAGGGTAAATCCAGTCTTGTTTTATTTTTTTGCTTTTGTCAAAAATTGTTTTTCTTGTGTACAGGAATAGACAATGCACCAAGAAAAAGTAGCAGACCATTAGGAAAGATATAGAAGGAAATGGGGTTGTTACGGTTGATGAATGCTCACTGGGTGCCAGTAAAGGCCAGGCTGTGTACATTTGTATATGTCTTTGAAGGTTCTCAATTATCCAGGTCATGGTATAGCTAGTAAAAGTTAGCCACATTCAGCTGGACTGTTTTGTTGAAGATGTTGCATCGCTTCTTCAAGCCACTTCTTCAGCCCTAATAAGTGTCAATAACGTTATACCAGCATTTAGATCCACAGAGGCAGCACCAACACCTTCATCCAATCACCATGGAATGTGTAGATGTTGATTGTCCAAGCACAGGATGGGAGGAGTGAACGTTGTACAACCCCCACTCCCGTTTTATTATTGCATAAATCTTTCTTTGTTGTCAGTGTGTCTGCTTAGGTGTTCACACATTCAGTATTGTAAATTGAATGATGAATTGTTGTCAGGTTGCTGTGGAAGAAAAGATAAAATGGCATTATATGTAAAAAGCAGATGGTCTTGAAGGTCCTCAGCCTTGTTCAGTGATGGCTGTTCCCATTTGAAGTAGATGGCCCCTTTCATACCTTTTAGGAACCAGTCTCTGTCCAAATAATGCACCTCACTGTCCTTTTGAAGAATTTTAGAATTTTCCCTCCCATGTTGGGCCATCCTAACATCTCTTCACTCCGACAGCAATTCACACCTTCAGCCATGGAAATCAAAGGGGTTAACACCTCTGCAGGCTCCCTGACACAAAGGGATTATTTAACTAGGACAGAGGGGTTCCACAACCTTCCCACCCCCATCCTGTTCTTGGACAATCTGCTTTGATGCAATCCATGACGATTAGATAAAGGTGTCTTAGGGATGGATATAAAAGTTGGGGTATCTTCCTGACACTCAATAAAACTGAAGATGTAGCTTGGAGAAGCTATGAAATGAACGCAGACATATTGGCAATCGTTTTGGCTTGTATACCCTATGGCTATTTTTGTTTATAAGTTTTCATTTCTGACAGGCGCCCAACCTCATAAGGGATACATCATCACCGGGCCTGGACTCCTCAGACAGTGTAAACTGATTCTCCATGTGATAGGACCACAGGATCCAGCATCCACCAAGAAAATTGTCCTCGATGCCCTAAAGACGTGTGAGAAGAATCAAGTCTCCTCTATCACCTTCCCGGCTCTGGGAACAGGTATGATGAAGGCATCACAGACAGTTCTGCCATGTATGGTACCATATAATCTTCCTATGGGTCCACCTTTCTCTTGCTTTGCCCATTGTAACTCCTACACATGTGCACTGCGCATTATCTCAGCACGTAACTTCATTCCCAGCATCTGTAAGATAAAAGGACTGTATACTTTACTGGGCACGTGCCGCCGTCAGTGTACAGAATAAAGCATTTCTGACTGGAAAGTTAGAGTTTTTTTAAAGAAAAGATTTATTAAGTCTCATCTACAGACCTGACTTTGACGTTTGTTTTCCACCTTCTGTGATGTTCTCCTGTGATGTGTCCTCCATAGCAAGCTTGACATTAGGATTACAAATGTGACGTTGGTCTAAGAGATGAGTAATGGGATTAGTCCAGACAGAACTTTTATTTCAGTGTTCGGTAAATTGTGGAAAGGTACATCAAAGGTCTACATGCCATCTGGTCCCATTATGAGAAGTTCCCACCATTCCTGCAAGGAATTTCTGGGTCTGTACACGTGCTATGTCCATTATGAGGGGTTCCCACCATCCCTGTGCTGAGTTCCCAGGTCTGTACACCAGTGGTCATCAACCCTGTCCTCAGGGCCCACTAACAGGCCAGGTTTGCAAGATAACTGAAATACATCACAGGTGATATCATTTGCTGCTCAGTGATTGCAGTATTCTAGTCTGCATCGCCCCGAGGTAATACATAAAACCTGGCCTGTTAGTGGGCCCTGAGGACTGGGTTGATGACCACCTACTGGACACATTATGAGGGGTCCTCACCATCTCTGGTATTCCATAGTAGAACCTCTAGAGGTCAGGTTCCTGTGAGTAATGTTTTTTTTTTACCTTTTATATTGAATTAAGGAAAAGTTAAATTTTGTGGTCAGTAAATATCTTTGACAAACAATTTTGTCTGGTTGATACAGGTGCGGGGGGATTAGCCGCCTCCACAGTGGCCGACTCCATCCTCGAAGGTTTGGTGGACTTCATCAAATCTAAATCGGTCCGTTCTCTTCAGACGGTGAAAGTGGTTCTATTCCAGCAACCTATGTTGAACGATTTCTACATGAGCATGAAGAAGAGAGAGGGGACCACCCTGCCTGAAGCCAAATCCTTCCTCACTAGAATTGGTGGATTCTTTGGTGGAATCACCGGTGAGTGTCATGTGAGTTCAGGATGGCTGATTGAAAGGGAAAGAAACCTTTCTGTATGTAGAAGCTCAGGATCCTGAAATCCTGGAAGAGCAACCAATTGATATGCTGTGGACTGATATTCAAGTCTGGATACAAATGTATTGCAATGATAGAATGTTTGCAAATTCAAACCATTGGGGGCTGTAACTCCAAACCCTTCATCAGGGCTTAAAAAATAAATAAGTCTCATGAGCAATGAAAACATAACTGCTGTCTGTTAAGGCGGAAATACTTATCTCTGAATGTTGAACAGTTGTGCTATTACTGGCTGTCAGCTCCTTCCCTGTCTGAAGCCCAATTTGTGGGTCTTCCTAAGTGGTAGATCAAGCAGAGCTCTGTTGCTCCTGCCCTATTTGCTTTGACAGTGCATCTGAGACCTGCCTGTCAGATGCACTGTTATCACCATCATCGATCAAATCTACTCTGATACCCCCCCCCCCCACCACCACCATTCTGCTGTCACTATGCATTCCAGGCACATCTCTTGGGGCCCCTGACATCATTATCACTGATCTTATGTGCTTTGTTGCTCCTGCCCCCCTCTACTGTCAACATGCATCTTGGCTACACCTTTAAGGTGCGCTGATGTCATCATCACTGGTCTACTGTGCTCCATCGCTCCTGCCCTGTCTGCTGTCCCTACACATTTCAAGTGCACCTGTCAGATGCAGTGACGCCATATGTTGTCTACTCTGTCCAGACCCCACTGCTGTCACCGTACATCTCGGCATGCTTTTTATTTAGGCTGAAGTTAACATCACTGATCTTGTCTGCTGTGTTGTTCCTGCCTCTTCTGCTGTCATGCAACTTGGACTCACTGACGTCATCATAGATGTAGTGTGCTCTGTCACACCCATCCCCAATGCTGTCACTTATCATTTCAGACATGCCTTTTGAGCGTACTGACTTCATTATCTCTGATCAAGTCTACCCTGCTGCTCCTGCCCCCTTGCTGTGAGAGTGCCTTAGTGTAGAGGATTTCCATGCAATTTCTTTAATTCCGTTGGTCTCTGGTAAGCCCCTTGTGCCAGGGACAAGTGCTGTAAATCAATGCACATGAATTATTCATCTCCTACAGAGCAGTGTGGTCAAACAGCAGTAGAGGGAGGAGGGGCGTGCTGTCAACCATGCTAAATCGGGATACACAGCACCTACCAAAACTCTGCATGTACTTTTTCCCCCACACAAAGAAGATATGCTGTATATGGTGAGATTTCTTCTTTACAGGAGAAGTCCAGCCTGAGCTCGTTTGGCTGGGCTTCCCCTATGGGTCACAGGAGTGCAATTCGTTTTGCACTCCCGTGACACGTTTTCAGCAGAAGTCCGCCCTCTGCTGACATCACACAGATCGGTCCAGGCACCGCGTCATCCCGATTCTGGGAGTCTGGATCCACCAGTTGCCGGGACTGATGGCCATCTTAGCCCCTCAGCGAGCCGCACCCCGCCCCTTCACAGTTCAGCGCTCCAATGAGCGTGGGGAGCAGAGCAGGAGAGCCGCTGACTGACAGTCATCAGCTCTCTGCTTGGGGAGCCAAGAAAACGGACCCTTCGGCAATTTTCGATGGCTCGGTTCTCAGTGCAGAGGCGGCGGGGGACGGTCCGATGCTGCATCCACCGAGGTAATTATGAATCTGGGGGAAAAAAATTCCAATACTTCTCTTTTAAGAGAATAAAGGCGATACAGTGCATGCAGAGTCAGTAGTGAGCTGGAGTCAACTACTAACTCCCAACAATATACAGATTTTACAGTCCATGTTACAGTATCGTTGCATAATTCTCTTAAGCCCTGATGAAGGAGTTACAGTCCCAGAAATGTGTTGGTTTTACAAACAATCTATCATTGGAATAAACTTGCATTTGGAATTGAATTTCATGGCATGTCGCTTCAATTGTAAACTCACTCAATCCTATCACAACTCAAGGTTATCATGGTAGTCCAATATTCAGATTCCTTATATTTATACCATTGCCATACCATTTAAATGCCAACAATAAAATAAAACAAACACGGGGCACAGCCTGGTCTCTCAGTGATTGGGTTTATATCTACTTTAATGAGTGAAGCATTAAATTAAATTTATACAGAACATCCTCAGAGTTCCTCAGCTGAAATCCATGTCACCCAAACCTGGTCTACATCGCGTTCATAAACTATTTGTTCACAATTTATATTTCCACTTTATAGAGCAGTCTGTGACGCTATTGTCTCTTTTCTTCCTCTGTAGAACGTTTTACACCACCAAAAGCCCCAAAGCGAGTTCAGAAGCTCACCGCCTTTCAGTTGATGGACGGCATTGAGCCTGTGGTGTTCAGCTTGTGTGCTGAAGATAAAAGGAGTGTGGACAGGACGAAGGCTTGGCTACAGCAGCTGATTGACAGTGAGCAGGCAGAGAAGGTGATCACAGAGGAATGTATCTCCGAATTAGAAGAAGCTGAGGTGCAGAAGATCTCCGACCTCCAGAAAAAGTTTCAGGTCTCTGTCATTTACAAACCACCCGACCCCTCCATCCGGATTGTGGGCCTCACCCGGGACGTCCTACCTGTGTCCGGGGAGATCGAAAAAATTATAAACCGTGTAAAAGACAGGAAGAACCGGGAGCGGGCAGCGGAGCTCACTGGGAAACTTGTGGAATGGAGATATGACAATAGAGGAACTATGGTCCCCTTTGACATGATGACAAACCTGGAGCTGGAAGAGGCAAAAAATGACAACAAGGCCAAGATCACAATCCAGATCCGAGGACACCAATATACTGTCAGTGTACAAGGAGATACGGCCACAGACAAGCATGGGAACCAAATTCAGATCCAACGTGCTGTGAAACATGGTAATAATGTTTTTATTGTTTAATTGCATCAACATATTCCACAGCAATGGGCTTCATCCGCAGGGAGAAGGATCAGAAATGATCAAGATGGATATGATATATTGGGTGCAGCATCTTCCAAAATTAAATTCTGTGTTAATTCTTCCATTGTAATTTAAGAAATAAACTAAAAACTACAGCTGGCATTGCCGGGGAGAGTCACCTCAACCAGGACAGCTGTAGCGTTACCTCCACAGGAGATACTGGATTGTCATGGGCTCTCTCTTTACTAGTGGTGACTTGCCTATAGCTGCACCCAACAACACACCAACACACCAAGGGAGATGATTGGGTTTCAGTCACTTTACTCTTTCTGAAGTTGATTTGCTCAACCACCTGTGGGGAGAGGATTAGAGGTACAGAATACTTAAAAACAGCAAAATATCCCAGACTTTTCTATGTCATCAATGGTCATGGATGGTGGTTAAGTAGCAACCACCCAGTAATATTAAAGTTGATGATGGTCCTAATGTTTTGGCCTCCTAGTAACAAATCATTCTTTTAAGAGCAGCTATTGGCCTATTTCTATCAATAGTACCCTCCCAATGACACTAGATCATTTACAAGTGGCTATGGTTAGCCTACTGCTAGATTATTAGGACCATCAATAGCAATTGATCATTTGACCCTATGCAAGCAGTTACAGGTACCTTTTTAAGGGCTGAGTAATGAGGCCTCCATTAAATGACCACTCGGGAGCAGGGTAACCCAAGCTCTCTTGGACCTCCTTCTGCATAGTGGACTCCATTGAAGATGCTCCAGCCGGCAGCCCTCTTCTTGATCCTCCAGCCCCTGACACAGGTCAAGTTACATAGTTATTCTGCCTGAAAAAAGACACAAGTCCATCTAGTTCAACCAATAAAATAGAAAAAAAATACAATCCCATATACACAATCCTATACTCGCAGTTGATCCAGAGGAAGGCAAAAAAACAGCAAAGCATGATCCAGTTTGCTGCAGCAGGGGAAAAAAAAATCCTTCCTGATCCCCCCGAGAGGCAATCAGATTTTTCCTGGATCAACTTTACCTGTAAATGTCAGTACCCAGTTATATTCTGTACTTTTAGGAAAGAATCCAGACCTTTCTTATAGCAATCTACTGATCTAGCCAGAACCACCTCTGGAGGGAGTCTATTCCACATATTCACAGCTCTTACTGTGAAGAAACCTTTCTGTATTTGGAGATTAAATCTTTTTTCCTCCAGACGTAAAGAGTGCCCCCTTGTCCTCAGTGTTGACCTTAAAGTACATAACTCAATACCAAGTTCACTATATGGACCCCTTATGTATTTATCCCTTTCATGCCTTAGCCTATTTCTGATATTTGTTGCTTACAAGTTAAAATCTGTATTTTTGCTAGAAAATTATTTAGAACCCCCAAACATTGTATAGATTTTTTTAGCATAGACCCTAGAGGATAAAATGGCGATCGTTGCAATATTTTATGTCACACTGTATTTGCGCAGCTGTCTTTCAAACGCAATTTTTTTGGGGAAAAAGACACATTCATGAATTAAAAAGAAAAAAAAAAAAGTTAGCCCAATTTTTTTGTATAATGTGAAAGATGATGTTACGCCGAGTAAATAGATGCCTAACATGTCATGCTTTGAAATTTCGCACATTCGTGGAATGGTGACAAACTACGGTACCTAAAAATCTCCATAGACGGCGCTTTAAAAAAAATAACGGTTACCAGGTTAGAGTTACAGAGGAAGTCTAGTGCTAGAATTATTGCTCTCCCTCTGACTATCGCAGCGATACCTCACATGTGTGATTTGAACACCGTTTACATATGCGGGCGCGACTTCCGTATGCGTTTTCTTTGCTGCGCGAGCTCGCCGGGACGGGGGGTACTCTTTATGGAGGGATCGGGGGTCTAGAAGACCCCAAATCCCTCCTTTGCACTTCAAAGTATTCAGATCACCGAAAACTGCGATTTCTGAATACTATCATTCTTTTTTTAAATGGCGCCATTGGCAGCGGAGTAAATCGGAAGTAACGTCACTTCAGTGTTTACAGAAAAAAAGGCTGGAACAAAGCCGTTTCCAGGTTCCTTCCAGTCTTACTATAGCCGGTGGAAGTGCCGTATTGTGGATCGGGTCTCCCGGTGGGACGGGAGGCCCGGGAAGAGCGGCGGAAGTCAGGGGGAGGGGGGGGGCGCCCCCTCCCGCTCCTTTGGGATAACAGCTGAGCGGCTTTTAGCCACATCGTTTGTTATCCCTGAAGAGCCGATTGCCAGCTCTAACAAACAGTACTGGTGTGATGCCTCCAGCTGCATATCATCCCAGTATAGCCCCTTAAAGCCGAGGCCGCATATGTGTGTACGGACGACGCTAAGGGGTTATACATGGAGATCATATCCCCTCCTTATGTATTTATACATGGAGATCATACCCCCCTTAATCTCTTCTCGAGAGGGAATAGATTCAGTTCCTCTAATCCAGTTGTTCTCAACTCCAGTCCTCAGGACCCACCAACAGGCCAGATTTTAAGTATTACCTTGGGGAGTTGCAGACTAGAATACTGCAATCACTGAGCAGCAAGTGATATCACCTGTGATGTATTTCAGCTATCTTGCAAACCTGGCCTGTTGGTGGGTCCTGAGGACTGGAGTTGAGAACCACTGCTCTAATCTTTCCTCATAGCTGAGCTCCTCCATGCCTGTTATCAGTTTGGTTGCCCTTCTCTGCACTTTCTCCAGTTCCCCGATATCCTTTTTATAAACTGAAGCCAAATACTGAACTGCATATTCCAGATGAGGTCTTACTAATGATTTGTACAGATGATGTCTCTCTCTCTGGAGTCCATACCTCTCTTATACAAGAAAGGACTTTGCTCACTTTGGAAACTTCAGCTTGGCATTGCATGTTATTAATAAGGTTATGATCTACCAGAACCCCCAGATCCTTCTCCACCATTGACCCCCCCAGTTGTACTCCCCCTAGTATGTATGATGCATATTCTTAGCCCCAAGTGCATAACTTTACATTTATCAATATTAAACCTCATTTGCCACTTAGTTGCCCAATAAAACAGAGCATTGAGGTCGGCTTGTAAGTTGGAGACATCCTGTAAGGACGTTATTCCACCGCATAGCTTGGTGTCATCTGCAAAGACTGAAATCCCAGACCCAATATCATTTATAAATAGATTAAGAAGTAAGGGTCCCAACACCGAACCTCGGGGTACACCACTGATAACACTGAACCTTAGGGTACACCACTAATAACACTGAACCTTGTGGTACACCACTAATAACACTGAACCTTGGGGTACACCACTGATAACTCTGAACCTTGGGGTACACCACTGATAACTCTGAACCTTGGGGTACACCGCTGATAACACCGAACCTTGGGGTACACCGCTAATAACACCGAACCTTGGGGTACACCGCTAATAACACTGAACCTTGGGGTACACCACTAATAACACTGAACCTTGGGGTACCCCACTGATAACCTTTCACCATTCAGAGTAAGAATCATTAACCACGACTCTCTGAATTCTGTCTTTTATCCAGTTTTCTATCCATTTACAAACTGATCTTTTCAAGCCTGTAGACTTTACTTTACACATGAGCCGTGTGTGGGGAACTGTATCAAACGCTTCTGTAAAATCCAACTATACCACGTCCACAGCCACCCCTCAGTCCAAGTATATCACGTCAACAGCCACCCCTCTGTCTAAGGTTTTACTTGCCTCTTCATAAAAAGAAGTCAGATCAGAAAGGAATCAGCTGAGATTCCTAGGGCCTTGACATGGGTGCCAAGAAGATGAGCCCTCCTCACAGTGACAGCCTCTCCAGGCAGCAGATTGGCATGGAAGAACTTTCTAGAAGGTTGCCTCAAATATTTATTCTTTTCTCCTCTGGTATAACACCCTCAGTGATTAGCCAAGGCAGAAACAAATTGATTGACAGCAGGCAAAGGGCAAATTCTCTATAGCTAATAGCAGGCTGTCTATAGGAGATTGTGCGCCTACTGTACATTTTACTTGTCTGGTTTCTCTTTGGGTCCTGACTGCACATCTTATTTTTCAGAGGGAGATTCTCATAAATTACCATCACACTGGAAGCCGATGGGTAAGACTCTTGTGATGGAGGTGGATGTCATTTCAGGAACTCCTGAATACTCCGCAGTACAGCAGAAAGTCCAGAGAACCTGCAGAAACCAAATACTGAAGGTAACATCTCCAATACATTGTGGTGAATGATGTCAGATGTCAGTGCCACCAGGGAAAGATGTTTGACTTACCTGGAGATGCAGGGTCACAGGTTAACAACACAATTGGATGCTGCCAGATAAATCCCCTGGAAGAGGCTCCTCTGGTGACATCTAAGGCAGACTGGAAATATGAAAAGTATTGAGCAGTTAGAAGCTTACCAGAGGTCCAGAGACACATCTGCAAACAAAGGGGTGTGGGGCACTTTGGTCCTAAGGCAACAGAAGACAATATGGGAACAGAATCAGACAGGATGCAACAATCAGTCAACTAATCAGACAAAGTTCAGCTCAGGACTCAAATGCTTAGTGAAAGAGTACCTATGATCAGGCAATAAGCTGGAGGTAAATGTAAGATTTAGTAGCCAGGTGTGAAGGCCACAATAAACTCTCTGCAGTGTATTGTATGTAGTATGCATAGTCTCCAGCAAGTGTCAGCAAAAAGGCAGACAGACTTCTCTAGGATGAAGGATCCACCAGAGGGTGTACAATCAGGGTTTAGCTTCAGGTTTGGATATAAAGGTATGGTGCAAAGAGCTGGATGCTCCATTAACTGAATAACCACTGGCACTATGGAATGGGAAGATATAAACCTTCAATTAAAAATTCCACCCATAGCATCATGTTAGAGTTGTTTGATACCTGACCTGTCCCTGTATTCTTCATAGAATATGTCCTCTATAGTGGGTGGAACACTCTGAAGTTTAGCAGGTAGAACATCATTAGCAGTAATCAGCATGGATTCATGAAAAATCATTTTTGCCAAATCAATCCATTAACCTTCTATGAGGAGGTGAGAAATAATGAGTGGTGATAATTCAAGCTTCGACAGCATTCATAGACCAGACAATACACTTGGTGATTACAAATGTGAAAGTTACAAGCAGAAAAGATGGATTACTCTTTATAAAAGGTGTCCTTGTAGTGTACAAGATTATAGAAAGTCTTATATCCCACAGGACCCCCGGACAGACCATTGTTCCTAATTTTTACTGACAGTCTACTGACTGGAATGGTACCAGCTGATTGGAGAAAAGCCAATGCAGCACCAATATTTAAAAAGGACCCAAAATACATCCCTGGGAATTACAGACCAGTTAGCCTAACATATTTGCGGACGATACTAAGCTAAGCAGGGCAATAACTTCTCCGCAGGATGTGGAAACCTTGCAAAAAGATCTGAACAAATGAATGGGGTGGGCAACTACATGGCAAATGAGGTTCAATGTAGAAAAATGTAAAAAAATGCATTTGGGTGGCAAAAATCTGAATGCAATCTATAGACTGGGGGGAGAACCTCTGGGGGAATCTAGGATGGAAAAGGACCTGGGGGTCCTAGTAGATGATAGGCTCAGCAATGACATGCAATGCCAAGCTGCTGCTAACAAAGCAAACAGAATATTGGCATTAAAAAGGGGATCAACTCCAGAGATAAAACGATAATTCTCCCGCTCTACAAGACTCTGGTCCGGCCGCACCTGGAGTATGCTGTCCAGTTCTGGGCACCAGTCCTCAGGAAGGATGTACTGGAAATGGAGCGAGTACAAAGAAAGGCAACAAAGCTAATAAAGGGTCCGGAGGATCTTAGTTATGAGGAAAGGTTGTGAGCTCTGAACTTATTCTCTCTGGAGAACTTATTCTCTCTGGAGAAGAGACGCTTGAGAGGGGATATGATTTCCATTTATAAATACTGTACTGGTGACCCCACAATAGGGAGAAAACTTTTTCGTGGAAGGGAGTTTAACAAGACTTGTGGCCACTCATTACAATTAGAAGAAAAGAGGTTTAACCTTAAACTACGTAGAGGGTTCTTTACTGTAAGAGCGGCAAGGATGTGGAATTCCCTTCCACAGGCGGTGGTCTCAGCGGGGAGCATTGATAGCTTCAAGAAACTATTAGATAAATCACCCGAACGACCGCAACATACAGGGATATACAATGTAATACTGACACATAATCACACACATAGGTTGGACTTGTGTCTTTTTTTCAACCTCACCTACTATGTAACTATTGTATACATCTGAGCCTTTGTATGTCCTCCCAGATTCTGCGTGTACAGAACAGAGATCTCTGGCTCAACTACCAGATAAAGAAGCAGAACATCGACTCCAAGAACGGTTCTACCAACAATGAGAGAGAGCTTTTCCATGGGACCGACTTCAACTCCATCCAACATGTCAATCAAAATGGATTCAACCGGAGCTACGCAGGGAGAAATGGTGAGAGATTTCGAAGCAACAATTAAAGATTACTGTAAGGTTAAAAAAATAATAATCTATTGTTATCAATAAGAAATAAGACTGATAATCCAGAGTCGCCAAGAGCCTTAGGGGATCAAAAAGGATTTTCCCTGGATCTAGCTGTTGAAGATCTTTCTGTGGATCATCTGCAGGTTCTGAGGATGCAGGATCTTCATTTATTTATTTATTTTTGTCTATTCTATTATATTGGTTTTCAACCTAAGTAACTGTAGCTGACTTTTTGCTGAACACCGGAGCTAACCCTACATATACATTCCATAACATATCTCCACCAGGTTTTTGTCTGGGCCTCTGTTGGGCAGATTTCCTCTCATTTCCAAGACTGGTAACACCCATTCACCCCCCCTCCCCCCCAAACACATTGGTTTTCCATAGACAAGGGAATGGTGAGAAAGCTGCACCACAGTGGCACAAACAGTAATAAAAACCTTCAAATTAGGAAAGGAGAAAAGAGCACAATGAGATTTGGAATAGTCCAGATAGAATTTATGGGTTGCAGAATTTTAAGAAAACTCCAACGCATTTCGGCGATAGTAAGACCCCTTTTATTAGGACTTTATACTTTTAGCTGAAGGGAATCCGAATCCAAGATAAAATCCTTAAACCTCTGGCTGGAGCAGATTCCTATTTGAATAATTTTATCTTGGATCCAGACTCCCTTTAGCTAAAAGTCTAAAGCCTTGACAAAGGGGCTAGTTAAACCCCGGAAACATGTTGGAGTTTTTTTTTGCTTTTTGTTTTTTGTTTTTAAACTAATGAACTCTATCTGGACTATCAAGAATCTTTGTGTTGCTCTCTTTTTTTCATTTCAAAGGCTCTACCCCAAGGACCCAGCCTATGGCCCACTAGAGTACTGTCTGGATCCAATAAGGATTCCAAATCCCAACTGGTATACCTAGCTACAACATATAAATGAGTCTAGGACTACACTATCAGGTAATATAAACCTGACAGGGTCTATAAACCTCCCCAAACTGCATCCAGAACTAAGCCGTGCTTTAATATCTCACTAATATCAGAAGTTACACCAAGTACAGTATGACTTCCTTGTCACATCCTGCGTGCTGTGAGGTGTATCTTGGGGCCCATTAACACCACATCCATAGAGCTGCGTTTTCTCAATGCTTGCCCAACGCTATGACATACTGAAATCTATTGTTATTATTATTATTATACAGGATTTATATAGCGGCAACAGTTTACATAGCGCTTTACAACTTGAGGGTAGACAGTACAAATACAATGCACTTTAATACAGTAGGAATCAGAGGGCCCTGCTCCTTAGAGCTTACAATCTAAGATTGTTTCCAATTAGTTCAAACCACGTGTCCCATGTTTATGGAACATTCTGCATTTAAATGCCAGACAACATGGTGTGATTCCAGGCTTCACTCAGACCTCCAGGCCTTCTCTTCCACTGTACCTCTGCTCTGGAACTCTCCCGTTAAGAGATATTAATGTTTGACTTTTCTTTCTTTTTGAACAGCGGCTGCTTATGGAAATGGAACTTATTTTGCTGTAAATGCAAATTACTCCGCCAGTAACACATACGCCAAACCTGATGTAAATGGACAGAAACACATGTACCTGGCCCGCGTTCTCACCGGACTCTACTGTGTTGGACGCCATGGGATGATAACACCTCCAGCTAAAAATACAGCCAACGCCACCGACCTTTATGACAGCGTGGCGGATAACATCCATAATCCTTCAATGTTTGTGATATTTAATGACATCCAGGCCTACCCCGAATATCACATCATCTTCCAGTGATGATCTATGACTGTGTCCGGGGATCACACAAATCTCCAGGACAGAGACTCCTGAAAATCCCTGTATTTGTGTCACTTGGTCGGGTCGGGATATATAATATTATCAGAGCGTGGCTCCATCACTTGTCTACAGCAGCCATAAAACACTGATAAATTCCAGAGGAAACAAGCACACAGGGACTCATCAGTGAAGGATCAGAGAGTGAGGAGGAGGGGGATGGCCTAGCCTCCCATTGTCTATATTCTCTGGGATCTCCATGGCTCATTGCTCCACAACTTCTCATGTGCTGCACTCATTCTCTGGGACTCTGATCTTCACTCACTGAGCCTCAGACAGGGGAGAGCCAACTGCTTCTGGCTGGGGGGGGGGGGGGGTGGGGGGTGGGTGGAGGTGAAGACAATCAAGGTTGCCCCCTATGGCATCACCAGTTACACCTTTTCAATAATAGTGTATTATAGGTGACATGGTGGTTTAGCAGAACTTCATCCTCCTCTGGATACCATGTGACTACACAGCACCAACTCCATGTTGCCAATAATGATGAGAAAGACTGTATGGAGGAGCCATGATGGTCCATCAGTCTTCCATAAAATATTCATGGTTTGGGTTGTCTCTCTTACCAGCCAATCTAAGCCATATCCGTGAAAAATGGTTCACCAACGGATGGTGACAACAGCTAAAGTGCTATTTAGTTGGTTTGTGCTGTAAGTGACCACACATTGCACTTTGTGCTCAATAGATGAGGCTCTGATGGAGGTTCTCCACCCATCATTTTGAAAACCAGTGACTCTGCCCTCTGGCCTCTCCCAGCTTATTTCAGCTGATGATAGTTTTCTTCTCCATATATTCGATCTACTGAGATATATTCATACTGCACGCTGCAAACACTACATTTCTGCCTTCCTTCTCTTTACACTGTAGGCTCTCTGGTGCAAAACCCGCTTCAGACTCAAATACCAAACATACAAAGCCTTTTCAATTTAATGCAATGCAACACAGACAACAAGTGCCCTTAGACTTATATTTTCTTGTATCCTCAGGGAAGATTAGGTTATACAAAGGTTGGATTTGATTAATTTGTGTCTTTTTTCAACCTCACTTATTATGTAACTATGTAACTATCCAAGTGTCGAAGTGCAATTATTGTGTGCAGCCTTCAGGGCCTGGTCACCCCAGGAGGAACTTTGCTGCAACACAGACAGTTTGTGTGTCCAGATGCATTGCAGCCGGTTGCATTAGCCAAACTATATATATAACGAATTTGCCATGCTGCTTTTTGGACTACAACTGTACCACAGTTCATCTTTCTAAAGGTGCGTTGAGCTGCCATTAAAACTGAACATGTATGTGCTGAGCTACAATGTGCCGGAGGGGATGAGCCCTGACAAGCAATACCAAGGCTCCATACTGCCAGCCATTGGGGTCTTATTAATATTGTGGAAGGGGGAGGGGGATGGATTCAGACAGCTCCTATGAGCCAATCAAATTACAACTTTCAATTTTTCACCTATCACTTTTCGTTACAGGTCTAAATTTGATTGGTTGCCATGAGTTGTCTGAAATAAATCTTCCCATGCTGTATATGACCCCTCAGTCTGTAACAATATAAATGGAAAGTAATAAAATGGTTACAAAGTTGTGTTTTCTGATCATTTTATTTTCACATGTCAGATTCTGGACACCTTATTCTGAATATAAACACGTAATACTAATTCTGGGGACCAACAACCAACCAACCAACCAACCGATGTTTAGGATTCAACAGCCCGGACTTTTTAGAGTTGGGAGAAATGGGAGAATCGTCCAAAGCAGAGGCGTAACTAGAATCTTCAGGGCCCCGATGCAAGAAACCATGGAGGGCCCCCCTGACCCCCGGACAGGGCTCTCTTCTCCGAGCCCGATGGCGGAACACCAGGGTCCGGTCGCAAGTGGGTGGCTGCATGTAAAGGAATCGATTTCTCCCCCCCCCCCGCTTCTCCTCCTATCCCTCCCACAGGCATTCAGCAGCTGCAGGAGGAAAATGGAGAGATGGGTTCCTCTATGTCGGTGTTTCTCAATCTTTTTCCAGTCAGAGCACCCTTGAAGTGGCTGCACTGCAACCACCCTGCAACTGTGTGCATTGCATGCAGTTGCAGCATAGTGATGATGCATTTAAGGGGTTAAAACAGGCAGTCAGGAGGCAACATATTGCCTCTTTACCGGCTGTCAAATGCCTCTGAAAAGCGATCTGAGCATGGATCACTTTTCAGAGGAACAGCATTTTTTTTTGCTGGTACTATGGACAAGCAAGAAAAAAAAATCGGTTCTAATGGGACACATATAGGGGGATTAAAAGCGCATACATAAAATGTGCATATATACATGTAAACACACATACATACACCGAACACATAAATACACACACACACATTATATATATATAAATGCACATATGCACACACATATAAACCAGTGGCAGATGGTGCGCAACATTTTTGGGGGGTGCAAGCAAACTGAAAAATTCTTTAAAAAAAAACGCATCAATTGCAGCCTCACTGTGCACATCAATTGCCACCACTGTGCCCATCATATGCAGCCACTGTGCCCATCAAACGCAGCCACTGTGCCCATCAAACGCAGCCACTGTGTCCATCAAACGCAGCCACTGTGCCTATCAAACGCAGCCACTGTGCCCATCAATTGCCACCACTGTGCCCTTCATATGCAGCCACTGTGCCCATCAAACGCAGCCACTGTGCCTATCAAATGCAGCCCTTGTGCACATCAATTGCCACCACTGTGCCCTCAAACACAGTCACTGTGCCTATCAAACGCTGCCACTGTGCCCATCAATTACCACCACTGTGCCCATCAAATGCAGCCACTGTGCCCATCAATTGCCACCCCTGTGCCCTCAAACGCAGTCACTGTGCCCATCAAACGCAGCCACTGTGCCCATCAATTGCCACCACTGTGCCCTCAAACGCAGTCACTGTGCCTATCAATTGCCACCACTGTGCCCATGAAACGCAGCCACTGTGCCCATCAAACTCAGTCACTGTGCCTATCACTGTGCCCCGTTAAACGCAGTCACTGTGCCTATCAAACGTAGTCACTGTGCCTATCAATTGCCACCACTGTGCCTATGAAACGCAGCCACTGTGCCCATCAAACGCAGCCACTGTGCCCATCAAATGCAGTCTCTGTGCCTATCAAACGCAGCCACTGTGCCCATCAATTGCCACCACTGTGCCCATCAATTGCCACCACTGTGCCCATCAATTGCCACCACTGTGCCTATGAAACGCAACCACTGTGCCCATCAAACGCAGGCACTGTGCCCATCAAACTCAGTCACTGTGCCCATCAACGGCAGCCACTGTGCCCATCAAACGCAGTCACTGTGCCTATCAAACGCAGCCACTGTGCCTATCAATTGCCACCACTGTGCCCATCAAACGCAGCCACTGTGCCCATCAAACGCAGCCACTGTGCCCTGAAACGCAGCCACTATGACCCCCCTGCCCGCTCGCAGTCTGCCCGGCACTTACCCTGTCTCGGTGGGGCAGCGGGTGACGGCGACGAGCGGGGTCCTCCATGCGTCTCCTCCCATCCTCTCCTCCTGATAGGCATCCAATAGCGGCGCCTGTCGTTTCAGCCAATCAGGTGAAGGGTAACAGACCCGAGCACCTGATTGGTGGAGAGGCGGTTCAGTGTTAGGAAAGCGAATATTTATTCGTTTTTCTAACACACCTGGGTGGACTGTGAGCGCCAAGCATGGCACTCGCAGTTCACCTATTTTGAAGCCTATTAGTGCTTTAAAAACACCCCCGCCGGTGTCATTCAGGCGCCCGGCGTCCAAAAAGGGGCCAGGCGTCTGAATAGGGGGGGCAGTGGCGGCCATAGATAGATTCACGCTATGCATGAATCTATCTATTTGTTATAGAGGGGTGCCTGGAGAGAGGGGGCGGCGCCCATGCGCCCCTATGGATGCACTGCCACTGATATAAACACATACACATACATACACACACATATACATAGATGCACACACATTCACACACATAGATGCACACACACATGCACATACACACACACACATACATACACACACACACACACATACACACACACACACACACATACATACACACACATGCACATACACATACATACACACACACACACATACATACACACACATGCACATACACATACATACACACACATGCACACACACATACATACACACACATACACACACACACACATACATACACACACATGCACACACACATACATACACACACATACACACACACACACATACATACACACACATATACACACACATACATACACACACATACACACACACACACATACATACACACACATGCACACACACACATACATACATGCACATACATATAAACACACATACAGTAGATAAAAAACGGCAGACCTTTACCTTAGCTCTTCCTGCCGGGTACTGCACTGTAGGGGGAGACAAAGAGCACAGCACTGTGCTTTCACTTTCTTTGTAATGTCACCAGCTCCCTGCACAGTGCCGAATACAGTTCGGCTTAGAATCGGGGAGCTTGTCTGCGCTCCTCCTAACAAAGTACTGCATACAGGGGGCCCTCAAGGGCCCCCTGCAGCAAGAGGCCCGGTCGCCATGGCAACCTCAGCGACAGCTATAATTCCGCCACTGGTCCAAAGAGCGCTCTGCGTTGTGTATATATAATGCTTTTAGTGCAGTGATTCTCAACCTTTCTAATGCGGTGACCCCTTGATAAAATTTCCCATGTTGTGGGGACCCCTAACAGTAAAATTATTTGCGTAGCGTGGGTTGCCAGCACCCAGGGCAAGACGAGAAATTTGCACCCCTAACCCACGAACATTTAGTGCTCCCCGAGTCCCTTCCACTCGTATAGTATTAAAACCTCTTATGGTACATTTTTCTTCCCTTTTATCTCTCTATCCTAATTTCTTGTTTTTTTCCCCATCCCTCTCTCTAGCCGTCTTTCTAGTTCATTCTCTTATTCTTTCTCTCCCTTTTTCTTTGTCCCCCCCCCTCTTTTTCTCTCCCTTCCATGTATTCTCTATTTTTATTCCTTGGTGGGGAGTGGGGGGGGAATGGGATGAGTGGCATTGCTGGGGGAGGTTCTGATCAAATAACTTAGGTGCTCCTGATGAAGGTCATCTGCTGATCCGAGGACTGTAGTGGGGACTTTTAATGGCAACTATAATAACAGGTAGTGTTACTCACTGTGTCTCCGGCTTCACTGTGTCTCTAGCTCTGTGGTGTCTCATAGCAGTGACACCTATACCAAAATCAGGAGATAGGGTCTCCTCCAGCCCCTCCCACTTCACATTCCTCACCAGTCAGCTGACCTCTAGTCTCTGCCCCCCCACCCATGCCGTGAACTGAATGGGTGGCTGCGAAGAGGCTGAGTGGGCGGCCGCGGGCTCTAGGAACAGCCCAGCGGGGTGGCCACAGGCTCCAGGGATAGCCCTGCTGGGCGGCTGTGAAAAGGCTGGCAGAGTGGAGCGGGCTTCAGGAACAGCCCAGGATTTGGTGACCCCTGGCAAATCTTCATTCGACCCCCAGGTTGAGAACCACTGTTCTAGGGGTATATTGATACAGCAGTGAATGTGACATTCACCAAACACCCACTGGCAGAGAATCTTCATGGTGAGTGGGTTTTCAAATACAATGATTGATTTACCTGCAGTGCATGTATGGTGAATGTCACATTTTTGGCTTCATGAACATGCTCCTTAGAATGTTTAAAGTGACGATAAAGGCAATAATTAAAGGGGTAAAAAAAGAAAACGGTCATACTTATCTGCTTTGTTATGGTTTTGCATAGAGCAGCCCCTCCCTCCTGCCCAGTGCCCCCATAGCAAGCTGCTTGCTATGGGGGCACCTGAGCAGGCACGCTCCTGAGCCGCTGCGCTGTGTGTCTATTACACACACACACAGATGCAGCTTGGCCCATCCCCTCGCTCTCCTCATTGGCTCATTAGCCAATGGCTCCCGCTGCTGTCTCAGCCAATGAGGAGGGAGAGACCTAGCAGAGCCGAGGCTCCTGTACACAGCGCTGGAGGAAGACCGGGTTCATGCAAGTATTAGGGAGGCTGCTGCACAGAGAAGGTTATTTTTTTTTTTTAATTTGAAACTTTAGAACCACTTTTAATTCCATTACTGTTCTGTACTCCGATACTGTCATGTAAAAAAGTATGTACACCCCGTGCCATTTTTTTTTTTTTTTTTACTTTTTCAATTTGATCAATCAATAACCAGACCTTCTAGAACAATTTTCTGAAGGCTGATCAGTTAACAAACCAGTCCTTCTGGAATGACGTGCTGAAGACTGATCAATGAACAGACCTTCTAGAACCATGTCTTGAAGACTGATCCATCAAAGACCAGACCTTCTGGAATGACGTTCTGAAGACTGATCAATCCATAACCAGATCTTCTAGAACAATTTGCTGAAGGCTGATCAGTTAAAGAGCAGGCCTTCTAGAACAAAGCAATCAAGACTGATCAATCAACAGACCAGTCCTCCTGAAATGACGTGCTGAAGATTCATCAATGACCAGACCTTCTAGAACAATGTGCTGAAGACTGATCCATCAAACACCAGCCCTCTTGGAACATCGTTCTGGAGACTGATCAATCAATGACCAGACCTTCTAGAACAATTTGCTGAAGGCTGATCAGTTAAAGACCAGGCCTTCTGGAACAGTGTGCTGAGGACTCATCCTTCAAAGAGCAGACATTCTAGATCTAGAACAATGTGCTGAACACTTTTAATTCAATGATTATGCCTTCTGGAGCAACGTGCTGAAAGCTGATCCATCAAGGATAGAACAAAGATACAGAGGTAGCCAGTCCAAAGTATGGGGGAACAAAAATCCCCTAATACACAATGTAATCAACAAATGGAACAGACACAAAGTAACTCTTCAAGTGCTACTTATAAGTGTTCAACACATATACCCAATTATATATCAATATAAAATTCTCATTTAAAGCACAGGAGTTCTGAGCACAGATATAAATGCCTGCGAAGGGAATTTTAGAAATCATTCTACGTAAGGTGTCATAAATTTCTTCACAGGCACGACCCACAAACTACCCCAAAGTGTATAAATTCATTATAAAATAATTGTCCATTTATATTTGAAGATGAAGTCAGTTCTAGTCTAGGGGAGAGGGTGTGTCCTCCTTCAACGTGTTTTGCAGACTTTTTTTATCCCACCCTGTTTTTATCCCAAAAAACAGAAGTTGGTTTTATGGGTCCCCTCCACATTTCAGTTTAATTCCCTATTATCTTGCTACCATAAATATATTCATAAGATGTTCCACAGTTTCCTGATGGAGCAGGTGGGAAAGTCTGAAATGCGTAGACGAACACACACTCACCACTGGGCTGAATTTAAATGGAGATGCTTTGGGGTAGTTTGAGGGTGTGAACATGTTTCTGAAAACCTACATAAAATTATTCGAGATTATATGAGATATTTGTGACAATAAAAATAAGATTTTATATAAACACCCTAATCACACCTCCTCAGATATCCCCACTCTGATTACACCCCATTCCCAGAAACCAACCCAGCCTGATCACCCCCTCCCCCCCATACTCCCAGCCTGATCACCCCTCCCATACTCCCAGCCTGATCACCCCCCTCCCCCCCATACTCCCAGCCTGATCACCCCCCTCCCCCCCATACTCCCAGCCTGATACCCCCCCCATACTCCCAGCCTGATCACCCCCTCCCCCCCATAATCCCAGCCTGATCACCCCCCCCCATACTCCCAGCCTGATCACCCCCCTCCCCCCCATACTCCCAGCCTGATCTCCCCCCCCATACTCCCAACCTGATCACCCCCTCCCCCCCATACTCCCAGCCTGATCACCCCCCCCCATACTCCCAACCTGATCACCCCCTCCCCCCCATACTCCCAGCCTGATCACCCCCTCCCCCCCATACTCCCAGCCTGATCACCCCCCTCCCCCCCATACTCCCAGCCTGATCACCCCCCCCCCCATACTCCCAGCCTGATCACCCCCCTCCCTCCATACTCCCAGCCTGATCACCCCCCTCCCCCCCAAACTCCCAGCCTGATCACCCCCCCCCATACTCCCAGCCTGATCATCCCGCTCCCCCTATACTCCCATTTTGATAGACAACAGCCGCCTGCTGAAAACCCTGCCCATGGGGATTATGTGACACGCAAAATTCAACTTACCCAAGACAGACTGTAATGTCCTAAGTTGTACCTTGCCTAGTCCTATGATTGCCCTGACTTCTGCCTGCAATGCCCTCAACTTGTCCTCGGGCAGTCGGCACTCCATCGCCTCTGAATCTAACACTATGCCCAGGAAACTAATCACCGTAGTCGGTCCTTCTGTCTTCTTCGGCGCCAGTGAAATCCCAAAGCATTGCGCTATGTGTTCCAGCGTTTTTAATAGCATCGTACACACTTCGGATGAAGGCGGGCCTACACACAAAAAATCATCCAGATAATGGATGATGGAATTCACCCCCGCGACGTCCCGGACCACCCATTCCACAAATTAACTGAAACGTTCAAACAGTGTACATGAAATAGAGCAGCCCATTGGCAAGCATCGATCTGCATAATACTCCTCTTGCCAGTGACAACCCAGGAGGTGAAAACTGTCTGGGTGGACGGGAAGTAATCTGAACGCAGCCTCAATGTCTGTTTTTGCCATCTTAGCCCCACGCCCATAACGTCTTACCCAAAAAACTGCCGCATCAAACGATGTGTACGAAACTGCGCACATCTTTGGATCAATAGCATCGTTAACCGAGCCTCCCTTGGGGAAAGAGAGGTGGTGAATCAGCAGATATTTCAGCGGCTCTTTTTTGGGGACCACTCCCAAAGGCGAGACCACCAACTCGGGCATCGGCAACTCCGAGAAAGGCCCTGCCATCCACCCTAAAGCAACTTCCTTCCATAGTTTCTCCGAAACCACCTCGGGATGTTGCAGCGCTGAACGTAAGTTCCTGGCCATAGGGGGAAATACCCCCAGACAGAAAAACCCCTGGCCCAGAACCTGCGCTGCCTCCCTATTGGGGTATCTATCTAGAAATGGACGCATCTTTTCTACCCTCACCGGCGTCCTCCCTTTTGTTCGCAGACTCTCCAGGCCTTCCTTTGCCTTGTTTAAAGCACCGGGACACCGGGTGGGCTCCTCCGCAGCCCGAGCATTCATGCTTGAACTTGCAGTTTCCCCCGAATTTGCATGTGCCCTCGTTATATTGCCAACAGACTCCCTTTTTCCTTGCGGCCGATTATCCAGGAGTAGCTGACCCACCGGCCCCACCTGGAAAAAAACTGATTAGGTGCCCTCGCAGATGTCATCAGCCGCATCCATAGACTGATGTCCTTGTGATCCCACCGCAGGGCCGGGCGTATCGCCCTCCGCTGACGAAACTGCTCGTCATACCTCAACCATGCCACTCCCCCGTAGACTCTGTGAGCTTCTCCTATCGCACCCAAATAACAGAAAAGCGCGGAGCAGTGCTCCGGGTTTTTCTCCCCTATTACGCTGGCCAAAATAGCAAACGCCTGCAGCCAGTTCTGAAACGTCCTAGGTATGAGCTTGTACCTCCTCTTCTTCTCATCCTCTTTCTTATTGTCCTCCAGTTTTACCCTATCCAAGTTGAACTTCTCAAGGGGTAGAAGGGAAAATATCTCCACATATTCCCCCTTCCAAATCTTATCTCTTACCTCCTGTTTCAAATGAGCGCCCAACGGGCCCTCAAAGCACACATAGACTTCACACCGGGACGCGTCTGCCAACCTAATCAAGTCTTGTTTTTTAGCTGCCCCCTCTGACCCCCCTGTTTTGTCCCCCGCTGCCTGTTCCACATCCGTATTAGGAGCAGCCACCACCACCGCGGGCGGCGGATTTCCTGTCGATGGTTCTGGCAGTGACTGTGGTACCACCTCCCCCGACGCTGAACCCCCCCCACTAGGAGCCACCCAAGCCATTGAGGGCGTGACAGCTCCGCTAACTCCGGACTCAAACCTATTAACTAGTTCCTTCAGACCCAACAGGAACCCCTGCAATCCACCCTCTGCCGGGGCGTGGTCATGGACCCTCGTAGCCAGAGGTGGAACAGCGGGGGAACCCCCCTGCTGTGAAGGGCCCCGTGTCCCACCCCCCGTGCCCCCCCTTTCTAACTGCTCAATCCCCTCATCCTCTAAATACCCCAAAGTAGCAGTGGACTTACCGGGCTGCCTGGAAGACGTCCTACCAGCCGATGGTCCCGCCTCCCTCGCTAACCTGGTTCTGCGCGGTTCTTCCTCCTCTGACAGGGAAAGTTCCCCTTCCGACCGATCCGCGATCTGCTCCTCCGCTGCAATAGATGGCCCTCCAGGGGATCCTGCCCTGGATGCTGGAGATCTGCATCCCGTTTTGCCACGCCTCCTCCCCCCTGGCTACTTGCTTGCTGCTTTTCCTGGGCCTTTTGTGCTGTCTCGCTCCCGCAGACCCGGTGCGCCTGCCGTTTCCTTCGTCCCCCGCATCCTGCTTGAGCCCTGGGAGCCGCCGGCTGAGGAATAAGCTGGCCCGGCGGCCGTGACTGCGACCGTCCCCCGCCGAAGCCCCGCCCCCGCTGAGACTGAGCCAGGGGAGGAGCCCGAAAACTCCGTGTTGGGCCGCATGGCTGGTCCGTCATGGGACCCCGATATCCCGGAGGGCCCTCCTGTCGATCCTGGCCTCCAGGTTTTGTAACCTCCCAGAGCCCCCCCGCACCGGAACCGCCACTCTTTTCGCAGGGGCTCTGAAGGGACGTGAGGGGGGCTACTCCCCTGTCTCTGCGCTCTGGGTGGGGAGTCAGGGGAGAATCGATCCGGCGGACGGGACCGCTGCACCCGGGCCGACTCCCTCCTCCCGGTGCTGTCTGTAGGTGTCTTCGCCCCCAGTACCTTGGCGACCTGGTCCTGCAGCCATTGTTCACCTTTCACCGCCGCTGCAGCCTGCAATTGTCCCATCAGCTCCTCTAGGGATGACATGCTTCCAAGCTGCTTCCTATTTTCACACTGATGCTGGGGAGGGACCTCCTATCCCTTACTTTCCTTCCAACTCCTCCTCTTCCCCTTTAGTCACCAATCCTATCTACTTTTACAAATCCCATTGTACCCCTGTTCACCCAGTCATGTAAGCCCTACGTTTATTTTCTTTTAGGCATTACTCCGGGCTTCTCTTTCTGATCCCCTAAGGCTCTCTGCGACTCTTTGGATCATCAATCTAACATCTTATTTCTTATTGAAATAAGATGTTAGATTAGAATAGGGCAAGGGGGACAATTGCCCCCCCCCCCTTGTAAGAAGGTGTTGAAGAGTGGAGACAGTTGCCGCAGCAGCGATGGAGTTTTTTCTCTACGTCTGCTGGCCTGGGGCTGCTCTCAGTCTGTTCCGACCTATCACAGATTGATACAGACATCCGTCCCTCCCTCCCTCACCCCCGGCCCGATCATCGGATTGGCTCTGACTGCAGCTCAGGCCTCTGCTCAACATCTCAGCTGTTCCGGAACGTGATTGGTTGCCTCAGCCTGCCTGTGTAACGTCGCTATGCCGATCCGGCCGGCGCGGCGCCGGCTCCTCCCACAGGTGCATTGCTGTGGCCGAGAGAGAATACGCTGCCAGTGCTATCACATCACCGAAGGACCACAGGTAATAGCACTGCAGTGCCACTGTGCCAGTTAAGAGGAAAATATATATATATTGCTTGGAAAGTTGGACAGCTGAGCTATTGGTGGAAAAATATATTTGTGTTGTGTGTTATAATATCTTCTTCACTTTGTATGGAAGTTACTCTGTCTCTAAGGCATACCAGTCCATGATGCCCATATAAATATAGCCTAGAGAATGTACATCTTTCCATATTGCAATGTATTGCAATACATCTGTTGTGGCTAGGCATGAGCCGAATACCCCCCGGTTCGGTTCACATCCAGAACCTGTGAACGGACCGAAAGTTTATGCGAACATTCGAACAACGTTAAAGTCTATGGGACTTCAACGTGAGAAATCAAAAGTGCTCATTTTAAAGGCTAATTTGCATGGTATTGTCCTAAAAAGTGTTTAGGGACCCGGGTCCTGCCCCAGGGGACATGGATCAATGCAAAAAAAACTTTTAAAAACGGCCGTTTTTTCAGGAGCAGTGATTTTAATGATGCTTAAAGTGAAAAAATAAAAGTGAAATATTCCTTTACATATCGTACCTGGGGGGTGTCTATAGTATGCCTGTAAAGTGGCGCGTGTTTCCCGTGTTTAGAACAGTCCCTGCACAAAATGACATTTCTAAAGTAATAAAAGTCATTTAAAACTGCTTGCGGCTTTAATGTAATGTCGGGTCCTGGCAATATGGATGAAAATCAGTGAGACAAACGGCATGGGTACCCCCCAGTCCATTACCAGGCCCTTTGGGTCTTATATGGATATTAAGGGGAACCCCGCACCCAAATTAAAAAATAAAAGGCGTGGGGCCCCCAGGCCCTATATACTCTGAACAGCAGTATACAGGCGGTGCAAACAAGACAGGGACTGTAGGTTTGTTCTTAAGTTGAATCTGTTTGTAATTTGGAACAGGTACATTTTATAAGTGTAGCTCCAGCCAAAAAATCTATTTTTCCTTGTCAAAAGAAGTTTATTGAGTATACAATGTTATAAAGATACATAAAGTAAGTTTACAAGGATAAAAAATCTATTTTTAAGCTTTTTGGATAACATAGGGAAGGGTTATCATCATATACTATACGGCCTGCCCTATATACTCTGCAGAAGTTTGAGCCTTAGGTGTTGGTGGTACCAGAACACTGTAAGCCCTCACAGTTACTCTTGGTGGGGGCTGGAACGGGCCCTGCTGTGAAATATTATAACGAGAATTGTAATTACATGTCCCTGTTAAACAGGGGCAGAAAAATTGGGCCTTAGGCAGCGGTGGTGGTGGTGCCACAACACTGCAACCCCTCACAGATGCTCTAGTTGAGCGCAGGATCGAGCCCTGCTGCAAAATATTACAGCAAACATGTTAATTACACGCCCCTGTTAAACAGGGGCAGAAAATTGGGCTTTAGGCACCGGTGGTGGTGCCCAGAGCCAAAAATGCACCATGCACCATGACCTGCATGCTTTGACCAATCATCATACAGCAATGCACTGCGATCTCGCAGTGTATTATGGGGCATTACGCTGTGCTTTAATTTGCCGCAAATTCCCCATAATGTTCGTTTTTGGAAGAACGGGCAAACACCCGGTGTTCGAGTCAAACTCATGTTCAACCCGAACATAAAGCCCTATATACTACCCTAGCCTGTCCATATACCACCCTAGCTTGTCCATATACCACTCTAGCCTGTCAAGATCCTACCCTAGCCTGTCTGTATACTACCCTAGTCTGTCTATATACCACCCTAGCCTGTCCATATACTACCCTAGCCTGTCCATATACTACCCTAGCCTGTCTATATACTACTCTAGCCCTCCTCTTGGAATTGAACATAATAATGGTATGTCATATAATTTTGCATATAGACAAAATTCTGTTGCATGCAAATCTGACTTCCTGATACATTTCATTTTAGTTTTAATTATCATGATATAAAATAATGGATGTGGGGGCCTTTTGGTGGGCGTGATTTTTTTGGGGGAGGTGGGGGGGCGTATTTTATTCTTGGACCCAGGGAGCACAATGTCTTGTGCCAGCCCTGTGGAGACCCGTAGCCTAGCCACACTGTATGAGACAGAAAGTAAGGAGTTAAATGAGAGGATGCATGAGGTCTGCACAATGTGCTCAGTGGGACCCCATTCTGGCACTTGGAGTGAGGTAGAGGTGATACACTGGAGAGGTGGAGAGGGAATGGGCTCAGCGGTGTCCCTCCTAAATGTAACAAGTTACAGCGGGGTATGTAGTGACATGGGATGTGCATTCACTTACAACACACACACGGCCTCTCTCCTGTCCAGTCTCCAAGGTACCCCCTGTACAGAATGAGTGACCCCACCCAATGCCCGGCGTAGTCCAAGAACCCCATGGGCTTACAACCTGGAGGAGTTGGTAAAGAGGCGCTCACAGCCCACACCTGGGTCCAGTCCGTGTCGGAGAGGTGAAGTAGCTAGATATACACACAACGTTGGGTTAGCCAACTGCCACCGGGACTAGTCTAGATGGACATCCCCCCATCATCCACCAGAGATGGTAACAGTGTCACATGTAAGGGTGGATCCAGGAGGGGCAATGGGGCAATTGCCCCCCCACCCCCCCAAAAAATATTGAAAATATTATTGACTCCCGAGTCTCTCTCACATCAGCAAAAGGCCAGCAGCGGCACCCAGAGAGAGACCCTGTTCTCTTCATGCCGCACTGGAGCCTGGAAAAGATTGTCCCAACCGCTACTGAGGAGGAGCAGAGCGAGGAGCCGCATTCAGAGCCTTCTTCCTCCTCCTCCGCGCCTAGTGTGAGAGTGTTGGCTCCACCCACCTCCTCCCTCCATGATCTTCTCCAAGTCTCCAGCGCAGCATGAACGTGAAGACACTCAGGAGGAAGAAGGCATGAAGCAGTGGCCGTGTGTCATGTGAAGTGATGGCGATGCCGCCTGCCATCCCGGATCCTGCTCATCTCTATTGCTCCTTGGAAGCCCCTCCCCCCACCAGAGCACCAAAGTATAGGAATTAAAGTAAGTACAAAAAATAATGATTGTGTAAAATCACAGAATACATGTATGCCATTATTTATGAAGAAAAAAAACTGCCCTTTTAGTATTGACATTTTCATCTTGTTCAATCTTAACTACTTCAGCCCCAGGAGATTTGCCCCCTTTAACCACTTAAGGACCAGCCTCGTTTTGGATTTTAGGTGTTTACATGTTTAAAAGTTTTTTTTTTTTGCTAGAAAATTACTTAGAACCACCCAAACATTATATATTGTTTTTTTTCTAACACCCCAGAGAATAAAATGGCAGTCAATGCAATACTTTTTTCGCACCGTATTTGCACAGCGGTCTTATAAGCGCACTTTTTTTGGGAAAAAATTCACTTTTTTGAATAAAAAAATAAGACAACAGTAAAGTTAGCCCAATTTTTTTTATATTGTGAAAGATAATGTTACGCCAAGTAAATTGATACCCAACATGTCACGCTTCAAAATTGCACCCGCTTGTGGAATGGCGTCCAACTTTTACCCTTAAAAATCTCCATAGGCGACGTTTAAAAAAATTCTACAGGTTGCATGTTTTGTGTTACAAAGGAGGTCTAGGGCTAGAATTATTGCTCTCGCTCTACCGGTCGCGGCGATACCTCACATGTGTGGTTTGACCACCGTTTTCATATGTGGGCGCTACTCACATATGCGTTTGCTTCTACGCGCGAGCTCGGGACAGGGCGCTTTAAAAAAAAAATTTTTTTTAATTATTTATTTTACTTTATTTTATTTATTTTTTCACAGTTTAAAAAAAAAAAAAAAATTGTATCACTTTTATTCCTATTACAAGGAATGTAAACATCCCTTGTAATAGAAAAAAGCATGACAGGACCTCTTAAATATGAGATCTGGGGGTTAAAAAGTCCTCAGATCTCATATTTGGACTTAAATGCAAAAAAAACAAAAAAAAACTGTCATTTGAAAAAATGACAACAAACAAATATGCCTTTAAGACGTGTGGGCGGAGCTGACGTTATGACGTCGCTTCCGCCCTCCTATGGTATGGAAGACGGGTGGGGGCCATCTTCCCCTCACTCATCTCCATACCACGGACATGACAGGTCCTGATCACCTCCGCCGCTACCGACGGCTCAGGGAGAACGTCGGGAGGGGGGTGGCACCTCTCCCGCCACCGATAACGGTGATCTTGCTGCGAATCCGCCGCAGAGACCACCATTGTCAGAAACGCAACGGCTCCTGAAAAGATGGATACCTCTGGTTGTGGCAGCAGCTGCTGCCGTTACCGAGATATCCACCTTCAAAGTGCCGACTTATATGTACAGGAGCCGGTCGGTAAGTGGTTAATGATTAATGACCAGGCCATTTTTTGCGATTCGGCACTGCGTCGCTTTAACTGACAAATTGAAGTCCTTTTTTTTCCCACAAATAGAGTTTTCGTTTGGTGGTATTTGATCACCTCTGCGATTTTTATTTTTTGCACTATAAACAAAAAAAAGAGCCACGATTTTGAGTGTGAAAATAAACCAAATATCACAAAAATAATGTGACTGAGATGTGTAGCTAATGACAATTCTACAATGTGACATCAAATGGCTAACAGGATAATATAACCAATAGTGTAAAAATAAAGTCAGTTGATCCCATAAAACTCATAAAGTGCATAGAAGTGAAAAAAAATCACATGAATAGAAAAAAAATCGCATAAAATGAAAAAAGTCGGATGGATAGAAAAAAAATCACTTGAAAAAGTCCAAAAGTGTAAAAATGCAGTCAGTGAATCCAATAAAACTCATAAAGTGCATAAAAGTGAAGGAAATCACATAAAATGTAAAAAAATCGCATAAAATAAAAAAAGTCGCATAAATAAAAAAACGCATCAAGTGCAAAAAAGTGCAAGAAAGTCGCTAATTAAATGCATTAAAGTGCATAGTCCAACAAGTGCAATACATTTCCAACATAGTCGGAAAAAACAAATCTTCATATCACAGTTCATGCAGAGAAAACAAAAGTGCATGTGCAGAAAATGATCGCTTTCAAATTCCTCCAATCATCGACAATCCGTGGTGCGCCACACGATTTCCATAGGGGTCTTTAATAGAGGTGAGAGGCTGGGAGAATCGTGTGGCGCACCACGGATTGTCGATGATTGGAGGAATCTGAAAGCGATCATTTTCTGCACATGCACTTCTGTTTTCTCTGCATGAACTGTGATATGAAGAGTTATATAGTTATAGTGTCTACAAATTGTTTTTGTTTTGTTTTTTTTACTAGTAATGGCGGCGATCAGCGATTTTTAGCGGGACTGCAACATTGTGGCGGGCAGATCAGACACTTTTGACACTTTTTTGGGACGGTTGACATTTAGGAATGATAAACGTGTCGCTGTTTTAAACGAGGTTAGGACTGAGTGACAGTTCTGTAAGCCACACCTTATTTTCTGGCAGTGCCCCTCCCGAGACTCCGGATCCGCCCCCTGGTCACAGGTTGTGAGTTCAGTCTATTCCGAGACACCGTCAGGAGAAAAGAAGAAATGAAAGTGAAAGAGTATTTGTCAGACACCTTAATCTGAGACACCGAACAACACTCATTCCTCACTGCCCGGGACCCCTTCACCATGGGGGACACCCAGTACCCCTACCCTGTGACCCTACAGTGGAAGGAGGACCCCGAGAAACTAAAAACACTAAAGAATGAACTTCTGCTGTATTTCCAGGAGAGGAGCAAATCTAATGGAGGAGAATGTGAGATCCGAGACACCGACTGCAGCCGGGGATTCATCCTCGTACACTTCAAGGAGGAGAGAGGTAGGTACTGGAGGGGTAGGGGGTATTATATTGTACTACAAGGAGGCAGCAGGTAAGTACTGAGGACTGGAGGGAGATCCTCATACACTACAAGGAGGAGGGAGGTAAGTACTGAGGACTGGAGGGAGATCCTTATACACTACAAGGAGGAGGGAGGTAAGTACTGAGGACTGGAGGGGGATCCTCATACACTACAAGGAGGAGGGAGGTAAGTACTGAGGACTGGAGGAGATCCTCATACACTACAAGGAGGAGGGAGGTAAGTACTGAGGACTGGAGGGGGATCCTCATACACTACAAGGAGGAGGGAGGTAAGTACTGAGGACTGGAGGGGATCCTCATACACTACAAGGAGGAGGGAGGTAAGTACTGAGGACTGGAGGGAGATCCTCATACACTACAAGGAGGAGGGAGGTAAGTACTGAGGACTGGAGGGAGATCCTCATACACTACAAGGAGGAGGGAGGTAAGTACTGAGGACTGGAGGGGATCCTCATACATTACAAGGAGGAGGGAGGTAAGTACTGAGGACTGGAGGGGATCCTCATACACTACAAGGAGGAGGGAGGTAAGTACTGAGGACTGGAGGGGATCCTCATACATTACAAGGAGGAAGGAGGTAAGTACTGAGGACTGGAGGGGATCCTCATACACTACAAGGAGGAGGGAGGTAAGTACTGAGGACTGGAGGGGATCCTCATACACTACAAGGAGGAGGGAGGTAAGTACTGAGGACTGGAGGAGATCCTCATACATTACAAGGAGGAAGGAGGTAAGTACTGAGGACTGGAGGGGATCCTCATACAATACAAGGAGGAGGGAGGTAAGTACTGAGGACTGGAGGGGATCCTCATACACTACAAGGAGGAGGGAGGTAAGTACTGAGGACTGGAGGGATCCTCATACACTACAAGGAGGAGGGAGGTAAGTACTGAGGACTGGAGGGGATTCTCATACACTACAAGAGGAGGGAGGTAAGTACTGAGGACTGGAGGAGATCCTCATACACTACAAGGAGGAGGGAGGTAAGTACTGAGGACTGGAGGGAGATCCTCATACACTACAAGGAGGAGGGAGGTAAGTACTGAGGACTGGAGGGGATCCTCATACACTACAAGGAGGAGGGAGGTAAGTACTGAGGACTGGAGGGGGATCCTCATACACTACAAGGAGGAGGGAGGTAAGTACTGAGGACTGGAGGGGATCCTCATACACTACAAGGAGGAGGGAGGTAAGTACTGAGGACTGGAGGGGATCCTCATACACTACAAGGAGGAGGGAGGTAAGTACTGAGGACTGGAGGGAGATCCTCATACACTACAAGGAGGAGGGAGGTAAGTACTGAGGACTAGAGGGGATCCTCATACACTACAAGGAGGAGGGAGGTAAGTACTGAGGACTGAGGAGATCCTCATACACTACAAGGAGGAGGGAGGTAAGTACTGAGGACTGGAGGGGATCCTCATACACTACAAGGAGGAGGGAGGTAAGTAACTGAGGACTGGAGGGGATCCTCATACACTACAAGGAGGAGGGAGGTAAGTACTGAGGACTGGAGGGGGATCCTCATACACTACAAGGAGGAGGGAGGTAAGTACTGAGGACTGGAGGGGGATCCTCATACATTACAAGGAGGAAGGAGGTAAGTACTGAGGACTGGAGGGGATCCTCATACACTACAAGGAGGAGGGAGGTAAGTACTGAGGACTGGAGGGGATCCTCATACACTACAAGGAGGAGGGAGGTAAGTACTGAGGACTGGAGGGGATCCTCATACACTACAAGGAGGAGGGAGGTAAGTACTGAGGACTGGAGGAGATCCTCATACATTACAAGGAGGAAGGAGGTAAGTACTGAGGACTGGAGGGGATCCTCATACACTACAAGGAGGAGGGAGGTAAGTACTGAGGACTGGAGGGGATCCTCATACACTACAAGGAGGAGGGAGGTAAGTACTGAGGACTGGAGGAGATCCTCATACACTACAAGGAGGAGGGAGGTAAGTACTGAGGACTGGAGGGGATTCTCATACACTACAAGGAGGAGGGGGGTAAGTACTGAGGACTGGAGGGGATTCTCATACACTACAAGGAGGAGGGGGGTAAGTACTGAGGACTGGAGGAGATCCTCATACACTACAAGGAGGAGGGAGGTAAGTACTGAGGACTGGAGGGGATTCTCATACACTACAAGGAGGAGGGGGTAAGTACTGAGGACTGGAGGGGATTCTCATACACTACAAGGAGGAGGGGGGTAAGTACTGAGGACTGGAGGAGATCCTCATACACTACATGGAGGAGGGAGGTAAGTACTGAGGACTGGAGGGAGATCCTCATACACTACAAGGAGGAGGGAGGTAAGTACTGAGGACTGGAGGGAGATCCTCATACACTACAAGGAGGAGGGAGGTAAGTACTGAGGACTGGAGGGAGATCCTCATACACTACAAGGAGGAGGGAGGTAAGTACTGAGGACTGGAGGGGGATCCTCATACACTACAAGGAGGAGGGAGGTAAGTACTGAGGACTGGAGGAGATCCTCATACACTACAAGGAGGAGGGAGGTAAGTACTGAGGACTGGAGGGAGATCCTCATACACTACAAGGAGGAGGGAGGTAAGTACTGAGGACTGAGGGGATCCTCATACACTACAAGGAGGAGGGAGGTAAGTACTGAGGACTGGAGGGGATCCTCATACACTACAAGGAGGAGGGAGGTAAGTACTGAGGACTGGAGGGGGATCCTCATACACTACAAGGAGGAGGGAGGTAAGTACTGAGGACTGGAGGGGGATCCTCATACACTACAAGGAGGGTGGAGGTAAGTACTGAGGACTGGAGGGGATCCTCATACACTACAAGGAGGAGACAGGTAAGTACTGAGGACTGGAGGGAGATCCTCATACACTACAAGGAGGAGGAAGGTAAGTACTGAGGACTGGAGGGGAATTTCTGTCTCACATTCCTCACTCCATTCTTCTTACATTACAGATCGGGACGGGGTTCTGCAGAAAGATTCTCATGAACTGATATTATCAGGAGGGAAGAAGATGAATCTGGACGTTCGGTCAGTGGGGGTGGATAGTGAGTTGAGCCCCCCAGTGGTGAGTGTTATTAGTGCTGTGCTGAGTACAGCCCTCCACCATAACTAAACCTAATCTACTATTGTGGCTTCCACACTTCTCACAGTTCTGTGCAGTTTCTGGTGTGGATCGGCTCTTACAGCACGCTCTACTTTTTTGAACCACTTCAAGACCCGGCCTGTTTCTGACATTTGTTGTTTACAAGTTAAAATCCATATGTTTTGCTAGAAAATTACTTAGAACCCCAAACATTCTCTCTCTCTCTCTCTCTCTCTCTCTCTCTCTCTCTCTCTCTCGGGACCTTGCTACATATTTTTTTTAGCAGAGACCCTCTAGAATAAAATGGTGGTCGTTGCAATATTTTATGTCACAGTTTTTTTTGATAAAATACACTTCAATGAAAAAAAAAACCCAGTAAAGTTAGCGCAATTTTTTAATATATAACGTGAAAGATGATGTTATGTCGAATAAATAGATACCTAAAATGTCACGCTTTAAAATTGCACACGCTCGTGGAATAGCAACGAACTACGATACCTAAAAATCTCTATAGGTGACGCTTTAAAAATTATTACCAGTTACCTGTTTAGAGCTACAGAGGAGGTCTGGTGCTAGAATTATTGCTCTCACTCTAACGATCGCGGCGATACCTCACATGTGTGGTTTGAACACCGCTTACATTTGTGGGCGCGACTTACGTGTGTGTTTGATTTGGTGCGCGAGTTCGGAGGAATGGGACGCTTTAGAAAAAAATTTTTTTTTCTTATTCATTTTTTTTTAATTTTTACACTGTCCCTTAAAAAAAAAAATTCAGGTCACTTTTATTACTGTCATAAGCAATGTAACCATCCCTTATGACGGTAATAGGCGGTGACAGGTACTCTTTATGGAGGGATCGGGGGTCTAAAATACCCCAAACCCCTCCACTGCACTTCTGCACTGTATTCAAAACGCCAAGATCGGTGTTTTTGAATACTTTTTTTTTTTTTTTTAATGGGCGCCATGGCTGCCGAGTAAACCAGAAGTGATGTTCGGGACTCTGGCCAGCTGGTGGACCGTGCCGGCTGGTGGCTCGGGTCTCCCGATGGGACAGAGGACCCAGGCGGAGCGGAGGAAGGCGGCGGAAGGGGGGCATCCCTTCCCATTTCTTGTAATAACAGTCGAGCTGCTGCTTAGCCGCATTGGTTGTCATTACAAGAAAGCCGACCGTCAGCTCTAAAAAAAAAAAAACGGTGCCGGGGTGAAGTGTGTAGCTACAGACATCACTCGGGTACAACAACTTCAACAAAATGACATACAGGTACGTGATTTTGTGGGAAGTTGGTAACTGCGCTGTGAACTTTGCCCATAGGAGTACCTTGGTTTTGGGCTGTCTATGTTGGCGTTCAAAATGCATCCAGCTTCACCCAACTGCATTCAACTGCGTTCGGAGTGAAAAGGGCCCTTATCTGGCAGTCCAAAGGTAGCAGAAGCTGTGCAAAGTCCTATGCAGGAGCAGCACATGGACAAAGCTCTTCAGAACACTAGCCAGGGTTCCCTTGTCTGAACCCTTAGCTGACTATATATAGCACACCAGAAGGGGTTAAAAGCACAAGTTTGTAGATCCTTTATGCCGTCTGTACTCACAAAATGTCCAGGGACAACTGGTAGCCTCCATCCAACTTCCAAGCGACGCGCTATACAGGTGATACCAGACCAGATCTTCAATAGACAGCCTTCTGCCATCTCTATATAGACCCAGGGTCACTCTCACTAACTTTGGGCCCTCAAGTTGCCCACATGAGGCCACATGTCAGCAATCCATGTCCTCTGGTCTCCCACCTGAGGCCACATGTCAGCAATCCAGGCCCTCTGGTCTCCCACCTGAGGCCACATGTCAGCAATCCAGGCCCTCTGGTCTCCCACCTGAGGCCACATGTCAGCAATCCAGGCCCTCTGGTCTCCCACCTGAGGCCACATGTCAGCAATCCAGGCCCTCTGGTCTCCCACCTGAGGCCACATGTCAGCAATCCAGGCCCTCTGGTCTCCCACCTGAGGCCACATGTCAGCAATCCAGGCCCTCTGGTCTCCCACCTGAGGCCACATGTCAGCAATCCAGGCCCTCTGGTCTCCCACCTGAGGCCACATGTCAGCACACTCACTCACACTCTCTCTCTCTCCTTCTTCAGGTCGCCCATCTGAGGCCACATGGCTTCTCTTTCTCTTTCTCTCTTTCTTTCTCTCTTTCTCCCCTCAGGTTGCCCACCTAAACCCGCATGGTAGCAGTCTCTCCCAGGCTGGTGCAGGCCACTACTGGGAAAGACCCCCGTGCTCAGTGCATCCAAAGAATAAATACCATCTCCCAGCATCCTCTAGGGCCACCCTCCCTGGGATTGGTTGGAGCAGGGCCGTCTTTACCGCAGGGCAAACGGGGCAGCTGCCCAGGGCCCTGTCACTGTTTGGGGCCCAAAGCAGAGCTGCCCATTAAGCCTGTGTGCTGCCCGCACATCGGTGTTGAAAATCCCTACACACAGTCTGTCACTGTCACCAGCGGCGTGCGCACAGTGCAGCAGTACAGAGTGCTGCATTTTCTCGATCGAGGAGCGGGCCGCTGGTGGGGGGGTCATTGAGCTTCACTGACGCTCTGGCCCCGCCGCTTGCTATGCGTGCACAGTGTACCTGATCGGAGGAGCGGTAGTAGGAGTCAGACCCAGTGGCGGCTGGTGAAGTTTTAGGATGGGGGGGGGCAGACCCCGCCCTTCCTTTTTGACCCCTCCCACTTGGTAAAAATGGGCGTGGCTTCAGCGAATTAGTGGGCATGGCTCTAAGGTGGTGTGGTTAGCGTCTGAGATGAACGAGGGATGAAGGGAGAGGGAGAGAGGGACAGAGAGAGGGACAGCAGGCCCAGATCCCGAATTAGTGGGCATGGCTCTAAGGTGGTGTGGTTAGCGTCTGAGATGAACGAGGGATGAAGGGAGAGGGAGAGAGGGACAGAGAGAGGGACAGCAGGCCCAGATCCCTATTTCAATAGAAATATGTGTATTCTAGAAAGTTTACCAATCAGCAGATAAAGATACTCCAAACACCTGGTGTTAGCACTTCAATCGTCCCAGCACCATGGTTGTTATGGTGTCAGGATGATTGAAGCGCATTATTTCTATTATTAAATTGTAATATAAAATTAAATCATTCAACTCACCATAATGCAGAATCAGTGGGACCCCCGAGTGTGTCACTAGCCACGTCGCCCTCAACCAGATGCCATCAGGCGTCCCCAGCAGTCCGTCCTTACATCAGGTGCCCCCAGCGGAGTCCCTCCTTACATACAGCCTGTGTCACATCAAATGCAGCCTCTGTCCCCCCAAATGCAGCCTCTGTCCCCCCAAATGCAGCCTCTGTCTCCCCAAATGCAGCCTCTGTCCCCCCCCCCCCCAAATGCAGCATGCCTGTGTCCCATTACATGCAGCATGCCTATGTCCCATTAAATGCAGCCTCTGTTCTCCCAAATGCAGCCTCTGTCCCCCCCAAATGCAGCCTCTGTCCCCCCCCAAATGCAGCCTCTGTCCCCCCCCAAATGCAGCCTCTGTCCCCCCCCAAATGCAGCCTCTGTCCCCCCCCCAAATGCAGCCTCTGCCCCCCCCCCAAATGCAGCCTCTGTCCCCCCCCCAAATGCAGCCTCTGCCCCCCCCCCAAATGCAGCCTCTGTCCCCCCCCCAAATGCAGCCTCTGTCCCCCCCCCCAAATGCAGCCTCTGCCCCCCCCCCAAATGCAGCCTCTGTTCCCCCCCCCAAATGCAGCCTCTGTCCGTCCCCCCCAAATGCAGCCTCTGTCCCCCCCAAATGCAGCCTCTGTCCCCCCCAAATGCAGCATGCCTGTGTCCCATTAAATGCAGCCTCCGTCCCCCCCCCAAATGCAGCATGCCTGTGTCCCATTAAATGCAGCCTCTGTCCCCCCCCCAAATGCAGCCTCTGTGTCCCCCCCAATACAGCCTCTATTCCCCCCCCAAAATGCTGCCTGCCCCCCCCCCCCACATGCAGCCTCTGTCCCCCACAAATGTAGCCTGTAGTATCTATTACTATGGCCGGGCGGAAGCTACTCGGCGCTGCAGAAAACGCCACGAGGCGGGCTAAACGCCCGCAAATGCAGCGCGACGTCTGCAATCTCATGATTGCATAGACGTGGCGCTTCCCATAAGTGCACTGTGTCCGGCGTCACACAGTGCACTTAAGGACCTTTTTTTTTCTTTTTTTTTTTTTTTTTAAGGGCCAGTAATAAAAATTTTTTTTTTTTTTGCTGCCTTGGGGGGGGGGGGGGGGGGGGGGGGCGGCGGCGCCCAGTCGCCCCTATGGATGGGCCACCACTGAAAACGCTGACCGTACCTGCAGTCCAGGCTGAGTGAGGCTGTGGCTGTATTTTTTATTACAGAGCACACAGCATAATTTACAGCACATGGCATTACTGTCTGTATTTAACTGCTTGATGGGCTTATTTTGGGCCTGGCTGGTTCACATGTAGGTGTTTTGGCGGCCCACATTTGCACAGGCACAGCAGCCCACTCATTTGAATGGACTGCCATGCCTGCGTTTCCTGCAAAAAAAAAAAAAAGGTGCATGCTTCATGTAATAGGCTGCACACACCTCTGCCCATCAAGCAATGAAATACGGCCCTGTCTGTCCATTCTGCTTTTGCACCATGTGACTTGCCTGCAGTTCCTGCACTGGCAAACTTGCTGCATTTTTAGATGTTTAGGCCACGCTTATAAAAACACAGAGCGTTTGTGTGCGCAGGAACTGCAGGTAAGTCGCATGGTGCAAAAGCAGCCAAGAAAACTGAGCACCAGCCACCACTGGAATATACTATTGTGCCGCTAATCAGATCCAGCAAAGTTCAACCTTTTCTCAACTATTTTAGTATCTTTTTTTAAATTATTTTTTTGTCAATTTTCAAAAACGTTACAAATAAATAACGTCCACACAGGGGCTAAAACTGGCAGTCCACAAACATCCACCAATATAGTGCAGGTTACAAAACATACAAAAAATAATAATGTAGAATAGGTTCACATGTATGCCAATTGGATGGAATTTTTAACAGCGTTCAATTCGCATAACATGTGAATGTGACCGGCTTTGAATGGATCGGGTTCACACATGCGTGGGGCGGCCGCAGGGTGGTCTTTTCAAAGGGTCCTGTGCGCTTTTGGGTCTGGTTCAAAGTCAGGGAATAATTTGCACCTGAATCGCACCTGAACCGGAGAAAAGAAAGGCACCGGACTGCAAACCGCAGCCACATATATGTGGACCCGGCCTTAAACAACTAAAAAATCTACCGCTACCCGTAAGTGTGTCCATTAGAACCTTTTTAAAGGGGAGGTCCCGGCTTCTTCTAAAAAAAAATAAAAAGTCAGCAGCTACAATTCCTGTACAAATCCTGTAGCTGCTGACTTTTAATATCAGGGCTCTTACCTGTCCAGGGATCCCGCGAGGTGTCCTCACCCATGCTGATTTTTTAATCGGCTGTTGCGTGCTGCCGCCGCCATCTCCGGTAAAGGGATCTAGGCTGCTCCTGTTTGTAGGTTGGTGAACAGGGAAAATCTCACATGGGTGTGTCTGTAATACCAGAACCGGAATTGATCGAGGATCGCTGTGTTGGCAGCTGCCGCTTTCCCTGTTCACCAACCTTCAAACAGTGGCAGCCCTGAGGAAGGAGGAATCTTTTCCCCCCGAAACGCGCCGGCTTTCAATAAATGACCACAAAATATAACCCCCTTTTTCATTTTTTTTTTTTTTGCATTCCTTTGGATATTGGGCCCCCCTCCCCCCCCCCCCCCCAATTACATTACATGCAGAAACAACCTCGAGGCCGTACCCAAAGGCAGCAGCCCAGACCTAAAAAGGGCTCCCCATCCCCTTCCAGGTGTAGTGAGGCAGAAAGCATTGGAAGAGAACTCTTCTGTCCTTCCACTACCATCACCTCGTCATCGACTCACAACCGACCGAGTCAGTCCAGCGCGATCTCCAACCCTACAGAGGACTCATCTAGAAGACATATGAGGGGGGAGCGGGTTGTTCCGTTTCAAATGCTGTTTATATATTGACACACCTCCTTAGACTTGGTCTGTTCAGACAGTATGGTCACCTGCTGACTTGACACCATCTACAGGCAGCTCAACTCCTTAACCGCTAGCCGACCAGCCGCCGCAGTTATACTGCGGCAGGTTGGCACGGCTGCACAAATCGGCGTAGGTATACGTCAGCTCTTTAAGACGTTATTGCAGGCGCGCGCCCCCTGAGCCAATGCGTATACCCGGCGGGCGCAATGTCCGCTGGCCTCCCGCGATCGCTCGTGACAGAACAAGAACGGGGATATGTGTGTGTGTAAACAAACAAATCACGATTCTGCCAGGGGAGAGGAGACAGATCGTGTGTTCCTACTAAGTAGTAAGGATGAGCTCCGGGGTGTTCGCACAGCCCACCGTGCCGAGCCCGCCAGGAAGTCGGCACTGCGCTTATCACAGGCAGTGAGACTTCATCCTGCTGTGCGGCTGCAGAGATCGGGAAATGTCTCACTGCCTGTGGTTAGCGCAGCGCAGTGCCGACTTCCTGGGGGCTCTGCACGTGGAGTGTGCGAACACGCTGGAGCTCAACCTTACTTAGTAGGAACAAAAATATGTCTCCTCCTTTAGTCACTCCCATCCCCCCCACTCTAACTGTGAACACACAGTGAGGGAACACATTTAACCCCTTGATCACCCTCTAGTGTTAACCCCTTTCCTGCCAGTGACATTTACACAGTAATCAGTGGCTATCGCTGTAAAAAATGTCAATGGTCCCAAAAAAGTGTCAAAAGTGTCCGATCTGTCCACCACATTGTCGCAGTCCTGATAAAAATTGCAGATTGACACCATTACTAGTAAAAAAATAATAATCAAAATGCCATAATTCTATTCCCTATTTTGTAGATGCTATAACTTTTGCGAAAATCAATCAATATACACTTATTGCGATTTTTTTTTTTTTTTTTTTTTTTTTTTTTTTACTAAAAATATGTAGAAGCATACATATCGGCTAAACTGATGAAAACATTTTTTTATTTTTGGATATTTATTATAGCAAAAAGTACAAAATATTTTGTTTGTTTTTTTGTTTGCTCAACATTCTTTTTGTTCACCTATTTACTTATTATTGAATCACTGTCACTGGTGTTGTGAAAAATTTTTTTAATTATTCTCACAAGTGTATGTATACATTTATGTAGATACTTTTGAGGATAATCAGGGAGCTATTGGCGCGGTGGAGTATTTCTCGTGTAGAGGGCGTGAACATATAGGATACCTGGTTTTCACATTTTTTTTTTTTTTTTTTTGTTTTGTTTTTTTTCAAAATTGTCGCTCTTTTTTTGTTTATAGCGCAAAACAAACAAAAAAGAGTTTAGAGGTGATCAAATACCACCAAAAAGAAAGCTCTATTTGTGGAAAAAAAAGGAACGTACATTATGTTTGGGTACAGCGTTGCACGACCGCGCAATTGTCAGTTAAAGCGACGCAGTGCCGCATCACAAAAAATGGCCTGGTTAGGAAGGGGGTAAATCCTTCCGGGGCTAATAAAACACAGAAGCTGGATCCAACACAATTTTATCTGTAACTGCAGTACAGAGGAGGCTTTCCAGTCTTTTGAAGTGTAAGAAGACAATGACTTTTCCTAAGCCATTAGGAAAATCCAACACTTACCGAGGGAACATGGAAGAAATGGGGAGGGGCTAGCTGTTGTAACAAACAAGAACTGTGATAGAGAACCTGAGAGATTATCTGGAAATGATTGATAGTGATTTCTGTTTTCAGGGCTCACAGTCCATCCAGGCGGAGAAGAAAACTCTGGAGACAAAGGTAAGAAATCATTTATTGAGCAACACTAATATCTCTCCTCCAATAAAAACATGAGAAAAAAAAATGTACAGCGGGTAAAATAAGTATTGAATAGACATGTGCACTGCTGAAAAAATTTGTTTGTTTTCGTTTCATTGTTTTTGGGGGGTATTTTTTTTTCGTTTTTAGGGTCAATTTGTAAATTCGGAAATTTTTTAAATTCGAAAATTCAGAAACTCGTAAATTCGAAAATTCGAAAGAATAACTAACTAATAATAACTATTAAATTATAGGTATTGGAATTTCCTTTCAAAGTTGGCTGTTAGTGAACATAACGAATACAAATGTATTAGAAGTTTCAAATTATATGAACGCTGCATCTAAACAAATGGAACGGAACTAATTAATAATAATATGTTTTTATTATTATTTATTATTATTAATTTGTTACGTTCCATTCATTTAGACACGACATTCGATATTTCGGATAATTTGTATTCGTTACGTTCACTAACAGCCAAATTTGAAAGGAAACTCCAATACCTATAATTTAATAGTTAGTTACTATTAGTTATTTCAGATTTTAGTATATTTGAATTTACGAATAAAAAAAAAAATTAAATAATTCGGAATGAAACGACTTGCACATGTCTGATATTGAACACGTCACCATTTTTATAGGTAAATATATTGGTAAAGGTGATATTGACATGAAATTTCAGTAACAACCCATCCAATCCATACATACAAAGACACCAAAATAAATCCATTCAGAAATGAAGTTCTGTGTAATAAAATGGAAGGACACGGGGAAAAAGTATAGAACACATTAAGAAAGGGAGGTGCAAAAAGGCATGGAAAGCCAAGACACCAGCTGAAAATTCTCAGCAATTAAAAAGCAATCCTGCCCCCTTGTCAGTGCAAATTAATATCAGCCGGTTCAGTCTCACCTGATGGCCTATAAAAAGTTGTCTCATTACCAAGGTGTCACACAAACATCTCATGATGGGTAAAAGTGTGTTCAGGGTCAGTCCTATGATGGAGATATATTACCTCCAGTGTGTTCAGGGTCAGTCCTGGGATGGAGATATATTACCTCCAGTGTGTTCAGGATCAGTCCTGGGATGGAGATATATTCCCTCCAGCTGTTCAGATCAGTCCTGGGATGGAGATATATTACCTCCAGTGTGTTCAGGGTCAGTCCTGGGATGGAGATATATTACCTCCAGTGTGTTCAGGGTCAGTCCTGGGATGGAGATATATTACCTCCAGTGTGTTCAGGATCAGTCCTGGGATGGAGATATATTACCTCCAGTGTGTTCAGGGTCAGTCCTGGGATGGAGATATATTACCTCCAGTGTGTTCAGGATCAGTCCTGGATGGAGATATATTACCTCCAGTGTGTTCAGGATCAGTCCTGGGATGGAGATATATTACCTCCAGTGTGTTCAGGATCAGTCCTGGGATGGAGATATATTACCTCCAGTGTGTTCAGGGTCAGTCCTGGGATAGAGGTATATTACCTCCAGTGTGTTCAGGATCAGTCCTGGGATGGAGATATATTACCTCCAGTGTGTTCAGGTCAGACCTGGAGATGGAGATATATTACCTCCAGTGTGTTCAGGGTCAGTCCTGAGATGGAGATATATTACCTCCAGTGTGTTCAGGATCAGTCCTGGGATGGAGATATATTACCTCCAGTGTGTTCAGGGTCAGTCCTGGGATGGAGATATATTACCTCCAGTGTGTTCAGGGTCAGTCCTGGGATGGAGATATATTACCTCCAGTGTGTTCAGGATCAGTCCTGGGATGGAGATATATTACCTCCAGTGTGTTCAGGATCAGTCCTGGGATGGAGATATATTACCTCCAGTGTGTTCAGGATCAGTCTGGGATGGAGATATATTACCTCCAGTGTGTTCAGGGTCAGTCCTGAGATGGAGATATATTACCTCCAGTGTGTTCAGGGTCAGTCCTGGGATAGAGGTATATTACCTCCAGTGTGTTCAGGATCAGTCCTGGGATGGAGATATATTACCTCCAGTGTGTTCAGGGTCAGTCCTGGGATGGAGATATATTACCTCCAGTGTGTTCAGGGTCAGTCCTGGGATGGAGATATATTACCTCCAGTGTGTTCAGGGTCAGTCCTGGGATGGAGATATATTACCTCCAGTGTGTTCAGGGTCAGTCCTGGGATGGAGATATATTACCTCCAGTGTGTTCAGGGTCAGTCCTGGGATGGAGATATATTACCTCCAGTGTGTTCAGGATCAGTCTTGGGATGGAGATATATTACCTCCAGTGTGTTCAGGATCAGTCCTGGGATGGAGATATATTACCTCCAGTGTGTTCAGGGTCAGTCCCGGGATGGAGATATATTACCTCCAGTGTGTTCAGGATCAGTCTTGGGATGGAGATATATTACCTCCAGTGTGTTCAGGATCAGTCCTGGGATGGAGATATATTACCTCCAGTGTGTTCAGGGTCAGACCTGAGATGGAGATATATTACCTCCAGTGTGTTCAGGATCAGTCCTGGGATGGAGATATATTACCTCCAGTGTGTTCAGGGTCAGTCCTGGGATAGAGGTATATTACCTCCAGTGTGTTCAGGATCAGTCCTGGGATGGAGATATATTACCTCCAGTGTGTTCAGGGTCAGACCTGAGATGGAGATATATTACCTCCAGTGTGTTCAGGATCAGTCCTGGGATGGAGATATATTACCTCCAGTGTGTTCAGGGTCAGTCCTGGGATGGAGATATATTACCTCCAGTGTATTCAGGGTCAGTCCTGGGATGGAGATATATTACCTCCAGTGTGTTCAGGATCAGTCCTGGGATGGAGATATATTACCTCCAGTGTGTTCAGGATCAGTCCTGGGATGGAGATATATTACCTCCAGTGTGTTCAGGGTCAGTCCTGGGATGGAGATATATTACCTCCAGTGTGTTCAGGGTCAGTCCTGGGATGGAGATATATTACCTCCAGTGTGTTCAGGGTCAGTCCTGGGATGAAGATATATTCCCTCCAGTGTGTTCAGGGTCAGTCCTGGGATGGAGATATATTCTTTAAAAGTATCAGAAACTGGAACAGATGTCACAGGGACAGGAGAAAGAGAACAGAAACAACTTCCTCAAGAATATTTTATACTCTGTTACAGACACACCAGACGATGAGGTGACTCTGGACCCCCTGTCCTCTCTGGTTCTGATTGGGAACGTCCAGGACAGCTGCACTCCTGAGATGTTAAACCTCCTGGTGGAGAATACCAGTGAGAGGGTTGAGGACACGGACTTCTATGTTGAGATAATTCCGGAGATCCAATCTGCTGTTGTCACCTTCACATGTGATATCGGTGAGTCCAATCTTTGTGATTTGCTCATTATTTAGATAACTTACCTGGAAGGAGACCCACAGCTTCTAATATGGGCCTACAAGTTCCATTGCATGCTATCATCCAATGGCCCTTGTAGGGGAATGTTGTGTGCCATTTGCCCCATGTAGCGCCCTCTTAGTTAGGCTTCTAATTAAATTTCGTTTTGGGTGCCTTCTCTAATCAGGGGAGCAGTGATTGTTTGGTCTGGTCTGTTTGGGGTTTCACAGGCTGGGAGTTTGATTGCTTCCCCCTGCCTCTAGAAGAAGTTTAGGGAGGGAGAATTTAAATGACCAGCTTAAATATTGAGCAGGACCTGGCCAATCCCTGAGAAGGTGTGCCCAGATGGTGGCTGGGATGCTGTTAAATAGTCTGGGTAGACTGTCTCTTCCCCATCAGAGATGGGTCAGTGAGGTTCAAGGGGCTGTTTGCCCCTGAGGCACTTTTTGGACTGGATGCTGGACTATTCTCCAAGGGACTGAACCTATGGACTTATCCTGCTTCAGGATTTGTGAGTAGAGACCTTATCTATGCTTAAAAAAATGTACTCATGGTCCCCAGCCGTGAATCTACAGACTGTTCCAGTCTACTTACACCAGTCTGCTGTTACCTATGCTAAAATATACCTCATGGTCCCCAGCTACGAGTGGTAGACTGTGCTGCTATTACTAAGAGAGAAGTGTCCTCTGCTGATTGTGTTTTAATGTTTGGAGTATCCCACACCCACCCCATCGTCCTTTATTGTTACAAGGTTCTTCGAGAAATAAATACGAAAAAAAGACATCCCCCAGACTGTTCATTGGAGGCAGAGTGAGTGAAATCATTTCCAGGTGGACAGGTGGCCTCTGCTATGTTGGGGAAGAACCAGTTAGGTACAGTGGCCCCTCCGAGGGTAGCGCTACTGTAAGGGCTGCGCTCTACAGAATCACTGACATCTTTACTCAAGAACAATGGAGGGAAAAGCATCAATGTATAGATACACTTGGCACTTAAAAAAGTTAAAATACTATTAATTATAGGCAGGTACATTGGTACTGTATTAATGTTCAAAACTCACTAAATCAATTTTTAGTTAGATAAAATGTCTAAGTTCCATCATTCTCCTCACTTGCTGTCCTGAGTGGTACTACATCTTCTAGTTACATAGTTACATAGTAGGTGAGGTTGAAAAAAGACACACGTCCATCAAGTCCAACCTATGTGTGTGATTATGTGTCAGTATTACATTACATATCCCTGTATGTTGCGGTCATTCAGGTGATTATCTAATAGTTTCTTGAAGTTATCAATGCTCCCCGCTGAGACCACCGCCTGTGGAAGGGAATTCCACATCCTTACCGCTCTTACAGTAAAGAACCCTCTACGTAGTTTAAGGTTAAACCTCTTTTCTTCTAATTGTAATGAGTGGCCCTGAGTCTTATTAAACTCTCTTCTGTGAAAAAGTTTTATCCCTATTGTGGGGTCACCAGTACAGTATTTGTAAATTGAAATCATATCCCCTCTCAAGCGTCTCTTCTCCAGAGAGAATAAGTTCAGAGCTCACAACCTTTCCTCATAACTAAGATCCTCCAGACCCTTTATTAGCTTTGTTGCCCTTCTTTGTACTCGCTCCATTTCCAGTACATCCTTCCTGAGGACTGGTGCCCAGAACTGGACAGCATACTCCAGGTGCAGCCGAACCAGAGTCGGGTAGAGCGGGAGAATTATCGTTTTATCTCTGGAGTTGATCCCCTTTTTAATGCCAATATTCTGTTTGCCTTATTAGCAGCAGCTTGGCATTGCATGCCATTGCTGAGCCTATCATCTACTAGGACCCCCAGGTCCTTTTCCATCCTAGATTCCCCCAGAGGTTCTCCCCCCAGTGTATAGATTGCATTCATATTTTTGCCACCCAAATGCATTATTTTACATTTTTCTACATTGAACCTCATTTGCCATGTAGTCGCCCACCCCATTAATTTGTTCAGATCTTTTTGCAAGGTTTCCACATCCTGCGGAGAAGTTATTGCCCTGCTTAGCTTAGTATCGTCTGCAAATACAGAGATTGAACTGTTTATCCCATCCTCCAGGTCGTTTATGAACAAATTAAATAGGATTGGTCCCAGCACAGAAGATTGACACAAGATTGATTGCTGTAACCCTCCATATTTCAGTGTTTCTGGAAAGTGCTTCAGTGGGCACAGCAAGAGGGCAGTGCCAGGATTAAGGAACAATCTGGCTGCATGTTCATCTGCATAGATACTGTTAGACAGCCTTCCAACTTCTCCCATCAGCTGCAGGGAAACCATCAGTCTCGGAGTTACAGGTATCCTTCCTTGTCCAAGTCCAAGTCACTAAGTCCTGGGCCCTTATGTTGTGTTATAAGACCTGGGCACAGCCAACTTCTTGTAGGATTGCTTGCTTTAAGGGAACGGGGGCTGCTATAGGCAGAAGAAACACCAGCCAGCTATAGCTCCTGACCTAGGGATCGGACTGTGCATTACATAATCACAAGCTCACCCAATGCTACTACCTGGGCAGTCATAGACTCTTCTCAGGCTTGCTTGTTTGCTCAGGAAGTGTGTAATCAGACTTTCCAGTGAGTATGAATAATCGTAATCCTGTTACAGGGAGACCCATAGTCCTGGACATTCAGCTTATATCCGAATAATCATGTTCTGACCTCAGTGGATGGGTTCTTCAAAGCCTTTGGCCTCCTCTACAATGACCCCGATTGCACCCACCCTGCTGAATCCTGTCTTAGAGCTTTATGGCAAGGTAGGAGTATGGTGGAAGTGTACTGCTCGGAGTTCCATCATTGGCCCCCGTTGAATGACCCGGCTTTTAGGAGTCATTTCAGGTTGGGGTTGGCTAATTCAGTAAAGATTCCTTGTTGCATTACCCTTCGCCCAAGACTTTAGAAGAGGCCATGCAACTTGCCATTATGATAGAAAAAAGTCTGTGAGAGAGACATTCAGAGAAGGCAGCATCCCAAGTTAACTTCCCTGCTAATGTCCCAACAAACTTGGAAATGGCAAAAGTCTGGGGAGACCTAAATGTGTTTCCCTAGACAACCCAGTACCTAGCCCAGGTCAGAATAAGCTTTTTGTTTATGTCCAACTTACTCCAGATTCCCCGTCTCACCAACTGTCGGTCTGGGAGTTGGGCCCACATCCTCATACATATTTGAAAAGATGAAGAATGGCAGACTTCTGAAAGAAGTCTTTAACGCTTGGGAAGGACATTACAAGTACCTAGTCATGCCATTTGACCTATGTAATGCCCTAGCTGTCTTTCAGGAGTTTGTCAATGACATCTTTTGTGAGTTTTGGATTCACTTTTGCCGACCTTTGCCCTGTACCCATATTACTCTTTAGACTACCACCTGAACTTGATCTCAGATTGTTAACTGGACTAAGCTTATCCGCTATCTGCCCTGAACTTGAACTGTACCCGGATTCCACTACTAGCCTCTGTCCACTGCCTGGTCATCCTCAGGACTGCAAGTACCCTTCTTTATCTCAGTTGCTCAGTTCTGGTGCCATCTGGACAGGAACTACACTATTGTGTTCTAAGACCCGGGGTAACCACTTGCCTACTTGCCTTAACAGGGAAACAGGGGCATCTATAGACAAAATGTCACGAGGGCCACGTACCTGAGGTGAGACCGAAGTAGTGGGGAGGCCTCCCTTGCACCTCGGGTTCTTGAAGCCTCTGGAGATGGAGACAGGGACTTGGTGGACACCGAGTGGCACGGGTGCCAGGGGTGCGGCAACGCGCCATTGGAGCATGCGTAGTAAGCCCTGGACTCTTACACAGAATAACCACCAGCCAGCTGTAGTTCCTGACCTAGGCATCAGGCTGTGTGATGCAGATACTTGGAAATTCAAAAGACACAGATATTGGCAACCCCGGTGTATATCTAGTGGGACAGCCAGCTGTACAGAATAAATGCCAGGATGAAAGACACTCAACAGGTGGAACTCTGTTCCTTTAGTTTATATGTAGAACTTTTCTGTTTGATTGCAGTGTTTCTTTAACTCAAGTGGAAGTATAATTGGTTATTATATTTTCGTGATCTTCTTTTTTTTTTTTTTTTTTTTTTTTTTTTGCAGATCTTCTGAAATTCATCAATACATTCTCTATTGAGCTCAGAGCGGTTCAGAACAAGCTGACAGCGAGGCCTCTGGAAGAATCCCGAAGTGTCAGGGTGGAGAATGTACCGGAGAACACATCTGAGGCACATCTGAGAGATTTCTTTGAGGACCCAAAACAGGGAGGAGGAAGAGTAGAAGACATTGTGATGGTACCTGAGGAAAGAGCCGCAGTGATCACATTTCATGATACACGAGGTGAGTTCACAGAGCGAATGCAGAGCAGATTGAACCTTCTTACATTAGAGTTCTTATTGGTGCCTCTAAGGCTCCATGTACACGGGACGTTGAGGCAAAGTCCTCTGAACGATTTTTTTTGACACCTTGAAACCGGCGTTTAAAATGCCCGTTTAGCTGCGTTTGGCGGAGTTTTACCGCGTTTGCGTCTAGAAGCATTTAGTTAAGATAACATCATAAGATCCTCCCCAAGCTCAAAAGAAAGTATTATTTAACTATTTCCGCCATTTTGTGAGACCAGAGTGAGTAGCAGCAGCTGAGAGAGCAGCAGTGTACTTGTATTTAGCATGTCACTTGCCACGTTGCCTGCCACAAGTTACGGATTGTCACCTGCCACAAGTTGTGGATTGTCATTTGCCACGTCACCTGCCACAAGTTGTCAATTGTCCACTTGCCACGTCACCTGCCACAAGTTGTGGATTGTCCACTTGCCACGTCACCTGCCACAAGTTGTGGATTGTCCACTTGCCACGTCACCTGCCACAAGTTGTGTATTGTCCACTTGCCACAACACCTGCCACAAGTTCTGGATTGTCCACTTGCCACGTCACCTACCAAAAGTTGCTTGTTCAAATCTAACAACATATTAGGTCAAATTCCAATTATACTTCGAATGACAGCAATGCTCGTGGTGTATTGGATTGGATCGTTGGGCTCATTAGGGGTATATAAATAGTCTATGAATCATTGCAAACAATTACAAGTTTTTAAAATATTTTTCTTTCTCGAACATCACGGGACACAGAGCCACAGTAATTACTGATGGGTTATATAGGTATCACTGGTGATTGGACACTGGTCACACCCTATCAGGAAGTTCAACCCCCTATATAACCCCTCCCCCTTGCAGGGATACCTCAGTTTTTACGCCAGTGTCTTAGGTGATGGACGTGTAAAGATGTCCTGTGCTGAGCTCCAAAGGGAATATCCTAAGATCCTATACTGGGGCAAGCCAGGCGAACCGGATCCATTCAAAGTGTCTTTTCCAGGCCGAATTGAATGGTACCCGGGCCTCGTGTCCGAAGAAACAAGGTTTTACCCGTAATGCTTCTCTTTTTAGAGAGCTGGACCCCGCAGATCAGAAAATGGCTTTAAACTTCCTAATTTCTGGCGAGGTGCTTTACGGTCCCAGAACTGTTGGATCCCCCTACTGATGGGGGGCCCCAGTCTCTGACGGTTTTTTCAAATGGAGCCCACCGTGAGAGGTGAAGATTGGGTCTGTGTAAACAGCACCCTGCGGCTGGATAAGGTAAGAGGAGATTCCACAGAATTTTTGAGTTCTAGTGGCTTTTCTCCTTTAAGGTAAATGCATGCTATGCCTGTTGTGACCACCAGGGGCTGCCAAGAGCACAAACCTTCACATGCTGACTCTGTCTCAGGTGTTGTAATCGCTGATTATGTCCCAGCGTCTCAAGCAGGCTGCAAACAGGTAAGGTGGAAAGGGGGATTTCTCCTGTTTGAATGTTCCCCCCCAGGCTAGAGAGGGGCCACAGGGGTCTAGAAAGTGGTTATACCACCCGGGCTCTGCGGCCTAATGGCCACCATCTCTCAAGATAGCCGTTCAGGCAGATCTTGTTACCAGCCTCCCTCCCTCCCCCCCCCCCCCATCCCCAGCCTTTCTCCGGAAGCATGACAGGAGAGTCGGCAGCGCGGGAAGCGCTCGTTTTTTTCAAAACTCGAGGGGGGGGGCGGTAGAGGAGGGGGCGGGATGTCAGCACAGGTGCTTAGACTCCCACTCAGGCCAGCTGCAGGCTATTAGAGGCACTCTGTACAGGTGCACTCAGCCTTCTGAGAGACACAGAGCTGACGGTCGCATGTAAGGTGGGACACAGGCATTCTCCTAGGCAGCATTTACTGAAGTAACACCAGACTGAGCATTGGGTAGCAAGGCTTTTAGCCAGACTACATCGCTCAGCGGGCAGTGTTCATTTGTATACCTCACACCTTGTTGCCTTGCACTATGGGTAGAAGAGGTTTAAGCACCCCAGGAACCAGAGACACTAGGGGATCTCGTTCAGGTTCTGAGGGCCCCCTGTCGGCAGCATCCTCCCCCCCTAAAGATGGGCCAGGGACGGCTAGCCAGGGAGAGCCATTGGGGTCAGGGGCTACACCTGCTTCTGGCACTTCAGCCCCTGTATATATTACACAAGAGGTTTTTTCCTCAACCATTAATGGTCTAGAGGAAAGATTAATGGCCGTGATTACGTCTTCACTCAGTGGAAGAAAACGCACTAGGCTTTCCTCTGTTCCCCAAGACCCTCAGACAGAGGAGCTCTGGGATAAAGGAGATGAATCCCTTTCAGAGGATCGGGATGGGATGGATGATTCCTCTTCGGAGGATTCAGGTGGAGAGGGACCCTCTGCGACTTCCCAAGAGGAGAAAGTCTTAGTGCAGATCCTCACTGGATTGGTCCGCTCCACATTTAAGTTGGCCATACCTGAAACTGCTAAAGAATCCTCTTCTGCTTTGGGGTCACTGAAACCTTTCCAAGCAGCACATGCTTTTCCTGTTCATACTTTACTTGAAAAGCTCATTTATTCTGAGTGGGATCACCCAGACAAATGTTTTTTTCCGCCGAGAAAGTTTTCAACACTTTATCCGATGGAAGAAAAGTTTATTAAAATGTGGGGAATACCGGCTATTGATGCCGCCATTTCCTCCGTAAATAATAGCCTGACTTGTCCTGTAGACAATGCTCAGATGCTCAGGGATCCTGTAGATAAAAGGATGGAATCCCTATTGAAGGATGTTTTCTCCTTAGCAGGATCAGTGGCCCAACCTGCAGTAGCAGCGATTGGAGTCTGTCAATACTTAAGAGACCATGTTAAGCAGGTCATCAAAGTATTACCTGAACAGCAGGCCCAGGGGTTTGCTAACCTTCCAGCGGCCTTATGCTTTGTGGTTGACGCCATTAGAGATTCTATCGTGCAAACCTCCCGTCTTTCACTGGGGTTGGTGCATATAGGTAGAATCCTATGGTTGAAAAATTGGTCAGCCAAAGCACCATGTAAGAAGCTACTGGCTGGGTTTCCATTTCGTGGTGCAAGGTTGTTTGGAGAGGACTTGGATAACTATATCAAGAGAATCTCTTGTGGGAAAAGCACTCTCTTACCTGTCAAGAAGAAGAGTAAGCGTCCCTCTTTCAAACGGACTCTTTCCCCAGCGCCGGGGGCTTCAGCCTCCAGGCAGTCTCGACGGCCGCCTCCATCGGGGTCCAGAGACAAGAGTCAACCCCAGGGACAAAAGAAGTCCTGGGGAAAGAAGCCTACTAGGCAAAACACTAAGACCTCTGCATGAGGGGGCGCCCCCGCTCACTCGAGTGGGGGGAAGACTGCGACAGTTCTCAGAGCTCTGGCAGGAGGACTTCCAGGACAGATGGGTAATCTCCACGGTAACCTTAGGGTACAAGCTGGAGTTTCAGGAATTCCCCTCTCCTCGGTTCCTCAGATCAAATGTTCCCAGAGACCCAGAGAAGAAGCAGTCGCTCCTTCTAGCGTTAGAGCGACTTTTGTCGCAGGAGGTCATTATGATAGTTCCCGCAAAGGACCAGGGATTGGGCTTCTATTCCAACCTTTTTACGGTCCAAAAGCCAAATGGGGATGTCAGGCCCATTCTGGACTTAAGGGATCTGAACCGATTCCTAAGGATTCAATCCTTCCGCATGGAATCAATTCGAACAGTAGTTCCCACCCTGCAGGGAGGAGAATTTCTGGCATCAATAGACATCAGAGATGCATATCTGCATGTGCCCATTTTTCCTGCTCATCAGAAGTTTCTGCGCTTCGAGGTAGGAGGGCGCCATTTCCAGTTTGTGGCTCTGCCTTTCGGGATAGCCACTGCACCTCGAGTGTTCACAAAGATCTTGGCTCCTCCTCTGGCCAGATTAAGGGCTCAGGGTATAGCTGTCATAGCATACCTAGACGACCTGCTCTTGATAGACCGGTCGGTAGCCTCTTTGAAGGGAAACTTAAGGACCACGGTCAGGTATCTAGAACACCTGGTCCGCCTTTGTATGAGGCTACTAGGGAAGATGGTGTCTTCATTCGAAGCAGTTCCCTATGCTCAGTTTCACTCAAGAATGCTGCAACACAGTATTCTGTCGACCTGGAACAAGAAGGTTCAGGCAGGAAAGGAAGTCGGTACTTCTGGTGGCCCCCGCTTGGCCCAGAAGGACTTGGTATGCAGAAATAGTAAGGATGACGGTGGGTTCCCCGTGGACCCTACCGGTACGCCCAGACCTGTTATCTCAAGGTCCAGTGTTCCATCCTGCCTTACAAACGCTAAATTTGACGGTTTGGCTATTGAGACCCACGTTCTGAAGAGTCGTGGGCTCTCGGGTCCTGTCATATCTACCTTGATTAATGCAAGGAAGCCAGCTTCCAGGATGATTTATCATAGAGTCTGGAAGGCTTATATAACCTGGTGTGAATCCAGAGGTTGGCATCCCAGGAAATATGTCATAGGTAGAATCCTTGATTTTCTACAGATGGGATTAGAGATGAAGCTGGCCTTGAGTACCATCAAGGGCCAGGTTTCTGCTTTATCAGTATTATTTCAGCGGCCACTTGCTTCGCATTCTTTGGTCCGAAACTTTATGCAGGGGGTGATGCGTCTTAATCCTCCTAAACCCCTGGGACTTGAATTTGGTCCTGGCTGTGTTACAGAAACAGCCTTTTGAACCAATAAGTCAGATTCCTTTGGTCTTGTTGACAAGGAAATTAATTTTTCTGGTGGCCATCTCTTCTGCTAGAAGAGTATCAGGGTCCCAATAGAGGACAGGCAGTGTCAAAAGCTACCATTTCTAAATGGATTCGACAGTTGATCATTCAAGCTTACGGTTTGAAACAGAAGATTCCTCTGTTTCAGATCAGGGCACATTCCACAAGGGCTATTGGTGCTTCTTGGGCAGTGCATCATCGGGCCTCTATGGCTCAAATCTGCAAGGCCGCAACCTGGTCTTCAGTTCATACATTCACCAGATTCTATCAGGTGGATGTGAGAAGGCACGAGGATATCGCCTTTGGGCGTAGTGTGCTGCAGGCAGCGGTACAGGGTCCTCAGGTCTGATTGCACCCTACTTGGTCCTGGTTCCCCCCCCTCTCAGGTAGCATTGCTCTGGGACATCCCATCAGTAATTACTGTGGCTCTGTGTCCCGTGATGTTCGAGAAAGAAAATAGGATTTTTTAAAACAGCTTACCTGTAAAATCCTTTTCTTTCGATGGACATCACAGGACACAGAGGTCCCGCCCCTCTTCTAATACACTATATTGCTTGGCTACAAAACTGAGGTATCCCTGCAAGGGGGAGGGATTATATAGGGGGTTGAACTTCCTGATAGGGTGTGCCAGTGTCCAATCACCAGTGATACCTATATAACCCATCAGTAATTACTGTGGCTCTGTGTCCCGTGATGTCCTTCGAAAGAAAAGGATTTTACAGGTAAGCTGTTTTAAAAAATCCTATTTTTAATGTTTTTTTTTATCATTTGCACCTTTTAAAAACGCTTATAAACGAAAACGCGGCTAAACGCCGGTACCGCATTTAGCCATGTTTAGCGGCGTTTGGCGTCTGAAACGTGGAAATCTTTGGCGTCTGAACTCATTTTTTGCCTTCAAAGAAAGGCTGTTAAACACAACGGCCTAAACACGATTTTAAACGAAACTGTGTAGATGGTCACATAGGATAACATTGGATGAGTTCAGTGACAGTTGAAAAAAACGTCCAACTGCCTCTGAACGTCAGTTTAACAGTCTCAGTGTACATGGGGCCTTAGAAATACCTCTAAATGGCCTGAATTTGTCCATAGGCTCATAATAGGGTGGACCGGAATTATTTTTGCTTAACACCAAATTCCTAATCCATGTAGGAAATGTTTCCAGTATGTGGATCTCAATGAGAGGGTGACAATCGTCCCATTAAATCGTTTATGATTGGCCTCGGCTTAACAGCACATTTTATTTACTTATCAAAAATGTGTAATATTTGTTTTTTGGCCACCATAGTACAAAATCCTTGGTGCTTCTTTCACTTCAAGCGCTCTCTATTGCTGAAGTATATACTATATATTTATGACCAGCATATTTAGCAGCACATTATAGAGTACATACATCATTTACATCAATACCTGCCCCCACCACAATCGCATACATGTGCACACAAAATGAACCAAATTTGCAGTAAAGTCAATTAGTAATATATTTTGGACTGTCTTCACAAAACCATGCAGAGAATATACAAGCATTATACATAATATGAGTTATGATTGAAACATCATTGTGAACCATCTGCTTGTTTCCTTCTCTTCCAGATGTTAAAAGAGTTTTGAAGAAGGATCATGTGTTTTCCAAGGAAAAGATATCCGTATACACTTACTACCCATTGTTGGGTATAACCATGTATGGGAAGGACGGACCTTGTATAGAAATACCAAAGCCTATAGAGTTTAATATCAATCCATACAAATTGCAACATATCTGTAATAATGAAGGACTAAAGAACAACATAGATGTGAAGATGAAGAATAAACACTGTGAGATCAAATGGCCAGATCAAGACTGCCAGAATCCTGTCCTTCAACTCATCTTCCCTCCTACCTTGTCCACCAATCTCAGGTCTGTGACAAAGATTGTACCGAGATGGAAGGAAGAGGTTTTTAATGAATTCTCACATTTTGTATCAAAGTTCAAAGTAATAGAATATAAAGTAGATCAGTCAGTCTGGGAAGCTATTAGAGAACATGTCAGCAGCTCCACCTATGAAGGAGTACTCATCAAACCTGACTTTGGTGGAGAAAAGGTTATCCTGGTCGGATTGTCCGAGGATGTTACAAAAATTAATCCGACATTCAGACAACTGATAGAGAAAACCACCAAGCAGGTGGAAAGAAAGACGCAAACCAAGACTGAGACCTTACCCATGTCTCCAGCCCTCTATCAGATTATGTGTAACAGTGGCCTAAAGAAGCAGATCCTGGACCAGGTTCCAGAGCTGAAGTTTGACTATGATGTGCCAACAAAGAAAGCCCGTCTATCGGGACTGAGAGATGAAGTGCTCACCGCCAAACGTGAGATAAGCAACATCGCACAACAAATGGAAAACAAACCCATCCAGATGAATCCACACCTTATCAAGTTCCTGAAATTACCTGATGAGGATCTGTCCTCTCTGCTCTTTGTACGTCACAACATCAACGCAATGCTGGAAATTGATGATGGTGATGTTAAACTGATGGCTTATTCAAAGGAAGACTTGACTGTGGCAGAAAACCTAATTAAGGTAAAACTGCTTCATAGACAAATTTTAGTTACAGACAAAAATCTTCTAAAATCTCCTGAGTGGAGAAGTCTCCACTCACATCTGCTTCAGGTATTTAATGCAGAGAAAATCACAGTCCTGATAGAGAAATCATCTTCTGGAATGGAGGACAGCGTTGTCATCTCTGGCCTGACTTCAAATGTTCTAAAGTGTTACCAACAAATCAGCGAATTTCTGGAGGACACTACTATAGAGACAGAAATTCCAGTTCAACCTCCAGTAAAGATGACGTTCTTCTGGGAGGAAAGAAAGGAGATGTTGGAGAAGATAAAGAAAAATGTAAATGTAACAAAGAATCAGAACAGCATCTGCCTGTCGGGACCGCGGGTGAAGGTTCAAGAGGCAGCAGATGTCATTAGGGACATTCTGCAGTCACTTCATAGTGATACTCTGCGTATTGAAAAACCGGGAGCCAAAAAGTTTTGTAAGGCCAATGAAGAAGTTCATGCTACAACCGCAAGGACAAATTACCATTGTGTGATACGCTTAGAGGAGGCTGGTGTAGAAAATGATCCATTTGGTAAATCCCGATACCAAGTAACTCTTCCAAATGGAATGATCCTCTCTGTATATAAAGATAACATGTGCCGTCACAATGTAGATGTCATTGTTAATGCTGCCAATGAACAGCTGAAACATGGTGGGGGTTTGGCAAAAGCTATTCTGGATGCAGCAGGACGTAAACTCCAAGATGACTGTGATCAGATTATCAGGAAATATGGTAGATTGTCCACTGGAGAGTCAGTAATTACTGATGCAGGGAATTTGCTGTGCAAACGAATAATACATACAGTTGGTCCCCGATGGAAATCACATTCACCCCCCAAATGTGCACAGCTTCTACAGAAGGCGATTACTACTAGTTTACAGCTGGCCTCTGAGAAGAGTCTCAGTTCAATAGCAATTCCAGCTGTTAGTTCTGGTATTTTTGGATTTCCCATAAAATTATGTGCTGAAAACATAGTGGAAGCCATACAGGACTATGTAGAGACGCCGGGACAACAGAGCACTTTACAGAGAATCCATCTTGTGGACATGAAGGAGGAAACCGTCAAAGCTTTCTCTGAAGTTGCAAAGGCCAAATTTGGTAACCAAATGGGTGCTGTGCCATCTACAGCAATGACACCCCAGCCGGTCACAAGAGTGACACAGAACCCACCAGCGCCAGTGAATAGAGGTAATGACAACACTGTGAGGACAGAGGAAGGACTGAAGACCAAGCTGCTTCAGAAAAACATTGAGGACAGTTCGGTACGTAGATATCCTAACATTTTCCTTCTAATGTGGAACTTCACAAACTTTTGTTGAGTCTTTCTTTATTGTTGCTTACATCCCCCATTTGGGAAAATTCACTTTGCTTACTGTCCAAGTTTGATGGTAAGTAAGGGGAATCTGCCCAACAGGGACACAGACAGCAATAAACTATATCATACTGTAAATTTTAAAGACTAAGTTCACCTTCGGGAACATGTTACATGTTCTTCCTGTTTTTAGGGTGGAACATGTAACAGGTTCCCACTCCTGCGGCGGCTCGTTGAGCCACGGCCTCTGTGTGACAGCAGTACAGGGAGAAGTTCCCGGTACCAGCTGTCACTTTTTGAAAAAAGTGTCTCTGTGAATGAATGAACTATAAGTACAGACAGATTACACTGACAGTCTGCAGGAGTCCTGCATGGCAGTAGAGATCTGCTGATCGCTGGTTCAATGCTTTCCAGGCTCCTAAAAAAATAAAATAAATAATGCAAATTTCTTTAACCTGTGCATTTATTATTTTTTTTTAAAAGGTTAACTTATTTTTTAACCCTTTCCAAAGCAGTTTTACATGCTGTTGGTACCTTCTTTTGAAGATTTTCTCTGATTGTGGTGACCACACTGGATACCAAGAATATCTCCACAGCTGGACCCAGACAGCAGAGGAAACCTGACAAAAATGTTACCATTTCCCAACTTAGAAAAATAAAATAATAAACTGCTGCTGTGACAAGCTGTATATCAGCCTTACTCAAACCAGGATTCAGTGGATCTCCAGTGCTCAAGTTGCTAGAGGTTCATTGACTGATGAGCAATTTCTTCCTCTCAGACAAGTAACCACTGACACCAGTGAACTTTTTAGCTATATGTATGATGGAGATTCTTCCCATTGACCACCAATGTAAAGGACATTTTTTTTTCACTTTAAGGAGCACTTTTTGCAGACTTTTCACCGGCCCGCCATCTTCCCAGCATCACAGAAAAGACCTAAATCAAGATTAAAAAAATATCCCCCTCCCCATCCCAGCAGTGTCTCTGCTAACATATTACCAAGATTGTACTTTTATATCAGAGAACAGAAAACCATTAGGTTGATCATTCCTAGGCCACCCTGCCGGCCTGGACAAGTAAGTTACATTGCATTTGATCAGGCTCAGCCTATTTCCCCATAACAGTTTGAAAAACCAGCTGTAGACCCTTGCATAGAGAGATTCCAGAAAGATACAGATGAAGCTGACATATAAAAAGTTCGGGATCAGGTAAGTTTTGATCAGGTCAACCCCCTCAAGGAAAGCTTCCATTTCTTTCAGCTTGCTACCTTGGCATTGGCATCCACCAACCTGCTTTCCCAATTTTGAAGACCTTAGTCACCAGGACCAGATTTGATGCCCAACACTGTTATTTCCTGCTGGGGTTCTGGGAAGGCATCCGGAAGTTCGAAGCTTTCACTCTCCTCAACCATCCAGAAAACTTCACTCTTCTCATGGTTGACTTTAGAGCCAGAATCCTCCATGTACTGCTCTATCACAAAGGATCGACGGATTTTTGGCACTTGGTGCATAGATATAACAAAATGCTATTCGTTGTCAGGATTTATATATTTCATGTGTTTAGTTGGGATGAACACATTTTTCCTTATTATTAGATAGTGGAAAGGGTAAAAAAAAGACAATAAAGAAGTAGAATATTGGGGGGGGGGGGGGGGGGGAATAGGAAGATGGGAAGGGTGGGGGGCATTTGGTAAGGGGCAGTTGTATGGGGTTGTGGATGGTACAGTGGGTGGGGGAGCAAGTGTGGAAATAGGAGAGGATGAGTGCAAACATTCTTCCTGCCTGTAGGTGGCACTGTGCCAATGCTACAAGGAAAAAGGAATATGGTGAGGGAAATTGTCCTATTATAGACTTCGTCAGTCTCTCTGGGAAGGTTGGTGCCTGATTTAATGCCAAATTCCCACAAGAGTTTAGGTGACATCTTACTGAGGGAGATTTTAAATTAGGGATCCCTCATCATTTGGACGTACTTTGAGCAAGTGGCCAGTTAGGGCTAGGAACCCACAGGATAGGGACTTGCCTAGCATAGGGGAAAGGTTCCTGGCAAGAACGGATAGCTCAAGCGTTAGGCAGGCCATACACTGAGCACATTTTTTATCTGCAACCACGGCGTTGACAGTGTTAACAGGGGAATCCCTCCCGCTGAGCTATTGTATTCTCCTGGTGGGGAAGCGAGGGAAGCCCGCCAGGAGAAGACCGTGAGTATTGCTAGTGGCTATACCAGCCACTAGCGATAACCGTATGTAAAATCCAGCAGGCTGGTTGTACCCAAGTTTGATTCAGATACATTCAGCCTGCCCATACATGGTTCGAATTTTGGCCAGTTGTTGATGCATTATATTTTCCAAAACATAACTATATCGAGCCATAATAAAGGCATACAAAGGAATTTTTCGTGTGGATCCAAACTCCAGAGGTTCTAGCCCTTTCCTACTATATTCAAAAAAGATTTGCTGGAGTTCCTTTTTGTGTTTTAAAAAGTACATTGCACCACTGGGGTTCTAAGTTTGAATCCCAACCACTTAAACACTTAAAGCATACTTGCAATCGGGAGCTTTCCGGTCATGTGACCATTGTGACAGCCAATCACAGTGGTCACATGACCTGAATGCCCTCCTCCCGCCATCTAGAAGTTCTTTGAGGGCTGGGAGGCAGTGGCGGGAAGGTGTTGAAAACTGTTTGCCGCTGGCAGAGCTGAACCAATGGACGTCAATATCATTCCCATCTGTTGGAACCAGCAGTCTTGACTTTCATAAGATATGGTGGCATTTGTGACGTTTGAGAGTTTCCAGTTTCGTTCCAAAAACAAAGTACAGAGTCTTTAAGAAGTTAATTTGGTCCTTCATCCTAGTGACAGGGACACCATCAAGGTAATGGAAATCTCATGTTTATGGCGATGTTGTTAGTCTAGAGTTCCCCTTTTTACCACTGAGGAACCCTTATAATAATTTTTAGATTTTGAGTAACCCCTTTGAAAATGGATTAGTTGGGGGGCAGTGGGAAAATGTCCTTTACATTGGTGGCCAGTGGTGAGTGCCTCTTTTACACAAGGTTATAAAGATCAATGGTGTCATGCAACTGGCTCTGCAAAGTGGTGTTGGCTTTGGAACTGTGCAGTCAACATCAAATATGGGAGGTCAATCAGCCACAGCTCAGGGAACTTCTAGTAACATTTGAAGGAGCTCCAAGGCTCCATGGAACCCTGGCTGAAAATGACTGCTCTGGAGGTTGAATATTCCTACATGGCCATTGAGGTGGTGAATTATCCAGCTCCTCATCCCCAGAATGCACAGAGCCATTTTTGGGTGCATGGAGATGGTGCTGAAGCTGCGTTGGGAAGAGTTCCATCCGAATAGCAATAAAGAGGTGAGGATTTTGAACCTTGTACCCTTCGGGAATGTTAGTTTACAAAGAATGAGTGATGTGATAGCAAACAGCGAGCTTTACTTGGACAGGATACACAGACAGGATGATACACTTGTTGGTTACAAACTGGAATGTTACCAGAAGAAACCTGGATTATGAGAGACTCTTTATAGAAGGTATCCTTGTGGGACATAGGATTATAGAAAGCCTCTCCATCATCCTACTAGACCCCGGCTACCTCACTTTCAAAGTCACATTAGTTGTATCTCATAAATGTTTTTTTTGCTGTATAATGGACATTTTCTTGTGTTATGTATTTATAGGCATCTACAAGTCAACCGGCAATCAACACTGATGCTGCAATTAACTGGGCCACCAACATACAATCAGCGGGGACTGGATCAAGTAGGTTTATGTAATATGAATCTATTTCTGCTATAGAGAGTTTATGCCGCCAGACTATTCTACATATGTTATAATGTACAAAGAAAGCTTCATATCAGATGACCAAAAGTCAGTGTACCCCACTTTTTCTCCCATGCTATTGAAAAAAATCTTAGCAACCCTAGACAGCTCTTCTGCCCCATTGACAGATTATTAAAACCTCACAGTCCATCCACATAACCAGCTTCAACACAGCTCTGCCACGCATTCCTGGATTTTTTTTCTCCTCAAAAATTTCTCTCTCCCACTACTCTCTACTTGACTCAGCATCTCTAACTAAATCGGTCTCTAATTTGAAATCCTCCACCTTTATACTTGATCTTATTCCCACCCATTTATTTAAATCCTGTTTTAGTTCTCTATGCCCCATTTTCTCAATATCATAAATGACTCCTTTAGCACCAGTTTTGTACCAACAATCCTCAAAATTGCTGCCATCACCTGGTACCCAAAAAAAAAATCAACATGGCTCTGGACAATTTAAACAACTTTCACCCAATATCTAACTTACTCTTCCTTGCCAAGATCCTTAAGTGGGCTGTAATATCTCGGTTACATAATCACCTGACTTTAAATAAACTATTTAAAAACCCTTCAATCTGGTTTTCGGCAACTGCACAGTAAAGAAACCCGTTGACCTTCTGTTAGCTTCTGATTCCGGCTCACTAACTATTCTTATTCTACTGGATCGTAGTTCTGCCTTTGATACTGTAGACCACACCTTGAAACCATATTTGGAGTCTCAGAATTGGCTATGAAATGGAGTCATATCTTACTGATTGCTGTCACTTTGTTTCTCTTGGCCGATTCCAGTCTGAAGTTGGTCCAGTTGAGTGTAATGTTCCTCAGGGCTCAATCTTGGGTCTCTTACTTTTTAGCATCTACATGTTTCCACTTGACCAACTGCTTAGATCACATGGACTCAATTATCCCTCCCATGCTGACGACACTCCGACATACATCCACACTAAACCAGATTCTACTTTGGCTGCTTCTCTCCTATCTAACTGATTTATGATATAAAAACTTGGATGGCCCATAATTTCCTTCAATTAAACTGTGACAAGACTGAAGTCATGCTTATAGGTCCCCCCCCCCCCCCCATCAATTACGTAAGGTCAGTCCTGATAGCCTATCTATAGATGGCGCTGTACTTGAGCTTCAGTTTAAATTGAAAACTCTAGGGGTGAAATTTGATGCATGTACAAAATGTTGTCAGAACATATTTTTTCCACTTAAGAAACATTGCTGGGTTGCGTCCTATGCTATCATACACTGTAGCTGAAAAGCTGATCCATACATTTGTGTTCCCCCTACTCGTCTACTCCAAATGCTTTACTCCCTGGTCAAATCCACTATTAATCGCCTTCAATATGTTAAAAATTCTGCAGCCAGAATCCTGTCTAGGTCCGGTACAAGTGACCATATTACCCCGATCCTGGAGTCCTTGCACTGGCTACGCGTCAGGTTTTCGCATAGACTTTAAGATCCTCTTGCTCACCTATAAGGCTCTTCATGGCTTGACACCCCCATTATCTCTCTGATCTTTTATCAACTTACCTCCCCCCCCCCCCTCGTAACCTCTGCTCCTCAACTCACCTACACTTGATGGCTTTACCTACTAGGCTCCAAAACTGTGGAATTCACTTCCAAAGAACATCAGAGAGTAATTTTTTTCTAAACTCATTCAAATCAAATCTAAAAAAAAAATTTCTTTAGACAAGCTTTAATTTAATTGTCCCTTTTTCCTTTGTTATCCTGTGTATTCCTTGTAAAGCACTTTGAGAAGCCACCTTTAAGTCTCGGCTCACAGCAGGGGTCCGGTGCGTGCTGGTTCACCTTTTCAGGTCCGATTTCAGCCCGAATTTTGGGCCGAATTCAGACCTGGAACGGACCAAAAAACGCACCGGACCCGCTGCGGAGATATGTGAACCGGCTCCATAGAGAGCCGGTCAAAATCTCCTGCTATTGCGAATTGGATGCATCCAATTCGCAATGGTGTGAACCCAGTCTTATGGCGCTATATAATTTTCTTTTTTTATTATTATTATTATTATTATTATAAAGAAGAAAGAAGACTTTCCATAAGATTTTGGAGGGTATCTGTGGGAATTTGAGGCCATTTGTCTGGTCAGGTACTGATGTTGAATAAGACCTGGTTGGGCCTCACGTTGGGTGCCAAAAAAAGACCTGGCTCACCATCATTTCCATTTATCCCAAAAATGTTCATCATGTGAATGAGTATGGGGTATGTAGTACTCCTACCCATTCACTGAAAAAAGTGTCAAAAAGTAATAAAAACACAGACATTTTTTGACAATTCCTTTATTTAAAAAAAAAACATTGTCCCTCCGATGCAAATCCATTGTCAATCACGATGCCGCCGCACCGCCAGAACCTGAAAAAGTGGAAAAAAATCTGATGGCTGACTGGCGAATGCCTCCTCCACCATTTGACAGTTCTTATATAGGTAAGGGAGGGACCATCTGGCGACGTCACCTAGTGGCACCATCCCTTGTGACAGAACCGGCCCAGCATGCACCGGTCCGTGGCGTCACAAGGGGAGGCGGTGTCAGCTGTCCTCACTCTTATCTATATAAGAACTGTCAAATGGCAAGCCAGCCACTTCTTTGCCTTTTTGTTCTTTTTTTCTGTCTAGCAGTGCGACATGCACTTTGCCTCCTGAGGGAAGAGAAGATATATATGGTGAGACTTCTTTAAAAGAATAAAACAAAAATAAGGTGTATGTAGTTTCAATAATGAGTTAGAATCAACTGCTAACTCCTAACACTCCCAACAACATCCAACTATATACTGATTATGGAGTCCACATACACTATCTATCTTTGCTTCCTTCTCCTAAGCCCTGATGAAGGAGTTACAACTTCTGAAATGTGTTGACTTTGCAAACACTCTATTATTGGAATAGGAAATCACAGTTTGCACTTCTATTCTAAACTCACTTATCCCAATCACAACCCAAGGTCATCATGGAAGCCCTTCGGTGTGCAGAAGATGCCAGCTTCCATATTCACATTATTTGTATTTATTGCCATACCATTGAATGCCAACAATAGAAAACAAACACAGGGGCACAATTTGGTCTTTCGGTGATTGGGATTACATCTGATGTAATCAGTGAAGCATTTCATTAAATATCAAATGGACTTTATACAGAACATCCTTACTGAGCTGAAATCCATGTTACAAAAACCTGGTCTTCATCACAAACTATTTGTAGACAATTTATTTTTCCACTTTTAGAGGAGTTTGTGACATCATTTTCTATTTTCTTTCTCTGTAGAATATTTTACATCACCAAAAGCACCGAAGCCAGCTCAGAAGCTCACCGCCTTTCAGTTTGTGGACGGCATTGAGCCTGTGGTGTTCAGCTTGTGTGCCGAAGATAAAAGTAATGTGGACAAGACGAAGGCTTGGCTACAGCAGCTGATCGACAATGAGCAGGGAGAGAAGGTGATCACAGAGGAATGTATCTCCGTATTAGAAGAAGCCGATGTGCAGAAGATCTCCGACCTCCAGAAAAAGTTTCAGGTTTCTGTCATTTACAAACCACCTGACCCCTCCATCCGGATTGTGGGCCTCACCAGGGATGTCCTATCTATGTCCGGGGAGATCGAAACAATTATAAACCGGGTAAAAGACAGAAGGAACAGGGAGTGGGCAGCGGAGCTCACTGGGAATCTGGTGGAATGGCGATATGGTAATGGAGGAACTAGGATTCCCTTCGACAAGATGACAAACCTGGAGCTGGAAGAGGCAAAAAATGAGGACAAGGCCCAGATCAATATCCAGATCCGAGGAAGCCAGTATACTGTCAGTTTAAAAAGAGAAAAGGCCATAGACAATTATGGAAAAGAAATTCAGATCCAACGTGTTGTTAAACATGGTAATATGACTTTTATAGTTTATTTAATTGCACCAACATATTCCATAGCAATGTGCTTCATCCTAGGGAGAAGGATCAGAAATAATCAAGACAGATATGGTATATTGGGTGCAGCATCTTCTAAAAGGAGATTCTGTGTTAGTTCATGCATTATATTATATAAATTCACCTAAAAACAACAGCTGGCATTGCTTGAAAGAGTCACCTCAACCAAGACAGCTGTAGTGTTACTTCCACAGGAAATAGTGGACTGTCATGGCCTATAGCTGCACCCAATAGCAAGGAAGAGAATTGGGTTTCAGTCACTTTAGTCTTTCTGAAGTTTATTTGCTCAACCACCCGTGCAGAGAGGATTAGAGGTACAGAATACCCACAGACAGCAAAATATCCCAAACCTTCCAATGTCATCAACAAAAGCGGATGGTGGTTAAGTTGCAGCCACCTAGTAATATTAAAGTTGATGGTGGCCCTAATGTCTCAGGCTCCTAGTAACAAAAGGAACAGAAGCTATTGGTAAAGCTAATTCCTTCAGTAGCGCCCTCCCAAAGACACTAGACCAGTGGTTCTCGACCTCTCTAGTGCTGTGACCCCTTGATCAAATTTCCCAAGTTGTCGGGACTGCTAACAGTAAAATTATTTTCGTAGCGTAGGTTGTCAGCTCCAAAGGCAAGACAAGTAATTTGTGCCCCTAACCCACAGACATTTAGTGCTCCCTGAGTCCCTTCCACTTGTACAGTATTAATACCCCTTATGGTACATTTTAGGATGTACCACTCTTTCTCTTTGTTCTCCTTTCTTTCCCTTTTATCCCTCTCTATCCTAATTTCTTGTCCCCCCATCCCTCTCTCTAGCTGTCTTTCTTGTTCTTTCTCTTATTCTTTCTCTCCCTTTTTCTTTGTTCCTCCCCCTCTTTTCCTCTCCCTTCCATGTATTCTCTATTCTTATTCCTTCTCTTACTCCTTGGTGGGGGGGAATGGGATGAGTGGCAGTGCTGTTCTGCCTTATCCTCCCTGAATTGTGCCAAATACAGCATCTGTTAAAGGGGGGGAGTGGGGGCAGGTGCAGTCTACTTTCTCCACTGCAGGTGGTGCTCGGTCGCAGTGGCATAGCAGGTGGAGAGAAAGTCAAGGGGAAGCTATCCAATTGGATGTTGCTGCCACCTATGACTCTGCCAGCCATCTTGTGTCAGGCAGAGCCTATTTTAAGGCCCTGGCTCCCAGGCTTGGCGCACTTTATGTGAGTGGGTAGCGTAGGGACTAGTACCCTGTCTGTGAGGGATGGTACTAGCGGCAGGGATAGGTTCTTGACAAGGAGGGAAAACTTAGGGTTTGCAGCTTCTCTGGACATCTTCCCACTTGGGCATGAGACGGCCAGGCTGCACTCTGCCACTCTTAATAGGCACTGTTAGTTCAGCTGAAACTTTGAAGCTCTCTACACGTGGTTGGAATTCGTGAGTGTTCTCAGTGTGTGTGTTATTGCCGCTGCACCCCACCTACACTCTGAAGATGCTCCAGCAGGCACCCATCTCCCTTATCCTTCAAGTCCTAACACTGGTCTGGTGTAGATTCCTAGGACTTTGACTCGGGCCCCAAGAACTTGAGCCCTCCTCAGTGAAATCCTATATAGGCAGCAGCCGAGCATGGAAGGCCTTTCTAGAAGGTTGCTGTCACAAGGGCCATGTACCTGATGTGAGACCGAAGTAGTGGGGAGGCCTCCCTTGCACCCCGGGTCCTTAAAGCCTCTGGAGATAGAGACAGAGACTTGGTGGACACCGAGTGGCAGGGGTGCGGAGCACCGTGTAAGACTTAGTCCGAGATCCGAGCCGAGGTCAAGTCCAGTTGGACAACGAAGCATAAAAGGGTTAACACAAAGAAGAATGGTCGAGATCCAAGCCGGGGTCAGTTCCAATCTGGCAGCTGAGTACAAAAGGGGCAAAGAAGTAGAATGGTTAAGGTACAAATCCGAGGTCCATGGCAAGCATCATTTAAGAGTAGTCAAATAGGTTTCCAGGTCACAACAGATTCAGACAGATCACACACTAGCACAGGAACAAGGGGGGGCTGAAGATAATGCAGCAATTTGGCAGTGTCTGGGCTGGACTTATATAGGGAAGTTTGAGGTCACTTCCTGTGCGTCTCCTGGGTATTTTCCCGCCTTTTTACATCAGGTTGAGGTCCCTTCCTGTGCATGTCCTGGGCATTTTCCTGCCCTTTTCCATGTGCAGGTTGGGGACCTGAGGGGTCTTTGGTGCATGCTCAGTTGGCATGGATTTCCTCTTGATGTAGCGTGCCATTGGTGCATGCGTAGTAAGCCCTGGACTCTTACTGAGCCCCCCCGAAGGGGCAGCCTCCGGAAGCCCGTCCAGGATAAAGCTTGCTGAACGAACTGCCGAAGAAGATCTGGAGCATGTATATGCGACTCAGGTTCCCAAGATTTCTCTTCAGGGCCGTAACCCCTCCACTGTACCAGAAATTGGCGTCCGCGCCCCCTTCTATGGCAGTCCAGGATGGCTTCCACCTCGTACTCCTCAATCCCTTTAATCATAGAGGGAGGCGGAGGACTGGCCCCACATTCCCCAAAGGGGTTCAGGGCCACGGGCTTCAGGAGGGAGGCATGGAAGACAGGGTGGATCCGGTAAGATGAGAGCAGTTTCAGTTTGTAGACGACAGGGTTGAATCGGGACAGGCCAGGGAAGGGCCCAATGAACTTAGGGCCCAATTTCTTGGAGGGACAGGCCAACATTAAATGCCTGGTAGACAGCCAAACCTTGTCTCCCGGTTGAAGATCCAGGTTTCCCCACCACCTTCGATCATAGATGGTCCTGTAATCCAGCTGTGCCTTGGCCATGGTATCCTTTAGGAACTCTAAGTTGTTGTGTAGAAACTCCACTCTGTTCCAGACAGCCGGGACCGAAGCGGAAGTGGGTAGGACAGGAGAAAAAGAAGGATGGTACCCCAGGTTGGCGTAGAACGGTGATTGCTTAGTGGTAGAATGTATTGCGTTGTACACAAATTCTGTGCAAGGAAGTAGGGACGCCCAATTGTCTTGGACAAAGGTGGATAAGCAACAAAGGTACTGTTCAAGAGTTCAAGAGTTTGGTTCGTGCGCTCCATTTGTCCATTGGTCTGAGGGTGGTAGGCTGAAGAGTAGTGGTTCTCGATGTCTAGAGCAGGACAGAGCTCCTTCCAGAATTTAGAGGTGAATTGGACCCCACGATCTGATACGATCTGATACAATATTGCTGGGGACCCCATGGAGGCGTATGATCTTGATAAAAGCCTGAGCTGTTTCTGGGGCGGAAGGAGTGGTGTCAGGCTAGGAGCATATAACAGGTGACAGTTCAGGTGTTCTGATTATGCAGAGTTCAAAGAACAAAAGCACATACCATGAGCAGGTCTGAGCAGAGCAGGTCAGCTGGGACTTGTAGTTCACCGCTGTAGATGTAGGTAGATGTCTGGTGCTTGTAGTTCACCGCTGCAGATGAAGATAGATGTCTGGTGCTTGTAGTTCACCGCTGCAGATGAAGGTACTAGTAGAATAAGGCAAAACGTAGTCTAGGCAAGCTGGGTCATACACAGGAAGATCAGAGTCCAAACGGTACCGAATCAGAAGCAAGCAAACAGGGTCAAACGAGCCGGGTCATACAAGAAATACACAGAGCAGATATCAACTGGATCAAACACAAGGTAAACTCTAACACGAGCAATGATTGAATGCTGATGCAAGTTATTTAAAGGTGAGCTGGCCAATCATTGTTGTTTCCCAGGTAAAGGCTGTGTCAGGTGAGTTGTGCTGGGTCCTAAAGGGATCCTAGTACTGACAAGTGGCAATCATAGGAATAAAATTAGCCATTTTTGTAAGGTGGTCCACAACAACAAATATGAATGTAAACCCATCAGAGGGTGGTAGCTCCTACTCCTCCTACTATGTAATCCAAGCTGATCTGTTCCCAGGGTCTGGAGGGAACAGGCAGGGGACGTAGGAGACCCCATGATTTATTCTTTTTTGTTTTGCTGTGATTGCATACCGGGCAGGAATTGACGTAAGCGTGGCAGTCTGCCTTGAGGGTAGGCCAACAAAAGGTTCACAAAAGCAGATCGGTGGTTTTGGTCACCCCGAAATGCCCTGCTAACTTGTTGTCATGGCAGAGTTTGAGCACAGGAAATCTCAGTTGAAGGGGCACAAACACAGCATGGTCGTGGAAGAAAAGTCCGTCCTTTTCTTGCAGATGTTCTGCTGAGGGCAGTTGGTCTAGACAGGAGGCCTGTTTTATCCTGGACAAGAGGTCATCTGTAATTAGGAAGAAATTGCAGGCAGGGAATATCGCGTTCGTTGTTGGCGAGTTATCTGATGTGGGATACATGTGGGATAGAGCATCAGGTTTACAATTCTTGGATCCCGGATGGTACGTGATATGCATTTGAAATCGGATGAAGAAGAGAGCCCATCTGACTTGTCTAGGTCTGAGACGTTTAGCTGTATGGAGGTATTCCAAATTCCTATGATCAGTGTAGACTAGTATAGGGTGCGAGGCTACTTCTTCCAGGGCCAGTTTAAAAGCAAGGAGTTCCCAGTCCCCTATATCATAATGCCTTTCGGCTGGGGACAACTTCCTGGAAAAGAAGGCAACAGGATGCAAGATGGCTTTGGTTTCGTGGCGCTGAGAAAGGACTGCCCCACCGCAATCTCTGAAGCATCGACCTCCAAAACGTAAGGCAGGGCTGGGTCGTGATGACGAAGGACCGGAGCAGAGGTGAATTGCTTCTTGAGTTTGTCGAAAGCCATTTGTGCTGAGGGGGACCACAGAAAATGGCTGTTTTGCTTGGTGAGTTGTGTGGTAGGTGAAATTATTGATGAGAAGCCTTTGATGAATCTTCTATAAAAATTGGCGAATCCCACAAACCTCTGGATGCTCTTATGGTCCGAAGGTACTGGCCATTCAAGAACTGCAATTACCTTCTGGGGGTCCATAGAGATTCCAGAAGTTGAAATAATGAGGCCAAGGAATTGTATGGTATCTTTCTCAAACTCACATTTTTTAAGCTTGGCGTAGAATTTATGGGCTCAAAGGTGAAAAAGGACTTTTCATATGTGGATTTGATGTGCCTTGAGGGAAGGTGAAAAAACAAGGATGTCATCTAAGTGCACTATTATAAAGAGGTCAAGAAAATCCCGAAAGATGTCATTCACCAAGTGTTGGAAGGTTGCTGGGGCGTTACAGCCCAAATGGCATGACCAAATACTCAAAATGGTGAAACCTAGTACGAAAGGCCATTTTCCATTCATCGCCCTCTCTTATCCGTATTAAATTGTAGGCCCCCCATAGGTCCAGAGAAGACCTTAGCCTTAGTAACCTCTGAATGAGCTCAGGGACTAGAGGCAATGGGTATCGATTCTTGATTGTGATACTGTTTAATTCTCTGTAGTCGATACATGGTCTTAAAGAATGGTCCTTGTTTTCCACAAAGAAGAGTCCAGCGCCAGCAGGAGAGGTAGAGGGCCAGATGAACCCTTTCCTAAGATTGTCATCAATGTATTTTCGGAGGACTTCTAATTCAGGCTCAGAGAGTGGGAAGAGCCTCCCAAATGGTATTGCAGAACCAGGAAAAAGCTCAATGGGGCAATCATACGGCCGGCGAGACGGCAGGGATTAAGCCCCCTTTTTGTCGAAACCGTCCAGGAAGTCTCTGTAAACCTGGGAGAGAAGAGTGTTGTCATCTGTGGAAAGGGGTTGAGCCACCAAACAGGCTCATTGTGGGAAACGGTGGTGTAAGCAATAGGGTGAGCTGAAAGACGCAACTTCAGTGGACCAATCAATCTGTGGCTGGTGCTGTCGAAGCCACGGTAACCCCAAAATAACCAGAAAAATGGGGGAAGAAATCACGTCCAGCCGAAGATATTCCCGATGGTCTGCTTCGGTGGTGGCCAATATGAGGGTGGTCTCATGGGTTATGGGACCCAAGGTTGGTGTGGAGCCATCTGCCTGATGAACGGTAAATGGCTGGGGCTTCTTGCATAGTGGGATTCCATACTTTTTGGAGAAGTGGATTTCAATAAAGCAGCTGCAAGCCCCAATATTGGCTGCTACTCGGATTATCCTTCCCGGTATCTACAAAGAGAGGCACAGAGAGTGAGATGTGAGGATTTAACAAGGTATGGTGCAACAGATGGGGGTTCGATCCACTTACTCGGCCTAATGGGAAATCCCTGAAGAAAGTGACCCGCTCCACCACAATACAGGCATAAATTGTTCAAGCGACGGCGTTGACGCTCTTCGGGTGTGAGGGGTGCACAAACTAAGCCGAGTTGCATCGGTTCTGCGTCATGAATTGGGGTTGATGTATGGGTCTCAGGGGTTCTCAGGTGCGGAGCCATAGGTACTCGTGGGAGCATCCATGTGGGACGGGCCATACCGTATCGTTTCCTACGACGTTCTCTGAGTCTGCAATCAAGTTGAATAGCCAACTGAATTGTAGGTTCCAATGTATCAGGGAGCTCCACTCTTGCTAATTCGTCTTTGAGGGGCTCGGACAGGCCCAAGCTAAACTGATGGCGCAAGGCAGAGTTGTTCCATGCATTGTCTGCAGCCCAATTGCGGAATTCCATTAAGTAGTCCTCAACAGGGCGTTTCCCCTGTTGTAGAGAGGTCAACACTGTTTCAGCCGTGGTGGTTCGATGTGGGTCATCATAGGGGATTGCCATGGAATTTAAAGAAAGAACACAGTGAGTGCAGTATAGGACTCTCCCTTTCCAATAGCTGATGAGCCCATGCTTGAGGTTCTTCTGAAAGTAAGGCTACTACGAACCCGACCTGTGTATCCTCTGAACAGAAGGTCCTAGGCTGTAAGGTAAAGTATAGCCAACAGGTGTTCCTGAAAGCCCGAAAGTTGTGGCGAACCCCTGAAAAGCCTTCAGGCATAGGAACCCGTGGTTCAGGAGCTGGAGTAGAGATGGGCTGCTCCATAGCCATAACAGGTGGTTCCACAGGGCTCAGAACTGAGGGATTGACCATTGCAGTCAGCTGACCTTCCAGTTGAAAGTACCCCTCTTGTATGGACGCCAGGTCCTGAGACACAGAGGCCACTTGTTGGCACAGGGCCTCGAAGGCAGAAACACTCCCCACAGTCTCAGACATGGCTGGAATATTCTGTCATGAAGGCCACGTACCTGATGTGAGACCGAAGTAGTGGGGAGGTCTCCCTTGCACCTCGGGTCCCTAAAGCCTCTGGAGATGGAGACAGAGACTTGGTGGACACCGAGTGGCAGGGGTGCGGAGCACCGTGCAAGCCTTGGTCCGAGATCCGAGCCGAGGTGAAGTCCAGTTGGGCAATGAAGGGTTGCCCTAAGGGTTAATCCAAAGAAGAATGGTCGCAATCCAAGCCGGGGTCTGTTCCAATCTGGCAGCTGAGCACAAAAGGGGCAAAGCAGTAGAATGGTTAAGGTACAAATCCGAGGTCAATGGCAAGCAGCAATCAAGAGTAGTCAGATAGGTTTCCAGGTCACAACAAGTTCAGACAGATCACACACTAGCACAGGAACAAGGGGGGCTGAATATAATTCAGCAATTTGGCAGTGTCTGGGCTGGGCTTATATAGGTAAGTTTGAGGTCACGTCCTGTGTGCCTCCTGGGGATTTTCCCACCTTTTTCCATCAGGTTGATGTAATTTCCTGTGCGCCTCCTGGGTATTTTCCCACCTTTTTCCATCAGGTTGAGGTCACTTCCCGTGCACGTCCTGGGCATTTTCCTGCCCTTTTCCATCAAGTCTTCTGCGCAAGTGCAGGTTGACGCACCGAGGGGTCTTTGGCGCATGCTCAGTTGGCACGGATTTCCTCTTGCGGCAATGCGCCATAGGTGAATGTGTAGTAAGCCCTGGACCCTTATGCCGCGTACACACGATCGCACATTCCGACAACAAAATCCATGTTTTTTTTCCGACGGATGTTGGTTCAAACTTGTCTTGCATACACACGGTCACACAAATCTTGTCGGAAATTCCGTCAAGAACGCGGTGACATTCAACATGTATAACAAACCGAGAAAAATGAAGTTCAATAGCCAGTGCGGCTCTTTTGCTTGATTCCGAGCATGCGTGGAATTTTGTGCGTCAGAATTGTATACAAACGATCGGAATTTCCGACAACAGATTTTCCGACAACAGATCTCAAATTTTGTTTGTCGGAAATTCCGACGGAAAATGTCCGATGAAGCCTACACACGGTCGGAATTTCCAACAAAAAGCTCCTTGAGCATTTCCCATTGGAAAATCCGACCATGTGTACGCGGCATTACAGTTGCCCAAATATTTATCTTCTCCCCTCAACTCAAATCTCTGGAATAACACTCTCGGTGATTAGCCAAGGCAAAAAAATATTCATGATTGACAGCAGGCAATGGGCATATTCTTTAGCTTATAGCAGGCGGTCTATAGGAGATTGTGCACCAAGGTTTTACTTGTCGGGTTTCTCTTTGGGTCCTGACTGCAGATCTTATCTTTCAGATGGGAAATCTCATAAATTACCATCACACTGGAAGCCGATGGATAAAACTCTTGTGATGGAAGTGGATGTTGCTCAGGGAACTGATGAATACTCAACTGTACAGCAGAAATTCCAGAGAACCTGCAGTAACCAAATACTGAAGGTAACATCTCCAATACCTTGTGGCAATTGTTGTCAGTGATAGAATTTCGAGTGGGAGAGATAGTGGTCTGCTCACTGTGTGGGGACTGGAAATACCAACATGGCACTGGAGATTGGTGATGAATAAGTGTCATGTAGTAAGTGGACCCTCCATACCTGGAGAAGCAGGGTCACAGGGTCATGCCACTGCTGGATGTTGCCAGATAAATCCCCTGGAAGAAGCTCCTCTGGTGACTTCCGATACAGACTGAACATTTGTACAGTATTGAGCTGTTAGAAGTTTGCTAGAGGTCCCGAGACACATCTGCAAACAAAGGAATGGAGGGCACTTCAGTCATCTCTCAGGGAAACAATAGACAATATGGGAACAGAATCAGACAGGATGCACAGTTAAATAGTCAAGTAATCAGACAAAGCTCAGTATTCAAATACTTATTTAAAGAGTAACTATTATTAGGCAATAAGCTGGAGGTAAACCTCAGACTTAGTAGCCAGGCATGTAGGCCACACCCACTCCCTGTAGTCTAGTGCAGTGGTTCTCAGCCTCAGTCCTCAAGTACCCCCAACGGGCCATGTTTTGGTAACTTCCCTTAGATAAAATAACTCTTATCAATACCATGTCATTGATATTGATTATTGTGCAAAGTAAAGGAAAACCTGAAAACGTGGCCCGTTGGGGGTACTTGAGGACTGGGTTTAGGAACCACTGGTCTAGTGCATGTAGTATGCCGCGTCTCCAGCAGGGGACAGCAAAGAGGGCAAACAGACTGGAGGAATCCACAAGAGGATGCATAATCAGGGTTTAGGTTTGGGTTTGGTTATGACAGTAGGAGGGAATACTTCATTATAACGTTAGCCGGTGGACCGAAATTATGATCTCATTACTGCAATTGCGAAAGAATAGACACACAAACCCAGATAAGTGTTATTCCAATGTATGATAGATGTGTACAAGTTTTTATAGACAGTTGATGAGTCTTTGGTTACATAACGCAAAAAAATAAAGAGCCCACCGTTACATGCTCAATAGATGACAGCAGAAGGAAAATCAGGTCAGGTGTTGGCATGGGATTTCCGTAGCAATCCACACACACTGCAGCTTGGCATCCTGTTCTAAATGTTGTTGAAACACCTGCTAACTTAAAGCCTCACACACTCGATCGGACTTTTTGACAACAAACATGCAAATTAGCTGTTATAAGGCAACGTCCGACCGTGTGTACGCTCCATCGGACAAACTTTTTTGGTTTTCATCGGACAAATGTTGGCTGTGCGAACAAAAAAACTTGGTGGCAACAAAAGTCCTACATCGGCAAGTCTGAACGTGTGTACGCAAAACCATCGGACTTTAGTACAAAGTACAAACACGCATGCTCAGAACCAATGCAAAAGATCAGACAACAATACAGAAGTTGACCAAAGGGTGGCGTCGGAGAATTGAACGTCCTCTTTTGAAGTGTCGTCGGTACGTTGAAACCTCACTCCGTTCGTGTTTGTTGGCTAAAAAAAGTCCTGCCGTGTGTATGCCTAACAAGTTCATGGCCAACGCCCTTTGTACAGAAATCCATGGAAAAGTTTGTATAAAGTCCGATCGTGTGTACGAGGCTTAAGCTCGTGTCAGCTGTATACACAGACAACAAAGACCATAAAGGCCCATACACGCGATCTGACTTTTTGACAACAAACATGCAAATGACCTGTTTTAAGGCAACATGCGACCGTGTGTACGCTCCATCGGACAAACTTTTTCGGTTCTCAAATGTTGGCTGAGCGAACAGACAAACTTTCCTGCAACAAAAGTCCTACGTCGGCTAGTCCGATCGTGTGTACTCAAATCTATCGGACTTTAGTCCAAAGTACAAACACGCATGCTCAGAACCAATGCACAAGATCAGACAACAATACAGAAGTTGTCCAAAGGGTGGCGGTAATGAGCTGAAAAACCACGTGATTTTGGTGAAAGTTGGCTGAAAAAGTCCTGCCGTGTGTATGCATACCAAGTTCACGGCCAACACCCTTTGGACAGAAATCCACGGAAAAGTTTGTTTGAAATCCGATCGTATGTACTCACATGCCCTGTACACACGATAGGATTTTCCGACAACAAATGTTGGATGTGAGCTTGTTGTCGGAAAGTCGGACCCTGTGTATGCTCCCATAGAACATTTGTTGTCGGAATTTCCGCCAACAAATGTTTTGAGAGCAGGTTCTCAAATTTTCCGACAACAAAACTTGTTGTCAGAAATTCTGAGCGCGTGTACACAATTCCGACGCACAAAAGTGCCACGCATGCTCGGAATCAAGCAGAAGAGCCGCACTGGCTATTGAACTTCATTTCTCTCGGCCTGTCCTTGTTCAGTTCTCATAAGTTTACATACCCTGGCAGAATTTATGGTTTCTTGGTCATTTTTCAGAGAATATGAATAACACAAACATTTCTCTCACTCATGGTTAGTGTTTGGCTGAAGCCATTTATTATCAATCATCTGTGTTTACTCTTTATATCATAATCACAACAGAAACAACCCAAATGACACTGATCAAAAGTTTACATACCCTGGTGATTTTGGCCTGATAACATGCACACAAGTTGACACAAAGGGGTTTGAATGGCTATTAACCACTTCCGGACCGCCGCACGCCGATATACGTCCTAATGGTCTGTACACACGATCCGTATATCGTACGAAAAAACTGTCGTCCGAGCAAGAATCGTACGATTTACGGATCGTGTGTGCGCTACTTTTGGTGAGCCGATCACGACAGTTCATCCGATTTATTATTCGATCGGACAAGCACGAAATGTTTCCTCATACGATACCAGATCATACGATTTTCATTTGGTCAGTATAGTTGTCGTCCGAAAATACAATACAAATACATTACAACCCATGACATCACTTCCGATTTTTTTTTTTTTTTTCTGTTGTACGAGAATTTTCGTGACTTTACCTGTTCAATCCCCATGCGACTATTAAGCGAAAAAAGGTTGTACGATCTGTCGTACGATATTCGGATCGTGTGTACAGGCAATAACTTTGAAGAGGAATATCGTTGTTATGGCAGCAGCCAGCTGCCATGACCCCGGTATCCTTTTTTTCGGCCTGCGGTCCGTTTTCCGATAATAGTGGTCTCTGCGGTGGATTGGCAGCGAGATCACTTTTATCGGCAGTGGGAGAGGGTCCCCCACCTTCCCGACGCTTACCGGTGCCCTCCGCCACTTCCCGGAGCCATCAGCAGCAGCGGAGGCGATCGGAACCCTCTTTCTTGTTGGGCATGGAGATGAGTGAGGGGAAGATGGCCCGCACCCGTCTCCAGATCATTGCAGGGTGGAAGCCACGTCAAAACGTCACTTCCGCCCCTTAGCTCTTAAAGGGACATTTTTTTTTTCTTAAATGACAAAAAAATGTTTTTATTGCATTTTAATGTAAATATGAGATGTGATGTCTTATTGACCCCAGGTCTCATATTTAAGAGGTCCTGTCATGCTTTTTTTTCTATTACGAGGGATGTTTTAATTTTTTATTTTTTTAAAAGAACAGTGTAAAAATAAAAAATAGAATAAATTAAAAAAAAAAATTAAAATTTTAAACGCGCCCCATCCTGCTGAGCTTGCATGCAGAAGCGAGCGCATACATGAGTAGCACCCGCATATGAAAATGGTGTTCAAACCACACATGTGAGGTATTGGCGTGATCGGTAGAGCGAGAGCAATAATTCTAGCCCTAGACCTCCTCTGTAACCCAAAATATGCAACCTGTAGAATTTTTTAAACGTCACCTATGGAGATTTTTAAGGGTAAAGGTTTGTCACCATTCCACGAGCAGGCGCAGTTTTGAAGCGTGACATGTTGTGTATCAATTTACTCAGCGTAACATTAACTTTCACAATATAAAAAAAAGTGAGCTAACTTTACTGTTGTCTTATTTTTTAATTAAAAAAAGTGTATTTTTTCCAAAAAAGGTGCGCTTGTAAGACTGCTGCGCAAATACGGTGTGACAAAGTATTGCAACGACCGCCATTTTATTCTCTAGGGTGTTAGAAAAAAAATGTATAATGTTTGGGGGTTCTAAGTAATTTTCTAGCAAAAAAAGTTTGTAACAAATCTCAAAAGAGGCTCGGTCCTTAAGTGGCAAGGTAACCATCCTCCCCTGTGATCTGTTTGCTTGTAATTAGTGTGTGTGTATAAAAGGTCAATGAGTTTCTGGACTCCTGACAGACCCTTGCAACTTTCATCCAGTGCTGCACTGATATTTCTGGATTCTGAGTCATGGGGAAAGCAAAAGCATTGTCAAAGGATCTGCGGGAAAAGGTAGTTGAACTGTATAAAACTGGAAAGGGATATAAAAAGATATCCAAGGAATTGAAAATGCCAATCAGCAGTGTACAAACTCTAATCAAGAAGTGGAAAATGAGGGGTTCTGTTGAAACCAAACCACGGTCAGGTAGACCAACTAAAATTTCAGCCACAACTGCCAGAAAAATAGTTTGGGATGCAAAGAAAACCCACAAATAACTTCAGGTGAAATACAGGACTCTCTGAAAACATGTGGTGTGGCTGTTTCAAGATGCACAATAAGGAGGTACTTGAAGAAAGATGGGCTGCATGGTCGAGATGCCAGAAGAAAGTCATTACTACGCAAATGTCACAAAGTATCCCGCTTACAATACCCCAAACAGCACAGAGACAAGCCTCAAACCTTCCGGCACAAAGTCATTTGGAGTGATGAGACCAAAATTGAGCTTTTTGGCTACAACCATAAATGCTACATTTGGAGAGGAGTCAACAAGGCCTATGATGAAAGGTCCACCATTCCTACTGTGAAACACGGAGGTGGATCGCTGATGTTTTGGGGATGTGTGAGCTACAAAGGCACAGGAAATTTGGTCAAAATTGATGGCAAGATGAATGTAGTATGTTATCAAAAAATACTGGAGGAACATTTGCATTTATCAGCCAGGAAGTTGCACATGGGATGTATTTGGACATTCCAAGATGACAATGATCCAAAACACAAGGCCAAGTTGACCTGTCATTGGCTACAGCAGAATAAAGTGAAGGTTCTGGAGTGGTCATCTCAGTCTCCTGACCTCAATATCATTGAGCCACTCTGGGGAGATCTCAAACGTGCCGTTCATGCAAGACAGACCAAGAATTTACAGGAACTGGAGGCTTTTTACCAAGAGGAACCATCTGAGAAGATAAAGAGCCTCATCCACAAATACCACAAAAGACTTCAAGCTGTCATTGATGTTAAAGGGGACAATACACAGTATTAAGAACTGGGGTATGTAAACTTTTGACCAGGGCCATTTGGGTAGTTTCTGTTGCCATTATGCTTTAACCCCTTCCTGCCTATGTGCGTACTCGGCTTTCCGGGGTTATACCGGGATGCCCGCAGCTGCAGGCATCATCCAGGTACCGTTGTTTAGAGCGGGCGATCGGCTATCCGAGTATAACAACCGATGCGGCTAAAAGCCGCTCGGCTGTTATACCGGGGGAGCGGGAGGGGACATCCCCCCTCCCGCCACTCTTACCGGGCCTCCTGTTCCATCGGGAGGCCCGATGACCAATCGACCACCTCCGGCGGCTGGGGGCGGGCTGGAACAAAGCCGTGGGTGGCTTCGTTCCAACCTCCTAATCGTAAACATGGAAGCGACGTCACTTCCTGTTCGGCTGCCAATGGCGCCGGTTTTAAAAAAATACACAGTATTCAGAATCGCTGTTTTTGGCGATCTGAATAGTTTGAAGTGCAAAGGAGGGATGGGAGGTCTCCATAAAGAGTACCTGTCACCACCTATTACTGTCACAAGGGATGTTTACATTCCTTGTGACAGCAATAAAAGTCATCAAAAAAGTTTTTTTTTTTTTTTTTTTTTAAACACAATTTATAAATATAAAAATAAATAAGAAAAATTTTTTTTTTAAAGCACCCCTGTCTCCGCGAGCTCTCGCAGCAAAGGAAACGCATACGGAAGTTGCGCCCGCATATGTAAATGGTGTTCAAATCACACATTTGAGGTATTGTCACGATCGTCAGAGCAAGAGCAATAATTCTAGCACTAGACCTCCTCTGTAACTCTAACCTGGTAACCGTAAAAAAAATGTAAAACGTCGCCTATGGAAATTCTTAGGTACTGTAGTTTGTCGCCATTCCACAAGTGCGTGCAATTATAAAGCGTGACATGTTTGGTATCTATTTACTCGGCGTAACATCATCTTTCACATTATACAAAAAAAATTGGGCTAACTTTACTGTTTGGATCTTTTTTAAATTCTTGAAAGTGTCCCTTTTCCCAAAAATTTGCGTTAAAACACCGCTGCACAAACACCGTGTGATATAAAATATTGCAACAATCTCCATTTTATTCTCTAGATTCTCTGCTAAAAAAATATATATGTTTGGGGGTTCTAAGTAATTTTCTAGCAAAAAATACGGATTTTAACTTGTAAACACCAAATTTCAAAAATAGGCTTAGTCATGACAGGGTTAAAAAGGGTAAACACAGTTGATTGATAATAAATGGCTTCAGCCAAACACTAACCATGAGTGAGAGAAATGTTTTCGTGTTATCATTTCATATTCTCTGAAAAATGGCCAAGAAATCATAAATTCTGCCAGGGTATGTAAACTTATGAGCACAACTGTATTCTTCATAGAAGATGTCCTGTATAATGGGTGGAACACTCTGGAGTTTAGCTGGTAGAACATTGTATACATCTGAGCCTTTGTATGTCCTCCCAGATTCTGCGTGTACAGAACAGAAATCTCTGGCTCAACTACCAGATAAAGAAGCAGAACATCGACTCCAAGAACAGTTCCACCACCAATGAGAAAGATCTTTTCCATGGGACTGACTTTGCCTCCATCAAACATGTCAATCAATATGGATTCCACCGGAGCTACGCAGGGAGAAACGGTGAGAGATTTCAGGAGGAACAATTAAAGATTACTGGCCAACTCTGTAAGGTTAAAAAAAATCTGGATGTCTTTCTAAATACAAAGAATGTAAGTAGCTGTTAGAGATGGGCGAACAGTACGGGCCGAGCATTAGTTCGGGCTGAACTTTTGTTGTTCGGCGAACAGCTGAACAAACTGGTCGTTCGACTGTTTGTTCGCCCCCCCCCCCCCCCCCGAACCAACCATTGCATTGTGGCGTTGAGCAGTGCATTGCAAGCCCTGATTGGCTGAAGCAGTGAAAGCTTCAGCCAATCAGGGCACAGAGCACTGTCGGAGTCATGATTGGACACTGTCATCGTGACTTTATCCAATCATGGCTCATTCCTACCCCACAGTTTAAAAGTATTCTTTCAATGGCAGCCATTTTCAGTGTGATTTTGGTGTGGAGAGAGATAGAACAGGACTCTGTTCAGTGCTATCAGTTAGTGTGCTATACTGTGCTATTTTGCTTCAATTGTCAGTGTAGAATATTAGTTTAGTGTCAGTCTAGGGATAGTGTGAGTGTAGTGAGGAGGACCATCATTCAGCTTTGCATAGTGTGCAGCTAGAGTAGGGACAGCTCAGATAGTTTCAGTGTAGTGAGACCGTGTCAGTAATCTTGACATTAGTGTATATCTAGAGTAGGGACAGATCAGATAGCGTCTATTTGATTTGCGTTACTGCCAGTTTAACGCCATATCATTTTGCGTGTGTTACTGCCAGTTTAACGTCATATAGTTCTGTGTGTGTTACTACAAGTTTAACGCCATATAGTTTTGTGCGTTACTGCCAGTTTAACGCCATTTACTTCTGTGTTAGTTACTGCCAGTTTAACGCCATATAGTTCTGTGCGTCACTGTACGTTTGGCGCATTATATTGCAGTATATTATATTGTATCCATGGAGTGTGTCTGTGTAGTGGGATTATTCAAATTAAAGTGCACCAAACACCTCTTTACATTGATTAAAGTGCATCTACGTACAGATTTCAACTTCTCCTTTACATTTGCTTATAAGCACCGCCCCCTCCCTCCCAATGTCTGGGAGGACAACAAGGAGGGGCAGACGATCCCTTGGCACTGTAAGGGGGCCAGCAACAAATGTGTCCACAGGCAAAGGTGGACGTGATGGTCAGTCCTCAGGCAGGGCATCATTTCCTCTGTTTAGTGTGTATGCCCATGCTATCCAGCCACAGCATGTAGAGGAGGTGGTGGACTTGCTTACTAAACCTTCCTCATCCTCCTCATCCTCTGTCACACAAGCAGACAAGTGTGCAGTCCCCTGCAGTTGCCAGAGTGGATAAACCTGCCTCCTTGTCCACATCTATTCCTGCCATAGCCCCAACATCAGTCATTGAGGAGTCAGCTGAGTTATTTGATCACAGCGTCAGCCACTTGCCCCTTGATGATGCCCAGCCATTACTGGATTCAGATCTTGGTTCTGAGATTGAGGATGACAGGAATATGAGCCTAGAGAGAGGGAAGAACACTGGTAGACAAATTGGCATTCATGTTCCCCAAGCCGCAGCGTATTGCCAAGTTGTCTCCAGTGGTAAAAATGAAGATGGAGGAGATGGAGATGGAGATGATGATGATGATGATGAGGTCACTGATGCAACTTGGGTGCCAGATAGAGCAGAGGAGGAAACTAAAGGTGAGGTGGCACAACCCCAAGGAGGTCGGCATCAAGAAAGAGTAGAGAGCAGCCACCCTATTCATCACATTCTGTTATCTCCTGGTCCACTCCCCAAACCTCAGCTGTCTGGGCCTTTTTCAGCATATCTGCAGCAGATCGCACTGTTGCTATCTGCAAACTGTGTCTCAGGCTCATCAAACGTGGCAAAAACACCAACCATATACATATCATTGCAATTTTTTTTGCCTTCATCAAGAGCACCTCTATAGGGTTAAGGTGGGAATCCGCCCCCGACACCCAAAGAGAAATTTTTCTGCATCTGTTTGACAGGCGAATATCATTGCAATTTTTTACAGCAAGGCCAATTCTTGCTTTCATCAAGATCATCTCTATAGGATTACGGTGGGAAGGCACCACCGACACCCAAAGACCAATTTTTATGCACCTGTTACTTCTATACAAAGTCAAAGTGACACCAGAATGTATCCAAAATATCTCTAATCTTGTTCCCAGTGCACTACATTGTGGCCTCATCATACACACTGGCGCCCCAGCTGTTGTTGAGCAAAATAAAGGCAGCTTGCAGGGAAAATGTCATTTTTTTTTTTTGGCTTTATAAATGCAATTATTGCTGCAGCAGATTCTAGACACGATACAGATCTGCCACTTTTCAGGTAGACTAAGGGGACCCCCAGGCACTATATTGGAAGGAATTTTTCATTTTTAGGCTTTCACTTTAAAAATCAAAAAAATCACTGCTCATTTAAAAATGACGTTTTTCACAAACTTTTTTTTTTTTTATTGATCCATGTCCCCCAGGCCAGGACCCGGACCCCTATAACCATTGTATGCCCAATTACTTGCATGTAATCCTTCAAAATGGGCACTTTTGATATTTGACGTTCGGGTCCCATTGACTTTATTGGGAATCGTTATTCGGATCCGAACGTTCGCGGTGTTCGGTGTTGTAATATGTTGGCCAATTTATAATGTATAATATTGGCCAATGTATAATATTGTATTGGAGTATGGGTTGAGCAGAAATTGTCCAAGCCAACTCAATTTTAAGATAACAGTTGAAGATCCTTTGATGTGCTAATCTCATGCAAGTCTACCTAGGGGTGTGAGGTATGGGCTGTTAGTCTATTTGAACATTTCAAAGGGTATTCAGGTGGTATGTTAATCTAATCTAATTACATATATCTAAAGGGGACTTGTTAATGTTGATATGCGGGAGTGCAAATTGGGGTGGTTTATGACTACAGCTGTTCACGGCTGGGGGTTGTTGTCTGTTTGAAAGACTAAAGTCCTGAATTGAAAGGCCAATCAAATTGCTCAGCCATTCAATGCCTGGTGAATATAACACGGCATTCAGTCTATAGGTTTTGGGAGAGGCTTGTCTGTGTATGCACACTCGGACCTAAGATATGGGACTTTGAATTATATCTCCTCTGTCGGATTTCTTTGTCATCTGTGGACTTTGGACTTTGTTCTGTGTTGGAAGTCAATAAAGTGCATCTCTCTGGAAGAATTGGGTTGCTGCGGAAGAGTACTTACATCATCATCATTATAATAATACTTACTTATTAATTATCTATACACCCAATATTATTAATATACTATATCACTACACTGGTGCCGTGACCCGTTCTTTGAACATATATTCGATCACTACACTGGTGCCGTTCATGTGACCAGAAGAGCATTTTCGGACTTAGTAACAGAAGTCGGTGGTGACAACAATCCTGTGAGGTGGACAGAAGTCTGATGAAGAACCAAGAGCTGTGCTGTGACTCTAATGTCTGGAATGTCTGGTTGTGACATAAGAGAGTCTGATCTACAAATTTAAACAAGTTGGGAACCCCAGAATTATTCTCTGGAGACCGGAAACAACAACAAAAAAAGGACTGTGTCGTGTACCAGAAGACCTGAAGTGGAAGCCAAAGGAGTAACTAATGCGGTGAGTAAAATATTTTCTTTTTTTTAATTATTAGTAATATAGTCAAAATGCTTACTCAGTGTGAAGCTAGTGTCAGTTCTGATAAAGTTAACAGATGGGTAGTAAAATGTATTAAGCGCCATGGCGGTCCTTATGAAATTCCAGAAAAATGTAAGCAGACGTGGACGATGATGAAGGAATTTTTAGAGAAAAATGTTTTTGATAGCAAAATTTCAGAAAGTAAAAGAAAAGGTTGTATTATACAGGGCTTGTTATCTTGCTGTCTAACAATGGAAAGTTCTTTGAATTATAAGGTTGAGGAAATTACCCAGTTACAGAAGGCAGTTGATAATAGCAACAATGTTTGTGAGAGGTTACAAAACCAATCAGACACTGAGACTGTAAATTTAAAGTTGCATGCGGTTACCATTGGTGAAGCCTTAATTGAGAAATCTAAACGTTGTGATGAATTATCAGAGGAAAATGAGAGATTAAAATTAAGAATTATGGAATTAGAGAAGAGATCTCAGGAATGCAGATATGCATCAAATCTTGGATTCAGCAATCTGCAGCAAACAGAACCTCATATTAAATCTGATAATTCATTACCAGCTGCCCCCACTGTGACTACCACAGTTTATAACAATAATAATAATACAGGTGAAGTTCAGCTTGTAATGAAGCCATTCAAACCAAAAGAATTAGACGCAATTCTTAAAGAAATAGGAATGGTTCCATACCATGATTTAAACAGATTTTTAAAATGGTTTTGTGACGTGCAGCAAGTCAGAGATATGTACAATCTCAACCCATCTGACTTAGAAAGAGTTTTGCAACATTCTGTAGGAAGTGGTCTTTGGATGAGAATTAAACAAATCTGTATTCAGCCTCTGAGGACAAGGGACATATTACTGGAATTATTATGTGTTTTGTATGGTGTACGTTCTGATGTTACTATTCATGGGAAGATCCAACAAATGCAAAATGAATCTCCCTATGAATTGTCACACAGGATAGCAACTATTATGGAATTATTGGTCGGTAATAATCTTGCATTTGAGCGTGGTGGCTTGATACATATGAGTATATTTCTAGATGCGTTGCATGAAGATATCAAACAAAATATTTTATTAGTTACCCCAAATCCTCATGATTTAAAAGACATATTGTTGAGAGCAGACCATTTATGGAGAAAGTCAAATGAGCAGGCTGTCAAAATTGATTTAGCCACATTGTTTAGGACAAATACTGAGCATAAAGATCAGAAGATAATATCCTATGATAACACCCAGAGAGGACACTCCGGGTCAAACATAGGTGATATTAATATGAAAAACAGAGCTGACCAAAATAATAATAAGAAAAGGTCCAAGACTTGGATACCGTTTTCTCAGTTAAAACAGAAATATGACCAGCTGAAAATTGAGTATGACAAGATGAGAGGGGAACGTGATAAATTATTACAGCAGTTGAAGGGGGTACAGGGTGTCATGAATGTACAAGATGTATATTCTCCAGATCTGTTTTTGAATGCAGATGACACTTCTCTAGCAGTGGGGGTGAATTAGCTCCAAACTGTAAACATGTAAATAGTGTTTTGTTTTAACTTCAAACAATGTTTAAGGACCTCGCTAATGAGTTTTGTTGGAGAGTTTTTTTGTCTTTCAGATATTGACATTTAAATGACGGTGAATAGCAGTCTGAAATTGCTGGCTGGTGAGGGAGAATTATGGGAGAAATGCTGAAAAGACAACAAGGAATTATAAAGCATTCATGGACTCTCTCGAAATTCATCAAGCAATGGACCTTTTTTTTTTTTCTTTTTTCTTCAACGCCCTAATTTTTAATTTTTCTTCCTTTTCCTGATATATTTTGCTTTTCATTTTTTTATTTTCTTTATGTTTTATTTCTTGAACTTTATCTTAAAACCAAAGAGAAGCATTTAAACCTAAAATAATTTTCATGACAACTGTACATATTACATAATGCGTATTGATCAATATATTTGACATCTAAGGTGAGATGCTGCACAATGGCTTGGCATAGCATAAATTTTAGTATGTTGGGTGGTTTTTCTAAATTTATAAGAGGGGTGAGTGAAATTCATCACTCTAGTCATGATTTGAAACTTTGTTGATTCAGTTGTTTATAATATGCTAAAGGCTATGACATATATGGATGAAAAAATTCTTTCTACCTTTCATGGTGAAGATACTAGCAAGAATTTCCACTGCCGCTTTGTCTGGATAGAAGATCTGATAAACACTGATGTCAAGTTGATTCTATCTGAACCATCGTGTGGGGGTATATGTATATGTAGGTATACCATTCAAGTGTAATTGTGGACTGAATGATCCAAGTAACTGCTCTATTGAAGGCAATGAGGGGTCGGCCTACAGCAAATTACAAAAGCAAATTGTGGCTGGCAATCAACAAATTCTGGTACTTGACAGGTACACAACCCGGTCATCTTTGTTCAAATTGTGGAAATGGAAAGAAGCAGATGTGAATTGTAAAATGCTTGCAAGATGGACTCATGAATGTCAAGTGCAAGAAAATAGTTTGAAGCACAGTTTTTACTGCCATATCCAAACCTTTTGACCTTGAAAGTGAGTGCTGGTACATTGATAGTTCTTCTTACTATAAAGATGAAAGTAGAGTGTTTGCGTAAAAGCATCTTTAAAAATGAAAAGCTTGAGCCTGGAGATGAGAGAATCCTGGACTTGTGGATTGGAGTTCCCAGAGCATACCAAGTTTACTTTCAGTGAGATGGTGAGAGATGTGATGAAGTCAGACCGAAGAATGGACTGTGACATCAGCTCGTCTTTGCGCAATATTCAAGATCTTGATGTGATATAATAAGGCCTAACCTCTGTATGGGCCACTGACGTTTACCAAATCCTTTTCCAGTCATGGTCTAAAAGTTATATTATCTAATAACTGTTTCATGGGGATATTTTAGAGGCTGGCGAAGAGAGATGTAACCAGTTTCAACTTCATATTTTATATGAGCCATTGTAAAGCATCCAGTACCTTAAATCATAATGATATTTTTTGTTGCTTGATTTATGGGTCAGTTCTAGTAGATAGAACCGACCCAAGTGGGGGTATATGTTGTAATATGTTGGCCAATTTATAATGTATAATATTGGCCAATGTATAATATTGTATTGGAGTATGGGTTGAGCAGAAATTGTCCAAGCCAACTCAATTTTAAGATAACAGTTGAAGATCCTTTGATGTGCTAATCTCATGCAAGTCTACCTAGGGGTGTGAGGTATGGGCTGTTAGTCTATTTGAACATTTCAAAGGGTATTCAGGTGGTATGTTAATCTAATCTAATTACATATATCTAAAGGGGACTTGTTAATGTTGATATGCGGGAGTGCAAATTGGGGTGGTTTATGACTACAGCTGTTCACGGCTGGGGGTTGTTGTCTGTTTGAAAGACTAAAGTCCTGAATTGAAAGGCCAATCAAATTGCTCAGCTATTCAATGCCTGGTGAATATAACACGGCATTCAGTCTATAGGTTTTGGGAGAGGCTTGTCTGTGTATGCACACTCGGACCTAAGATATGGGACTTTGAATTATATCTCCTCTGTCGGATTTCTTTGTCATCTGTGGACTTTGGACTTTGTTCTGTGTTGGAAGTCAATAAAGTGCATCTCTCTGGAAGAATTGGGTTGCTGCGGAAGAGTACTTATTCATTATCTATACACCCAATATACATGTTAATATATTAGATCACTACATTCGGAAGTTCTGGTCCGAATCCCAACAGGGGTCCGTTCGGCCCATCCCTAGTGGCTGTTAATATCAATAAGAAATAAGATGGTAGACTGATGATCCAGGGAGTTGCAGAGAGCCTCAGGGGATCGGAAAGGATTTTCCCTGTTGCAGCAAATTGGATTAAGCTGTATAAGACCTTTCTGTGGATCTTCTGCAGGTTCTGAGGATGCAGGATCTTCATTTATTTATTTTTGTCTATTGGTTGAACTCAGTGGAGTTGTCTTTTTTTTTTTTAGACATAGGTAACTCTGTAGATGACTTCATGCTGGGCACCATAGCTGACTCTTCCATATGCATTCCATAACATATATCTCCACCAGGTTTTGTCTTTATCTGAGTCCCTGTTGGGGGGATTCTGTCTCACTTCCAAGCATGATACCCAAGACACCCTATCACTCCTCAGACACATAGGTTTTCACCAAATGAGGGTATGGTGGGAAATCTGCAGTGGTGCAGACAGTAATAAAAACCTTTGAATTAGGGAAGGAGAAAAGAGCACCATGAGACCTCTAATAGTCCAGATAGAGTTTATGAGTTGTAGAGTTTTAAGAAAACTCAAACTCATTTTAGCAGTGTAAAGACCCACTTTATCAAGACTTTATACTTTTAGCTAAAGGGAATCTGGCTCCAAGATAAAATCCTGTTATCAGTGATTGGAGCATATTTATATTTTATTAATTTTGTTTTGGATTCAGATTCACTTCAGCTAAAAGTCTAAAGCCTTGATAAAGGGGTTCTTTAAACCCCCAAAACATGTTATGCTGCGTACACACGATCGGACTTCTTGTTGGAAAAAGATATGACGGCTTTTCTGACGGAATTCCACTCAAGCTTGCCTTGCATACACACGGTCACGCCAAAAGTTCGCTGGACTTACGACCGCCAAGAACGCAGTGACATACAACACTACGACGAGTTGAGAAAATGAAATTCAATGCTTCCGAGCACGCGTCGAATTGTTTCCGAGCATGTGTAGGAATTTTGCGCGTCGGAATTGCCACAGACGATCGCATTTTCGGATAGGAACTTTTCCCGACCGAAAAATTGAGAATATGCTCTCAGTCTTTTGCTGGCTGGAATTCGGCCAGCAAAAGTCCGATGGAGCGTACACACGGTCGCATTTTCCGACCAAAAACTCTCATCGGTCTTTTACGGGCCGAAATTCCGATTGTGTGTACGCGGCATAAGAGTTCATTAGAAAATAAAACTCCATCTGGACTATCAAAAATCTTGTGGCTCTCTCTTATTTTTCTTTATAAAGACTCTACCCCAATAAATTAGCCTTTGGCCACTTGAGTACTGCCTGGATCCAGTAAGGTTTCCCACACCCAACTGGTATTCCTACCTATAAAAGAGTGCGGGACCTCACAACCTTGTTACCCTATCAGGTATTAAAAACCAGACAGAGGCTATTACTATCCCCACACTCCATCCATAACTGAGCTGGGCTTTATTATCTCTCTAATACCGGGAGTTAACACCGAGTGTAGTACAGTAAGACCTCCTTATCATGTCCTGTGTGTTGTGAGGTGTAACCTAAGGCCAATTCACACCAAGTCCATAGAGCTGCATTTCCCAACACAGGACCGACACTATACCAGACTGAAATCTATTGTTTCCAATTCTTCCCCACCAATGTTCTACATGAAAATGGAACATTCTGAATTTTTAATGCTGTCTAACACGGTGGGATTCCAGTCTCCACTCGCACCTTCTGTCCTGCTGCACCTCTTCTCTGGAATTCTCCCTTTTAAGTGATATTAATGTTTGACTTTTCTTTCTTTTTTGAACAGCGGCTGCTCATGGAAATAGAACTTACTTCCCAGTAGATGCAAATAACACATTCCCCAAACCTGATGTAGATGGACAGAGACACATGTACCTGGCCCGGGTTCTCACCGGACTCTACTGTGCTGGACACCAAGGGATGGAAACACCTCCAGCCAAAAATACAGCCAACCCCACCAACCTGTATGACAGCGTGACGGATGACGTCCAGAATCCTTCAATGTTTTTGATATTTAATGACATCCAGGCCTACCCCGAATATCACATCATCTTCCAGTGATGATCTATGACTGTGTCCGGGGATCACACAAATCTCCAGGACAGAGACTCCTGAAAATATCTGTTTTGGTGTCATTTGGTCTTATTAGCAGGACTGTTAGACATCTTGGGGTCCTGTACAGCCTACCTGTCAGGCCCCCCCCCCCCGCAAAAATATCAATAGTTTTACTAAAAATACATGAAAATCATCATTAGAGGACACAAACATAACTTACAAAATTCCTGATAAATGCAAAAGATAAATCTGTATTGTGTAATAAATAAAGCTCACATGGGCTCTGTGTCCTGTACAGAGGTGAATAATCTGTGTTGGTTTTGTTTTTTTTCAAATGTGGCTATTGATCCCAGGGTGAAGATGACAAAATCTGCCTCCAAGCTCAAATCCCACCCAAATTCCCCCTCCTAGCAGAAATCTCCCTCACCCCCCCCCCCTAAATAAAAATCGCCCATCTAGAACACATCCTCTTTCTTCCTAAATCTTCCAACCCAGTACAAATCCCCCACTTGAATCCGCCCTCCCAACACAAATCCCCCCCTTCAATCCGCCCTCCCAGCACAAATACCCTCCTCATAGCACAAAGATTCCCTGATCCCCCCTCCTGGCTTAAATATCCCAACCCCCCCCCCCCAGCACAAACCACCCCTCTAATCCCCCTCTCAGTACAAATACCCTCCTCCTAACACAAACATTCCCCCAATCCCCCCCTCCTGCCTAAAATCTCCGAAACCCCCCTCCTAGCACAAATATACCCCCCCAGCACAAATCCCCCCTTCAATTTGCCCTCCCAGCACAAATCCCTCCCTTCATTTCGCCCTCCCAACACAAATACCCTCCTCATAGCACAAACATTCCCCGATCCCCCCTCCTGGCTTAAATCTCCCAAACCCCCCTCCCAGCTCAAAGCACCCCTCTAATCCCCCTCCCAGTACAAATACCCTCCTCCTAGCACAAACATTCCCCCCATTCTCCCCTCCAAGCACAAATCCCCCCCTCTGACCCTGCCCCCTCTCAATACCCTCTCCTGGCTCAAATCTCCCAAACCCCCCTCCCAGCACAAATCACCCCCATTCCTCCTAGCAAATATCTCTTAATCCCCCCCAAATCCCCACTACATTTCCCAGCACAGATAACTTCCCATCCCCCCCCCCTCCACAAACATCGAAAGCACAAACTACTATTTCCCCGTCTGTGTACAATTTGCCTGTAAGTTTGAAACCTTCCCCACCCCCCCCCAACTTACAGGGGGAAGCCGCTACAATGCCAGGTGGAGGTGCGCTGTGTTGTGCTCGCCCCTCCTGTCCAGAACATCGCTCGTCCATGCAGCACATGAGACAGGATCGCTCTCAGATCACATCGGACTGTACACACACACACACAGTATGATTACCGCCCCCTACCCACATTTCCTGCTGTCGGGAGATGAGCCGCATTGGAGGAAAGGGGGGCAGTAATCAAACTGTGTGTGTGTGTGTACAGTCCGATGTGATCTAAGAGCGATCCTGTCCCATGTTCTGTATGAGCAGTTTTCTGGACAGGAGGGGAGAGCACAACACAGCGCGCCTCCTCCGACTCTCTCCTCTCTGCCTCTTCTCCTTTCACTGCTTCAGGCTGCTGTTCCCATCCTCCCGGAAAGGAGCTTGTGACAGACCTAGCCAGGACAGAGGCTTTTGGAGGGGACTGAATGCCAGCCTCTTGCCTACCGATTATGGGCCCTGGCATTTGGTGGAACGGTGCTCTTTGTGAGCTGTATGCCTGGGGACCCTTGAGGTGGTATTACTTTAGATTCAGGTCCATGTCCCCCAAGACACACAGACTCTGGGGACCCTGTGTATGCCATATGGGAAATGGTGCCTTGGAAGGTATGTCTTGGATTGTTTAAAATGGGACAGTCTAGTTCTAATATAGTTTGTTGATGACTAGGCTGAGGAGAGGGGAGATCACTGTTTGTATTGTTAATTGTAATTAGCTCCTGCTATTGTGAGAATACTACTGTGTGAAGCTCAGTGACCACAAGTCTGCTCTAAAAGGTCTTGTCTCTTAGTCACCTAGGCTGGATTAGATAATTAGCTCATGTTAATTAGGTTAGGTTTTAGTCATCCTGCTGTATATGATTGTGTGCGATCTCAAATAAAAGGTTAGTCCTGATGTACTCCAAGACTGGTGTTGTCTAGTTCTTGGGGGTTCCTATAGCCAGATCCATTGGACTCGTGTTCCAGAACTTAGGAAGCGGTATACTGACAGAAGCACTCAAGCGGAGTGTGGGACGTTCCTTGACAGAGCTCAGTGGCCACTCAGGAACAACAAGGCTGGGCTGGCCTTGGGGGGACACAACTGAAGTCTGGGGGGGCATAGCCACCTAGATCCAGCCATGTCTGTCACCCCCTGCAGCAGCTGAAAGCCGGCAGGAAGGAGAGGGGGAGAAACTGGCTTTCAGCTGCTGCAGGGAGAGATACACAGGGCATCGGTGTGCAATTGCACCCACCGATCCTCCCTGCTGTCCGAGCCCCCATGTGTGCCCTGGGCCCCCTACAGGGTTACCGTGGGTACCCCCCTGATGGTGGCCCTGCTGATTAGAATATAATATTGTCAGAGTGTGGCATCATCACTGGTCTACAGCAGCCATAAAACACTGATAAATAATTCCAGAGGAAACAAGCACACAGGGACTCATCAGTGAAGGACCAGAGAGTGGCTGCTTAGTTGCACTCTTCACACGGGTCTGATCCAGGTTTTCTCAGCAGGATATCTGTCTGTGGATCCTCCACTGAGCTGAGTGGAGCGGGTGACTGACAGGTCCGAGTCTGCTCCGCCTATGCTGTCCGTTTACACCCGACTGCCCTCCAATCCGACAAGATGGAGGGGGACGGACGCCTTCCTATTTTTGGGCTGGAGGTAGGCAGGTGTAATTGGACACATCCATAAAGGAGAATGGAGAGTCCTATCAGGTCTGCCTGAAAAAGGAACAGAAGAAATTATGCGCTCGTGTAACACTGTACACATATGATATTTTATCATTTTTTCCACACTAATAGAGATTTCTTTTGGTTGTATTTAATCACCTCTGGGGTTTTTATTTTTTTTGCTAAACAAACAAAAAAAGACCAAAATGTTGAAAAAACAAAAACAATATTTTGTTATAAAATTTTGCATACAGGTAATTTTTCTTCTTCACTGATAGGCAGCCCTGATAAGTGACAGGCAGTGATGGGCACTGATGGGTGGCACTGGTGGGCACTAAGGGGAACGACGTCCATCTAACAGTAGCCAATTAACATCTTTCTTCTTTTCTTCATGCTGACAGCTGATCACGTGGTAAAGGGTCCACTATGATTGGCCCTTTACCCGGTCAGTGATCAGCCCAGTGGCGGCCCATCCATTAGGGGCGCATGGGCGCTGCCCCCCTTATCCATGCATCCAGCCCCCTAATCTACAATGCGGAGCGCATGGATTTTAATGGGGGGTTTTATTTTTTCGGAAGCATGTGATTAGAGTCTGAGGCTCTAATTGGCTTCAAAAAAAGGGTGGGCTCGGGGTGCAGAGCACTGCGTCCTGAGCCCACCCAGTTGTGTGACAATAGCGAATGAATTTTCGCTATTGTCACACTGATCCTCCTCCCGGCCAATCAGGAAGCGGGTCTTGAGACCCGTCACCCGTTTGGCTGAAAGGACAGGTGATCCTATTGGATGCCTAGGAGGAGGAGGAGGGAGGAGACGCACAACGGAAGCCGCTGTGATGCAGAGGAGGAGGGGACGCGATGGAAGCCACTGCCCATAGGAGTGTTGCCCATTCTAGATGGGGTAAGTGCTGGGCTGGGTGACCACCTGATGGGGATGGAGGGGGGGTTTGCGGTTGACCTGACCGGCCGACTGATAGCGTGGGGGGGGTGTGCTGCCAGCCGACCAGGGGGGAAGTGGTTGTTTGCCACCTCCCCCCCCAAAAAAACCCATCAGCGCCACTACTGGATCAGCCAAATCCTGAGGACACACACGGGCAGCACTAGGAGGGGAGAACGTCCATGTACACCCTCCCGGCCTTTTAGGCCCACGCCGTTGCCATCGTTCGGCTATAGCACGGGCACCAAGTAGTTATAAATAATAAACAAATCAATGTCCCATCGCTATAAAGTCATACAATAATTAATAATTCAAATAATATGCTAATTACCAATTTTCTAACTACACAAACATACACATATATGCATACATACAGTACATCCACACACACACCCAGACCAAACTAACAATAATACAAAACTGACTGTGTTACAAGTCAGGTGTGAATGGGGAGCAGGTGTGTTCAATTTGGTGTTATCGCTCTCACTCTCTCATACTGGTCACTGGAAGTTCAACATGGCACCTCATGGCAAAGAACTCTCTGAGGATCTGAAAAAAAGAATTGTTGCTCTACATAAAGATGGCCTAGGCTATAAGAAGATTGCCAAGACCCTGAAACTGAGCTGCAGCACGGTGGCCAAGACCATACAGAGGTATAACAGGACAGGTTCCACTCAGAACAGGCCTCACCATGGTCCACCAAAGAAGTTGAGGTCACGTGCTCAGCGTCATATCCAGAGGTTGTCTTTGGGAAATAGACGTATGAGTGCTGCCAGCATTGCTGCAGAAGTTGTAGGGGTGGGGGGTCAGCTTGTCAGTGCTCAGACCATACGCTGCACACTGCATCAAATTGGTCTGCATGGCTGTGATCCCAGAAGGAAGCCTCTTCTAAAAATGATGCACAAGAAAGTCCGCAAACAGTTTGCTGAAGACAAGCAGACTAAGGAAATGAATTACTGGAACCATGTCCTGTGGTCTGATGAGACCAAGATAAACGTATTTGGTTCAGATGGTGACAAGCGTGTGTGGGGGCAACCAGGTGAGGAGGACAAAGACAAGTGTGTCTTGCCTACAGTCAAGCATGGTGGTGGGAGTGTCATGGTTTGGGGCTGCATGAGTGCTGCCGGCACTGGGGAGCTACAGATCATTGAGGGAACCATGAATGCCAACATGTACTGTGACCAGGGGAGGGCTGGCAGCCATAGGCCTGGGGGGCAAGTCCAGTCAAGTGGCCCATTGAACCACCAAGTCAGCTCACCATCACCAGTGCCCATCCAAAGCAACCTCACCAGTGCCCATCAATGCAGCCTCACCAGTGCCCATCAATGCAGTCTGTTCAGTGTATGGGGATAAGAGAGAGAAGAGCCGCTGGATTACACAGAGCGGAGATCTCCTGCTTACCCAGTGCGGCTTCTGTCATACGAAGTCCCGCCTCCTGGACTGGCTTCTATGATAGATGTCACCAGTGTGCTGTATATCATAGGAGATGGTCCAGGAGGCGGGACTTCGTATGACAACGGCTGCCGGGTAAGCGGGAGATCCCCGCTCTTTGTAATCCTTCCCCTCCGAGGCAGACCAATGGGCGCAGCGGGACCCATGGTAGGGCTGGCCCTGGGCGCTCTCCCTCTGCCCCGGCTCACAGTGCACCCACCCAGGATCGGCCCTGCAAAGTGGGGGTATGTTATAGGCCCCCCAACCTGAAGGAGGAGCAGGACCTACTATCACAGTTAGAAATGGCAGCGAGGAAAGGAAATGTCATCATAATGGGGGACTTTAATTATCACAATATCGACTGGGCAGAGAGGACAGTTTACTCATTAAAGGCCCTTCATTTCATGAATCTCTTACAGAACAACGTCATGCAGGGCTGGTGAAAGGATTTTTGACACCCCAGAGGAAACCTCACTTTGCCTTTGTGACAGGATCCGGCGCTAGAGGAAGCATGCGGCTGGAGTAGAGAGCACTGATCATAGAAGCTCACAGGGGATGTTTGCTTCTGTTCCATCAGGACATGTCCTCCAGTGCTGTGCCTCTATAATGACACTACAGAGCGGCTGCCTGAATAACATACAGCAGAGGCATCCCCTGCATCCCCCTAGATGTGCGCGCTTTATCCCAGCAGCGTCCACTAGAGGTTATAACATTTATTACAGAAGTATTTATAATACAGCGCCGAAAACGTACATAGCACGGAGAGCAGGGAAACCAGCAGCCAGGCGCCCTAGGCAGCAGTGCACCCTAGGCGGCCGCCTAGTTTGCCTAGTGTTAACACTGGCCCTGACTTCATGTCCCAATTGGTGGATTCTACAACTAGAAAGAATGCATTGCTAAATTTGTTAATTACGAATGATCCATGTCTGATCTCAGATGTGGAAATACAGGACAACTTGGGATCTAGCGATCATAGGATGATCACATTTAGCGTAAATCATAGGAAGAGGAGACATGAGGGTAGCACAATAAATCTAAATTTCAAAAGAGCAGACTTTTCTGAACTGTGCTCAATATTACAAGACATCAATTAGGACCACATCCTAGAAATATTAAACACAGAGGAAAAATGGGAATTTTTAGGAACATATTAAACAAAGGTATCTATCAATATCAGTGCATTCTATTGGGAAATAAATATAGAAGAGTGAAGGTTAAATCTGGGTGGTTAAACTGTAACATAAAAATGTCCTATTAGAGAGAAAAAAATGGCATTTAACAAAAAATAAAGCGCAGGGGTCATTGTCAGCATTCAAACACTACAAACACTACAAAGAATGAAACAAGAGGTGTAAGAATGAAATCAGGGTGGCTAAAAAAGACTACAAGAGACACATAGCAGAGGAGAGTAAAAAAATCCCAAGGAATTCTTTAGATAGAATAACAGTAAATAAGCAAGATCAGAGCACAGTGCCCACATAAAAGACGATGGGAGGATGGTTATGGATGACACCGAGAAGGCAACTGTACTAAATGATGAGCAGCACAGTGGTGTAGTGGTTAGCACTTTCAGCTAGCAGCTATAGGGTCGCTGGTTCAAACCCCGACCACGACACCATCTGCCTGGAGTTTGCATGTTCTCCCTGTGCCTGCGTGGGTTTCCTCCGGGTACTCTGGTTTCCTCCCACACTCCAAAGAAATGCTGGTAGGTTAATTAGATCCTGTCGAAAAAGTTGACCAAATATGTGTATGTTGTATGTGTTTGTGTTTGTAAGCGCTTCGGGACCCCATGGGGTAAAGGACTGCGCTATACCGCAACTGTACTAAATGCCTTCTTCTCCTCAGTTTTTACACAGGAAAACGAGGGGTGTACTGACCACAACAGTATCGTTAGTAACACATCACAAGATATACCCTCGTGGCTAGCAGAGGCTGAAATCAAGAAAAGACTAGAAAAGCTTAAGACAAATAAATCACCAGGACCAGATGGCTTACACTCGAGAGTCCTCAGAGAACTCAGTCGGGTTATAGCCAGACCATTGTTTCTAATCTTTGTGGACCGCATACTGACAGGAATTGTACCAGCTCATTGGAAAAAAGCCAATGTGGTAACAATATTCACAAAAGGACCAAGATAAATACCTGGAAACTATAGGCCAGTCAGCCTAACATCAATAGTGGGTAAATGATTGGAGGGGATGATAAGGGACTATATCCAAGAATTTTCTGAAGATAATAGTATCATTAGCAGTAATCAGGATGGGTTTACGAAGGGTTGTTCCTGCCAGACCAATTTGTTAACCTTCTATGAGGAAGTGAACTTCCATCTAGATAGAGGGAGGACTGTGGATGTGGTGTATCTGGATTTTGCAAAAGCATTCAATACATTTTCCTATAAACGTTTAATTTACAAGCTGGGGTCTGCAGGCATGGACCATAAGGTTTGTTCTTGGATAGAAAACTGGTTACAGGGGTGGCCCATCCATTAATAGGGGAGGCGGCGATGGACAGGGGATGCATGGATAGAGGAGGCGGCGATGAACACCAGCGCATGGATTCCAATGCGGGGGGCTGCTTTTTTGAAGCACCGATTAGAGTCAGAGGCTCTAATAGGCTTCATATAGGGTGTTGTAACACTGATCCTCCTCCCGGCCAATCAGGAAGCGGGTTTTGACACTGGTCACCCGATTGGCTGAAAGGACTGGCTATCCTATTGGACGCCTAGGAGGAGAAGGGGAGGGGCTGGAAGCTGCAATGGAGGAGAGGACCCAGAGCCGAGCCACGCTGCCTGCCACTCACCACGATGGGGTAAGTGCCAGATTAACCGGCAAACAGCGTGGGGGGGGCGTTTAGGAGGGGGATGGGTGGTTGTTTGCCGCCCTCAGGAGGGATGTGCTGGAGCTGGAGAGAGTCCAAGAACGGCAACTAAATTAATAAGGGGACTGGAGGACCTCAATTGCTGTAGAGGTGGCACCTCCCTTCTGTCAGCTGTCAGTGTTGTCAGAGCAGAGCAGACGTACACTCGTGTGTGCGAGAAGCATCGGCCATCCAGGATCCAGGATCCTCTCCAAGGCTCCCCTAGGCTCCCCAGCGGATGGACCAGGTCACCCAGCATCTCCCCGAGCAACCTCTTGGAATGGTAGCAGGTACCTGGGCCCCAGTGTGATCGCGCCGCAACCTAGCCTCCGGACGCCCAGTTCCAGCCACAGCCTCTCAGGACTCTCAGGACTCCGCTCCGGCCAGCACGCCGCCTAGCCCGGCCAGCATGCCGCCCTAGTCTGGCCGGCCTGCCGCGCCTCCCCCTGCCTCCTCACCCCATCGGCAGACCCGCTCCCCCTCACCCCACCTAGCTGTGACGCGATCGTTCCAACAGGGATCCTTCCTAGGACAGACCGCGGCCTGGGCCTTCTCCGGCGGCCATCTTGGGACACCCAGACGCGGCAGCAGCACTCCCCGAACCTCCAGGAGCACTTCCTTGGACCCCGGCGGGTCCTACCGGGACCCCGACCCCCCCACCCGCCCAGACCCCTGCCGTCTAGTGTCCCCCCCAGCATTCTATCCACAGCGGCTCGGGCCTAGTCTGACCCCCATCCCCCTACTCATCACCGACCAACAGGTAAGTACATGGGGCCACCCTCCAGCAGTTGATCCAGGGACGCAGTCCGATCGCCTCTGGGGTCAGGAAGGAATTTTTTCCTCTGCTGTAGCAATTGGCCAGCTCAGCTAGGGGTTTTCGCCTTCCTCTGGATCAACAGGAGGTGGTTAGGCCCGCAGGGCCCCCTCCCACCACCACCACCAAGCCCCATTGTGCCGTCATCAACGCTACCTGAAGCAGTGGCTTTCTTCAGACCATCATCTTCTCAGCAACAGAAGCAACGGCACCCTTCAGGACCACCATCTTCTTAGCAACTCCACCGTCGATACATCAGGATCATCACCACATCATCCTACCTTCAGTAATTTTTTCGCCATGTGCAACTTCAAGTACTCAGTGGACGCGCTCCATAGGCTAAGAAATACCACCTCAACATTAACAACTTCCGTTCATAAAATACTACAGAAAGAACAACTACTAAGGACCAACCTACAATCAACCATCAAATCTAGGAAGACAACAATTCAACCACAACAATTAGCATGCGCTCTGATCAACACCAGATCTGCAGTCAAGCACAGACTGGAAGTACACGACTTCATCACCCAAAACAACATAGATTGCCTCTTCATTACCGAAAGCTGGCTAACACCCGACTGCAACGCCATCCTAACCGAATTAGTACCTGAGAACTACATGATCCTAACGGAGCACAGAACAGGAAAAAAAGGAGAAGGGCCTAGCAGTGATCTTCAAATCTCACCTCGCGCTCACCAAACCAACTGTACAGAACTCAGTGCCTTTCATGGAGACACTCACCCTACATCTACAAACAACACCCCAAGATACTATCCACATACTTCTATTTTACAGACCACCAGGACCAAAGACAAACCTCCTGACACCCTTCACAGAATTCATGTCAACTCACACCCTGAAGACCAAAAACTTTTTGCACTTGGAGATTTCAACTTCTGGACAAACTCCACCTAAGACCCTATCGCTACCGCCTGCATCAACCAACTGAAAGAATTAGGTCTTCAGCAACTGATAAATGCTCCCACACATGGTTCAGGACACATTCTAGACCTCATCTTCAAACAAAATATGGACGTCAACATATTCGACAATCTACCGCTACCATGGACACACATCCACAAAACAACCTCTGGATGGTTTAATGGCACTCTTACTTTATTAAAGCAGGAACACAGACGAGCTGAAAGAGCCTGGAGAAGAAAACCCACAAAGGAAAACCACACAAACTACAAAGCACTCACGGAGAAATATCACAAAGCAATCTTCAAAGCAAAAAAGGAACATTTCTCAAACACCATCTCATCAGCCTTAAACCGCCCTCAGGAACTCTTCAAAATAGTCACCAAGACAATGAACCCTACCTGTCTAGAGCCCCCAGGAAACGAAACCCAAGAATTCTGCAATGAATTATCGGATTTTTTTATCGATAAAATCGACAACATACGGAAAACAATCCAACAGGAAAAAACAACCAATCTCATTTAACTAAAGCAAAAAGAAAAAATCAATACGATCATCACACAAGCACCGAAATTCTCACTGATCCCAATCACCACTGACACCACCAAAAACATCATCAGAAGCCTCAGAGACAGCACATCACCAAACGACATCATTCCCACAAAACTCCTGAAAGAATATTCCGACATCTTGGCTCCCACTATAACACACCTCATCAACCAGTCGTTCAAAGAAAGGACTGTTCCAACCGCCCTCAAACATGGCATCGTCAAACCCCTCCTAAAGAAACCCAACCTTGACCCTTAGGACCCTAACTATCGCAGACCGATAACAAGCCTCAACACCATCTCCAAGATTATGGAGAAAGCAGTAGTACAACAGCTTCAACACCACCTGGACACGCACAAACTTCTAGACACTCTGCAATCAGGCTTCCGCCCAGGCCATGGCACAGAAACTGCACTTCTCAAAATATGGGACGACGCCCTCGAAGCAGCCGATGATGGAGAATCGTGTCTCCTGGTACTGTTGGACCTCAGTGCAGCATTCGATACAGTGGACCACAATACTCTACTCATCCGCCTAACAGAAGTAGCAGGAGTCACTGATCCAGATCTACAATGGTTCGCATCCTTCTTAGGAAATCGCTCTCAGACAGTGAAACTAGGAGCTTTCACCTCTGAAACCCGGGCAATCTCTTGCGGAGTCCCTCAAGGTTCACCATTGTCACCAGTGCTCTTCAACATCTACATCCGCCCACGCCTCAAAATCATGAGAAAATCGGACCTCTGCTTCCACTCATATGCTGATGATACCCAACTCTACCTTCGCATCCCTGGAGAAAAAGACCATCATCAGCAACTAGAAAAATGCCTCACTTTGATAGACGACTGGATGACCACTAGCTCTCTTAAACTCAACGGATCAAAAACAGAGCTTCTTCTCTTACACGCAAATCAAAATTCCAAAACTAAGACCCCATGGACACCACCCACCATCTTTGGACAGACCATCTCTCCAAGCACCAAAGCCAAGAGTCTCGGAGTCATTTTGGACTCAGAAATGTCAATGGATGCACAAATAGGATCAGTAGTCAGCCAATCTCACCATCTCCTCCGCCTGCTACGTAGACTCATCCCCTTCGTCCCAGAAGAGGACAAAGCAGCAGTAGTTGGAACAATCATCAATTCCAGACTTGACTACGCAAACTCCCTCTACATAGGACTACCCCAATATCAGCTGGCGCGCTTGCAACTGATCCAAAACACGGCGGCAAGACTGTTAACAGGAAAAAAACCCTGGGAATCCATCTCCCCTTCCCTGAGGAGCCTACATTGGCTATCCGTAAAGAACCGAATCAAATTCAAGACCCTCTGCCTCACCCACAAATGCATACAAGGAAACGCTCCTCAATACCTAAGCGAGAAAATAAAGCACTATACACCCAATCACAGTCTTCGATCTTCAAACCAAAACCTCCTCCTCATTCCAAAAACCCGCTACAAAACAAAAGGAGAAAGAAGATTCGCAGTCCAAGGACCACGGCTATGGAACGCTCTACCTACCCACATCCGCATGGAAGAAAACCATCAGGCCTTTAGGAAGAAACTCAAGACATACCTCTTCTAAGGAGCTGGACAACACAGGAGAGATCAAGCGCCTCGAGGCGATTCAGTTCGCATGTGCAGCGCTATACAAATCATTCATTCATTCATTCATTCAATTAGGAGGAGTGACTACAAGCACTAAATGTATTCTTGCTGGAGAAAAGACGCTTGAGAGGGGATATGATAGCGATTTACAAATGCCTCAATGGGGATACCAGCATAGGAAAAAAACTATTTAGTCTCAGGGGGTGTAAAAGGACACGGGGACACATGATGAGACTGGAGGAGAAGCGGTTTAACCTTAAACTGTGTAGGGGATTTTTCACTGTCAGGGCAATAAGAATGTGGAACTCTTTTCCAGAATTGGTGGTGGCAGCGGGGAGTATGAATATTTTTAAAAGACTTTTGGATGTATATCTTAAAGAACACAACATACAGGGATATGGAAAATAATTATAGACATTGACACACGTACACCTACACAGGTTGAACTGGATGGGCTATTGTCTTTATTCAGCCTTACCTACTATGTAACTATCCAGTAACCATGTAACTATGGAATCCAGCGATGTTGGCACCACAGCTGATGTTTCCATCGGCTCTCAGGTGCTGCCGCTGCCATAACCTGTAAGGGAAACCAGCAGTGAAGCCTTCTGGCTTTACAGCCGGTTTTCTACTGTGCATGCGCAAAGCGTGCTGTGCTCTCTAACTGGCCCGGCGGTGGGGGAAGGAGGAGGGGGGCCAAACTCCTGATGGACCTCGCTGCGGCGAGGTCTGACAGAAGTAAGGACAGGTACCTGTCAAAAATATAAGCAGGGCTTCCACTTTTGGGTGGAACTCCGCTTTAAGTGAGTCCGGGTAATTGCTGTGGGTTTCGATTCAGGTTAGCCGGATCTAGGGGGGTGCTGGGGTTCTGTGATGTGTTAAATAAATAGTATCAAAGGCAGCTAACACAAAAGGTAGTATAGCAAACCTGAATATCGTATGGATATAAAGTGTAGCGCCTAAAATATTTTTTAAACCAAAATAGTGAACATAATGCAAAATTCATGAAATACAGTAAGGCTCGGTTCACACTGGGGCAACACGACTTCAGCGCGACTTTGCACGGCGACTTCGACGCGACTTCGACGCGACTTCGACGCGACTTCGACGCGACTTTAGCAAATTACAAGGCGACTTGAAGTCGCCTGCATGACAGGCGACTTCGCCTGTGGCCAATCAGCTCTCTGGGAGGGAGGGGGGGAGGGAGGGGTTTTCCCTGCAAAGTCGCTTGACTTTACAGAGAGATCCGACTTGGAGGCGACTTCCATTGATTTCTATGGTACAGGTCGCCTACCAAGTCGGATCCAAGTAGTACAGGGAGTACGCTCTGAAGTCGGAGCGACTTCAGTAGTGTCATTTAAGACGCTCCCATTCACTCTCATGTGAATCTCTTTCTGGGGCGACTTGGGGCGACTTGAGGGGCGACAAGTCGGATCCCAAGTCGTCCCAGTGTGAACCGAGCCTAAATATGAAGTTAATCACCTAGAAACTTAAAATGACACAATCAATGTAATATCTAAATTTAAAAAAGGGACATTCATAAGTGCAGGTAGCAATGCTGTGTTTTGCCCTAGGCCCAGGCCACCACCAGAAATATTTTAAACATTTTAAAAATCTGGTTACTTAGAAGAGGGAAGGTCTGGACAGCCGCACTCCAATAAAAACACCTTTATTGTGCAAAATAACAAAAGTACAAACCACAGCAGGGTACAGGATAAAAAACTGATGCGTTTCACACTCTCAACAGTGCTTAGTCATAGCTAAAATCTGGTCACCTTATAGTGGGGGGGGGGTCTGATCCCCCCTCCCAAAGCACCCAGCACATTTCTCCTTACCCCCCAAATGAAAAGATGCCACATCCCTCTCTGTCCTCCTCATGTGGTGTCCTTCTGTCCTCTTCCCGCGGCGTCCCTCTCTGTCCTCTTCCCGCGGCGTCCCTCTGTCCTCCTCATGTGGTGTCCCCCTGTCCTCTTCCCGCGGCGTCCCTCTGTCCTCCTCCCATGAAGATGACAGGGAGGATCTTAAAAAGGAAGGGGTGTGGCCTTGACAGGAAGGGGTGGGTCATATTTAAGTTAGGGGGTGCACGAGTTTAGTCAGGCCTAGGGCAGCACAAAACCCAAATAGACCACTGGCAGGTAGTCCCAATATAGGTACATATAGGGCTGTAGCATAGACCATGTAACAAATAGACAATATAGTTGTAGTGCCACCACTACATCCATGACACAGGCAGAAAATTAGATTTCTGGGGGTTTGGAGGACAGCTGGCCTCTAGGATGCCATGTGGCACGGAACTTACATTTGGATCTTACAGCTTTAGAAAATAACTGCAGCTGCCAATTGGAATGGAGAGTTGGACTCGGAATGAGATGTGTGCGGGAGTTGCATGCTGCGATACCTCCAGAGGGATTTCCATTTATGTATTAAAGGCTCATTTGCTACAGCCATTTGTTCCGGTGAGTAGGCAATTCACTCGATGGTGGTGGTTTTACCACTTGGACATTGTATGGCACAATTCAAGATCACTGGAGTGGTGGCACTACATCCATATTGTCTATGTATTTGTTACATGGTCTATGCTACAATACTATATGTACCTGTATTGGGACTACCTGCACTTATTAATGTCACTTTTTTCAATTTAGCTATTACATTGATTGTGTCATTTTAAGTTTCTATGTAATTAACTCCATATTTATTTCATAAATTTTGCATTTATGTTCACTATTTTGGTTTGAACAATATTTTAGGCGCTACACTTTATATCCATGTACATAGAGGTTGCCACTAAGCGATCACCCCGTATACATGTTATCCCAGCCTGTCAGCACAGTAAGCTAGTTGGCAGGTCTGGGACTCTGGAAATCCCGGGCAAAATTAAGAGGGAGGGACCTAAGAGGATTTTGACTACCCATTGGCTGAGGAGGCAGCAGGAGGCAGGCTGCTCCGACTCCCACAGCCTCCTTAGTCAATGAGCACACAGGGTGTACTGTCCATGACTGAAAAGCCCTGGGCTTCTTGTGTTGATGTGGGATGGATTGCCTCTGTGTAGCACCCTCTAGTGTGCTGCTAATGTAAATTTATGTTGTGACTCATGGTTAGCTTGTGAATCTGAATCTGGGCCAGGTTTTACTGCAGGTCAGGCTGGATGGCTCACAGTGGCAGGTCTCTGGTAACTCCCCCTGGATCTGGAAGTTTGGAGAAACTTCTAGAAGTTAGTGGGCGGAGGCCAGGAAGACTGATCTGCATTCTTGAGGGAACTTGGCCAATCCCCAGAGAGAATGCTCTAGCAGGATAGCCAGGTCAGCCCCCAAATATGGGGGAGTCATGCCAGCAGAAGAATCGGGTGCAGTGTTAATGTAGTTGACTTAAAGATTTTCATCTACTAAATTAGTACTATTTTAGTGTACTAAAATACGACTAAAACAATTGAGATGAGTAAAATACAACTAAAACTAAAATGGCATTTTAGTCAAAAGAATATAAATGAAATTTGATTGAAATTTGATGTCAAAATTAACACTGGTTTGTAGTGCATTTTCAAACCTTAATAACATAAATAATAACATATTCAATCTTTCACTCCAGCAATATATAATGAGTTTGGAAATTGTAGAGAAATGCTTAACTAATGCATTACAATTTAACTACACCCATTAGATTTTAGTCGACTAAAATGTACTGGAGATCTCTGTACATAGGAAAGAAGTTGCACTCATTTGTGTTCTTCAAATCAAGTTGGACATGATTTGGAAAGGCACACACCTGTCTATATAAAGGTCCCACAGGTAACAGTGCATGTCAGAGCACAAACCAAGCCATGAAGTCCATAGAATTGTCTGTAGACCTCCGAGACAGGATTGTATGGAGGCACAGATCTGGGGAGGGGGAACAGAAACATTGAAGGTCCCAATGAGCACCGTGGCCTCCATCATCTGTAAATGGAAGCAGTTTGGACCCACCAGGACTCTTCCTAGAGAGGGCCGCCCGGCCAAACTGAGTGATCGGGGGAGAAGGGCCTTAGTCAGGGAGATGACCAAGAACACAATGGTCACTCTGACAGAGCTCCAGCGTTTCTCTGTGGAAAGAGGAGAACCTTCCAGAAGAACAACCATCTCTGCAGCACTACTGAACTGATTGGTCTGAATGGCATGTGTCATGTCTGGTGGAAACCAGGCGCCGCTCATCCCTACTGTGAAGCATGGTGGTGGCAGCATCATGCTGTGGGGATGTTTTTCAGCGGCAGGAGCTGGGAGACTAGTCAGGATGGAGGGAAAGATGAATGCAGCAATGTACAGAGACATCCTTGATGAAAACCTGCTCCAGAGCGCGCTGGACCTCAGACTGGGGCGAAGGTTCATCTTACAACAGGACCCTAAGCCAGACATCCCAACCTGCAAAAACTAATTTCAGGGAGGTGGCAAACTCATTTCAGGGAGGTGATGCTTCACACCGGCACCGAACCCCCCCCCCCCCAATAAAATGCAGCCTTACCAGTGCCAATTAAATGCAGCCTGATCTGTGCCAATTAAATTCAGCTACACCAGTGCCCATGAAATGCAGCCTGCTGGGGTTGGGCTGCTGGTCCTGGGGTCTGGGTGCTAGGGCCTGGCTACTGGGGCTAAGGGTCTGACTGCTGGGGCCAGGGGTCCAACTGCTGGGGCCAGGGGTAAGGCTGCTTGTCCTGGGGCCTGGCTGCTGGTCCTGGGGCCTGACTGCTGGGGTCAGAGAACTGGCTGCTGGGGTCAGAGAACTGGCTGCTGGGGTCAGGAAACTGGCTGCTGGTCCTGGAGTCTGGCTGCTGGTCCTAGGGTCTGGGGGTCTGGCTCTTGGGGCCTGGCTGCTGGTTCTGGGGCCTGGCTGCTGGGGTCAGGGGTCTGGCTGCTGGTCCTGGGGTCAGGGGTCTGGCTGCTGGTCCTGGGGTCAGGGGTCTGGCTGCTGGTGAGCCATCCTGCTACAGCACTTTCTTCCACCACTCACCAAGCCTGCACACCACCTTCTTTCCCCACTCACCTCACCTGCAGCCCAATTCCCCCTCCCCCCATCTCACTTCCACCATTTTTTCCCTGTGCTCTGCCAGTCACCACCACACCTGTGCGCACTTACCACCAATCCTAACTACACGCTTGCACTACACTCCTTTCTCACCACTGCACCTGTTCTCACTGCTGGAGCTGAGCTGCTGGTGCCGGTGAGCCATCCCAAACAGAAAATTCCCCAGAAGGAAGTGGATGGGCGGAGGCAGAGAGAAGACCGGGTGCCACGATCTGCAGGCTGTAGCAATTAAAGAAAAAAAAAACTTTCCAAAGTCAAGCGGACTCTCTTTCCACTTTCGGGTGCCACTGCGCAGTGATCTCCTGTGAGACAAGTATATGACAGTCCCGGTCTGCCCGGCGGATTAATATAGAAGAGGCCGGGACTGTCATGTACTTGTTGCACAGGAGATCACTGAGCAGCGGCACCCCTTGACAGGGGAAAGTTTATTGCTACCAGGGCCAGTGCTAGAGTTTTTTCGCCTTTGGCAAGACCAACTACTTGCGCCCCCCCGCATATCGGCAGGTGCAGCCTGTACAAGGATACTTTCTCACTTCCTTGCCAATGTTAGCTCAATTAGTGAGGGCAGTATGTGCTGGGGGCTGTAGGTGGTGGGGACAGTGGGTGCTGGGGGCTGTAGGTGGTGGGTGCAGTGGGTGCTGGGGGCTGTAGGTGGTGGGGACAGTGGGGGCTGTAGGTGGTGGGGAATGGTGGGTGCTGGGGGCTGTAGGTGGTGGGGACAGTGGGGGCTGTAGGTGGTGGGGAATGGTGGGTGCTGGGGGCTGTATGTGGTGAGGGACAGTGGGTGTTGGGGGCTGTAGGTGGTGGGGACAGTGGGTGCTGGGGCTGTAGATGGTGGGGACAGTGGGTGCTGGGGACTGTAGGTGGTGGGGGACAGTGGGTGCTGGGGGCTGTATGTGGTGAGGGACAGTGGGTGCTGGGGGGGGACTTAAGGTGGAGAGGGACAGTGGGTCCTGGGGCTGTAGGTGGTGGGGGACAGTGGGTGCTGGGACTTTAGGTGGTGAGGGACAGTGGGTCCTGGGGCTGTAGGTGGTGGGGGACAGTGGGTCCTGGGACTGTAGGTGGTGGGGGACAGTGGGGGCTGTAGGTGCTGGGGGCTGTAGGTGGTGGGGTCCGGTGGGGGCTGTAGGTTGTGAGGGACAGTGGGTGCTGGGGGCTGTAGGTGGGGACAGTGGGTTCTGGGGGCTGTAGGTGGTGGGGGACAGTGGGTCCTGGGGCTGTAGGTGGTGGGGGACAGTGGGTTCTGGGGGCTGTAGGTGGTGGGGGACAGTGGGTCCTGGGGGCTGTAGGTGGTGGGGACAGTGGGTCCTGGGGGCTGTAGGTGGTGGGGGGACAGTGGGTGGTGGGGGACAGTGGGTGGTGGGGGACAGTGGGTGCTGGGGGCTGTAGGTGGTGGGGGACAGTGGGTGGTGGGGATTGTGGGTGCTGGGGGACTGTGGGTGCTGGGGGACTGTGGGTGGTGGGGGACTGTGGGTGGTGGGGGACTGTAGGTGGTGGGGGACAGTGTGTGCTGGGGGCGGTAGGTGGTGGGGACAGTGGGTGCTGGGGCATGTAGGTGGTGGGGGCTGTAGGTGGTGGGGAACAGTGGGTGCTGCAGACTGTAGGTGGTGGGGGACAGTGGGTACTGGGGACTGTAGGTGGTGGGGGACAGTGGGCAGGGCCGTATTTAAGGCAGGGCAAAAGTGGCAGCTGCCCTGGGCCCTGTCATTGTTGTGGGGCCCAAAGCAGCTGCCTCATACTTGCCAACTATCCCAGTTTAAATTCCCATGTCCCTTGAGATTTTAGTCATGTGCTGTGTCCTGATATCTCAGTGTGAAGTTCTGTTACTATTGCTGCCCAGCTCTGCCCTATTGTTGTGTACAGATGACTCACCTGCAGACCCTGTGTTTACATGTAAATACTGGTATTCATATGTAAATTGTGGTGGACCAGCAGCATTCATATGTAAATAGAGGCAGTATTCATATGTATATCATGCCCCCCTGAGGTCAAATCCAAGCCTTCCATCAGCCTGTTCTGCAAAGGTAAGCAAATTAGTGAGATGGAGGGTAGTTTGGGGTGTGCAGAGGTAAGCAGAGAAGGAATTACAGTTTGGGGTGCTCAGGTGAGCAAGGAGGGGATGCATGGAGGTAAGGAAGGTGGGTGCAAAGATGAGCAGAGGCGGCAGGTAGAGTTAAAGGGGAGGGGGATTGGAGTGGAGAGGATGGGGGAGGTTTGGGGTGCAGAGGTTAGCAGGGGTTTAAGGATGCAAATGTGTACTGACAAGGGGATAAAGATGTAGGTCACGTGTAAGGCAGCCCATTCATTTCAATGGGCTGCTCTTTGCGCTACAAATGCGGAAAAAGTCCCAAACCCTTTTTCAAAACCACACAAAACAATTAATGGCACTGCTGTGTATCTGCTAAATGGCAGCATGTTTCTATGGTGTCAGGAAAGTGATTTTGCATGCGTTCCCAACACACAGAAATGTGAATGCAGGCTAAATGTGCTTGGTGAGGAATCCTTACATTCACACTAGTGGCCGGTGTGAATGTCCCCCTTCATTGGTGGTCAGTGTAAATTCCTCCTTATGTAGCGCTTACCCCCGAAGGAGCAGCTGATTAATTATTATATCCGTAATTCACGTTTACCACCTGACCCATCGCAGCCCATACAATCAGAAACCGTCCATATTGTATTTTTCTCTTGCTTTTATTTAAGTAACATGAACTGGGATAGGAGAAGGGTTTCTTTTGAGATGCTCTTTTGTTGCTTTTTAACCTTTTCTTTGCCTCTCATGCAAAGACCTAGCATCATTGAGGATAATAGGAAATCACTCTATGTGAATTCTTCATTGGGGAAGATGGAAGTAGATTTGATAGAGAATAATTGATAAAGCGTCACTCTGAATAACTTCTTCATCTGCAGAACTTTTCTATATGTGTACTAGTAGCTTTACCGCCACCTTTTTACCACTACTTCCCATCTACATGGTACTTCCAAGTTGAGCTAAAGAAAAGTCACTCTGAATAACTCCTCCCACTTGACTGATTGGAATCCCGGGGCATTGCTGAACCCAAAGTCACAGGCCATCACCCCCCCCCCCCGTCTCACTGACTTGTGTACCAACATCCCTCAGCCTCTGGCAGTACCCTTCCTTTGGGCTTTCACTCACGTGATCAATAGTCCATGTGCCACTCATAAACGATCGATCGCCCAGTTTCTTTCCGCTTAGTTGCTACTTCTTCTGCAATGATTTTTTGTTCCCTTTCCGCTTTTCTGGCACGCTCCCTTCCCCGCAGGGGCGGTCAACGACACCAGTGACTACATGCTGTACGGTGTCATCTACTCCTCTACGGGTGCCGGTTCCCCACCCTCCTCGCAAGGGGGGCTCCGTTGGCTCCCCGGAGGGGGAACCTCTCCCCTCCGGGAACCAGGCTGGGCTTCTCTCCAAACTGGAACTCCTGACTCACCTTGTGACCCGGGTTTTTATATGAGAGTCCCGCCTACTGCCAAACAAATTAATGATTGGCCAGAACTCGCATACAAACTACCTGTCACTCAAATCCCAAATAAACAAACAGGCCTGCTATAGTGGTACAAGCCTACCTAAATTTACCTGAAAGTGTAAGCTAACAAAAAGATCACCTACATAAAAGTAAGTGCCCGCTACACTTACATTGGTGGTTACTGTGAATGCTTCTATTACATTAGTGGTCAGTGTAAACCCCTATTACATTGGTGGCCAGTGTAAACCCCTATTACATTGGTGGCCGGTGTTGAAACTCCTCTTTATATTGGTAGTCGGTACAAAAAAAAAATCAGCATTGCCATTGATCACACCCTCCCCTCCCCCCAGCACTGCCACTGATCCCAGGAGTCCTAGGATCCCTAGGAGCTTTCTGTCTATTAATGAATCCCCTCGCCTCCCCAGTCCATGGTGTGCAGGCAGTGAGGAGATGGTGTGCTGTAACCTCTAGCAACCAATCAATAAGCAGAAATCATGTGCTGTATCCTCTAGCAACCAGTCAGTGAGCAGTAATGATACACTGTAACCTCTGGCAACCAATCGCTGGCTGATCTGATTCAGTAAACAGATTTTTAGTCTAGCTTCTATTTATTGTATGTCTCAGAGCAGGTGGAGAGCGAAACTGCATGGAGGTGGGGGCCCCCCCAAGAAATTATTTGCCCAGGGTGCAATCAATATTAAAGATGGCCCTGGTGCTGGGGGCGGTAGGTGGTGGGGACAGTGGGTGCTGAGGACTGTAGGTGGTGGGGGACAGTGGGTGCTGGGGGTTGTAGGTCGTGGGGGACAGTGGGTGCTGGGGGCTGTAGGTGGTGGGGACAGTGGGTGCTGAGGACTGTAGGTGGTGGGGACAGTGGGTGCTGGGGGCTGTAGGTGGTGGGGGACAGTGGGTGCTGGGGACTGTAGGAGGTGGGGGGCTGTGGGTGCTGGGGACAGTGGGTGGTGGGGGACAGTGGTTGCAGGGGGCAGTGGGTGGTGGGGGACAGTGGGTGCAGGGGGGTGTAGGTGGTGGGGGACAGTGGGTGCAGGGGGCTGTAGGTGGTGGGGGACAGTGGGTGCTGGGGACTGTAGGAGGTGGGGGGCTGTGGGTGCTGGGGACTGTAGGTAATAGGGGACAGTGGGTGGTGGGGGACAGTGGGTGCGGGGGGCTGTAGGTGGTGGGGACAGTGGGTGCGGGGGGCTGTATGTGTTGGGGGACATTGGGTTTAAGGACAGAATGATCTCCTGCAGGGGAAAACTTCAGTCGCTCACCTCATGGATACAGGTGAAGATTCCCGGCTGCCATCTCGGCTCCTCCTCCCAGTGCAGTCCTTTGCATTTTCGGCCAGGGAGGACACCGATGTTTGTGGGAGTCAGACCTGTGGGGCCACCTCTCCTCGCCACGACCTGCCAGGGGGGAGCCAATCCTCTGGGGGCAGCTGCTTGCTACAGCCTGCAGATTGCGGCACCCGGGAGTTCGCCCGGCGCTCGCGGGTGTCCGGGAGCCCGCAGCCAAATGCGGGAGTCTCCCGCGGGAGACTTGAGATGTCTGCTAAGCACACAGCCAAGATAACAAAGGAGCGGCTCCGGGACAACTCTGTGAATGTCCTTGAGTAGCCCAGCCAGAGCCCAGACTTGAACCCGATTGAACATCTCTGGAGAGATCTGAAAATGGCTGTGCACCGACACTCCCCATCCAACATGATGGAGCTTGAGAGGTCCTGCAAAGAAGAATGGGAGAAACTGCCCAAAAATAGGTGTGCCAGGCTTGTAGCATCATACTCAACAAGACTTGCGGCTGTAATTGGTGCCAAAGGAGCTTCACCAAAGTATTGAGCAAAGGCTGTGATACCTATGTACATGGGAGGAGCCTGTGATACTTGTGTACATGGGAGGAGCCTGTGATACTTGTGTACATGGGAGGAGCCTGTGATACTTGTGTACATGGGAGGAGCCTGTGATACTTAAGCCCTGTACACACGATCGGAAAATCGGACTACAGGTCGTCCGGTTTGTTTTGCATGCTATAAATAAACTTAAATTGTGAGCTAGCATAAATAGAGTTAAATCTGCAACAAAACAAGGCTTCCTGAAAAGCCACCCAAAGCTGTAGTATATACCTTTTTATATAAACCATAGTGCTGCAAAATGACAAATTACAAAATATATCTCCGTGAAAGAAAATATATAAAAAACAGAAAAAAGTGAAAAGTTCAAAAATTGTGATTGAAAACCAAAAAAACGCTTGAAAAGCGCCACATTCAGTTCGTGACAAACGGAATTTACAGGAAAAAACGTGGGTGAAGATGAACCGTTCCTTTAATGTATCACGTCAGGGTGGAAAAGGTGAGAGTTATAGGAACACTTCCAAGCCACCAATAGTTGCAGGAGAGTAGTAATGGATGTACTCTTACCAAACTTGTTGGACCTCCTGTATAGCGAGGTCGTACGAGCCTGCAGATATAGCCCTCTGCAGGGACAAGTGGAAGACGATGTCCTGGTCCTGCTCACAAGCGCCACCCGCTTCCAGAAATTATCCCCGCTTCAGCATCAGGGGGGAGACTCCTTATGCCCTGTACACACGGTCGGATTTTCCGACGGAAAATGTGTGATAGGACCTTGTTGTCGGAAATTCCGACCGTGTGTAGGCTCCATCACACATTTTCCATCGGATTTTCCGACACACAAAGTTGGAGAGCAGGCTATAAAATTTTCCGACAACAAAATCCGTTGTCGGAAATTCCGATCGTGCGTACACAAATCTGACGGACAAAGTGCCACGCATGCTCAGAATAAATAAAGAGATGAAAGCTATTGGCCACTGCCCCGTTTATAGTCCCAACGTACTTGTTTTACGTCACCGCGTTTAGAACGATCGGATTTTCCCACAACTTTGTGTGACCGTGTGTATGCAAGACAAGTTTGAGCCAACATCCGTCGGAAAAAATCCTAGGATTTTGTTGTCGGAATGTCCGAACAAAGTCCGACCGTGTGTACGGGGCATTACACAGATGATCCATGGATAGGAGAAAAAAAGCGGAAGGAAAACTCCAATAGTGTCCCGCGCCCCGTAGAAGACGTCACGTATGACGAAACATGTAGGGCGTGGCCTCGCAGTGCTTGCCATCACGCATCCTATCTTTGCACGGGCGTTCAGCCTTTGTTTTATGCCGGCTTTTTTAATCTCTACTTTTTAAACGTTGTAATTTGTACAAGACCTATGGTCAATTAAGGCAATAAACTCCTATGATTATCATTACTACACTATTGGAGTTTTCCTTCCCCTTTTTTTTTCTCCTATCCATGGATCATCTATGTAAGGAGTCTCCCCCCTGATGCTGAAGTGGGGATAATTTCTGGAAGCGGGTGGCGCTTGTGAGCAGGACCAGGACATCGTCTTCCACTTGTCCCTGCAGAGGGCTATATCTGCAGGCTCGTACGACCTCGCTATATAGGAGGTCCAACAAGTTTGGTAAGAGTACATCCATTACTACTCTCCTGCAACTATTGGTGGCTTGGAAGTGTTCCTATAACTCTCACCTTTTCCACCCTGACGTGATACATTAAAGGAACGGTTCATCTTCACCCACGTTTTTTCCTGTAAATTCCGTTTGTCACGAACTGAATGTGGCTTTTTTTGGTTTTCAATCACAATTTTTGAACTTTTCACTTTTTTCTGTTTTTTATATATTTTCTTTCACGGAGATATATTTTGTAATTTGTCATTTTGCAGCACTATGGTTTATTATAAAGGTATATACTACAGCTTTGGGTGGCTTTTCAGGAAGCCTTGTTTTGTTGCAGATTTAACTCTATTTATGCTAGCGCACAATTTAAGTTTATTTATGGTTTATACACTTTATTGATATTTGAAGTATTTTTGTTGCAGCTGCACCATGCACTTTTAATATTCAATTTTTTTTGCTGTTTTCTCATGAGCGTAGGTTTTTTACATAGTTTTGCATGCTAGTCGCATATCGAAAATGGAGAGGTTACTAAAGTGGCGCAAATTCTCGAATGACAGAATATAAAAAATCGGAAGTGATGTCACGTGTATTTTGATTGTATTTTCGGATGACAACTGTACTGATTAAACAAAAATCGTTCGATCTGGTATGGTAAGAGAACATTTTTTGTGTTTGTCCGATCTAATAATATTGGATGAACTGTCTAACGATCTGATTATCGTACAATCGCTTTGAAAACTGTATTTTTCTTCCGATTTTCCGATCGTGTGTACGGGCCATAATGTACATGGGATATATTTTTCTTTTTTATTTTTAATAAATTTGCAAAGATTTCAAACAAACGTCTTTCACGTTGTCATTATGGGGGATTGTTTGTAGAATTTTGAGGGAAATAATGAATTGAATCCATTTTGGAATAAGGCTGTAACATAACAAAATGTGGAGAAAGTGAAGCGCTGTGAATACTTTCCGGATGTATTGTAAGAAAACTGTATAAAGTGCAACATGAGAGCAGACATACTGAAAATAGATTTAAATACATTTCTTATGATTGGTGAATTACTATGTATCCATCATGCAGTGTCTGTGATCAGTGTCAAGTGTGGAGGACTTTCCCGGAATAGGTGGAGAGCAGCCAGAAGAAAAAGTGAAACTAAATGATCTCTAAGCCATTTCCTCCCCACACCCAGAGGACACAACATACGTCTCTCTATATAATCCTTCACCCTGGAAGAAGGAACCGTCACTGCCAGAGGATGGGGGACCCCCAGTACCTGTACCCCGTCTCCCTCCAGTGGGGTGACGACCCCCAGAGGCTGAAGAAACTAAAAAATAAACTTCTGCTGTATTTCCAGAAGAGGAGCGAATCTAATGGAGGAGACTGTGAGATCCGAGACACCGACTGCAGCCCGGGATACATCCTCATATACTTCAAGGAGGAGGAAGGTAGGTACTTGCATCGAGGGGTATTATTATACATCAGAAACAGTAGCAAGTGAGTACTGAGGACTGGAGGGAGATCCTCATACACTACAAGGAGGAGGGAGGTAAGTACTGAGGACTGGAGGGGATCCTCATACACTACAAGGAGGAGGGAGGTAAGTACTGAGGACTGGAGGAGATCCTCATACACTACAAGGAGGAGGGAGGTAAGTACTGAGGACTGGAGGGGATCCTCATACACTACAAGGAGGAGGGAGGTAAGTACTGAGGACTGGAGGGAGATCATCATACACTACAAGGAGGAGGGAGGTAAGTACTGAGGACTGGAGGGGATCCTCATACACTACAAGGAGGAGGGAGGTAAGTACTGAGGACTGGAGGGGATCCTCATACACTACAAGGAGGAAGGAGGTAAGTACTGATGACTGGAGGGGATCCTCATACACTACAAGGTGGAGGGAGGTAAGTACTGAGGACTGGAGGAGATCCTCATACACTACAAGGAGGAGGGAGGTAAGTACTGAGGACTGGAGGGGATCCTCATACACTACAAGGAGGAGGGAGGTAAGTACTGAGGACTGGAGGGGATCCTCTTACACTACAAGGAGGAGGGAGGTAAGTACTGAGGACTGGAGGGAGATCCTCATACACTACAAGGAGGAGGGAGGTAAGTACTGAGGACTGGAGGGGGATCCTCATACACTACAAGGAGGAGGGAGGTAAGTACTGAGGACTGGAGGGGATCCTCATACACTACAAGGAGGAGGGAGGTAAGTACTGAGGACTGGAGGGAGATCCTCATACACTACAAGGAGGAGGGAGGTAAGTACTGAGGACTGGAGGGAGATCCTCCTACACTACAAGGAGGAGGGAGGTAAGTACTGAGGACTGGAGGGGATCCTCATACACTACAAGGAGGAGGGAGGTAAGTACTGAGGACTGGAGGAGATCCTCATACACTACAAGGAGGAGGGAGGTAAGTACTGAGGACTGGAGGAGATCCTCATACACTACAAGGAGGAGGGAGGTAAGTACTGAGGACTGGAGGGGATCCTCATACACTACAAGGAGGAGGGAGGTAAGTACTGAGGACTGGAGGGGATCCTCATACACTACAAGGAGGAGGGAGGTAAGTACTGAGGACTGGAGGAGATCCTCATACACTACAAGGAGGAGGGAGGTAAGTACTGAGGACTGGAGGGGATCCTCATACACTACAAGGAGGAGGGAGGTAAGTACTGAGGACTGGAGGAGATCCTCATACACTACAAGGAGGAGGGAGGTAAGTACTGAGGACTGGAGGGGATCCTCATACACTACAAGGAGGAGGGAGGTAAGTACTGAGGACTGGAGGGGATCCTCATACACTACAAGGAGGAGGGAGGTAAGTACTGAGGACTGGAGGGAGATCCTCATACACTACAAGGAGGAGGGAGGTAAGTACTGAGGACTGGAGGGGATCCTCATACACTACAAGGAGGAGGGAGGTAAGTACTGAGGACTGGAGGGAGATCCTCATACACTACAAGGAGGAGGGAGGTAAGTACTGAGGACTGGAGGGAGATCCTCATACACTACAAGGAGGAGGGAGGTAAGTACTGAGGACTGTATCTTTTACTTCTGTATTTTTACTTATATAACCAACATGACATCACAACAAAAGTCCATCCCCTTCATTAATATATGGTAAAGTTACAGACATACAGGATATTTAAATAGAATATTAACCATTTGCTGCCCGCCCGCCGTCATATGAGGGCGGGACGGTGCAGCTGTTGTTCTGGGCCGCCGTCTTCTGACGGCGCAGCCTTCCAGACAGCCCAGGGGGTGCGTGCGCGCCCGCCACACCGCTCGGGTCCCGGTGCGCGTGCCCGGCGGCCGCGATGTCCGCCGGGCACCCACGATTGCCCGGTAACCGAGCAGGACTGTGGATCTGTGTGTGTAAGAGGAGACCGATGGTATGTTCCTTGTACAGAGGAACACCAATCGGTCTCCTCCCCTTGTGAATCCCCTCCCCCCACAGTTAGAATCACTCCCTAGCAACACATTTAACCCTACAGCGCCCCCTCCTGGTTAACCCCTTCATTGCCAGTCACATTTATACAGTAATCAATGCATTTTTATAGCACGGATCGCTGTATAAATGTGAATGGTCCCAAAAATGTGTCAAAATTGTCCGATGTGTCCGCCATAATGTCGCAGTCACAATAAAAATCGCAGATCGCCGCCATTACTAGTAAAAAAAAAATAATAATAAAAATGCTATAAATCTATCCCCTTATTTTGTAGACGCTATAACTTTTGCGCAAACCAATAAATATACGCTTATTGCGATGTTTTTTACCAAAAACATGTAGAAGAATACGTATCGTCCTAAACTGAGGAAAAAATTTGTTTAAAAAAAAAAAAATTGGATGCTTAATATAGCAAAAAGTAAAAAATATTGTGTTTTTTTTAAAACTTGTCACTCTTGTTTTGTTTATAGCGCAAGAAATAAAAACCGCAGGGGTGATCAAATACCACCAAAAGAAAGCTCTATTTGTGGGGAAAAAATGATAAAAATTTAATTTGAGTACAGTGTTGTATGACCGCGCATTTTTTATTCAAAATGCGACAGGGCTGAAAGCTGAAAATTGGCTTGGGCAGGAAGGGGGTGAAAACGCCCGGTATGGAAGTGGTTAATAACTCGTATAGAAACTAACAGGAAAGGACTTACACGTCATTTAAAAGAAGTTGGGCCATTTACAAGGGATTGAAACGATTTTTTGATAAACGTCACATATACATATTATTCTAAGATGGATACATATTTTTATAGCTAAAATTGTGGACAGCAAGCTAAAATATCCCTACATTAGGCAAGGGGTTGTCAAACAAATGACATGGGGGGGCTGGGCACTGCCCTAAATTATATCTACAAAGCAAAAAATAAAAAACTCCTGTGACGGGGAGCTGTGGTTTTAGTAATGTCACGCCTGGGTGACGCCCTAAACCGGCCTGTGAAGTGTCACATCTGTACGATTTATACAACCCAAACCAAGTCAAAGATGCATAAATACCATTACAGGCTGATCTCATATACATCATCAGAACTACAAAGTTCACCTAATAGAAGCATAGAAAATACAATATAATTGCAATTTGTTCAATTATAAGCAAAACTGAGAGGGTGCGGTGGTAACCATCTCCAACGTTTCCAACCCAATACTGACATTTAACTATTTGCCCCTTTTTTGTGCTACCACACTGCGTTACTTTTGCTGACAATTGCGCGGTCGTGTGACGTTGTACCCAAATAAAATTGACGTTCTTTTTTTTTTCCCACAAAAAGAGCTTTCTTATGGTGGTATTTGATCACCTCTGCGGTTTTTATTTTTTTGTGCTATAATCAAAAAAGACCGGCAATTTTGAAAAGAAAAACTATATTTTTTACTTTCTGCTACAAAACATCAAATATTTATCCCAATGTGTATTCTGCTACATATTTTTTGGTAAAAAAATCCCAATAAGTGTATATCTTCAAACTATGGGATTGGACATTAATTGACACTTTTTTTTTTTTTTTTTTTATTGATATATCTTTATTGAAATTATCATTACAAAAATGATAAAAAATCCCCAACACAATTCACAGCATAAAGGCATAAAAGTATGCAATTGGGCTCATAAGAGCCTTAAGCGCTTCAGCCCCGGAAGGATTTACCCCCTTCCTGACCAGAGCACTTTTTGAGATTCGGCACGGCGTTGCTTTAACTGACAATTGCGCGGTCGTGCGATGTGGCTCTGAAACAAAATTGACGTCCTTTTTTTCCCACAAATAGAGATTTCTTTTAGTGGTATTTGATCATCTCTGCGATTTTTATTTTTTGCGCTATAAACAAAATAAGAGCAACAATTTTGAAAAAAACGCATTATTTTTTACTTTTTGCTATAATAATTATCCCCACAAAATATATATAAAAAAGAAATTTTTCCTCAGTTTAGGCCGATCTGTATTCTTCTACATATTTTTGGTAAAAAAAAATCGCAATAAGCGTTTATTGATTTGTTTGCGCAAAAGTTATAGCATTTACAAAATAGGGGATAGTTTTATGGCATTTTTATTAATAATAATTTTTTTTTTTTACTAGTAATGGCGGCGATCAGCGATTTTTTTTTTTTTTTTTATTATTGTGACTGCGATGTTATGGCGGACATGTCGGACATTTTTGACACATCTTTGGGACCATTGTCATTTATACAGCAATCAGTGCTATAAAAATGCACTGATTCCTGTATAAATGACACTGGCAGTGAAAAAAGACGAAAAAAGACCCCCTGAGCGGGGCTTTAATGCAGCCAATGTTAAAAAATGATAAAGAAGAATGTAATAATCAAGTTAATTTATTAATACAAAAAATTATTGCACATGATTGATGACACTGGCAGTGAAGGGGTTAACCACTAGGGGGCGGGGAGGGGTTAAATCAGTACTAGGGGCGTGTTTCTAACTGTAGGGGGGAGGGGCTGTGTGTGTCACTACGCTGATCACTGCTCCCGATGACAGGGAGCGGTGATCAGTGATCCTTGTCACTAGGCAGAACGGGGAGATTCTGTTTACATCAGCATCTCCCCGTTCGTCCTCTCCGTGAGGCGATCACGGGTATCCCCGCGGCGATCGAGTTAGCGGGACCCGCGACCCGACTCACGGAGCTCGCAGCAGCGCGCGCACATGGCGGAAAATTCAAAGTAACGTACAGGTACATTACTATGTGCAGCCATGCCATTCTGCCGACGTATATGTACAGGAGAAGGTCATGAACCGGTTGGGGAGGTATTCCACATGGGAAAAAATAAAATAAAAGTCAGCGGCTACAATAACTGTACAAATCCTGCAGCTGCTGACTTTTAATATATGGACACTTACCTGTCCAGGGAGCCCACAATGTTGTCACCCAGGCCAATTTTCAGATTGGTTGTCGGGTGCTGCCGCCACCATTTGTCGTAAGGGAAACTGGCAGTGAAGCCTTTCAGCTTTCTAATTGGCCCGGTGGCGGAGGAAGGAGGAGGGGTGCCAAACTTCAGAGTGACAGCGCCCTCTCCTGGAAGTGGGTAAGGTTACATGTCAAAAACAGGTACCTGTTCTCCCCTCCCCCCTGAAAGGTGGCAAATGTGGCCCTGGAGGGGGGGGGAAGCAGATAAGCAGAGCTTCCACTTTTGAGTGGAACTCTGCTTTAAAGATTTTTGATAATATACATACAGATCTTGACATTAAATTACCCTAAAAAATATTGGGATAGAATTGCGAATATATTTTAGATTATTAAGCATTAAAAACTATGACTAATATGGGGAAAAGCAAAAAAAAAAAAAAAAAAAAAAAAATTAAGAAAAGAAGGAAAAAAAAATGGGATACGACATGTGTCTATCGATGAGATATTGATGACATAAAAATAATAATGATTTTGGAGTCAGGTGGGGAAGTTTTAGGATAACAAAGTTGCAAAATCTGGGTTTTCATTAAGGATATTCCGGGGGATTTGTCCTGCAAATTAGAATATCGGTCGTATAATTGCGCCGATAATTCCTTCATCCTCATAAGCTTATTTAACTCCATTCTGTTATTAAAGGAATGCACTGGGATTTCCTGTATCTCGGAATTTTCGCCCTGGCAGCCACTAAAAAGAGATGGAAAACCCCATTCTTCATTTTTTAAAAGAGTCTAGAAACATGGATAATAGTGCGATTTGGGGAATTTGGGGCACTGTCTCTTCAGCAAAAGCACAATATATTTAAAAAATGTTATCCCAATATGGGCGCAAAGTAGGACAACTCCACCATGTATGTTGCATGGTACCTATATGAGATAGGCATCACCAACATTGGTCAGATGTATTTGAAAATATTTTATGCAATATCCAAGCAGTGGCAGCCCGTCCATAGAGGGCACACGGGCGCCGCCACCCAAAGCTAGTCACAAAACAAAAACCAAGAAAAAGGTCCTTTAACTGCACTGTGTTCGGGCGCCGGGGGAAGCGTGACATCTAAGCAATCACGTGATTGCAGATGGGACACTTCATTTGCCTGGTTTTATCCTGCATTGTGGCACAATGCAATGTGCCTGAACACTCCCATCTTAGTGTCATTCTTGTTGTCTAGTTTTTAATTGGCATCGCTGTAGGACATGGGCGGTGCTTTCCCTCTGAGCCACGGCGTCACTTCCAGTCTCCGGCCAGTGACAGGGTAATCCCTATCTTAGATCATATTTTTTTGGACCACCATGTGATTCTTACTTGGTTATATTCTGCAATGCTTCTACTCTTGAGGGTATTTTCACAGAGCTGTTTAGGTATAATGCCTTATGGTTAAATGTGCTTTTTTAAAAAAAATGTTATATTCCTTTTGTCTCTAGTTGCCTATTGTTTATACAATGTTCTTGTGAAGGTTGCTTTGCAAAAGCCCAAATTATCAGTGTTCCTATGGGGGAGGTACATGCAGCTCTGTCCTGTGATGCTGAGGCTGTATACTCTGTCCTTTGATGCTGTGGTGACCTACTCTGCCCTGTGATGCTGGGGCTGTATACTCTGTCCTGTGATCCTGAGCTGTATACCCTGTCCTGAGGTGCTGGGGCTGTATACCCTGTCCTGTGGTGCTGGGGCTGTATACCCTGTCCTGTGGTGCTGGGGCTGTATACCCTGTCCTGTGGTGCTGGGGCTGTATACCCTGTCCTGTGATTCTGGGGCTGTATACTCTGTCCTGTGATGCTGGGGCTGTATGCTCTGTCCTGTGATGCTGGGCTGTATGCTCTGTCCTGTGATGCTGGGGCTGTATACTCTGTCCTGTGATGCTGGGGCTGTATACTCTGTCCTGTGATGCTGGGGCTGTATACTCTGTCCTGTGATGCTGGGGCTGTATACTCTGTCCTGTGATGCTGGGGCTGTATACTCTGTCCTGTGATGCTGGGGCTGTATACTCTGTCCTGTGATGCTGGGGCTATATACCCTGTCCTGTGGTGCTGGGGCTGTATATTCTGTCCTGTGATGCTGAGCTGTATACTCTGCCCTGTGATGCTGAGTTGTATACTCTGCCCTGTGGTGCTGAGTTGTATACTCTGCCCTGTGGTTCTGTGGCTGTATACTCTGCCCTGTGGTTCTGTGGCTGTATACTCTGCCCTGTGGTTCTGTGGCTGTATACTCTGCCCTGTGGTTCTGTGGCTTTATACTCTGCCCTGTGGTTCTGTGGCTGTATACTCTGTCCTGTGATGCTGGGGCTGTATACTCTGTCCTGTGATGCTGAGTATTATACTCCTGACACTTTGGGTGGAAATAAGTGGAATACAGGGGGCGGAGTGGGTGGATTCTATAACTCCTAGCTTCCATTGCCATTCCACAAAATTAGAAGGTTTATCAGAAAAGATCTTGGTTAGGAAACAGTATTTTTTTGGGAGATCAGATTGTATATATAGCCACTCAAAAACTGACTGACACTTTGTGGGAACCAGTGACACTAATACAGTGATCTGTGCTAACAATTAGACCTGTGTAATTTGTTTTGTTCCAAATTCGTTTTTCGCGTAAATTTGACAAATTCATTAATACAGAAATATTCGAGTTAACGAAAACCCGTTTAACCAATTTTTCCAAAAATTTTAAAATTTAAAAATCCGAAAATAAGAATGAAGATCTGAAAATTCGAAAATCTGAAAATTCGAAAAATAATAACTAATAATAATAACTATTTCTAACTATTAAATTATAGGTATTGAAATTTTCTTTCAAATTTTTCTGTAATGAATACGAATTTATCTGAAGTTACGAATTATCCGAAATAACGAATGGAACATAATGAATTAATAATAATAAAAACGTTTTATTATTTATTATTATTAATTTGTTAAGTTTCATTAATTTAGATGCGGCATTCGTTATTTCGGATAATTCTTAATTTTGTATATGTTACGTTCATAAATAGCCAAATTTGAAAGGAAATTCCGGGGGGCGTGGCCGGGATGTGAGACCAAGAGGACGTGTAGTGCCTGAGCTCCGCTCCTGTTATCATCCTGCCTTTCATTTGGACTCTCTTTTCTTCCACTGGAAGCTTCCGTAAGACATCCTGGGCCCCAAGAAGACATTGGGCATCCCGCGGGTCCCTCTGCTGTCATCAGGCAGGCTGAGATCCTCCTGTAAACCCGCGAATACCTCTTGCTACTCCTCTCCTCCAGCAGCCATATTGGCCACGAGGCTTCCTGCACGCACCATGTTGGCAGCTACCCAAACTCCTGCCAGACCATCTGAGGCGGCTAATCCCACCACAGCAGACATCCTCGCTGCTATTAAAGCCTACAACGATGCGGTCAAATCCTGTAAAGATTGACTATATGGCTACAGACATCAGCCTAATCCGCTATGATCTGGACAAATTTAGATCTAGGATGTCGGAGGCGGAGGATCGCATCTCACAACTTGAAGACAACACTAGTGCGGATTCTAGAGAGGTACGTGCCCTACAAATCCAAGTCAAAGCGCTTCAGGATAAATCCATAGATACAGAGAACAGACTTAGATGGAATAACATCCGTATCCTCGGCCTGCCTAAGCGGGCGGAAGGCCCCAAGCTGGCAGAGTTCACTGAATCCTTCCTAATCCAGCTGCTGGATCTACCCGCCATGCCCTCCACATTTGTGGTGGAGAGGGCTCACAGAGTACCCCCTACGCCGCCTATTCCAGGGACTCCACCGCGGCATTTTCTCTTGAAATTACTGAACTATCAGGACTGGGACCAGATTCTGGCGGTGGCCAGACAGAAGCAGGATTTAAAATATGAGAGCGCTAAGATCCTTCTCTTCCGGGATTACTTGCCGGAGGTTCAGCAGAAGCGACGCTCCTTTTACAGAGGTCCATAATTGGCTCAGAGAAAAGGGCCTCAAGTTCAGCCTTCTCTATCCTAGTAAGCTTCGGATTGTGGATGGTGATCGTGTCCAATTCTTTGACACCCCGTCGATGGCAGCATCCTGGTTAGATGGCCGTTAACCCACTCATGTGAGGTTACACTGGAAAAGATGCACTCCACTGGCTGGATCACTGCAAGTATTTGGGCTTCGGCCCTATGAGCCCCGTTGGGCGTTTATTTTCAGTTGACTCTGTCTGTCTGTTACCCTGAAGCTTGCCTGTTAGCCTTTATGATCCAGGCAAAGATGCTGTCCTTAAATGCCTGATGTTTTTGGACTTGAGAGCCAGGATTCAGCATAACAGCCACTGTCATAGAGTCCACTGTTTGGGGCCAACACCTGACATTACCTACTGTACATTAGCTTAATTCTAACTTCTGGAACTAATTGCTGATTCTCCCACTGACTGCATATTCTTTGTGGTCCTCCACAGACCCTCTCCCCTTCACTTCCTCTGTCCCCCCCCCCCCCGATCCCATGGATTTACTGCCACTAACTGCGGTTGGCAGTTGGGATTGTGCTCTTTACAGTCTGTGTCCCCCCCCCCCCTCTTCCTGGAGTGTGCACCTTGTGAGACTGACAGTGTTTGCTCTGACGAGCTGGGCTAGATGAAGACCTGTTCACAACACAGTACTCTGTGTTTGCAGGTCAAGTCTTTAAGCTGTTAATTGTTTTATTTGGGTACAGACTGATACCCGTCTCCCCCATGGGTTTTTGGGGGGCACCGGGTACCGGTAGGGGAAGCACGTTGTGCTGGGAATGTTTTGATAAGGTTTTATGTGTGATAGAGTTCTTTAAGGTATATTTTGACTCGTGCACGATTTCTGCATCACAAAGTAGATCCGTCTAAGTGTAGGGAGCCTCCTGCAGAGCAGTTCAAAATCCCACAAAGGGCATCACGTAACCGAGATATGGTATTTGTCATGTCCCGGAATGTGAGGGGCCTCAATTCCAAGTTTAAGAGGGCTCTTTTATTTCAGTATGTCAAACTACACACTCCACAAATTTGGATTTAGCAGGAAACGCACTTAACAGGCAGCAAGCTGATGGCCCTAAAGGCCCTGGGTACAGAGGGCATTCCATGCCTCATACTCTACTTATGCTAAAGGAGTCTCAATTCTGATCCACAGATCCCTCCCCTGTGTTGTTGAGGCGGTACACTCTGACCACCCACAGGGCAGGTATGTTCTGCTGGTGCTTATGATGTGGCAGCAGAGGTACATTATAGCTGGTATTTATGTCCCTCCCCCCTTCAAACCCGAGGTATTGTATGCTGTTCTGGAGAGGATTGCACCCTATTGTCCTGCTAAACTGTTGCTGATGGGAGACTTTAATGCCATCTTGTCTCCTGATCTAGATAGACCCACACCTCCTAAGTCCTGTTCGGGAGATGAATAAATCTCATCAAAATGAAGATTCTCCCTAAATTTAATTATCTGTTTTCGGAACTCCCCTCAATCCCCCCCAATCCTTCCTTTTGCATCTGAACAGAATTTTTTCCTCCTTTTCTTTGGGATCCACGCCAGCCTAGGTATAAGTTGACCACCCTGATGAGCCCCACCTCGCAAGGGGGGCTGCCGTTTCTAGATTGCCAGAAATACTTTCTTGCAACCCAGCTGGTCACTGAGGCCTGGCGGCTGGTGCCAGATATGTCCAACTCTACAGTAATTGTGGAAGCCGCAGTGGTCAGGTCTGTGGAAGCACTGTCCAATCTACTTTTTAGAGGGCGCAAAGCCCCATATTCTATAACCCCCTCCATGCTCACAGCCCTTCGAGCATGGAGGGCAGAGTTGGTCTGTGAGTGATACCCAAAATCTGCAGTTTCTACAAATGCCCCCCTGTGGAATAACCCTAACCTATCACATTTGTTTACATTTCCTGATCCTATAGTGTAGGCCAAGTGTAACATCAAACGGCTCTCGGATGTTTCCACAGACAACTCTATTTGCTCTATTGACCATCTAGTATCACATTTCAATGTCCCAACTTCGTATTTATTTCACTACCTGCAGTTGTCCCATGTTTTCAAAAGTCAATTCCCCTCTACAGAGAGACAATTAGTACAATGTGACCTTGAAAGAATTACAAGATACGAGTGTGCAGAGAAACCCACCTCTGTCTTGTATGCCCATCTTCTCAGAGTCTCTTCTCCAGAGCTGTCTGCTCTTCGCCAGCGCTGGTCGCGGGATGTTCCGGAGCTTGATTCTGAGGATTGGGATGACATATGGGATTTCCCATTTAAAATCCTGTTCTCCCGGAGAGACCGTCTCATACAACATAAGATTGCCCATAGGGCATACATTACTCCCTATAGGCTACACAAAATGTGCCCCTCCCTGTGCTCTGAGTGCTGGAGATGTGACTACTCTCCGGGAAACTTTATTTGTGTGTTTTGGTCCTGTCCTGCGATCGAGGTGTACTGGGCACAGGTACTCGCTGTAATAAATGACCTGCTGGGTATTTCGGTAGCCCCGTCACCACAAATTTGTCTGTTGGGTCTGGTGAAGGAACTGGTACCTAGAGTGGCAGAGAGAACCCTGATAGGTCTGCTCCTGTTTTATGCCGGGAAAATGATTACCTTATGCTGGAAGAAACAGGCTCCACCCCCCCTCCTCTCCTTATGGAAGTTACATGTTAATACCATAATACCCCGATATATAGAGATACCTATTATCATTGAGGATGCCCTAAGAAATACGATAAAGTATGGTCCAAGTGGCTATCAGAACCATCTACAGCAGGGATCTCAAACTGGCGGCCCTCCAGCTGTTGCAAAACTACAAATCCCATCATGCCTTTGCCTGTGGGAGTCATGCTTGTAACCTTCAGTCTTGCAATGGCTCATGGGACTTGTAGTTTCACAACAGCTGGAGGGCCACCAGTTTCAGACCCCTGATCTACAGCATCATCTGATTGAGGAGGTGTGACTCATCCTACATCACCCCTTCCCAGTTTTCCATGTCCTCTCCTCACCTATTTATCCTCCTTACTGAGAGGCCCCACACTTATTGACAGGTTATTGAACAGAAGGTATTTCTGTCTCCTGCTCCTGGTCCTTCTAGAGCACTAGAGTCTAAACCAACTTATAATTCAGTCCAGCCGAGACCGGCATGTGATTTGTGTGTTCTCCTTGTTATGCATCACCTTGCAGAGACACCCCCCCCCCGCGTCGGTACTTGCTGTTGTCCGGCTGGGTCGTATCCATTATTTTTATTTATTTATTTTCTCTTTTGTCCCTGTATGTTTTATGTTCTATATATAATAATATAATAAATCGCTAATAAATCGGGAATCTTGAAATAAAATAAATATTATGTGTGCAAATACATAATGCGTAGATTAGCTCTGCATGGAAGTGTGAATAACATATAGAAAAATAATCCACATCCAAATTCATATATTGAAAAGTTTCATGTGTGTGAACCAATATACATACATGAAACTTTTGCAATAAATGAATTTATGTGGATTTCTCCTTAATTGTCCTTCCTTATTGCTATGGATGAGTATATTTTTCTATATATTATTCACACTTCCATGCAGAGCCAATTTACGCATTATGTATTTGTACACATAATATTTATTTTATTTCAAGATTCCCAATTGATTAGCGCGGCCATTTTTCCTTTATAAGTGGTTTTTGCATGAGCATCGCATGTTTTTTGTGTTGCAGCTTTTTCATCACACGAGTACATTTATCACTACACATCTTTAGCGCGGCACATGCCCCCTGTATTTAACATTCTATATATAATAAACAGGTTTATAAAAAAAAAAAAAAAAATTTTGAAAAGGAAATTTCAATACCTATAATTTAATAGTTAGTGATTATTAGTTCATTAGTTATTATTTCGGATTTTCGATTTATTGAATTTTCACATTACCGAATTTTCAAATTTACAAATACCGAATGGAACATAGCAAATTCTAATTTTTCTGAAGTTACGAATATATTTGAAATAACGAATTTTCGATCATAATGAATGACCTTTAAAAAACAAAGTAAAATAAAAATGAATAAAACCTAAAACTAACACATGTTTCGGCAGTGCACATGTCTACTAAAAATATACACTGTCACTGTACTAATGACAATGGCTGGGATTAACATCAGGGGCGATCAAAGGGTTAACTGTGTGCCTAGCTGTTTTTTTACTGTAATGGGGGAGGTGCTTTTACTAAGGGAAGGCTTGGATTTGTGTCCCTGCTTTGCCGGAACACAGGATCCATGCCTTCCCCACTGACGGAACGGCGATCTGCCTTGTTTACATAGACTGACGTTCTGCCTCTGTACCGAATGATCAGCCGATGCCAGTGGACATCGAGTTCACAGTACCCACCTATCGGGAGCGAGCCGCCGCCGGCGCACACTCACACCTGCTACTCGGAAGTGCAGGATCATGTATATATATATATAAGCAAACAGTAAAACTGCTATGGGGCGGTCGTCAAGTGGTTAATAAAAGTCATCTCAGCCCCAGGAGATTTACCCCCCCCCACATGACCAGGCCTATTGCGCGGTCGTGCGACACTGTACACAAAAAAAATTGATGTCCTTTTTACCCACAAATAGAACTTTCTTTTGGTGGTATTTGATCACCTCCCAAACACAGGACTCTTGGCTCGCAGTGGTGTAATCACAGATACAAAAGAGAAGACCGTGCTTGTTTAGTCCCTCTGAGATAGAATGAAGGTTACAATATAACCCCCGTCTAATGTATCAGGCTTCATAAATCAAGCTAGATCTGATGTCTCACAATGTTCTGTGATATGCTGCAGGCAGGTATATGTCATAGTTATCAACTTTTTATATTTTTCTACAATAAATATCATTTTTTATTGAATATCTTTTCTACTGTTGTACTAATATTCAATGCCAGTGTCCCAACGTAAAGTCCCATTAGAGGACATACACTCTTTTTGAGCGACTTCTTCCATTGGACCTGTACAGCACCCTGCCAGAGCAAACCTTTGGTATAGCATATATGGGACCAAGGAGCTGGATCCCAGGGTCCAGCCCTCAAAAGAGGAGCATTACAGGCAGCAACCTCCGTCTTCTTCCTCGAGGCTTGGGTACCATTCACTTTGGCCTTTTTTGGCACTTTGAATGGATCCGATAGCATGGACCGTTGATCCTGTCAAGGATCTTCATAACGGAGCTCTCTTAGCACATAATTAACCATGACCAACACCTTTAGACACTGGCGAAAAAACTGAGGTACTCCCTGTATGGGAGGGGTTATATAGAGGGAGACTTCCTGTCTTTTGAGTGTACCAGTGTCCATTCACCTATAGGTGGCGTATAACCCACATAGTAACTACTATGGTGCTCTGTGTCCCGTGATGTACGATAAAGAAATTGCGATATTTACTTCAATAATACAATAAATATAATATATAAACTATTCTTTCTGAAAGATGGTTATGGATTCCCTCTATCTATTGCATATATGTATTAACTTGTCTATCCCTATAATTAGCTAATCTATTAAGACTCTGATAAGCACAATGATGTAAGGTTATCTATGAAAGTAAACACACTGCTTAGTAAAACAATATCTTTCATTAATTTCCCAAGAAAATAGGAATATGCAAATAGTATAACAGCAGAACATCAAAAATACTTATCACAATCCTCTAGACATAGCCTCATTGGCTGGGCACAAGATGGCAAAGGAGGGCCATAGCCATGAGGCTCAGGCCAAAGCCAGGATCCAAAAGGAAAAGGGGCTATTTCTATTTTGTGTGTACTTTTTACATTCATTCACCCCCACTTGCCTCCTGTCCAATAAGATATTGCCAAGAGGTAGTCGTAATATATTGGCCTCTAGGGGCAGCATTGTCCATGTATCATCTCTAATGAGCCCTGGGCTGTCTTCAGTGTTAGCTAGCCCTTATTCTCTTTGAGGCCTGTAATCACACATATCACACCAGGTGGGCTTGAGCCAAGCCCTTGTTAAACTTGCTCACTTCCTTATGCAGATTCTGATATGCTACAAAGCTTTGATGTTAACTGGTTACATTCCAACTTGGGGACCATCTCCTTGTCTCCTTCAGGGAGTGAAATACCAGAACTTTGATATTAAACCACATGTTGCCTTCCAACACCTAAACTGGGGGTGGTACACCTGACACGCAGCGTTTTGCATATAGGTGGTCCTGTGACATTTCTTATGATTCTCCTTGTCTTCCAGCGCGGGATCGAGTCCTCCAGAAAGGGTGCCATCTGCTGAAACTGCCCAATGGGGAAGAAGTACCTTTGACCGTCTCACTGCCGAACACCAGGAGTCCGGACACGGCGAGGAATCCACCGGGATTGGCCAATGTAAGAAAATCAACCAGAAAATCGACCTAACCCTACAAAAATAAATAAATAAGTAAATAAATTTTACCCCTCATCTTTAACCGCTTGCCGACCAGCGCACGACAATATACGTCAACACAATGGCATGCACAGGCATATGGGCGTACAGGTAAGTCCCCTTTTAAGACGCAGCATTGTGGTCGCGCCCGCCACGAGCTCCATGAGTTAGACCGTGGGTCCCGCAAACTCGATGTCTGCCGGGAGTCCCGCGATCGTTTCACAGAGAGGAAGAACAGGGAAATGCTAATGTAAACAAGCATTTCCCCATTCTTCCTAGTGACAGGACACTGATAACAGCTCCCTATAATCAGAAGGGGTGATCAGTGTAGTGTCATACATAACCCATCCCCCCTACAGTTAGAACACATCCCTAGGACATACTTAACCCCTTCACTGCCAGTGTCATTACACAGTAACAATGCATTTTTATAGCACTGATTGCTGTATAAATGACAATGGTCCCAAAATGGCGTCAAAAGTGTCCGATCTGTCCGCCTTTAATGTCGCAGTCACGATAAAAAAAAACGCTGATCGCCGCCATTACTAGTAAAAAAATAAAATTATTAATAAAAATGTCATGAAACTATCCTCTATTTTGTAGATGCTATAACTTTTGCGCAAACCAATGAATATACGCTTATTGTGGTTTTTTTTTTACTTTTTTGTACCAAAAATATGTAGAAGAATACATATCGGCCTAAACTGAGGAAAAAAATAGTTTTTTTATATATTTGTTGGGGATATTTATTATAGCAAAAAGTAAAAAATATTGCTTTTTTTTCAAAATTGTCGCTCTTTTTTTGTTTATAGCGAAAAAAATAAAAACTGCAGAGGTGATCAAATACCACCAAAAGAAATCTCTATTTGTGGGGAAAAAAGGGCGTCAATTTTGTTTGGGAGCCACATCGCCTGACTGCGCAATTGTCAGTTAAAGTGACGCAGTGCCGAATTGCAAAAACTGCTCTGGTCTTTAGGCAGCCAAATGGTCCAGGGCTGAAGTGGTTAAAACCTTACAAAAAAAAGTAAAAAACGTATTAAATAGATAAAAGCGGATGAAAAAAGGCAACAAATGATGAAACAGATGATATTTTTCTCAGCTAATTAAAAAAATACCAAAGCTCAAAACCGCTTTAACCACTTCAGCCCCGGAAGGATTCACCCCCCTTAATAACCAGGCCACTTTTTGCGATATGGCACTGCATTACTTTAACTGACAATTGCGCGGTCATGCGACCTTGTACCCAAACAAACTTTGTCCTTTTTCTTCCCACAAATAGAGCTTTCTTTTGGTGGTATTTGATCACCTCTGCGGTTTTTATTTTTTGCGCTACAAACAAAAAAAGACAATTTTGAAAAAAAAAAAGCAATATTTTTTACTTTCTGCTATAAAACATCCAATTAAAAAAATGTTAAAAAATCGAATTTCCTCATAAAGTTAGGCCAATATGTATTCTGCTACATATTTTTGGTATAAAAAAAATCCCAATAAGAGTATATTGATTGGTTTGCACAAAATTTATAGCGTCTACAAACTATGAGATAGATTTTTTTTTTTTTTCTTACTATTAATGGCGGCGATCAGCGACTTATAGCAGGACTGGAATATTGTGGCGCAATAATCGGGCACTGAGTGACACTTTTTTGGGATCAGTGACACCAATACAGTGATCAGTGCAAAAAAAATGCAATGTCCTGTCACTGTATAAATGACACTGGCAGGGAAGGGGTTAACATCAGGGGCGATCAAAGGGTTAAATGTTGTGCCCCTAGGGAGTGCTTTCTAACTGTGTGTGTGTGAGGGGGGGGGTGGTTTGTCTGAGAAAAGACAGAGATCCATGTTCCAGCTTAGCAGAAACACAAGCTCTCTGTCTTCCCTACTAGCGGACCGCCTCTCTGCCTCTCTCGTCAACGGTTGGCGGGTTTTGGCGGACATCGGGTCTGCCGGACTCACTGATTGGCTCCCACTCGCAATCACAGCGGGAGCGGGTCGCCGGCAGCGCACGTGCATGTCCCAGACCCGGAAGTTCAAGACCATGTACCTAGTACGTGATCTGGTGCAGAGTGGCTGCCCTGCCGCAGTGAATCTTCGGGGGGCGGCCACTAACTGGTTAAAGACGCTCGAAAAAATGCACAAAAAATGTGATGCTCAGGTGTGAATGCAATCTAATGGTAAACTAATGAGGTATGGGGGGGCTTCAACTTTGGCCTCGACATCTCCAAGGGGCCACCACACATAGTATTCAATAGTATTAATGTTATAGAGGACTACAGGAGAAGGTCAGGCTCTGTGGATATACTACAGGTGAGGTTGGAGAATGGAGACCTTCTATAGGTCATGGACAAGGAATGGGGTCACGTTATAATAGACCGCTAGAGATCAGTGAGATTACAATCCATTTACAAATCAATTCTTCCGGGGTGTAGGCACGCTCTGATGTGACGGAAGCTGAGTAGGTGGTGATCTGCCTGCTCTGTGATGTACCTCGCTCATTCAGGTAGAGCTCTGACACTCCATATTGAACCTGCCGCTGAGGACGCCGAAGAGCAAGCTTCTCTAAGCCACTCAAAAGCTGCTCAAACCTAAGCCTAAGCCTAGACCTACCAGCTTACCAGGATAGGGATGTTGCTGAGGAGCTGGGATGCATTGTATTTGACTCGCTCATCTGGGTATGCCTTTGTATGCCTCAGCTGTTTGCTGTGTTTGCCGTGCTTTCTGTGCATGAGGTCAGGATACTATTCGGAGAGTCGGATGGGAAGGGAGGGATGCCAGGAAGCGCTGGTCTACAAAAATGTTGAATATCTCGCTGACTCCCCTCTTGGCATGCTGAATTTGGAGCCTCAGTCAAAGGTCACTGGCTTATGACCTTAACCGTGACTAGTAGTAATCTTCGACAATAGTTGCTACCAGGGGCGTAACTAGAAATCACAGGGCCACATAGCAAAATGTTGTATGCCCCCCCCCTGCAAACAGCCCCCCCACCACAAAAAAATGAACTAATGCCATAGAACAACAGATTACCACACCCATGTGGCACAGTACCCAGGAAACAGCTTATATTAATTTAGAAGAATAAAGTATGCAGTATACTGTATGCAGCCCCTGAAGGACACACATTGCTGACCTCCAGCCTTCTAACCAATTTCTGTTCTGATTAAACTTCTGTGTAAATACAAGACAAATGGGGAGAAATAAGACAGCCATGATGAACAGTGGCCCAGTGCCAAAAACTATGTCCCTTTACAGGCACGCTCGAGCGTTCTGCCCCACCCACTCTGCTCCCGCCCACTCTGCTCCCGCCCACTCTGCTCTCTGCTTCTGCCTCCTGCTGTATGAGGCTGCGTGTGTCGGGACACGGCTGGACTCGCAGGGCCCGGGAGGCTTAACAGTAAACTTACATTCCTCATCCTCACCTAGTCTCAGGAGGGGAGATGCCAGAAAATGTTTTTTTTGGTGGCAATTTATTTGGGAAATAGCTGGTGTTAACTCTTTAATCATCCCATGGCTAATATGGTGTCAGGATGATTGTAGCGCATTATTACATTGTTATAGAAAATGAAATAGTTCACCTCACCATAATGCAGAATCAGTGGGAGCCCCGAGTGTGTCACTTGCACGTCGCCTGCCACCAGATGCAGATTGTCACATGCCACGTCCCCTGCCACAAGTTATGGATTGTCACTTGCCATAAGTTCCGGATTGTCACTCGCCACGTCACCTGCCACACATTGGGGATTGTCCACTTGTCACACATTGCAGATTGTAACTTGCCACGTCACCTGCTACAAGTTACGGATTGTCACCTGCCACAAGTTGCGGATTGTCCACTTGCCACAAGTTGCGGATTGTCACTCGCCACATCACCTGCCACACGTTGCAAATTGTCCACTTGCCACGTCACCTGCCACAAGTTGCGGATTGTCCACTTGCCACGTCACCTGCCACAAGTTGCGGATTGTCACTCGCCACAAGTTGCGGACTGTCCACTTGCCAAGTCACCTACCACACATTGTGGATTGTCAACTTGCCACATCACCTGCCACAAGTTGCGGATTGTCACCTGCCACAAGTTGCGGATTGTCCACTTGCCACAAGTTGCGGATTGTCCACTTGCCATAAGTTGCGGATTGTCACTTGCCACGTCACCTGCCACATGTTGCAAATTGTCCACTTGCCACATCACCTGCCACAAGTTGCAGATTGTCATTTTTCTGCTAAGGTGGGGAATGGGGATTGTCACTTCCTGTGTCCAAGTCTGAATCAGGCAGAGAGATGATGTAATCTCTCTGCTGCCTGCACAGTGAGTGAGGGCAAGACTGCTGGGATACAGGGCGGGTGTTGGGAGGTGAGAGATGATGTCATCTCTCTGCTCCGCCACCCGCTGATTGGCAAGTCCACCCACCGAGCGAGGGCAAGACTGCTGGGATGCAGGGCGGGCGTTGGGAGGTGAGAGATGATGTCATCTCTCTGCTCCGCCACCCGCTGATTGGCAAGTCCACCCACCGAGCCTCCCAGCTGGCAGCTTCCCGTCCGCTCTCTCACCCACCCGCCAAGCCACCCAGCTGCGTCCGCTCGCACAGTCCCCCCCCCAGTCTATTACCAGGCCCCTTCGGGTCTGGTATGGATATTAAAGAAAACCCTTCACCAGATTTTTTTTAAAAAATGGCGTGGGGGCCCCCCTCAAAATCCATACCAGTCTCCTCAGGTCTGGTATGGATTTTAAGGGGAACCCTGCGCCAAAATAAAAAAAATGGCGTAGGAGTCCCCCCAAATATCCATGCCAGACCCTTATCCGAGCACGCAACCTGGCAGGCCACAGGAAAAGAGGGGGGGGTGAGAGAGCGCCCCCCCCCTCCAGAACCATACCAGGCCACATGCCCTCAACATGGGGAGGGTGCTTTGGGGTCTGGACCTTGATGGAGACAAGGGCCTCATCCCCACAACCCTTGGTTGTGGGGGTCTGCGGGTGGGGGGCTTATCGGAATCTGGAAGCCCTCTTTAACGAGGGCCCCCCAGATCCCCCCCCCCATGTGAATTGGTAACGGGTAAAAAAGTGTCAAAGATGGTAAAAAAAACAAGAGACAGCTTGGGACAAGTCCTTTATTAAAAAAGAAAAAAGTCCAGCAATGTAAATCTATCTCTCTGCGACGACCGTAAGAAAAAAAAATACCGGAACAGATGCGCCTCCATAGGAGGCTCCCGCCGAATGACGCTTCTCTCGCTCTGACAGCTCTTATATAGCTGAGGGCGGGGTCACCCGGTGACGTACATGGGTGACCCCACCCCCCTCTGACGCCACAGGAAGTGAGATGGATTTACATCGCTGAACTTTTTTCTTTTTTAATAAAAGACTTGTCCCAAGCTGTCTTTTTTTTTTTTTTTACCATTTTTGACACTTTTTTTGGTGAAATGGTAGGGTACAATGTACCCCGTTACAAATTCACATAGGGGGGGCAGGATCAGGGGGTCCCCTTGTTAAAGGGGGCTTCCAGATTCCAATAAGCCCCCCCCGCTTGCAGACCCCAACAACCACTGGTATATCAAAGTGTAGCGCTGAAAAGTGATGTACCCTAATGCAATCTGGGCAAAACTCAAAATTGACACTAAAATAACAATGTATATAAACAAAATATAATGGTATACAAAGTCAAAAAAGTAAGTCCATAAATGATGATAGAACTTTCCCAGCCTTCACAGAGGGAGCAGAGGAAGAAACATCTTCAGAAGGCCTTGCAGAAAGGTTTGTGCAATGCGTTTCCAGAGCCTGGGAGGTTACAATTTCCTGGTGCTGGACAATGTGTTGCTGAGGCTTCGTTCAGTCACAGAAAGGACGGTGGAGAAGGTGGCCGGCTGACCGATGCCTTCATACAATTCTTCAGTCTTCAGTGCCAAGGTCTAATCGGTTCCAGCAACCATCGCCAGCGTCTGAATTACATGCTGCAGGAATATCTAGGGGCAAGATCAGACTTGGAGACCTTTCCAACAGAACATTCACTGGGTTACTGGGTCTTGAGGATGGACCACTGCCCAGAGCTTGCTCAATATGCAATTGAGCTACTGGCCTGTCCTGCATCCAGCATTCTTTCTGAACGCACATTCAGTGCTGCTGGAGGCTTTGTAACCGATCACAGAGTGCGCCTGTCCACAGACTCTGTTGATCAGCTCACATTTATAAAAATGAATCAGTCTTGGATCACCAGCTAACAAATACCTGATGCTGATGTAACCGATTGATTTTTCTATGGATGTGGGATCCCTTGAAGACTGCCTGTGCTAAGTGACTATCCTATTATGCTGAGTGACTATCCTATTCCTCCTCAATCTTCATAATGGTAGCTTCCAAGAATATTTTTGGTTCAGGGCACCACCACCACTGCTAAGGCCCAATTTTTCTGCCCCTGTTTAACAGGGGCGCGTAATTACAATTTTTGATCTAATATTTCACAGCAGGGCTTGTTCCTGCGCTCAACAAGAGTATCTGTGAGGCTTTACAGTGTTGTGCCACCACCACCACCACTGCCTAAGGCCCAATTTTTTTTGGCCCTGTTTTACAGGGGTGTGTAATTACAATTTTTGATCTAATATTTCACAGCAGGGCTTGTTCCTGCGCTCAACAAGAGAATCTGTGAGGGGTTACAGTGTTGTGGCACCACCAACACCTATGGCCCAATTTTCTGCAGAGTATATAGGGCAGGCTGTACAGTATATACAGACGGTCCCCTATTTTCAAACATCCGACTTACAAACGACTCCTACTTACAATCGGAGGGAGACAACAGGAAGTGAGAGGAAATCTACCCCTAGGAAGGGAAATTCTCTCCTGTAAGAGTTAATATGGGAAAAGGTGTCTCCACTGATGCTTTATCACCAATCCTTGTGTCCCTAATGACCCAAAATTTTCAAAATTTGATTGCCATTGGGACAGAAAGTGAGGTGAAATCTTCTGAACAGGGGCACAGACAGCAAAACAAATGTTACAGGGGTGATAACCCTTCCCTATGTTATCCAAAAAGGTTAAAAATAGATTTTTTGGCTGGAGCGACACTTAACAAATATACCTTTTCCAAATTACAAACAGATTCAACTTAAAAACAAATCTACAGTCCCTATCTTGTAGGGGTGCAACGGATCAAAAAACTCACGGTTCGGATCGTTCCTTGGATCAGGAGTCACGGTTTGGATCATTTTCGGATCAACAAAAAAAAATCTCCCCCACTGTAATATCCACAATCTCCCCCACTGTAATAATATATTAGCAGGGTATTGCAAGGTATTGGCAGGGTATTGGCAGAGTATGGCAGAGTATTGCAGAGTATTGTGAGGGCATTGCAGAGTATTGTGAGGGCATTGCAGAGTATTGTGAGGGCATTGCAGAGTATTGGCAGGGCATTGCAGAGCATTGGCAGGCATTGCAGAGCATTGGCACTGCATTGCAGAGCATTGGCAGGGCATTGCAGAGTATTGGCAGGGCATTGCAGAGTTTTGGCAGGGGGGAGAGAGAAACCGGCGTCATGACATGACGCCGGTTTGTTACAAGTGATCGCTCCGGTGTTCTGCCGAGAAAGTTCCGCTCGGCGGATAAGTTCCCCCCTCTACTGCGCTGCGCCTGCGCAGTAGGTGGCCGCCGGGTGTACCAAGATGGCCGCCGCTCCGGAGCTAGGCCGAAGCCGCGGCCTTTCCTATGGCCGAGGCCATAGAGCGCTCCGCAGATCGCGGGTGTCCCAATCCGCGGAGATTGATCCGTAGGGATCACGGATCATGGACGATCTGTTGCACCCCTACTATCTTGTTTGTAACCCGGAGACCGCCTGTATACTGCTGCTGTTCAGAGTATATGGGGCCTGGGAGCCCCACGCTTTTTTTTTTTTTTTTTATTTGGGTGTGGGGTTCCCCTTAATATCCATACCAGACCCAAAGGGCCCAGTAATATGCTGAGGGGGTGGGGGGTACCCATGCCGTTTTTCTCAATGATTTTCATCTATTTTGCCAGGACCCGACATTACAGTAAAGCCGTAAGCAGTTTTAAATTACTTTTATTCCTTTAGAAATGACATTTTGTGCAGGGACTGTTCTAAACATGGGAAACATGCGCCACTTTACAGGCATACTATAGACACCCCTCAGGTACGATATTTAAAGGAGTATTTCACTTTTATTGTTTCACTTTAAGCATTATTAAAATCACTGCTCCCGAAAAACGTCCTTTTTAAAACTTTTTTTTGCATTGATACATGTCCCCTGGGGCAGGACCCGGGTCCCCAAACCCTTTTTATGACAATAACTTTTGCATATAAGCCTTTAAAATTAGCACTTTTGATTTTTCACGTTTGAGTCCCATAGACTTTAACGGCGTTCACGTGTTCGCACAAACTTTTTGTCGGTTCACATGTTCTGCCGCAAACCGAGCCGGGGGGTGTTCGGCTCATCCCTACCCTGCACTGGGGTATGTTGGGAGAGGTAAGGATTTACCAAAGGTATTTAATGGTGTTTTTGTTTTAAGTTGTCTTTGATTGAGAAGGTGCACCCTTGAAATGTCATGAAGTGACTGTGAGGCTTTGCCTGTGTTGGCAGTACATATCCAGACAATCGGAGAGCTATTCAGGTTGATCAGAGACATACTGGATTTTATGAGCGTATCAAGTTTTTTTTGTGAGTACAATTTTTTTTTTTTTTTAAAGAGGAAGGCATTGAGTGAGGTAGGCTTCCTATGTTACATCTGTGAGGTCCTGGCTACATCACCAGTGCTTCTAGGGACCAGGAAATACAATGTGGTTAAATGCATTTTTTCTGTTAGGGGTTCCATTTAGCACTATTTGTTCAGTAAAATGTTTGTTATTTTTTTCAGGATTCCAGAGAAGATCCCACCCCCCAACCCCCAGGTAAGGTGCTTTGAACATCTAGTTGTGTACAATATAATGGAGATCATGTTGTCTGAAGGCTGCAAGGTCAGAGGAGCCAGTTGAGCAACGGACGGTCAGATACAGGCATAAATGGCAGGCAGACAATGGTCAGGATACAGGCAGAAGTCGGCAACACAAGATCAGGCAGATGAGCATGATGTAAGCGGAGTCTAGAGGCAAGCCAAGGTCAGGGCAGGTTGCATTCAAGCGTGGTCAGGACAAGTCAGGTCAATCACAGGGGTTAAACAGATACAGGAACACAAGGAACAGCTCGTTTGGTTGGTCTTTTCCTGTGGATCACAGGAGTACAATTCGTTTTGCACTCCTGTGGTTTCCAGCAAAGAGCGGGCTGAAATACACTCTCTGCTGATGGCACCAATTTCAATCCAGGCACCGTGTCATCCCGACAATGGGAGTCTGAATCCGCCAGGTGCCTGGACTGACACCCATCTCAGGCTCTCAGCGAGCTGCTGACAAACGGAGACAGCCGCTCTGCCCCCTCCACAGCCCAGCGCTCCAATGAGCGAGGAGGGGGCAGAGCAGAGAGCTGTGACTGACAGTCAGCAGCTCTCTGCTTACAGAGCTGTAAAAACCGAGCAATTCCTTTATTTCTCTTTTAATGTGCTTTTACTAAACAAGAATGTTGAATATACAAGTGTAGCGCTGGTATTTTCAATACAGATGCAATAAGTATAAATTTAGTTGTCTGCAGCTGTAATTAGCTCAGATTACAATTATTGTATTTTTTGGCTCTGTCTCAGCTTGGCTGGTTGTGTGGTTTTCTCTTTGGCCTGGGGTTGGCGCCCTATTAATCAGGCTAAGGTTGGAAATTACAACAAGCTAGGTGTTTTGAGCGCCTCTTTGCCCGGAAACAGTCAGTGGGTGTAGTGTGCCTGCTGTGAATTCTGGGAGGGGGTACTTAAGGGACAGACCCTGTGACACGGGGGGATCTTCTGACCTGATGGCCCGCCTGGCCTAAGGTGTATTGCTGCCATCAAATTGTCTCGGGGCTGGCTGGCCCGGGGTGTTGTTACTGAAGGTAGGCCCCAAAAGTCTTGGGAGGCCTACCGATCCAGGGATAGTCCTGTGCTGTCTTGCCTGCGGGAGGAAGCCAAGCGACTGGAGAATCCAGGGGAGGACTTTTCAGGAGAGGACTGCGCAATAAGGCCGGTGCCTCTAGAAGAGCCTGGAGGCTCAGTTGGAGGATGCATCCCGGGTCAAATACCACACAGTACGGTAAGTTCGGAAGAAGGGAACTGGTATTGTGTGATCAAGCCTTTGATATTGCAACAAGTCGCTAATTACCCAATCCTGTGGCAGAGGATTGTGTAACAGTTACACCAAATCTTAAAGTCTGTGGCAGAGACTATGACCGAGCATCACATCGGCTGCTAGGTCAGTGAGAGAGGCCTGTCCGGTGGTTGCTAAATCCAGTTATGGAGCTGTTGTCCTCTGGATCAAAGAGTGTTCCTGGTCTGTACTTTCATGGTACCTGAATTCCCCCTAAACCCTCCATTCCCATAAAGCATTCAAGAAAGAGACTGTGTGTCGGAGCTGAAACTATTAAAAAGAACTTTTTAATGGGACCCCTAAGACGGATATGGTGAAACGGCAGAGGAACTGTAAGGCCCAATCAAATACCAGCAGCTCCTTCGGGGGTAAGTGATACACAAGCTACTTACAAATGTAGGAAAACCATACAAGACATAAAGAGTATTTCAGATATGCATATAACAACACATGCACACACTATCTAACCTTTCTAACAAACGAGCTGACATTGACAATGGTCTGCATGCTATAGGGAATACATAAAAAACAGGACTCCGGGCTACTCAAGCAATTGCAGAAACCAGGTTCTCTCATAAAGTAGATTTATGCCCCGTACACACGATAGGATTTTCCAACAACAAAATCCATGTTTTTTTCTGACGGATGTTGGCTCAAACTGGTCTTGCATACACACGGTCACAGAAAGTTGGCCGGAAATTCCGAACGTCAAGAACGCGGTGATGTACAACACGTATGACGAGCCGAGAAAAGTGAAGTTCATTAGCCAGTGTTGCTCTTCTGCTTGATTCCGAGCATGCGTGGCACTTTGTGCATCGGAATTGTGTACACATGATCGGAATTTACGACAACGGATTTTGTTGGTGGAAAATTTGAGAACAAGCTCTAAAATTTTGTGTGACGGAAATTCCTATGGAAAATGTGTGATGGAGCCTACACACGGTCGGAATTTACGACAACAAAGTCCCATCACACATTTTCCATAGGAAAATCCTATCGTGTGTACAGGGCATAAGTGTATAAATTGATGGTGATAACAGTTGCTGGAGGGCCTGAGGATGGTTACAATGACTGTAATAGATAATCTCATGATGGATGAAGGAGGTGATGGTCATATTGATCGGAGGGAATTTTAGCTACATAACTGTATCAGCGGTATGGACTTTTGTATACTGACCGGTAATAATGTTTCTCTCTGTAATTTAACAGCTGCCGAGGCTCCAAGTAACCAATCACAGCACGTTACACAGGAACCCCCATCATCCTCTCTGATTCTGATAGAGAACCTCCAGGACAGCTACTCTTTAGACATAATAAACCTCCTGGTGGAGAATATCAGTGGTATGAGAGAGAACACCGACTTCCAGGTGGAGAGAATTCCAGAGAAACAATGTGCAGCCATCACCTTCACATGTGATATTGGTGAGAACCAACACTAACCCCAATCCCTTCTCTTATCAATTCATCTAAGATACAGAAATATGCTGGTAATAGACTGTCTGTGTCACCTGATACTGTGTGTTTGCCAGTCTGCCCTGTTGCTCTAGAACAGCCATTCCCAAGCAGGATTCTGTGGAATCCTAGAGTTCCTCCAAAGGTGCCTAGGGGTTCCTTGAGCTGTGAATAATTGGCCTCCCATCTGATGGTGTCTTCATAGATCCAGCTCCATAACCACTGTACAAAGCCAGTAGCATGACACCATTGATCCTGCCCCCTAACAAAGATGTCTAAGACCATGCATCTCCCCAATTCTACCTCAATTACCCATCAGCACGTTACCATATCGGTTTTTAAAAGGACCGCAACTCCGCTGCAGGGCTCAACCGCAAGAGACCAAAAAGAGGCATCTCCACTCCCTTTTTGCTAGATAGACATCGGCCAAAATTATTAAGCCAGGTCTCTTGCAACAAATAAATCTCAGCATCAAACTCGCAGAGCAAAAATAAGGCAATATCACGAGCTCTTAAAGATTTAATGCTGGCGACATTAATGATCTCCAACTTTATCGGAGTGGGAACTGCCTTCAGGATGATTGGGGTAGTCGTTTATTAACCTTTGCCACACTCTCATCACCCAAAACAGCTCTCTTCAGACTAGGTGATTCCCCCTCATCCATGGATGATAAAGAGAAGGATATATCAGACATCTCATCACCCGACAAAACTGAAAAAGTATTACCAAGAGGAACCCCTCCTGGGTTCTGACTCTGAGGAAGAAATTACCACTTTGCTTGTCTTTTGCCCTGTACACACGATAGGATTTTCCTACGTAAAATGTGTGATAGGACCTTGTTGTCGGAAATTCTGACCGTGTGTAGTCTCCATCACACATTTTCCATAGGAATTTTCATCACACAAAATTTGAGAGCTGGTTCTCAAATTTTCCGACAACAAAATCCGTTGTCGGAAATTCCGATCATTAGGGATGAGTCAAACACCCCCCTTTTCGGTTTGAACCAGAACTTGCGAACAGGCAAAAAATTTGTTCGAACACACGAACACCGTCTATGGGACACGAACATGAATAAGCAAAAGTGCTAATTTTAAAGGCTTATATGCAAGTTATTGTCATAAAAAGTGTTTGGAGACCCGGGTCCTGCCCCAGGGGACATGGATCAATGCAAAAAAAAGTTCTAAAAACTGACTTTTTTTCGGGAGCAGTGATTTTAATAATGCTTAAAGTGAAACAATAAAAGAGTAATATCCCTTTAAACTTCGTACCTGGGGAGTGTCTATAGTATGCCTGTAAAGGGGCGCATGTTTCCTGTGTTTAGAACAGTCTGACAGCAAAATGACATTTCAAAGGAAAAAAAGTCATTTAAAACTACTCGCGGCTATTAATGAATTGCCGGTCCGACAACACACATAAAAGTTCATTGATAAAAGTGGCATGGGAATTCCCCACAGGGGAACCCCGAACCAAAATAAAAAAAAAAAATGACGTGGGGGTCCCCCTAAATTCCATACCAGGCCCTCAGGTCTGGTATGGATATTAAGGGGAACCCCGGCCAAAAGTTAAAAAAAAAATGGCGTGGGGTCCCCCCTTAAAATTATACCAGACCCTTCAGGCCTGGTATGGATTTTAAGGGGAACCCTGCGCCAAAATTTAAAAAAAAAAAACATTGTGGGGTCCCCTCAAAAATCCATACCAGACCCTTATCTGAGCATGCAACCTGGCAGGCCGCAGGAAAAGAGGGGGGGACGAGAGAGCGCCCCCGCTCCTGAACCGTACCAGGCCACATGCCCTCAACATTGGGAGGGTGCTTTGGGGTAGCCCCCAAAACACCTTGTCCCCATGTTGATGGGGACAAGGGCCTCATCCCCACAACCCTTGCCCGGTGGTTGTGGGGGTCTAAGGGTGCGGGCTTATCAGAATCTGGAAGCCCCCTTTAACAAGGGGACCCCCAGATCCCGGCCCTCCCCCCTGTGTGAAATGGTAAGGGTTACCCCTACCATTTCACAAAAAAACTGTCAAAAATGTTAAAAATGACAAGAGACAGTTTTTGACAATTCCTTTATTTAAATGCTTCTTCTTTCTTCTATCTTCTATCTTCCTTCGGTTTCTTCCTCCATCTTCTTCTTCTGGTTCTTCCTCCGGTGTTCTCGTCCGGCATCTCCTCCGCGGCGTCTTCTTATCTTCTTCTCCTCGGGCTGCTACGCACCCATGATGGCATGGAGGGAGGCTCCTGCTGTGTGACGCTTCTCTCTTCATCTTTTTCTTCATCTTTTTCTCTTCAACTTCTTCTCTTCACTTCACTGTGGCATTCCCCGTGAGGGGTGCGGGGTCACTGTAACCCCGCCCCCTTCTGACTTCACAGGGAATGCCACAGGGAAGTCCACGTCAAGTCCCTGTGCGTCAGAGGGGGGCGGGGTCACCGGGTGCCCCCCCCCGTTATTTAAGAAACGTCAGAAGAGGAGAAGCGTCACACAGCGGGAGCCTCCCTCCATGCCATCATGGATGCGGAGCGGCCGGAAAAGAAGATGAAGACAAGAAGATGAAGAGAAGAAGATCAAGAGGAAAAGATCAAGAAAAAGATGAAGAGAGAAGCGTCACACAGCGGGAGCCCCCCTCCATGCCATCATGGATGCGGAGCGGCCCGAGGAGAAGAAGATAAGAAGACGCCGTGGAGGAGATGCCGGACAAGAACACACAAGTACCAGAAGAACCAGAAGAAGATGGAGGAAGAAACCGAAGGAAGATAAAAGATAGAAGACAGAAGATAGAAGAAAGAAGAAGCATTTAAATAAAGGAATTGTCAAAAACTATCTCTTGTCATTTTTAACATTTTTGACAGTTTTTTTGTAAAATGGTAGGGGTACTTTTGTACCCCCTTACCATTTCACACAGGGGGGAGGGCCGGGATCTGGGGGTCCCCTTGTTAAAGGGGGCTTCCAGATTCCGATAAGCCCCCCGCCCGCAGACCCCCACAACCACCGGGCAAAGGTTGTGGGGATGAAGCCCTTGTGCTCATCAACATGGGGACAAGGTGTTTTGGGGGGCTACCCCAAAGCACCCTTCCAATGTTGAGGGCATGTGGCCTGGTACGGTTCAGGAGGGGGGGCGCTCTCTCGCCCCCCCCCTCTTTTCCTGCGGCCTGCCAGGTTGCGTGCTCGGATAAGGGTCTGGTATGGATTTTTGGGGGGACCCCACGCGTTTTTTTTTTTAAATTTTGGCGCGGGGTTCCCCTTAAAATCTATACCAGACCGGAAGGGTCTGGTATAGATTTTAAGGGGGGACCCCACGCCATTTTTTTTTTAAATTTTGTCCGGGGTTCCCCTTAATATCCATACCAGACCTGAAGGGCCTGGTATGGAATTTAGGGGGACCCCCCACGTCATTTTTTTTTATTTTAATTTTGGTTTGGGGTTCCCCTGTGGGGAATTCCCATGCCGTTTTTATCAATGAACTTCTATGTGTATTGTCGGACTGGCAATTCATTAATAGCCGCAAGTAGTTTTAAATGTCATTTTGCTGTCAGACTGTTCTAAACACAGGAAACATGCGCCCCTTTACAGGCATACTATAGACACCCCCCAGGTACGAAATTTAAAGGGATATGACACTTTTATTGTTTCACTTTAAGTATTATTAACCACTTTACAACCGGCCCATAGCCGAATGATGGCAGCAGGGTGGTTGCTTAACTCTGGGATCACGTCATATGACGTCTTCCCAGAGTTCCCCTCTCGCGTGCCTCCTAGGGCGCGCACCTGAACAAATCCATGACCGCATCACGGATCCCGGTAAATGGCCGCTGATCGCGGCCGTTTACCATGTGATCGCTCCGTCAAATGACGGAGCGATCACATGTAAACAAACTGGCGTCATCTCATGACACCGGTTCCTCTCTTCCCCTCCTGTGTACCGATCGCTACACTGTGAGCGGAGAGGGGGATGGATGGATGGCAGTAGCGCTGTGGGCTGTATGTGTAGTGCCCACAGCGCGAACCAGTGCCATCCATCCATCCATGCTCAGCCATCCCTAATGCTCTGCAATGCCCTGCAATACTCTGCAATGCCACAAAATAATGTGCAATACTCTGCAATGCCCCAGAATAATGTGCAATACTCTGCAATGCCCCAGAACACTGTGCAATACTCTGCAATACCCCCAGAATACTCTGCAATACCCCCAGAATACTCTGCAATACCCCACAATACTCTGCAATACTCTGCAATACCCCACAACACTGTGCAATACCCCGCAATACCCTGCAATACCCCGCCATACCCAGCCATACCCAGTCATACTCTGTGATACCCAGCCATACCCAGTCATAATCGGCGATACCCTGCCATACTCAGCCATTCTCAGCCATACTCGTCGATACCCCGCCATACTCTGCAATACCCCGCCATACTCTGCAATACCCCACCATATTTTGAAATACCCCACCATACTCTGAAATACCCCGCCATACTCTGAAATACCCCGCAATACTCTGCCATACCCAGCCATGCCCTGCCATACCCAGCCATACTCTGCAATACCCCGCAATACTCTGCCATACCCAGCCATACTCTGCAATACTCGGTGATACCCTGCCATGCTCGGCCATACCCAGCCATGTCAGCCATACTCGGCCATGCTCAGCCATACTCGGCCATGCTCAGCCATTCTCGGCTGTACTCGGCCCCTGTATGTGGCCAGGCTGTGGAAGTCTCACACATGTGATATCGCCGTACTCAGGAGGAGTAGGAGAATCTATTTTGGGGGGTCATTTTTGGTATGTACATGTTATGTGTTAGAAATATTGTATAAATGGACAACTTTGTGTTAAATAAAAAAATGCGTTTTAACCACTTCCTGCCCGCCGGCTGTCATACGACGTTCTTGACTTTGTGTGGGGATATCTGAATGATGCCTGCAGCTAGGATCTTTTTTTTTTTTTTTTTTTCAGGCTTCCCAGCCTAGAGGTGAGATGTGAGGTCTTATTGACCCCATATCTCACTGTAAAGAGGACCTGTCATGCCATATTCCTATTACAAGGGATGTTTACATTCCTTGTAATAGGAATAAAAGAGGTCAAAATTTTTTTTTTTTTTTTTTAAAAAGCATCAAACTAAAATAAATAAAGTAAAATGAACAATAAAAAAAAAATAAAAAAATTTTAAAGCGCCCCTGTCCCTGTGTGCTCGCATGCAGAAGCGAATGCATACGTAAGTCCCGCTCACATATGAAAACAGTGTTCAAACCACACATGTGAGGTATCGGTGCGATCTGTAGAGCGAGAGCAATAATTTTGGCCCTAGACCTCCTCTGTAACTCAAAACATGTAACTAGTAAAAAATTTTAAAGCGTTGCCTATGGGGATTTTTGAGTAGCGAAGTTTGGCGCCATTCCACAAGCACGTGCAATTTTGAAAGGTGACATGTTGGGTATCTATTTACTCGGCGTAACTTCATCTTTCATATTATGCAAAAACATTGGGCTAACTTTGCTGTTTTTTTTCCAAAAAAAAGCGTTCAAAAAATCGCTGCGCAAATACCGTGCGAGATAAAAAGTTGCAATGACCGCCATTGTATTCTCTAGGGTCTTTGCTAAAAAAACATATATAATGTTTTGGGGTTCTATGTAATTTTCTAGCTAATAAATGATGATTTTTACATGTAGGAGAGAAATGTCAGAATTGGCCTGGGTGCTCCAGAACGCCTGAAGGTGCTCCCTGCATGTTGGGCCTCTGTATGTGGCCACGCTGTGTAAAAGTCTCACACATGTGGTATCGCCATACTCGGGAGTAATAGCAGAATGTGTTTTGGAGTGTAATTTGTGGTATGCATATGCTGTGTGTGAGAAATAACCTGCTACAATGACAATTTTGTGAAAAAAAAAAGTAAAAAAAAAAACTTGATTTTGCAAAGAATTGTGGGAAAAAATGACAACTTCAAAAAACTCATCATGCATCTTTCTAAATACCTTGGAATGTCTTCTTTCCAAAAAGGGGTCACTTGGGGGGTATTTGTACTTTTCTGGCATGTTAGGGTCTCAAGAAATTAGATAGGCCGTGAGTACTTTAGGTGTGATCAATTTTCAGATATTGGCACCATAGCTTATGGACTCTATAACTTTCGCAAAGACCAAATAATATCCACTAATTTGGGTTATTTTTACCAACGATATGTAGCGTAAATATGTAATGATATGTAAATTTTGGCCAAAATATATGAAGAAAAATTACTAATTTGCTAAATTTTATAACAGAAACTAAGAAAAATGCATTTGTTTACAGATTTTTCGGTCTTTTTTCTTTTATAGCGCAAAAAATAAAGAACCCAGCGGTGATTAAATACCACCAAAAGAAAGCTCTATTTGTGTGAAAAAAAGGACAAAAATTTCGTATAGATACAATGTTGAATGACTGAGTAATTGTCATTCAAATTGTGAGAGCACCAAAAGCTGAAAATTGGTCTGATTATTAAGGGGGTTTAAGTGCCCAGTGGTCAAGTGGTTAAAATCACTGCTCCTGAAAAAACGGACGTTTTTAAAACTTTTTTTTGCATTGATCCATGTCCCCTGGGGCAGGACCCGGGTCCCCAAACACTTTTTATGACAATACCATGCATTTAAGTCTTTAAAATGAGCACTTTTGATTCCTCCCATAGACTTTTAAAGGGTGTTTCACGCCATTCGAATTTGCACCCCAAATTGTTCGCTGTTCGGCGAACTGGCGAACAGCCGATGTTCGAGTCAAACATGAGTTCAACTCGAACTTGAAGCTCATCCCTAGTTGCGATTATAAATTGGTGTAGTATATCACTTACACTATCAGGGAGGGAAGAAAAGTTATGCAATGTGTTGTTTAAATCAGGATCAGATATGTGGAACAGTGAACAGGCAGTTTCCCTTAGATTAACATGTGGAAATGTTAAATATTGACCTACTGCATGTAGAAGGGTTATGCCCCGTACACACGGTCGGATTTTCTGACGGAAAATGTTCGATGGGAGCCTTTTGTCGGAAATTCCGACCGTGTGTAGGCTCCATCGGACATTTTCCATCGGAATTTCCGTCACACAAAATTTTAGATCTGGTTCTCAAATTTTCCAACAACAAAATCCATTGTCGTAAATTCCGATCGTGTGTACACAATTTCGACGCACAAAGTTCCATGCATGCTCGGAATCAAGCAGAAGAGCCGCACTGGCTATTGAACTTCACTTTTCTCGGCTCGTCGTACGTGTTGTACGTCACCGCGTTCTTGACGTTCAGAATTTCCGACCAGTTTTGTGTAATGCAAGAAAGTTTGAGCCAACATCCGTCAGAAAAAAATCCACGGTTTTGTTGTCGGAATGTCCGATCGTGTGTACGGGGCATAACTCTTCTTCTTTTTCTTCCTCCTAAACTTCTCCCACCCCTCATCATCTGAATCCCCCTCTACAGAGAGTGAGACATGGGATATGGGCACCTTTCCCTCAGCCCCACCCCCATCCAGCACCCCCACACTCCCCATTTGCGCTGTTGAGGGGCAGGGACTGGAGGCTGAATAGGCTGAGTGGGAAGATACGCTAAACCTGCCCCCCACAACAGCTTCTGCTAGTCTGGAGGATCTATGTACAGTAGGATTAGAAACTACCACATGGGGGAGAGACTCAGGGACCACATCACTAGGAGAAACAGAATCCGAAACAACAGATGTAACAGACACAGGAGGGGCAATAACAGTTTTCTCCCTAACTTCAGTGGCCTTATCCTCTTTATCAAGCCTCTGCAGCTCAGCCTCCTATCCTGGCAAGTTATGTAATGCCTCTGGGCACTGACTATAAGCATGACCCAGCTCCTGGAACAAATTGCACTGAATCTGGGTGCAAACCTTGGGCAAATGGTCCAAATCCTGGCACAGTGAGCACTTCTTGCGGGTACAGGACGATGCAAAGTGACCTTTCTCTCCACAATTATTACAGACCTTAGGCTGACCCTGGTAGAAAACGGTCAGCCTATCCCTCCCCAGAAAAGCTGAACAGGGCAGGCATTGAACTACATTGCCTAGCATGATAAATTTCAGTGACACTGTCCAGACCCCTTTCCATATCCCATGCTCATCAAGGACCTTCCGCAGTGAAGTGAGGATCTCGCCATATCGATGTAGCCACACTACCATGGTATGGATAAGTTGCGGACCAGGATTGTCACCGATTTTATCAAACGCTGCCTTGAAACCACCTTTGGCACCAAACCACTTTATTGCTGAAGACCCCTGCACCTCCTATACCTCTCCCAGAAAAGATCCAGATCTTCAGGTTTCACAAATGATAAATCAAATTCATAAGTCCCCACTGGGCAAATTAAAGCAAAAACATCAGAGGCTTTAAACACCATCTCCAAAACCAACTTAGCCACCCTCCCCCTTAATGGTGGGGTTCCCCCTCCCTCCTACCTCAACTGTACAACATTCCTCCTCCTGTACTCACTAACCATCAACATTCCTCCTCCTGTACTCACTAACCATCAACATTCCTCCTCCTGTACTCGCTAACCATCCCCCCACCAAACCTCCCCAAATTGTGACCATTAGTATTAACAAAAATCCCACCTCCCTCCTTGGTGTGACTCCCCAAAACAGACACATACCTCCCAGCAATCCTCTCTGCAGTGGATCTATCTGTGTGTTTCGAAGCATCTGATACAATTTTAGCAGATATCGCTTGTACAGATACGAGATTGGTCTGCACAACCGATGAGTCCTTCCTCTGCTGAGCAGGGGGAGAAATGTCATTTGTTACCTATGTCAGCAACATTTACCACCACACCACCACCTGCCACCAACATATCCATTGCTTTATCAATATTACTCAAGTCATTTGCTGGCACATTCATAGTTCCTGCCGTCTTCACAACAGGGTCCATACTCACTGCTGCACTCATACTGTAGATGCTTCACCTCCAACAGATATCTTCTCCTCCACCAGGACAGGCCTTTCAGCTGAGGATAGTGAGGCTGGGCTCACACTTATGTGAATTGGATGTGAGTTTCCCCGCATCCACTTCACATGACAGGAGTATGTAATTGGCTCTCAATGGAGCCGGTTGACACACCTCCGGGGCACCCACGGTCTGCATTTGGAAAGGGTCCTGTGTGAACCTGATTTGCACCCAATTCAGTGAACAGGGACGTATCAGATCACTGATTAATCAACTTTTAATTTTTTTCCAGATATTTTGAGGTTTGTCAAACAGTTTTCAGAAAACTCCAGAGTCCAGTCACTTAAAATGATGGCAACTCCTCTGAAAGAAACTAGAACGATCAGGATTGAGGGTCTCCCCACCAACACGTCCAAGGAGTACATCAGCCTGTATTTTGAGAACCCGAAGCATGGAGTTCCTGAAAGTATGGAGGACACGTTGGTCATTGCTGATGAGAGCACCGCATTGGTTACATTCTTCACTGTGGAAGGTACGTTGGGTGTCATACTGGACAGCACCGGGTACTCTGATTACAGAATCACATACATACCACGGTGGAGATAACCTGAAGTTCTACATCCTCTGTATAGCATTGCCAAATGCCCCACACAAAATATTCCTTTTCACCTCTGGCTAAACTAAACAACCAAAACGGCTGTATAGAGCACAAATACTGTTCCAGGCTTGTTGGCCATCATCAGTGCAGTGTATGGAAGCCATGGCTTCTATGAAGTAGGAATTGAGGACCAATGGAACAGTATAACCTGACAGGTACTGATAATGGGGGGCTGATAGGAACCAAAAGTCTTCATTAAACCAGAGCAAAACACAGTACAGCCTTCTTGACACCTTCTTCCCGGCCTACAACAGATTGACGGGCAGGTGGGACATTCCTCCTTCTGAGTTGATGTCAAATGATGTCCTCTCAGAAGGCTCTGCTCACGTGGCTGTGGGGGCTGTGGCATCCTTTCATGCCATCTATTGTATACAATTGTGATGTTAGCTGTGATTGGTCACTGTGATCACTTGGTATAGACAGGGTTCATATGTACCATGTGATTAGCTCTGGTCAATCACAGCTAATCACAATAAAACAAAGTGAATTAATCAGTTTCATTCAGTAAAATGTTTGCTCTGGACACAGTGTCTTAAAAAAAAGAAAAAAATATATAATAATAAAAAAAATAAAATATATATATATATATTCGAAAAAAAAATTTGTACTGTCACCAGTCAGTGTCCCTGATCAGCGCCACTCCAGTTATATGATGACTCTGTACTGCATTGGTGACAGGATGTAAAAAAAAAAACTGTGCTTATTATTTATTTTTATTTCTTAATTTGCCAAAAAATTATGACAAAAAATTACAACTTCAAAAAACTTGCCATGCCTCTTACTAAATACCTTGGACTGTCTACTTTCCGAAAAGCCATACTTTGGGGGGTATTTACACTGTCCTGGTGTTTTTGGGCCTCAAGAAAAGAGATTGTCCATCAGTACATCAGGATTGATCAATCTTCAGATATATATCCCATCGTTTTGTAGTGCTACCCCCTTGCTGAATCTATACCCCACTGGTTGCCACAAACGTGCAAGTCCTGTAACACCTCTGACACCCTGGGTTCAGACATTTCACAATGATAATCAAAGCATTAAAGTGATTGTAAAGGTTTGGGTTTTTTGTCAAGAATTTTGCACAGAGCAGCCAAGATCCTCCTCTTCTGGGGTGCCCCATTGGTGCTCCTGGCTTCTCCTTTTCATCGGGTGCCTACACAAAGACCCACATTCCCTGGGGGCACCCATGCGGGCGCCAGTGGTGGTGCGTCCATAGAGGGCGCAGGAGCGCCGCCCCCTCTCTCCTGCACCTGTCAATCACCAATTGCATGAATCTATCTATTGTCACCGCTGACACCCCCTATTCCGGTGTCCGGCCCCTTGTCAGGCTCCGGGCATCTGAATTACATTGGCGTGCCTGATTAAAGCCATCGGCTCTAATAAGTGTCCTGATTAGAGCCATAGGCTCTAATAGGCTTCCAAATTGGTAAAAAGCGGGTGCAATGCTGTGCGTTCGCTGTTTACACAGTGTTGTGTTAGGGAAGCGAATAAATTGCTTCCCTAACACTGACCCGCCTCTCAGCCAATCAGGTGCACCGGGTCTGGTTACCCTGTCACCTGATTGGCTGAAGCAACAGGCGCTGTGATTGGACGCCTATCAGGTGTCCAATCATAGCAGAGGATGGGAGAGCGTGGAGTACAGTGCCGAGACAGGTAAGTGCCGGGCGGGGGGGCACACTGGCAGCATTTGATGGGACACAGTAGCAGCAATTGATGGAGCACAGTAGTGGCAATTGATGGGGCACACTGGCAGCAATTGATGGGGCAGAGTAGTGGCAATTGATGGGGCACACTGGCAGCAATTGATGGGGCACACTGGCAGCAATTGATGGGGCACACTGGCAGCAATTGATGGGGCACACTGGCAGCATTTGATGGGGCACAGTAGTGGCAATTGGAGCACACTGGCAGCAATTGATGGGGCACAGTAGTGGCAATTGGAGCACACTGGCAGCAATTGATGGGGCACACTGGCAGCAATTGATGGGGCACACTGGCGGCAATTGATGGGGACAACTGGCAGCAATTGATAGGGCATACGGGCAGCAATTGATGGAGCACAGTAGCGGCAATTGATGGGCACACTGGCAGAAATTGATGGGTACAGTAGCTGCGTTTAATGGCACAGTGGCGGCAATTTATGGGTACAGTGGCTGCGATTGATGGGCACAGTGGCTTCGCTTGATGATTTTTTTTTTTGCCCCCCCCAAAAAATTTTGAGCACCAGCCACCACTGGCGGGCGCATTCATGAGTCCCACTGCTGCGTCCATTGACACAGACAGCAGGAGTCGACCCCACCCCCTGACTCCCGTATCATTGCATTTGACTGACAACAGCGGGAGCCACTGGGCTCATGCTCAGCACTGGTATGATCGGGTTCAGGTAAGAAAAAGGGGGACTCTGGTGGGCAGTTGCAGCACAGAAGATTTTTCACCTTATAGCATAGAATGCAACCCTGGAGGGTTTGCAACCCCTTTAAAGATACACACATACTTTAGGTGCAAAAGTTGAATAGTGTTTACTGAAAAGCTATGATCATAAATCCATAGTGGTGGAAACTTGACCCCTGAGGAAGTTTCACAGTATCAAGAAAACACAAGGATATAAAACAGTGACAGAAAAGTAATATTTGGTCGTAGAATGCAAAGATTTTCAAACAATACTCTATTCATCTAAAACCTGTGAATGGGCAGGAGGAGGGCAGAAGGGTGACCACTCTTGTGTCAGACAACTTCCTTCTGTTCCTCAACACCACAGGCCAAATGGATCAGCAAGGTACAACAACGTCCTTTACAGTAATGGAATTGTTGACTCTGAAATACTTAAACCCGCATCGTCAGCAAATAGAGTCCTTGGTGTAGGCACTTGTACTTATGTTACTAACTGAACAGTCCTCTAGTGGGGAGGAGGATTTGTTGTAGTCCCTCAGAGAAGAAAGAAGTCTTTGTTCTTCATCTAGTTCTTTTTAACCACTTGCTGACCGGCTCACACCAATATACGTCGGCAAAATGTCACGGTGGGCATATTAACGTACCTGTACGTTGCCCTTTAAGACGTGGCATTGTGGGCGCGCCTGCAGCAAGCTCCATGGGTGTGACCGTGGTTCCCGCGGACTCAATGTCCGCCGGGAGTCCCGCGATTGTCTCACAGAGAGGAAGAATGGGGAAATGCTGATGTAAACAAGCATTTTCCCGTTCTGCCTAGTGACAGGACACTGATCACAGCTCCTGTAATCGGGAACGGTGATCAGTGTTGTGTCACACATAGCCCCTCCCCCCCACAGTTAGAATCACTCCCTAGGACACACTTAACCCCTTCAGTGCCCCCTACTGGTTAACCCCTTTCCTGCCAGTGTTATTTTTTACAGTAATCGGAGCATTTTTATAGCACTGATCGCTGTATAAATGACAATGCTCCCAAAATGGCATCAAAAGTGTCTGATGTGTCCGCCATAATGTCGCAGTCACGATATAAAAAAAAAAGATCGCCGCCATTACTAGTAAAAAAAAAAAAGATTAATAAAAATGGCATAAAACTATCCCCTATTTTGTAGACGCTATAACCTTTGCGCAAACCAATCAATAAACGCTTACTGCGATTTTTTTTACCAAAAATATGTACAAGAATACGTATCGGCCTAAACTGAGGAAAAAAATAGGTTTTTTTTAGATATTTTTTGGGGATATTTATTATAGAAAAAAGTAAAAAATATTGTTTTTTTTTCAAAATTGTTGCTCTTTTTTTGTTTATAGTGCAAAAAAATAAAAACTGCAGAGGTGATCAAATACCACCAAAAGAAAGCTCTATTTGTAGGAAAAAAAGGATGTCAATTTTGTTTGGGAGCCACGTCGCAGGACCGCGCAATTGTCAGTTAAAGCGATGCAGTTCCAAATCGCAAAAAGTGCTCTGGTCTTTGGGCAGCCAAATGGTTATTGCTCCACAGAATGTCAGTGTAGCACCAGACCCTACTGGCTTAGGCAAAGGGACAAACAGTGATGTCTGCATTCAGTGTCCCTGTGATAGAATGGGCAAGTGCCCACTCACCAGTCCCAACGACTCTTGGTAATGAAAGTGGCGTGGGCCTAAGCAACAGGCCTTGATGGAGCCATGCTCAAAAGTACAGCGTTCCGGTGACACACCAAGCTTCTGTCAGGCTGGATCTGGCATGGACGTGCGAAGAGCGACCTCCAGGTCGCTGCTGGTCAGACAGAGGTAGCTGGCAGCAGATGCTCCTGCACCCGCATGTGATGACTCTCTCGAAAGAACAGGCCACGATTTGGCCACAGCACACACCAACACAGTCACTTTTGGTTCACACTAGATGCGATGCAACTTCACAGCGAATTCTGCATTGCATCTAAATTGCAACCCAACCAATTGCAGGGTGTATGTTACATTAATGACACCCCACAATATGTTTGCAAAATGCAGCACGATTTGCAGAATCGGATCACATAGCTGTAAATACCCATGCAATCCAACTCTGCTGTGGACAAAAAAGGGCCCTGCACCAGTTTGGTTTGAATGCAGTGCTATTTGAGACATACAAATCCATGGCTCAAATCGCACCCCAGAGACACAGCATGTGATTCCTGTGCAAATTATATGCGGTGTCCCGAACCGCATCAGTGTGAACCAAGGCTCAGAGATGAATGTACACCATGGACACTTGCACTGTAACTGTTCTCCAGTTACCTCTCTGGTCCCCATAACAATGTACGCCTTGTCTGTAAATTGTTCAGTGTATCACCTCTACCTCACTTCCAGTAATGGTATTACTGGGTGGAGCGTGGATTCCATGCGTGCACTTGACTTCCTTTAACTTTTCCGTACCTGTTTACAGGCTGGGAACCTCTGCAGCACAAATCTGCTCCCGTTGCTATGGGAGACGGACCGCTCATGGAGAAACATGTCAATAACAACTCCCTCCTGCAAGAGGCCATCCCACCTGCCTCAGGCACCTGTTTCACGACAGGCCACTTGGTAAATCTCTGTTACTCCAGGTAACCACTTGTATCTGCACAATATATCAACTTTGGTACTGACATCTTCATACCCCAAAGTACCTCAGTGGCCCAAACTGTAGAAAGGTGCTGGTTACTTGCATTACACCCCTTGAATAACTTCAGACCAGCCGGGAGCCAGGTTTCAAAGCTTTACTTATAAAAGTGAAAAAACATCTCAGAGTCCAACATGTAAGAAAAATATTTCTACTACATCCCAAATCCTAACTCAGGTAGAGTCCATGTACGATCACTTCGGGGATGCACCCCAGGTCCTAAAGACATTTTCTCCTCCCCGTATCACTAATTTACTAACTCAGTCTGGATGTCACACCACTTCCTCAAACTCAATCTATCCAAAACCGAACTTATCATTTTAACTCCACCACGTGCCCCTTCCCCTGATCACTCTGTCAAAATCGATGACATAACTATAAGCCCATCCACCACATGCCAAGGTCCAACATCTCCAAAATGCGCCCCTTTCTAACCAATGACACAACAAAGCTCTTAATTCACTAGCAGGTCCTCTCTCGTCTTGACTACTGCAACTCCCTCCTCATCCAGGACTTTTCCTGAGCCTCTCCAAACCTATGGAACTCCCTACCCAAGTCTGTCTGATTATCTCCTACACTATTATATTTTAGACAATCCCTAAAAACCCTCCTCTTCAGAGAAGCCTATCCTACCCCCCACCTAACAACTGTATTTTCATTTTCATCATCAGTTCACCCCCCCCAATTATTACCCTTTGTTCCACTTGGCCCTCCCTTCTAGATTGTAAGCTCTAACGAGCAGGGCCCTCTGATCCCTCCTGTATTGTTCTGTGCAAACTGTTGGTGCTAAATAAATCCTGTATAATAATACATTTTACATCATGGCAGTAACAAGCGACATTCTTCCACTCCTGTGTGCGATTCTCTGATCTTCTCCCTTGTGAGGGTCTCTTATCGGCTCTAAGCCTCTCTGCTCAGTGGCCCTCTGCTCCGGACCACTCTCCTTTTAGATCACAGGACCACTGGGTCAGACCCAAAGATAACCCACTAAAACCAAAGAACCCGGAAAGGCGTTAACCTTTACCCTCCTGTTCTTGGCCAGCACCTAACTGGCATAATTTCAACCTGCTTATAAGCACATGTGTAATGAGTAAGGATGAGCCGAACACCCCCCGGTTCGGTTCGCACCAGAACCTGTGAACGGACCGAAAATTCGCACGAACGTTAGAACCCCATTGACGTCTATGGGACTCGAACGTTCAAAATCAAAAGTGCTCATTTTAAAGGCTAATTTGCATGGTATTGTCCTAAAAAAGGGTTTGGGGACCTGGGTCCTGCCCCAGGGGACATGTATCAATGCAAAAAAAACTTTTAAAAACGGCCGTTTTTTCAGGAGCAGTGATTTTAATGATGCTTAAAGTTAAAAAAAAAAAAAAAAGTGAAATATTCCTTTAAATATCATACCTGGGGGGTGTCTATAGTATGCCTGTAAAGTGGCGCGTGTTTCCCGTGCTTAGAACAGTCCCTGCACCAAATGTCATTTTTAAAGAAAAAAAAGTCATTTAAAACTGCTTGCGGGTTTAATGTAATGTCGGGTCCTGGCAATATGGATGAAAATCAGTGACACAAACAGCATGGGTACCCCCCAGTCCATTACCAGGCCCTTTGGATCTTGTATGGATATTAAGGGGAACCCCGCACCTAAATTAAAAAAAGGAAAGGCGTGGGGCCACCAGGCCCTATATACTCTGAACAGCAGTATACAGGCGGTGCAAACAAGACAGGGACTGTAGGTTTGTTGTTAAGTAGAATCTGTTTGTAATTTTGAACTGGTACATTTTTAACGTGTTTAGCTCCAGCCAAAAAATCAATTTTAAGCTTTTTGGAAAACATAGGGAAGGGTTATCACCCCTGTGACATTTGTTTTGCTGTCTGTGCTCCTCTTCAGAAGATTTCACCTCACTTTTTGTCCCAATGACAAATGTTTTTTGAAAATTTGTTTTTTTTTGTGAAACAAGGATTGGTGATAAAGCATCAGTGGAAAGGCGAAACGTTTTTCCCATATTAACTCTTACAGGAGAGAATTTCCCTTCCTAGGGGTAGATTTCATCTCACTTCCTGTTGTCTCCTTCCGTTTGCAAGTAGGAGTCGTTTGTAAGTTAGATGTTTGAAAGTAGGGGCCTGCCCTATATACTCAGCAGAAATTTGGGCCTTAGGTGTTGTTGTGGCCACAACACTGTAAGCCCTCACAGGGCCCTGCTGTGAAATATTAGATCAAGAATTGTAATTACACGTCCCTGTTGAACAGGGGCTGAAAAATTAGGCCTTGGGCACTGGTGCTGGTGCCACAACACTGCAACCCCTCACAGATAATCTAGTTGGAATGCAGAAACGAGCCCTGCTGCAAAGTATTGCATCAAAAATTGTAATTACACTCCCCTGTTAAACAGGGGCTGAAAAATTGGGCCTTAGGCACTGGTGTTGGTGCCCAGAACCACAAATGTTCTTACAAGCTATCAGCATGATCACTGAGGAGGAAGAGGATAATTACTCAGGATAGTCACTCAGCATCAGCATAGGCAGTCTTTAAAGGGATCTGAGATTTCAAAAAAAATTATTCGGTTACATCATCATCAGGTGCTTGGTAGCTGGTGGTGATCCAAGACTGATTCATTTTTATGAAGGTCAGTTGATCGACCGAGTCGGTGGACAGACTCATCCTGTGATCGGTTACAAAGCCTCCAGCAGCACTGAATGTGCATTCCGAAAGAACGCTGGATGCAGGACAGGCCAGTAGCTCAATTGCATACTGTGTGTCAGAGAGGATCTCGGTTCAGGACACTTGCTGGGCACTCTGAAGTGCGCCGTGTCGCGCTGGCTCGTGCTGGCGTGCGGGCGCGGTCGTGGTGTTTGGCGCCGGTTGCCCTATTTAGGTTGCTGGGATGCTGTACTCGGTGCTGTCCGAACATCAGCTTCCTGTTCCCGTGCTTCCTGTTTCCTGTGTACTGTTTGATCTCTCTGTGACCCGGCTTGTTTACTGGACTCTGCTCTGCTATCCGCCTGCATCTGACCCCTGGGGGACAGAGGAACAGACCTCCGGGAAGATGGAAGGCCCGCCCTCCTTACAGAGCCTATGGATGGAGGGGAATGAATACGAACAGAGGCAATATGCAGAGAGAGGACCAATGGGGAACTGGAGAAGAACGAACCCCAATCACACATCGAGGATCCGGAGAGAGGAGGAACCCCAATTACGGGCAGGAGCATGGCCAGAGAAGAAACACAGAGGAGATGCGAAGAAACCCGGTAAGAAGAGGCAGACAAGAGGATGCAGAGGAGGCAGAAAGAAAAAGAAGAAGAGTGTACTAGGAAAGGGCATCTATAATTTAAGCAATGTAACATTTACAGCGGAAGAACTACAGGTGCTTGATTTGGGCCTAAAATTTGCACCGGAAAAGGCCTTGGATAAATTTGAGGCCTACATTGACCTTCAAAAGTTCATGAGGAAACTCAATTTGAAAAAACACTTTGTTATGAACACAGACATTAGTATTAAGGACAATCCAGAATATATCCAAACCAACTTGAGGAATAACTCTACCTTCAACCCCAAAACGCCAGGGAGTCAGTGCCTGACTGCTTTTAAAAAAATGGTAGAAGACGATTTGAGAAATCTGAAAAGGAAGGAAAGAAAGAGAAAAAATATCTGGAGGACCATCAAAGATTTAGGAAAGCGACATGAAGTAGTTATACGGCCGGCCGATAAAGGAGGAGGACTGGTTATCTTGGACAAAAAAGATTATCAAGAAGAGATGGGCAACCTACTAAATGTGGAAAATACGTATAAGAAACTCAGAACGAATCCAAAGAAAAAATATGAGGAAAATCTAAAGAAGTACATCACTAAAGGAAGGGCTATGGGGATATTGAATGATAAAGAAGCTGAATATTTATTCTCTAACTCTACAAAGACCCCTGTGATATATTACACACCGAAGATCCATAAAAGATTGCACAAACCACCTGGAAGACCCATTATCAGTGGTATAAATTCGATCTTCTCAAGATTAGGGGAATACCTAGATAAATATTTGAAACCCATGGTACAGCTAGGGAAATCATACCTGCGTGATAGTTTACAGCTCATCGAAGAACTCCAAAATATAAAAGGTGCAGAAAACTGGGTACTGGCAACAATAGACGTCAACTCATTGTACACAAGCATTGAACAACAAGACGGACTGCTTGCAGTAGAAAAGGCTCTATATGAGAACACAGCAATGAGACAGGGGCAGATCAATTACATCCGGGAAGGCCTTAAAATGGCAATGGAATGTAACTACTTTTGGTACAACAAGGAATACTTTGTACAAACTAAAGGTGTTGCAATGGGGGCACGATATGCACCAAGTGTTGCAAACCTGTTCATGAACATGTGGGAGGAGGAATACATCTATAACAAAAATATCCCCCAAATTAAAATGTACCGTAGATATATTGATGATTTAATCATCTTATGGGATGGCACAGCGGATAGTTTTGAGAAATTTCTTGAAGAGTTGAACATGAATAGGTATGGGATCACATTCACGGGCAAGTGGAACCTGCAGGCGATCGACTATCTAGACCTGGAAATCTTCAAAGCAGGGGATTCCCTCAATACCCGCACTTTTTTTAAAAGTACGGACCGGAACGGGTACATACCCACTTCAAGCTGCCATCATCCGAAGTGGAAATCCAACATTCCAAAAGGCCAACTACTAAGGATACGGAGAAATTGCAACACACTGGAAGACTTTGATGTCCAGGCAGATGTCCTTATCCAGCGGTTCCAGGAGAAAGGATATCCATGGGAAAACCTGGACAAGCTGAAACAGGAGATCAAGAACATGGATAGAAACCAACTACTTAAGAAGAAGAGTAGGGCCAAAAATGATCAGACGGAGATAACCTTCATCACAGGGTTTAACAATCAATATAAGGATGTGGAACGGATTATTAAGAAATACTGGCCCATCTTGAAAGAGGACCGTGTACTAGCTAAAATCCTCCCCACCAAACCGAAGTTTGTGTATAGGAAAGCACCTACTCTTCGTAACCATCTTGTACATAATGTCATAGATCCCCCTAAGCAGACCCACATTATACCCAATATGAAAGGGTTCTTCAGATGTCGCAGATGTCTACCTTGTAGAGTTAGCAAACCCCAACCTAGAAAGAAAGAAAAGTTTAGGTCAACTGTAGACCATAAAGAATATCAGATTAAGGAGCTGATAACATGTCATAGCACCCATGTTACTTATATCATTGAATGCCCCTGTCATCTACAGTACGTGGGAAGAACCACCCGCCCCCTCTATGTCAGAATACGGGAACATATTAAAAATATCAAAAAAGGGTTCCCGAAGCACCATCTATCACAGCATTTTGCTGAATTCCATCAAAAAGATCCAAGTGGCCTCATCTTTTACGGCATTGACCAGGTGAAAAACCACTGGAGAGGGGGTAATAAAGAAATATTGGTCTCTAGGAATGAGACAGGGTGGATATATCGGTTGGGGTCTATTGCCCCTAGAGGCTTGAATTTGGACATAGACCTCAACTGTTTTATAGCTAACCCTTAAACTAATTTACATTAGTACTATCTAAGTTAAACTTCCCCAGGTATTCTCTGGTTTAAGTTCTTTGTTTCTTACCTGTTAGTTGTCCAGTATAGGGGGTAGAGTGTAATTAAACACTAGGATATTAGTTAACTTATCTACTGCCCCTATATACATATGTTGGTAGATAATTGGTTAATAGGGGATAGCAGTAGGAAAATCAGAGACATGAATAACATGGGGTTGCTGCATAGGTTTGAATACAGCTAATACCCTTAGCACCATCAACTTACAGAATCAGTTGGGCATATGTGCATATATAGACGCAGGCGGGGATACCCATACCCAGTCATGTGGGACTATGTGCAAATCACATGCACATAGACATTGCTTCCATACATATGTATATATATTTTTTAATCATGTCCTTTATGCTGCTTACTTGTTTATTAATGCCCTCCATGTTGCTTCCTTTTTTATATATATTTTTTATATATTTTTTAATATATTTTTTTATATATTTTTTATATCTTCCATGGCCTTAATGCAACATACCCCCGGGATGATATTATGTACTCCAACTCCCCGGATTTTCTAACACCCCAGAATGTAATGAAGGGCCCCCTTGGGGTGCTGATACTACATTGGAGAATGTTTACTAAGTAGTATCTGGGTTTGCGTGGGAGAGTGCACTACTAGAATACACCACTGGGAGGCCGCTGTATGTGGGATATTAACCATGTGAATTAGTGTTCTGTAGTTGGAAATACCTATGTAACACAGGTATTTGGGAATACACCGGCCTAACATAGGGATGTTTGTAAGCCATTTTTTATGTACATAGTTTTAATTATAATCTTTTTGAGTGGCCTGGATGGTCTCAGAAACACCAACCTTATTTGTTCCATATCTCAGATGTAAAACACAAAAAAATTTTTTTCTTTTTTTCTCTTTTCCGATGCCTGGAGATTTGAGGATGGTATCCATAAAGATAACTATGAACACTTAAAATCTTTCTTTCACCTCTATATAAAAATAGACCTTGAATGGGATTCAGTTTTACATTCTATTTATATTTACTTTTACAAGATAGGCACTGGGTTTGCAAGATGGTGAACATGTAGTACCGTAATTCACCACTGAGGATTTTGCCTACATGATACACTTATCTGGATTTTTCAACTGAATTTAACCTGTATTATATATCAATAGATGTCTGATGTTAATGTTACTTTGCGCGAACTATGTCTGCCAATCTATGTAAGGGTCAGCGGAGATGCATGGGTCCGTAATAATTACTACTAATTTGGCCTACGGACATAGGGATCTGATTTGGGTTTCTCCTAATGGGGCTGTACCGGGAGGGTGAGCTCAGGATTGAATATCCAATCAAAGGTCCTATAGTGACGGGATAAGGGAGGATCCAGCATGTCCGCCTACCTTATAACCTGTGAGGTGTAGTAAGATGGCGCCGCCTTTGAAAACGTCGATGACGAAACGCGTAAGGCGGGGCTACGCTCTTACGTCATTTCCGGGTACGGAGCGAGAGAGCCTGGAACGCAGCCGGACCGCACGCTGCGGGAAAGTACTTCCTGGCTTTCGGCTTCACCCATAGTGTAGTGTGTGTGTGGATTTTAATTTTTTTCCCTATCGGGGAGTTTGATGCTAATAAAGATTTTTAATCATACTACACTATGAGGTGGCATCTTTTTCTTGTGAGGATTTTTCTGGCGATCCCCTTCTTGGACGTGGTATGAAGCGGTAACCTGGAACTCCTGGGAGAGAGGACATTACATTACAGTAACCACGGGATACCGGCCAAGCGGACGGCAGTGGGATCTTGAAGTGTCTGTCACCAGGGCTGGACTGGGACAAAAATTTGGCCCTGGACTTCCTCATGACTGGCCCACTTTAATTTTGAGTGTCCCCAACAGCGCCCCCCCCTACACAGCACCCTCCTTACATCAGAGTGTCCCCAACAGTGCCCCCCTTACATCAGAGTGTCCCCAACAGCATCCCCTTACATCAAAGTGTCCTCAACAGCGTCCCCCTTACATCAGAGTGTCCTCAACAGCGTCCCCCTTACATCAGAGTGTCCCCAACAGAGTCCCCCTTACATCAGAGTGTCCCCAACAGAGTCCCCCTTACATCAGAGTGTCCCCAACAGAGTCCCCCTTACATCAGAGTGTCCCCAACAGAGTCCCCCTTACATCAGAGTGTCCCCAACAGCATCCCCCTTACATCAGAGTGTCCCCAACAGCGTCCCCCTTACATCAGAGTGTCCCAATCAGCAGCTCCCTTCACATCAGAGTCCCCACCAGCAGCCCACTTCACATCAGAGTCCCCACCAGCAGCCCACTTCACATCAGAGTCCCCACCAGCAGCCCACTTCACATCAGAGTCCCCACCAGCAGCTCCCTTCACATCAGAGTCCCCACCAGCAGCTCCCTTCACATAGCAGTCCCCACTAGCAGCTCACTTCACATCAGAGCCCCCATCAGAGAGCCCCCATCAGAGAGCCCCCATGAGCAGCCCTTCACATCAGTGTCCTCCCCCTCCCACATGTACTCACCGTTTTGAAGGCAGCTTCTCATTCCTCTCTCCAGTCATGTGATAACAAGTGATAGGGGAGAGAGGGAGGAAAGTCTGCTGTTGGTCTATCTCCCCCTGCAGGCTGGAGGGAGCATAACGCCTAATGGAAGGAAGCTTCTCCTCTTGACAGGAGTGAAATTGCGATCACTCACTGTCAGAGAGGAGCGGCTCCAGGACTGCACCTGACTGGCCCACTGAGACATCAGCCCACCGGGAATCTCCCGGTAGTCCCTATGGCCAGTACAGGCCTGTCTGTCACCCCTGCAGGGGTACTGGGAGTCAGTGAGTGGGGAGCCAAAAGGGGAGCACAGAAGTCACGGATTTTCACCTGTGTGGGCACTACAGTCACCAAGCTCTTGGAACTTTTTTCTTGCTATTTACAATTTGGGACGCACCACCTTTGAACAGACTTTTTTATAACTTTTTATAATTTTGGTGTTTTTTAGTTTCTGGTTCATATATGGTTTTTCAATATACGTTTTGGATTTGATTGCATTTGTCATTTACGTTTGTACACGTACACGTTGGAATCATCACATCAGCTGCATATTATACATAGCAGCAGCACCTAGTGGTCACTTTTTGCCACTACCTACATGTGGTATATATGTTTATGCAATACAATAGGGTTTTTACACCACATGATATTTTGACTCACACATTCAAACAATGGTATAGGGTTTGTTAATTATGAGTTATTGCAGTCTTCACCCTCTGTGTATGATATATTTTTAATTCCTATTACTCACTGTATAACAATCATCATCATCACTTATACAATTCAAAAGGGAGCGCCATACCCCCATACACAATCCTTTTGTACCATGCTGACTGCCTGTTGCCAACCTTGCTTGTGTTCGGATCTGCCTGCTCCTGCACCTGTAGCTGACCTACAGCCTACCTATTATCTCCTGCCAGCTTGCTTCAGGACTTTGGGCCTCATCCCTGCTAACCACCCACCAGGCTCTCATACCATTCTGTGCTCCCGTGCCTTCTGTGTGCTCTATCAGGGGCCGGGAACCAGATACGTACGGGCGGCCATCCTCTGCTATATCGGGTTCGTCAGTCTGATACGGGTAAGTCTGACAGTATCAGACAGCCATGTCCGAGCCCGAGCAGGGGACCTCTCCCATGAAGGAGCTCTGCAGACACCTGGTGGGTCTCACGCAGGCTGTGAAGAGCCTTCAAGAAGGTTATACCAGACTGGAGGAACGAGTTCAGGTGCTATCCTCACCTGCTAACCCGCAAGGTGCTTCTGCTACCGGGCTCTCACCTGCACCCTCAGTGGTTATGCTACCTCCCGAACCCAGGGTCCCTACACCCGAAAGGTTTACCGTAGAGCGCAACAAGTATCGAGCATTTCGTAACGCTTGCGAACTGTACTTCGCCTTGCAACCATGCACCTTCTCCTTGAAAGCAACCAGGGTGGGTTTTGTCATCTCTCTTCTATCTGGAGAACCACAGGCCTGGGCCCACTGTCTCCTGGAGCAAAAGTCAGTCTGTTTGGATAATCTGGATACCTTCTTTACTGCCATGTCTCAATTGCATGAGGACCCTCAGTTAAAAGCCACGGCTGAATCCGCCTTACACGCCCTACAACAGGGGCGCAGGCCTGCAGAAGACTATGTTCTGGAATTTAGGCATTGGAGTTCAGACACTGAATGGAATTATGCGGCCCTGCGATACCAATCCCGCTTAGGATTATCCGATTCGTCCAAAGACGAGCTGGCACAGGTAGGCGTACCCCAAACTCTTGAAGACCTTATTAACCTGTCGGTCCAGATTGATCGGCGCTTGAGAGAGCGTCGTTCCGAGAGGTCAACCAGTTCTGCCCCACTTGGGTCCTCCCCAAGGTCCCTAGTGCTACCAGCTCCATAGGCCAAAGCCTTCAGGTACCGGCTGCCTCAGCCCTTGACACTTCTGAACCGATGCAACTGGGGCTTCTCCGCCCATCCCTCACTCCCGAAGAACGACAACATCGACGGGTCAACTACTTATGCATGTACTGCGGGGAATCAGGTCACTACGTGAGATCTTGCCCAAATAAGACACGTAAGTCTCTTTCAGCTACTTCTAAAATCGCACCTGCCTTGCCTAACCTTGCTAACCATCTGGCTCTCTCCATTACCCTCCAGCTTCCAGGACAGGATCTGCTTACCCCGGTCATCATTGACTCAGGAGCGTGCAGTTGCTTCATTGATCTCACCTTTGCGACACAACCCCGTATCCCTCTCCGGACAAAATCGCAGGGACTTGCTGTCTATCTCGCGGATGGTTCCACCCTCAGCTCTGGTCTGGTCACCTTGGAAACCATCCCACTGCTAGCCTCCATGAACACCTGTCATCAGGAATTTCTCCGGCTGGACGCCATTTCTTCACCACTCTTCCCTATTATTCTAGGAATGCCTTGGTTGCAGGCGCATAACCCCAGTATCGATTGGGTTTCTGGGGAAGTCAAGTTCTCTTCCAGTTACTGTCAACAGCACTGTTTGCACGGAACTCCTGCAAAACCCTGTCAACTCTTGTGTCTGAACACCGACACGGAATCGCAGCAGGCGATTCCCATCCCTTACCAGGACTTCTCCGATGTCTTTAGCAAAAAAGGGGCTGAGACCCTTCCGCCTAATAGACCCTACGACTGTCCTATTGAGTTGTTGCCCGGATCTGAAGTTCCTTTTGGGAGAATATTCCCTTTAACAGAGCAGAAGCTGGGTACTTTCAAGGTGTATATCGATGAAAATCTTAAGAGAGGCTTTATCCGTCTTCGACATCACCAGCCAGGGCAGGCATCTTTTTTGTCGAGAAAAAGGACCACTCGCTACGTCCCTGCATCGATTATAGAGAACTCAACAAGGTGACCATCAAAAATCAGTATCCCTTACCTCTTGTGCCAGAGCTGTTCCAAAGATTGTGTTCACGAAAAATATTTACCAAACTCGACCTCCGTGGGGCCTATAACTTTATTCGCATCAGAGAGGGGGACGAGTGGAAAACAACCTTCCGTACCAGGTTCGGACATTTTGAATACCTCGTCATGCCCTTCGGCCTGTGCAACGCATCGGCAACTTTTCAACATTTTGTAAATGACATTTTTCGTTTCCTCCTGGATTTATATGTTATCGTATGCCTGGACAACATTCTGATCTTCTCCTCTTCTGTTACCGAACATCGCAGGCATGTCAGGAATGTGTTAACCTGGCTCAGGCAGCATGGACTCTATGCTAAATTGGACAAATGCGATTTTGAGCTCCAGTGCATTCAGTTCCTTGGCCTAATCATCTCTACCGATGGTGTTAAAATGGACCCGCAAAAGGTTGCAGCTATTCTGGACTGGCCTGCTCCCTCGGATAAAAAAGGGGTCCAACGCTTTGTCGGTTTCACCAATTTTTATCGGAAATTTATAAGGAGTTTTTCTACTATAATCGCCCCCCATCACAGAACTGACGAAACAGGGAAATCGATTCTGTTGGTCTCCTCAGGCGCAAGCAGCCTTTGATAAACTCAAGGAACTTTTTACTTCGGCTTCTGTCCTGAAGCACCCAGACCCTGCCTTGCCATTTGTCCTTGAGGTGGACGCATCGGAGGTCGCGGTAGGGGCAGTACTGTCTCAGCGGCAAGGTGCCAAGGCTCTCCTTCATCCCGTAGCCTTCTTCTCACGAAAACTTTTTGATACAGAAAAAAATTATGATGTAGGAGATTGTGAGTTGCTGGCCATTAAAGTCGCTCTTGAAGAGTGGCGCTACCTATTGGAGGGGGCCGCTCACTCACCCCATTCTGATTTACATGGACCATAAAAATCTTGAGTATTTGAGAACGGCCAAGAGATTGAGACGACGACAGGCAAGATGGGCTCTGTTCTTCTCGACATTTCAATTCCACATTACATATAGGCCAGGTACCAAGAACACCAAACCAGATGCATTATCCCGTATGTTTCATGACTCCAGGGAATCTCTGCCTCCAGACACCATTCTCCCTGCTGGTAGTTTTCTGCTTTTTCAGGGAGATCTTATATCCCGGATCAAACAAGCCTCAAGAAATTGGTCCCCTTCTGTGGAAGGCGAGGTAAGCTTGCAAGACGGCTTATTCCGATACAAGGATAAAATCTTGGTCCCAGAGGATCTGAGGATTGCTGTACTGGAACTCTGCCACGACCACAAATTGGCTGGGCATTTTGGTGTGTTGAAAACAACAGAACTTGTACAGCGTACTTTTTGGTGGCCCCAGCTGGTAAGCGACTGCAAGAGCTTTGTGGAGTCCTGTATTACCTGCGCTCGGAGCAAGAGCAGCCGAACGAAGGCCTGGGGTCTATTAAGGCCCTTACCTGTGCCAGAAAGGCCATGGAAAATGATTGCGATGGACTTCATCGTTGAGCTCCCGTTGGCAGAAGGCTACTCCACCAGTTTCGTCATTGTAGACAGACTGTCCAAGATGGCCCACTTTCTACCCATGAAGGGTACCCCATCAGCTTTGGAAACCGCAAAAATATTCATTAAGGAAATTGTACGCCTCCACGGAGTTCCCTCAAGTATAGTATCCGATCATGGAGTTCAGTTTACCTCCGGATTCAGGAAAGCTCTCTGTAGGTCTCTGGAGATAGAATTGGCATTCTCTTCGGCCTACCACCCCCAGACGAATGGGCAGACGGAGAGAACTAATCAGTCGCTGGAACAGTACCTTCGTTGCTTTTCTGCTTTCTCACAAGACGACTGGGTCTCTCTCCTGCCTATTGCCGAGTTTGCCTACAACAACTCTGTGCATTCGGCCATCAAACAGACACTGTTTTTTGCGAACTACGGGTTTCACCCATCCTTTTTAACCAGTTCCTTACCTGAATGTGCGATTCCCGCGGTTTCTGAAACTATGAACTTCTTTATCAACAACAACAAACTATTGCAAGAAACAATGGCTAGAACCCAGGAATACAACAAAAAAATGTATGACAGGAAGAAGCGAGGACAACTATTGCTAGAACCTGGCAATTAGGTCTGGCTGTCTACCAATAACTTAAGGATGGCTTGTCCTTCGAGAAAGTTAGGTCCCAGGTTCATGGGTCCCTTTTCAGTCAAGAGAAAAATCAATGATGTGGCCTATGAGCTGGACTTACCTAATTCATTGAAAATCCATCCGGTTTTTCACGTATCCCTACTTAAACCCGTTATCCCCAACTCTTTTTCGGGTCGCAATACTGGCCCGCCTGAACCCATAATTATCGACGAGGAGGAGTTTGAGGTGGAGGCAATTTTGGATTGTAGGAAGAGACGCAACCAAATCCAGTACTTGATCAAGTGGAGGGGGTATGGACCAGAAGACAATTCTTGGGAACTGGAGGCCAACTTGCACGCTGAAGAACTCTTAAGGGATTTTCAGAGTACCCATGCGGATAGGTTGACCCGGCTGGGCATCCGGAGGCTGCCCTTAAGGAGGGGGCACTGTCAGAGAGAATCTCGGCTCAGGACACTTGCTGGGCACTCTGGAGTGCGCCGTGTCGCGCTGGCTCACGCTGGCGTGCGGGTGCGTGCGGGCGCGTGCCTGGGCGTGCCGGCGCGGTCGCCGTGTTTGGCGCGGGTTGCCCTATTTAGGTTGCTGGGATGCTGTACTCGATGCTGTCCGATCATCAGCTTCCTGTTCCCGTGCTTCCTGTTTCCTGTGTACTGTTTGATCTCTCTGTGACCCGGCTTGTTTACTGGACTCTGCTCTGCTAACTGCCTGCATCTGACCCCTGGCCTGCCTGACTTTGAACCTGCCTAACCCCTCTGTACCGTGCCGACCGCCTGCTGTCAAACCTGCTTGTGACCTGGACTTTGTATCTGCCTGCTCCTTTTGTACCGAGCTGACTGCCTGTTGCCAACCTTGCTTGTGTTCGGATCTTCCTGCTCTGCACCTGTACCTGACCTACAGCCTACCTATTATCTCCTGCCAGCTTGCTTCAGGACTTTGGGCCTCATCCCTGCTAACCACCCGCCAGGCTTTCATACCATTCTGTGCTCCCGTGCCTTCTGTGTGCTCTATCAGGGGCCGGGAACCAGATACGTACGGGAGGCCATCCTCTGCTATATCGGGTTCATCAGTCTGATACGGGTAAGTCTGACACTGTGCAAGCTCTGGCCAGTGATCCATCCTCAAGACCCAGTAACCCAGAGGATTTTCGGTGGAAAAGGTGTCCAAGTCAGATCTTGCCCCTAGGTATTCCTGAACCATGTAAAACCGACGCTGGTTATGGTTGCTGAAACCGATCATACCTTGGGGCTGCGGACCAAAAAATTGTCTGAACGCATCGGTCAGACGGCCACCTTCTCCACCGCTCCTTCTTTGACTGACCGAAGCCTCAGCAACACGTTGTCCAGAAACAGGAGTTTGTAACCTCCCAGTCTCTGGGAACGCGTTGCACAGACCTTTCTGCAAGGCCTCCCGAAGATGTTTCATCCTCTGCTCCCTCTGTGATGGCAAGATAAGGTACACAACCTTACCCTTGTAATGTGGATCAAGGAGGGTTGCCAGCCAGTATTGGTCTTTCTCCTTGATACCATGAATACGAGGATCCTTATGCAGGCTTTGCAGGATCAGGGAGGCCATGCAGCGTAGGTTTGCTGAGGCCTTTGGTCCGGAGTCCTGTGGGTCACTAAGGACGACATGGTCCGCAGCCACCTCCTCCCAGCCACGTACAAGTCCATGTGTTTCTTGGAACTGATCCCTTAAAGACTGCTGCTGATGCTGAGTGCCAGGCTCCACCTCCATACTGACACAATCCTCCTCCTCCTCCTCGTCCTCTTCCTGTGTGATCGGTGGGCACGCAGGAACACTGTCTGGATAAAGGGGGCCTTGAGAGCTAAGGAAGTCCTCCTCTTCCTGCCTCTGTTCTGCCTCAAGTGCCCTGTCCATTATTCCACGCAGCGTGTGCTCCAACAGGTGGACAAGGGGGACAGTGTCACTGATGCATGCACTGTCACTGCTCACCATCCTCGTGGCTTCCTCAAATGATGACAGGACAGTGCATGCATCCCTGATCATGGCCCACTGGCATGGGGAAAAAAAAAACAAGCTCCCCTGACCCTGTCCTGGTGCCATAGTCTCACAGGTACTCATTGATGGCCCTCTGCTGCGTGTGCAGCCGCTGCAGCATGGCCAACAATGAGTTCCACCTGGTGGGCATGTCACAGATTAGGCGGTTCTTGGGCAAGTCAAACTCCTTTTGGAGGTCTGCCAGCTGAGCACTGGCATTATATGACCGGCGGAAATGCACACAGACTTTCCTGGCCTGCCTCAGGACATCCTGTAAGCCCGGGTACCTGCCCAAGAACCGCTGCACCACCAAGTTAAGGACGTGAGCCAAACAGGGCACATGGGTCATTTGTCCCTGTCGGAGGGCAGAGAGGAGGTTGGTGCCATTGTCGCAAAACACCATTCCTGCCTTAAGTTGGCGTGGCGTCATCCACCTCTGATCCTGCCCCTGCAGAGCTGACAGAACCTCTGCCCCAGTGTGGCTCCTGTCCCCCAAGCACACCAGCTCAAGCACCGCATGGCATCTTTTGGGCTGCGTACTTACGTAGCCCCTTGAACGGCTACGGAGCACCGCTGGTTCCGAGGACAAAGCACAGGAAGAGGCCATGGAGGAAGAAGAAGAGGAGGGGGTGGAGGAGAGAGGTGTGCCACAATCATTAGTAGTGGCATTTTGGAGGCGTGGTGGCAGAACAACCTCCAACACTACTGCACCTTGTCCTGGATCCTTTCCAGCTGCCAGCAAAGTCACCCAATGCGCCGTGAAACTTAGGTAACGTCCCTGTCCATGCCTGCTGGACCATGAGTCAGCGGTAATATGCACCTTACCGCTGACCGCCCTGTCCAGCGAGGCCAAGACATTGCCTTCCACATGCCGGTAGAGAGCCGGAATCGCCTTCCGTGAGAAAAAATGGCATTTGGGTACCTGCCACTGAGGAACCGCACATTTCACAAACTCACGGAAGGGGACAGAGTCTACCAACTGAAAAGGCAGCAGTTGAAGTTCTAGCAATTTTGCCAAGCTAGCATTCAACCGCTGGGCATGTGGATGGCTGGGAGCAAACTTCTTTCGGCTGTGCAGCAGCTGGGGCAGGGAAATTTGCCTGGTACAATCTGACGTCGGTGTACCGAAAGCAGATTGCCCACAAGTACTTGGCTGTGACACACCTAATTCTACACCTTCATTCCTCTCTGTGCAGGTCTCAGAGAGGACTGAAGGTATAGTGGGGTTGGAGATCTCAGCTGATGAGGAGCAAGGAGAGGTCCTCTTTGTTCTTTGGTGTGGGTCTTTTAAATACGCTTGCCAGCGAACTGCATGGCAGGTCAACATATGTCTGGTCAAGCATGTGGTGCCCAAGCGGGAGATGTTTTGGCCACGCGAGATACGCTTGAGACATATGTTGCAAATAGCAGCGGTGCGATCTGATGCACTCGTCTCAAAAAAGGCCCACACCAAAGAACTTTTTGAATAACACGCAGAGACTGCAGCGCCCTGCACATGCGGAGCTTTGGGGTGTAATGCAGTCAGTGTGCTGCCCTTAGGCTGGCCCCTGGGGGGCATCCTGCCTCGTTGGTGATGTGCCGCCTCCTCCTCCTCCTCCTCTCTCCTATCAGGCACCCACGTTGAGTCAGTGACCTCATCATCCCCTCCCTCCTCATCACTGGAGCAAACCTGGGAGTATGCTGCAGCAGGGGGAGCATGACTGCCAGATTGCTGTCCTTCTTGGGCACCCCCTCTGTCCGTGCTCATGTTACTGCCTTCATCTAGCTCAGTATCATCATCAGAGCCTTCTAAACGCTGGGCATCCTCCTGGAACATGTACCCAACACTATGGTCAAACAGTTCGAGGGACTCCTCAGGAGGACATGGTGGGGCTAGGGAAGGAGTCACTGATGACATTGAGCCGAGGGAAGAGGCCGCTTTGCCAGACAAAGTACCCTGAGCATGGGTGAGAGAGAATGAGGAGGATGAGGACAGCTTGGTCATCCACTCGACCAAGTCTTCTGCATGTTGCGGCTCAACACGGCCAGCTGCCAAAAAAAGGGCCAAGCGTGTCCCACGGCCACACTGTTGCCTCTAGACACAGAGCCTGCTTGCCCTCTTTTATTGGCTTGTGACTGTCTGCCTCTCCTTGTTGGCCTTCCAGACATACTAATGGCCTGTAGCTGCACTAAGCTGGGATATATATATATATATATATATATATATATATATATATATATATATATATATATATATATATAATGTACTGATACTGCAGCTAGCAAAATCAACTACCTGCCTGTAGTATGAGAACACCACCAACCTTCTACAGGTAGCTTTAGCTGAACACTGTGCAGAGCTCGCAAAAAAATAACTTGTAGCTTATTTAGCTGCCTGCGGTAGTGATAGGATCAAGAAAACACCACCAACCTTCTACAGGTAGCTTTAGCTGAACACTGTGCAGAGCTCACAAAAAAATAACTTGTAGGTTTAGCTGAACACTGTGAGCAGGACGCACTACACTAACTTGTAGTTTTAGCTGAACACTGTGAGCAGGACGCACTACACTAACTTGTAGCTTTAGCTGAACACTGTGCAGAGGTCGCACTACACTAACTTGTAGTTTTAGCTGAACACTGTGCAGAGGACGCACTACCCTAACTTGTAGCTTTAGCTGAACACTGTGAGGAGGACGCACTGCACTAACTGTAAATAGTCTAGCTGCCTGACTGTGGTACTAATAGGATCAAAAGAACACCAGCAATTTTCTTCAGGTAGCTGTAAATATTGTAACAAGACAAGCCTGCCTGTCAGTAAGAAGATAACAGGAACGGATCTAGCTAAACTGAATACAGTGTATATATATATATATATATATGCAACACCTGGGATGCATATATATACACAATACACTGTAAGTGCAGCTAACTCACTGACTGTCCTGCCTAATCTAGCTAACTCAAATGAAATGACACTGTCTCTCTCTCTCTCTCTCTCTCTCTAAGCACGCCGGAACACACTACACAGGGTCGTCGTGAAGGCGGCCTTATATAGTGTGGGGCATGTTCTAAACCCCCTGAGCCATAATTGGCCAAAGCCACCCTGGCTTTGGCCAATTACAGCTCTCTCTACCGACGGCGCTGTGATTGGCCAAGTATGCGGGTCATAGTGCATGCTTGGCCAATCATCAGCCAGCAATGCACTGCGATGCCGCAGTGAATTATGGGCCGTGACGCACCACACGAATTTGGCACGAATGGCCCATAACGTTCGCAATTCGGCAAACGATCGAACAGCCGATGTTCGAGTCGAACATGGGTTCGACTCGAACGCGAAGCTCATCCCTAGTAATGAGTCAAAGAAAATGCTCCCAAATATAAAGAGAATATACTGTATATTAACTTCATGCAAGATTGATGTGTGTGTCATAAAGTAGGGATTGGTGAATAGTTACAATTGTAACAAAGAGAAACAGACCCACATTCCCCAAATTCCTCCATTCATGAGATTTGTTAGAAAAAATTTAACTGTAAAAAGTATTCTTGATATTCCAGGAATGAGATTCTGATGACCTGTTTTCTTCCTTTGTTCTGTGTAGCTGCTAAGAAAGTTCTTGGGAGGAAGCATCTGTTTCAGAAGAAAGAAGTATCTGTTTATCCGTATTATCCCGCACAGGATATTGTGCTTTATGGAGACCAAAGACCCCAAATACAAACACCAGAGCCCCTCACCTTCCCAGTAAGTCCGTACATTCTGGAATTCATCCACAGTAACGTCCGGTTCAAAGAAAACATTGAAAAAACAATGGGGACCCATACATGTGAGATCAAATGGCCAGATCTAGTCTGCCCCAACTCCCTTATCACATTGAGCTTTCCTGAGGCCCAGTCTACTCATCTCAGGGCATTGGTCAAGCTTGTCCCAACATGGAAAGACAAGGTCCATGCAGAGTTCTCACTTCTCATATCAAAGTACAAAGTCGTAGAATATCAAATGGATCAGTCGGTCTGGGATGCTGTTAAAGAAGATGCCAGCAGCTCCACCTATAATGGAGTGCTTATCAAACCTGAGTTGGGTTCAGGTAAAGTTTTCTTGGTGGGATTGTTAGAGGACATTACCAGAATTGATCCCACATTCAGACAACTGGTAGAGGAAACCACCAAACAGGTGCAAAGAAAGAGCCAAAGTATGACTGAGACCTTATCCATGTCCCCAGCCCTCTATCAGAGTATGTGTAACAGAGGCCTGCAGAAGAAGATCCTGGACCAGGTTCCAGAGCTGAAGATGGACTATGACACACCAAAAAAGGAGATCCGGCTATCTGGACTGAGAGATGAAGTGCTCACTGCCAAATGTGAGATACTCAGCTTACATAATCAACTGGAAACTAAATCCACCCAGATGAATCCACACCTCGCCCAGTTCCCGATGTCCAACAATAATGAGGTACTTTCCTGTCTGCTCTCTGTAAGTAAAAACATTAACACATTGAAACTGATAACACTATTAAGCTTCATGTACACTTTTACCGTGGCCATGGGAAAACGTGAAACGTGGTAAAATTGTGATTCATGCATACACATTTTATCAGCAATTTTTGGCAGGAGAGTTTAGTGGCAGAAAAAAACGCTGACGGCTCCTAAACTCTACTAAACACCAGTGTCCAGCGTCCACTGAAGCGGAGGCTGGCAGCATCCATAACAAACAGTCAATAGCTGCTTGTTAAGGAGCGTGCCGGAAAGTGGGCCGCCGTATCCTTAACAGAGGAATCATCGGCTGTCAGCGGGATTTCCCGCTGACAGCTGAATGTAAAAAAAACATTTGAGGTGTCTTTTGTGCTTGTAATACCTTCTGATACTTGTGAGTATAATATTCATGTAATGAACTAGATCTTTTAGTAATATTACTCTATGGTCCTTTGCATTCTCTTGCCAGTACTTTGGTGGTCTTAAATGCACATATTCATGGTGGGTTCAAACACAATGACTCATTTTTATATTCTTTGAGTGAAGCTCATTGTTATTGCTCATTGATTTGAGTTTGGGTTTTGCACATGTAGCACTAACTCACGGTGGAGCTGCTGGTTTACGCGGTCTTGTTACCTCCACTCTGCTTCCCTCTGTGTCACCGCCACTGGGTCTAGGGGTTCCATTGAGTTTACCTCTGGACGACACACGCACCAACACTGGAGTACGTTTTCAATGCTTTATTAAACACTTGACTTAGGCTTAGGAAGTAGCAGGAAAGAGGTGGAAAGGAAACTGCAGAAGAAACTCAAACATCTTCTTGTAGGGTTCTTTTGACAAATGTCCTGGTAGAATTCAGATATTATATGGAATGCGCTCCCTTAAGAGACACACTCCTTGCCCGCCTGGATAGGCTTCTCTCACTAGCCTAGCAGCCAGTACGTAGCACGAATTAAGGTCTCTGCCACAGACTTGCTTGGGAACAAACCCGTACGATCCTCTGCCACAGGATGTATCAGATTTTCTGTAATGAACGTCAGTCACAGTGCTTGAACCTTTAAGCCAACCCGGCAACACTATTCTGTATAGTTACTTTCGGATATGTCCTCCAACCGAGTCACCAGGCCCCTCTATAGACCAGCACACTGCGTGATCCCTTAAAGACGGGTCCTCCCCTGGGATCTCCTCGGTTGTCCAGCTTCGTCACACAGGACCGACAGCTCAGGACCATTCCTCGGCCACGGTGGTAGGCCCCAGACAAGCCTCTGGACCCACCCCTGCGCCGCGGAACGGAGGACCACGAGGTAGCTCCTTAATGCATACCTGTCGGCCAGGAGGGCGAGCAGGTGGCTGTAAAACGAACCCCAAAATATGGCGTCTGTCCCATAAATACCCTCACCCAGAATGCAACTCGGAGGACCACCTCCACCGAGTTGTCTCCGGGACAGAAGAGCATCCATACGCTTCGACACGTTGCCTTTCCAACCCTGACCAGTGATAACAACGACACCCACCGGTCAGCACGGAAACACACACAACATCAGCCAAGCTGGAACAGAGGCAAACTTAACCTTCTTAACGAACAAGTTACTAAATTTACCTAACATGCGGTAGATTGCAAATCTACCAGCACTACACACATTTCTTTTGGAACATTAGCAAGGATGGCAGAGCCTAGCCATGTACCCTATACATGTACAGTGCCTTGAAAAAGTATTCATACCCCTTGAAATTTGCCACATTTTGTCACGTTACAGCCAAAAATGGAAATGGATTTTATGTGATGAACTTCCGCTTTTCGGAACCCTCCCCCCCTCCGGTGTCACATTTGGCACCTTTCAGGGGGAAGGGGGGTGCAGATACCTGTATAATACACGGGTCCCAGAGACAGCAGGGACTATTCGGATTGCACAGCGAGACTCGCACATGCACAGTAGGGAACCAGGATGTGAGGCCGAAAGGCTTCACTTCCTGATTCCCTTACCGAAGATGGCGGCGGCAGCATCCGAGGACCGAGGGACAGATCGGCTTCGGGTGCCGACATCGCGGGCGCCCTGGACAGGTAAGTGTCCATATTTTAAAAGTCAGCAGCTGCAGTATTTGTAGCTGCTGACTTTAAAAAAAATTTGGCGGACCTTCGCTTTAACATTAAAACATGAGAAATGCTGAATCATAGAAAATACATTCTTGGGTTATTCTTATGTTGCCTTCTTCTTGGATCGGAAGACTTTGCCTCATTTCACATGTTTGGATGCATAGGCGTGCGCAGCCTATTGCATTAGGGTGTGCACCCCAAAGCTCAAACAGACAAAAGTATTGGGACACCTGCCTTTACACACATGACCTTTATTGACATCCCAGTCTTATGCCCCGTACACACGGTCGGATTTTCCGATGGAAAATGTCCGATCGGAGCGTGTTGTCGGAAATTCCGACCGTGTGTGGGCTCCACCGGACATTTTCCATCGGATTTTCCGACACATAAAGTTGGAGAGCAGGATATAAAATTTTCCGACAACAAAATCCGTTGTCGGAAATTCCGATCGTGTGTACACAAATCCGACGAACAAAGTGCCACGCATGCTCAGAATAAATAAAGAGATGAAAGCTATTGGCCACTTCCCCGTTTATAGTCCCGAAGTACGTGTTTTACGTCACCGCGTTCAGAACGATCGGATTTTCCGACAACTTTGTGTGACCGTGTGTATGCAAGACAAGTTTGAGCCAACATCCATCGGAAAAAATCCTAGGATTTTGTTGTCGGAATGTCCGAACAATGTCCGACCGTGTGTACGGGGCATTAGTCCGTAGGGTTCAATATTGAGTTGGCTCCGCCCTTTGCAGCTATAACAGCTTCAACTCTTCTAGGAAGGCCGTCCACAAGGTTTAGGAGGGTGTCTATGGGAATGTTTGACCATTCTTCCAGAAGGGCATTTGTGAGGTCAGGTACTGATGTTGGATGATAAGGTCTGGCTCACAGTCTCCGCTCTAATTCATCCCAAAGGTGTTCTATCGGGTTGAGGTCAGGACTCTGTGCAGGCCAGTCAAGTTCCTCCACCCCAAACTCACTCATCCACGTCTTTATGGACCTTGCTCTGTGCACTGGTCCAAATCATCGATGGAGGGGGGATTATGGTGTGGGGGTTGTTTTTCAGGGATTTGGCTTGGCCCCTTAGTTCCAGTGAAGGGAACTCTTAAGGCGTCAGCATACCAAGACATTTTGGACAATTTCATGCTCCCAACATTGTGGGAACAGTTTGAGGACGGCCCCTTCCTGTTCCAACATGACTGCCCACCAGTGTACAAAGCAAGGTCCATAAAGACATGGACTTAGCAAGGGTGTTGGAAAATTACCTTCAAGTGCAAAAATTCACATTATAATAGTAACTAAAACATCTAAAATTAAGTGTAACGATCTAAAAAATAAAAATTCAAAAGTGCTATAATGGTGGGAACCTCCCAACTAAAAAGTTGTTTCACTTGAGATTAATCTGTATGGTAAATATCTATAGGAGGGGTTTCCACCATCCCTGCTAAGTTTATTTTTATACAGTATGTCTTATTTTCAGCTTGATGTGTATTACATGTGAAGTTGCGTATCACAGAGACCGGTATTGTGATAATATTGAAGTTTATTGAGATTTCCATATATTAGAGGATTCCACCATTTTTGTTAAGTTATTGATTAGTAAGTTAGCGCTGCACTTTTTTTATTTTGTGGTGTGGGAACACATAACAGTGCTTAGTGGCCGGCCTTTCAATTACACTTTTTTATTTTACCTCCAGTAGTTTATTGTAAATAGTAGTGTAGTGATTACCTATTATACTAAAATCAGCATGTGGCATTAATAAACATCAACAGATTTCAGTTGTGCCCCACTAGGCCGGCACACCCTTGGACAATGTACCTGGCTTCTGAGTTCATCACCCCCATCCCTGCTGCACTCAGTGCACTGATGGGCACTGATTAACAGCACTGATAAGCGGCACTGATTGGCACTGACAGGTGGCACTCATTTGCACTGGTGTGTAACTGACTGGCACTGACAGGTGGCACTGATTGGCACTGACAGGTGGCATTGGCACTGATTGGCACTGACAGGCAGCACTGGCACTGATTGGCACTGACAGGTAACACTGATTGGAAGTACTGATTGGCACTAACAGGTGGCACTGATTGGAAGCACTAATTGGCACTGACAGTCAGCACTGGCACTGATTGGCACTGCCAGGTGGCACTGATTGACACTGACAGGCGGCACTGATACTGATTGGCACCGACAGGTGGCACTGATTGGAAGCACTGACAGGTGGCACTGATTGGAAGCACTGATTGGCACTGACATTGATTGGCACTGACAGGTGGCACTGATTGGAAGCACTGACAGGTGGCACTGATTGGAAGCACTGATTGGCACTGACATTGATTGGCACTGACAGGTGGCACTGATTGGAAGCACTGATAGGTGGCACTCATTGACACTGACAGGTGGCACTGATTGGAAGCACTTGGCACTCATTGGCACTAACAGGCGGCACTGATTGGAAGCACTAATTGGCACTGCCAGGCGGCACTGGCTGGCACTGACAGGTGGCACTGATTGGAAGCACTGACTGGCACTCATTGGCACTTACAGGTGGCACTGATTGGAAGCACTAATTGGCACTGACAGGCGACGCTGGCACTGTTTGGCACTGACAGGTGGCACTGACAGGCGGCGCTGGCACTGTTTGGCACTGACAGGTGGCGCTGGCACTCATTGGCACTAACAGGTGGCACTGATTGGAAGCACTAATTGGCACTCACAAACTGACAGGCGGCACTGACTGGCATAGACAGGTGGCATTAGTCGGAAGCATTGACAGAGGAGAGGGGGGTTTCCAGGGGCGTACCTAGAGCATTTGGCACCCGGGCGGATCATATATCTGGCAACCCCCACGTTAAAATGTAAAAACACCCCACTGTGCACCACTGGACCCCTTTACATTATTCAGCCCCCCTCAGCACAGACCCCCCCATTCAGCACAGACGGACCTCCCCCTTCAGCATAGACTCCCCCATTCAGACATACCCCACTTCAGCACAGATGGACACCCCCATTCAGCACAGACCCCCCCCCTTCAGCACAGACCCCCCCATTCAGCACAGATGGACCCCCCCTTCAGCACAGATGGACCCCCTTCAGCACAGATGGACCCCCCCTTCAGCACAGACGGACCCCCCCTTCAGCACAGATGGACCCCCCATTAAGCACACCCCCCCTTCAGCACAGATGGAGCCCCCTCATTCAGCACAAACCCCCCCTTCAGCACAGACAGACACCCCTCCCCCCATCCCATTCAGTACCTTTGATCAGCGTGGCACAGGCACAGCAGGTCCCCTCCCCCTGTGTACACATAAACACTGGAGGGGGAGGCGGCTTCACTCTGCTCGCTGTGCCTGTGTGACATCCGAGCAGAACCGAGCAGCTTAAGAAAGGGGACGGGGCTACATACACGTAGCGGCCCCGCCAGAATCATCCCATTGGCTGGTATTCGGTACCTGCTCGGTCCCGCCCACCCCAACATCATACATGAATTCTGACAGGTCCTCTCTCTCTCTGCATGCAGTTATTATATAGGAGGACAGTGTCACACTAAGCGGATCTTACGAGCCCCAATATCGGCAATGTTATACTGCCTCACAGGCAGTGCGGGGTACACATTGCACATCAGCCCAGGCAGATCTCAGGATACAGAGGGCATGGGACTAAACACTGCTCGGGGATTAGGGTGTGCCCAGCCACACCCGGCAAACCCCGTGGGCACGCCTATGTTTGGATGAAAGAGATGTTGGTTGGTTTGGAGGGTTTCTCACCGTTGTTCTCAGCTCTGATTGGTTGTCGTTGCTAAAAAATATTGGAGTATGGTTGTAGTAGAGATTGAGAAGAGATTTTCTGTAAATGTTTGATACTGATTTCTTCTCTGCTTTCAGGGTTCACAGTCCAGCCATGTTGAAAAGAAAAGCTCTGGAGACAAAGGTAAGGAATATCTTCCTCCTTCCTCCTGCTGGTGACCCCTCTAGTGATATAAAAATCTAAATAGAGGAATCAGGACCTCCTTCCTCCTGCTGGTGATCCCTCTAGTGATATAAAGATCTATATAGAGGAATCAGGACCTCCTTCCTCCTGCTGGTGATCCCTCTAGTGATATAAAGATCTATAAAGGGGAATCAGGACCTCCTTCCTCCTGCTGGTGATTCCTCTAGTGATATAAAGGTCTATATAGAGGAATCAGGACCTTCTTCCTCTCGCTGGTGACCCCTCTAGTGATATAAAGGTCTATATAGAGGAATCAGGACCTTCTTCCTCTCGCTGGTGACCCCTCTAGTGATATAAACATCTATATAGAGGAATCAGGACCTCCCTTTCTCCTGCTGGTGACCCCTCTAGTGATATAAAGATCTATATAGAGGAATCAGGACCTCCTTCCTCCTGCTGGTGACCCCTCTAGTGATATAAAGATCTATATAGAGGAATCGGGACTTCCTGCTGGTGGCCCCTCTAGTGATATAAACATCTATATAGAGGAATCAGGGCCTCCCTTCCTCCTGATGGTGACTCTTCTTTTCAGGAGTGATTGCATTAACTTGACTACAACTGATGTTTAACTCACTAGTCTGTAATTGCCAGCTTCTTGTTGTGGATAGGTTCAATATTAGCTGTCCGCCAGTCATGTGGAACTTTTCCTGTTAAAAGAGATTGATCAAAAAGATCTGTTAATGGTCCAACAACTATATCTCAAAGTTCTTTATTAAGCTTTAATGTAGTCAGTTCCTGTGCTATCTCTGTCTCCAGAAATCCTAAAAATGTACCGTCATTACTAGAACCAATATGATTCCCCAACTTGTTATTGTTAGTACAATTTTTTTCTCAGAAGACTGAACAGAAGTAATTAACTGGTTTGCTACATCCAGGTCTCCATCAACTAAAGTGTAATGCCCAGTTTTCATTTTTGTCTTTCTGAATAGATTTAGCAATTTTCTCCTTATTCTGTGCTTTGGCAGGTCTGATAATGTGTTTGGCCTCCCCCAACATCTTCAATGAAATCTTTTCATTCAATTTAATCTTTCATTAAAATGTACCAGAAACAGAGGTCACAGGGACAGGAGTAATGCCCCGTACACACGGTCGGATTTTCCAACGGAAAATGTGTGATAGGACCTTGCTGTCGGAAATTCCTGACCGTGTGTAGGATCCATCACACATTTTCCATCGGATTTTCCGACACACAAAGTTTGAGAGCAGGATATAAAATTTTCACACAACAAAATCCGTTGTCGGAATTTCCGATCGTGTGTACACAAATCCGATCCACAAAGTGCCACGCATGCTCAGAATAAATAAAGAGATGAAAGCTATTGGCTACTGCCCCGTTTATAGTGCCAGCGTACGTGTTTTACGTCACCGCGTTCAGAACGATCGGATTTTCCGAAAACTTTGTGTGACCGTGTGTATGCAAGACAAGTTTGAGCCAACATCCGTCGGAAAAAATCCTAGGATTTTGTTGTCGGAATGTCCGATCAATGTCCGACCGTGTGTACGGGGCATAAGAGAACAGATACATATAGAAACACCTTCCTCAAGAATATGTTTTACTTTGTTACAGCCACACCAGACGATGATGTGACACTGGACCTCCCGTCCTCTCTGGTTATAGTAAAGAATGTCCAGGACAGCTGCACTCTTGAGATGCTAAACCTCCTTGTTGAGAATACCAGTGGGAAGGTCATGGACACGGACTTCTATATTGAGTTAATTCCGGAGATCCAATCTGCTGTTGTCAGCTTCACATGTGATATCGGTGAGTCCACTCTTTGTGATTTGCCCATTATTTAGATACCAAGCCTGTTGAGTTTGTCAATGACATATTTTGAGAGTTTCCTGACTGGTTAGTCCTGGTCTACCTACACAGCGCAATACAAGGTGTCTGAGCAACCTGACTACCGGTGGTGACGCCGCTGACACCTTGTTAATTACCTGTACTACCCCCAGGTTGTTCCCGTGAAACCTCACTTTCAAATTCTTGAAAGATTCCTCCCACAACTCTACCGCTAACACCACGGGGAACAATTCCAGCAGCAACATATTCTTCACGAGCCCTGCATCTTTCCACGACTGCGGCCAAGGCCCTGCACTCCACTTACCTTGGAAAAAAGCTCCAAAACCCGCAGAACCCGCTGAATCCGTGTACAGCTCCAGATCGAAGTTGCTAACTGGCCCTGACATCCACAGCGCCCTGCCGTTGAAATTAGCTAGGAACGTGTGCCATACCATCAGGTCTCTATGAGCCCTCACTAAGCACACATAGTGCTTGGGGGACGTAACGCCTGCGGTACTTGCAGACAGCCGCCTGAAAAATACCCTCACCATGGGCAAGATGCGACACGCAAAGTTCAACTTACCTATTAATGATTGTAAGGTTCGCAGTTGCACTTTGCGAAGTCCCATGACCCCCCGAATCTCTGCTTTCAATGCTGTCAACTTATCCTCCAGCAGCCTGCACTCCATGGCATCTGAGTCTAAGACGATGCCCAAGAAACTCAACACCGTCGCTGAACCTTCTGTCTTCTCCGGGGCCAAAGGTATGCCAAACTTATCAGCAACATCTTCCAGCATGGCCAACAGGACCGCGCAAACTTCTGATATAGGCGGGCCCACGCAGAGAAAGTCGTTCAAATAGTGTATGATGGAATTTCCTCCTGCAACGTCACGCACCACCCACTCAATGAATGAACTAAACTGTTCAAACAATGCGCAGGATATAGAACACCCCATGGGCAGGCAGCGATCCACATAGTATTCTTCCTGACAATAACAACCTAACAAACGAAAGCTATCCGGATGGACCGGGAGCAAAAGGAAAGCCGACTCTATGTCAGATTTTGCCATCAGTGATCCCCCGCCCATACTTCCTAACCCAAAACACTGCTGCATCAAAGGACGTATATGATACCGCGCATATCTCCGGGTCGATGGCATCATTCACCCAACCCCCTTTTGGGAATGATAAATGCTGGATTAACGTTGTATTAGGAGGATTTGGATTTTGTGGGAATTTCAGAGACCTGGTTCAACAGCTCTCATGATTGGCTGGCAAACATGCAAGGATATACCCTTTACTGCAAGGATAGAGAGGATAAAAAAGAGGGAGGGGTATGCCTATATATCAAGAATAATGTACAAGTGAATGTGAGAGATGACATCAATGAGGGAGCTAGAGAGGAGGTGGAATCCTTATGGGTAGAGCTCCAAAGGGATGAAGCTAAGGGGAAAATAATACTGGGAGTATGCTATAGGCCCCCTAACCTGAGGGAGGAAGTGGAGACGGATCTCCTATCACAATTTGGATAAGCAGCAAGGATGGGAAGTGCTATCATAATGGGGGATTTTAATTATTCAGACATAGACTGGGCGGAGGTAACCGCGCATTCATTTAAGGCTCGCCAGTTCCTTAATGTCTTGCAGGACAATTTTATGGGTCAGATGGTAGACGCACCAACTAGAAATAAAACATTACTTGATCTACTGATTACCAACAATACAGACCTGATCACGGATGTGGAAATACGCGGGCAATTTAGGTAACAGCGATCACAGGTCAATTAGTTTCAGTATAAATCACACAAATAGGAAACATAAAGGGAATACAAAGACACTGAATTTCAAAAAAGCCAAGTTCCCTAAACTACAAACCTTGCTAAAGGGCATAAATTGGGATAAAATATTAGGAACAAAGAATACGGAGGAGAGATGGGTTTGCTTTAAGAGCATATTAAATAAGGGCATTAGCCAATGTATCCCATTGGGTAATAAATTTAAAAGAGCAAACAAAAGTCCTGGATGGCTTAACTCCAATGTAAAAATGCATATAAAAGCAAAGGAGAAGGCCTTCAAAAAATACAAGGTTGAGGGATCATCCTCAGCATTCAGACTTTATAAATAATGCAACAAGAAATGTAAGGGTGCAATTAGGACAGCTAAGATAGAACATGAAAGACACATAGCGGAGGAGAGCAAAAAAAATCCCAAGAAATTCTTTAAGTATGGAAACAGTAAAAAAGGAGGATTGACCATATTGGCCCCATAAAGAACGAGGAAGGACATCTGGTTACAAAGGATGGGGGAGATGGCGAAGGTATTGAATTTATTCTTCTCCTCAGTCTTCACAAGTGAATCGGGGGGCTTCAGTAACCAAAACTGCAGTGTTTATCCTCAGGACACAATAGAGGAAGCACCTCCATGGTTAACAGAGGACGGAATTAAAATCAGACTTGAGAAACTTAACATTAATAAATCACCGGGACCAGATGGCTTGCACCTGAGGGTACTTAGGGAACTCAGTCAAGATTGCCAGACCGTTGTTCCTAATTTTTACAGACAGTCTACTGACTGGAATGGTACCAGCTGATTGGAAAAAAGCCAATGTAGCACAAATATTTAAAAAGGGCCCAAAATACATCCCTGGGAATTACAGACCAGTTAGCTTAACATCAATAGTATGTAAACTCTTGGAGGGGATGATAAGGGACTATATACAAGATTTTAGTAATAAGAACGATATCATTAGCAGTAATCAGCATGAATTCATGAAGAATCGTTCTTGCCAAACCAATCTACTAACCTTCTATGAGGAGGTGAGTTGCCATCTAGATAAAGGAAGGCCCGTAGACATGGTGTATCTGGATTTTGCAAAAGCATTTGACACAGTTCCCCATAAACGTTTACTGTACAAAATAAGGTCCGTTGGCATGGACCATAGGGTGAGTACATGGATTGAAAACTGGCTACAAGGGTGAGTTCAGAAGGTGGTGATAAATGGGGAGTACTCGGAATGGTCAGGGGTGGGTAGTGGGGTCCCCCAGGGTTCTGTGCTGGGACCAATCCTGTTTAATTTGTTCATAAACGACCTGGAGGATGGGATAAACAGTTCAATCTCTGTATTTGCAGACGATACTAAGCTAAACAGGGCAATAACTTCTCCGCAGGATGTGGAAACCTTGCAAAAAGATCTGAACAAATTAATGGGGTGGGCGACTACATGGCAAATGAGGTTCAATGTAAAAAAATGTAAAATAATGCATTAGTAGATGATAGGCTCAGCAATGGCATGCAACGCCAAGCTGCTGCTAACAAAGCAAACAGAATATTGGCATTAAAAAGGGGATCAACTCCAGATATAAAACGATAATTCTCCCTCTCTACAAGACTCTGGTCTGGCCGCACCTAGAGTATGCTGTCCAGTTCTGGGCACCAGTCCTCAGGAAGGATGTACTGGAAATGGAGCGAGTACAAAGAAGGGCAACAAAGCTAATAAAGGGTCTGGAGGATAGTAGTTATGAGGAAAGGTTGCGAGCACTGAACTTATTCTCTCTGGAGAAGAGACGCTTGAGATGGGATATGATTTCAATGTACAAATACCGGACTGTTGACCCTACAATAGAAATAAAACTTTTTCGCAGAAGAGAGTTTAACAAGACTCGTGGCCAATCATTAAAATTAGAAGAAAAGAGGTTTAACCTTAAACTACATAGAGGGTTCTTTACTGTAAGAACGGCAAGGATGTGGAATTTCCTTCCACAGGCGGTGGTCTCAGCGGGGAGCATTGATAGTTTCAAGAAACTATTAGATAAGCACCTAAATGAACGCAACATATAGGGATATACAATGTAATACTGACATATAATGACACACATAGGTTGGACTTGATGGACTTGTGTCTTTTTTCAACCTCGCCTACTATGTAACTATGTAACCTAAATTTGTTAGGCTCTTTCTTTGGCACGACCCCTAGAGGTGAAACTACCAGATCCTGTATTGGCAAAGAAGGAAAGGGACCACCCATGGGGCCCAACAAAACCTCCTTCTGCAGTTTCTCCGAAACCACGTCTGCATGTTGTAAGACTGACCGCAAATTGCGTGACAGCACGGGAGTATCGTCCAGGCCTGACGGAATTCTAAGCCCTTCCAAAAACCCCAGGCCCAGCAACCGCACTGCCTCCCTATCCGGGTACCTATCGAGGAAAGGCTGCATCCTTCCCACTTTCACAGGCGTTGTCCCCCTTACTAACAGATTCGCCTGTAGGGCCTTTTCCCTGTTTAAAACAATGGGACACTGGGTGTCCACCTTCACAGAACATTCCATCTGAACATTCGTGCTTGTATTTGCACGACCCCCCAAATCTGCAGGAACCCTCATTAAATTGCCAACAAACCCCTTATTTCCTTGTGGCTGATTTTCCGGGGTTGGATGAGCCACCCCCCCCACCCCCCCACCCCTGGAAAAAACTGACTCGTCGGCCTAGCCGAAGTCATAAGGCGCATCCATAAGCTGATGTCCTTATGGTCCCACCTAAAGGACGGGCGTATAGTCCTCCGCTGCCTAAATTGTTCATCGTACCGCAGCCATGCTGTTCCCCCGTAGACTCTGTGTGCCTCTCCCACGGCATCTAAATAGCAGAATAGTGCCGAGCAGTGTTCTAAGTTCTTCTCCCCAATAACGCAAAGGCCTGCAGCCAATTCGTGAAAGTCCTAGGGATGAGGCTATACCTCCTTTTCTCTTTATCCTCCTTCTTGCGATCCCCTGGCTTAACCCTATCCAGATTGAACTTTTCCAGTGGTAGGAGCGCAAAAATCTCTACATATCCTCCCTTCCAAATTTTTTCCCTTACTTCAGGTTTAAGGTGTGCTCCGAGGGGCCCCTCAAAACACACATACACTTTGCATTTTGCTGCATCCGCCAACCTTACTAAGTCCTGTTTTTTAGCCCCTTCACCTGTTGCCTCCTCTGTTGGCATCCGTTGCGGGCGCCGCTGGCTCCGTAGCAGGCCCGGGGGGGAGTCCCCGTGCCCGTTGTCACCCCATTCGTCCCCCCCCCGACCCCAGGAGCCACCCATGCCTCCGCTGGTGACTGTATACCGCTTGGCCCTGGCTCAAACTTGAGCACTAATTCCCTCAAACACGCTAAAAATTCCTGTAAATCTGATTCCGCCGTGGCCGGGTCTGCAACCAGCACGGCTGAAGTGGGAGGCACGGTTGCGTCCAACCGCCCCGCTGTGACCTGACCCCCACTACTAATTCCCCCCCTCACATCAGTACCCACAACATGTGAAGCAATACGTATTGACTTACCAGGATGCCTGGGAGGCGTCCCACCAGCCGAAGGTCCCGTCTCCACCACCGCTGTACGTTCTCGCTGCCCATCGTCGTCCGACTGCGACAGCTCTCCTTCCGACCGGTCTACCGCCATCTCCTCCTCGCTCGCCGACAGCCCTCCAGTGGATGCTTCACTGGATGCCGGGGATCCGCGGATCTCCCAACTCCTCCTTCAAGCGCCGGATCCACACACCGATTTGTGGGTCGCTTTTTTGAGCCCACCATCCTCCTTCCCGCAGCGCCATACAAGGCCACTGTCAGCTGCTGTTCTCCGCCCTTCTATCATTGGTCCCTCCCCTGCCGCATCCAAGCCAGAGGCCAGACTTGCTTCTCTCACCTTGCTAGGCCCAGCATCCGCCCTGGAGCTGCTGGCGCTACCCCTCCTTGCTCCACAGCCTGTCTGCATCTGCAGCCCCTTCCCGCCACCTTATGCGCTGCCGCACACTTCGCGGGCGGCCCTGAAATCGGCCGACCCGCACGGACCTGCTGCCGCTGCACTCTGGTAGGGAGAGGGGGATCTGGGGAGAAGTGAGCCGGCGGCCTGGACCGCCGGGCTCGCACTGACTCACGCCCCGCCATAGTGGCCGCTGAGGAACTCTCACCCAGCGCCGCTGGCAGTCTGCCTTCCGGCTATTCCGTTCCCTTGGACGCCGCCTCGGCCTTCAGTCTAGCAAATAGCTGTTCCACAGCTGCCATGCTTCCAAGCTCGCTCCTCCTGACCAACTGAGCTGGGGAGAGACCTCTCTCTCTGCTCAGTTAACTCTGCTCCACCCTTTTCCTCCACCCCAACCAATCCCCACAATTTTTACATTAAATCTCCCATGCTATGGTCACCCTGTTAACTCTGTCATGCCCGCCCTGCGCTCATTGCTTTATTCCTTTTGCTCCGGGCTTCCTTTAAATGTAGAGATTTCCTGTTTGATTGTAGTGTCTCTTTAACTCAAGTGGAATTATGTTATTAAATTTGAGTGAAATTTTCCTGTGATTTCCTTTTTGCAGATATTCCGAGATTTATCAGTACATTCTGCAGCAACCTCAGAGTGGCTCAGAACAAACTGACAGCGAGGCCTCTGGAAGAATCCCAAAGTGTCAGGGTGGAGAATGTACCTGACAACACATCTGAGTCACATTTGGCAGCTTTCTTTGAAAACTCAAGACAAGGAGGAGGAAGAGTAAAAGAAATTGCGATGTTACCCGAGGAAAGAGCTGCTCTGATCATGTTTTATGATATGATAGGTGAGTTCACAGAGTGAGTACAAAGCACATTGAACCTGTGCATATTTATTGATGCCTCCTAGAAATACCTCTAAGGCTGGCCATAGATGGATCGAAATTCAGCCAGTTCAGCAAGGACTAGCTGAATTTTCGATTCATGTACTGTATGGGCAGGCTGGTTGTACATGCAGAGCTATCCTCGCACGAGCTGATTGATAACTTGGGCTGTCTGCTCTGCGTTTCAACTCCAAGAACAACTTAAGTCCCTCTGACTCACCTGATTGAATGAAAGTTACTGCAAACACTTATAAGAGCATGAGTAAATAGATACCTTTACTTGGCTGTGAGCTAGTACCAGGAAATAAACAGAAGCAACAAATACTCTAAGCCCCCCGGCTCTGTCCATCAGAGATCTCCCAGAGGCCAGAGTCCCCCAAACCTGAGCAGCTGACCAACTACTGGAAATGGGTAACAGAACCTAAAGACAAGGGGTAGTGCTTCAGATTGTACCCGGGGACTGTAGATCAAGAGACCCTGGACTTGTACCAAAGAAAGTCACCATATACTGCAAGGAATCTCACTGGTGAAATGTGACAGATTGACTCAGAGTTCCACTCCACAAACTGTACTTGATGCATTATGGTGTCACCTGAGTGCTTCCCTGAGTAATACCGCTTCCTCAGAGTCTGAATATAGATATCAGATATTCCAACCGCTTACAAGCACAAAACAAGACTACACTTGTTTAGTTGCTAAACATGGACTCATTTATTAGAACCAAAATTACAAGTTTTTATATACAGTTAAAGAGGAGGTTCCTACCTCCTGCTCATCTTACTCTAACAATACACCTGTAACCCAAAACTTAATTAACATGAGCTAGTTTACTAAATCATTTACCCAGACTAGACATGACCTTTAGGAAAGACTTGCCGTCTTTTAGCTCAGAAGACACAATCAACATTATCATAAAATAGAAACACAGAAAACCTTCTCACAATAGCAGAGTTAATTAACACAAACAACAATTGGTGATAGAACCTACACTAGCCTTATTTACAATAAACACATTATAGCAGACAACAGACAGGTGGCTGGAGTTGATGACATCAGCATCTTCTATGAGCCCCAACATTATAAATCAGTCGCTATTTATAATATGGCATATACAGGGTTCCCAGAGTCTGTGTGTCTTGGGGGGACATGGACCTGAATCCAAAGTAACACCACCACCAAGGTCCCTAGGCATACAGCTCACAAGGAGCACCGTTCCCCCAAATGCTAGGGCCCATGATCAGCAGGCAAAAGGCTAGCATTCAGTCCCCTCCAAAAGCCTCTGTCCTCCCTAGGTCTGTCACATCACCAAAAAAGGTTAAAGACATTCCTGACTTGATGGCCAAACAATCCGGGAACTGGCAGTGCCAAAGAGAGGGAGGGAGGGCTGCAATCTGATGGCCCTGTAATGCAGTGGAGACAACCTAATTCCACCAACAAAATGACCGCGCTGCAGAAGTACAGGAACCAGATGTGACAGCAAAGAAAGCCATCGAACAGATGTGATGGAAGCACCCAGTCTTCTATAATGGATGATGCGCTTCGAATCGACGTGCTTCTTTATCTAGTCCACTAATAAAAAGGATTATATTTTTATAGTGGATTTTGCACTGGTGGTTCCCAGATGTTTGTTTGTGCCATTAAGTCGGGTATGTCTTAAGCCTTCTTGGGTGACACCATATTTCCCCAAGTACAGCTTCAGTTTGTGGAGCAGAACTCTGAGTCCATCTGATACATTTCACCAGTGATCAAAAAACATTGGAACTAGATTCCTTGCAGTATATGTAGAAGGGTAACTTGATCTACAGTCCCCGGGTACAATCTGAAGCGCTGCCTCTTGTCTTTATATTCAGGAAATAGACACAACACATTTAGTGGTAAATTAACCACTTCAGCCCCGAAAGGTTTTATCCCCCTTCATGACCAGGCCATTTTTTGCAATATGGCACGGTGTTAAACTGACAATTGCGCGGTCGTGTGACGTTTAACCCAAATAAAATTAATGTCCCTTTTTCCCCACAAATAGAGCTTTCATTTGGTGGTATTTGATCACCTCTGTATTTTTTTATTTTTTGGGCTAAAAAACAAAACAAAAAAAAAACAACTCTTTTGAAGATTAAAAAAAAAAAATCAAATTTCTTCATCAATGTATTATTATTATTATACAGGTTTTATATAGCGGCAACAGTTTGCGCAGCGCTTTACAACATGAGGGCAGACTTTACAGTTACATTACAATTTGGTACAAGAGGAATCAGAGGGCCCGGCTCGCTAGAGCTTACAATCTAAAAAGGAAGGGTCAATTGATACAAAAGGTAATAGCTGTGGGGGGATGAGCTGATGGAGGAAATAAAACAGTGTTAGTTAGAAGCAGGATAGGCTTCTTTGAAGAGAAGGGTTTTCAGGGATCGCCTAAAGATGGATAGATTAGGGGACAGTCGGACAGATTGGGGTAGGGAGTTCCAAAGGATGGGAGAAGCTCTGGAGAAATCCTGGAGGCGAGCATGGGAGGGGGTAACAAGGGAGCTAGAGAGTAAGAGGTCTTGGGATGACCGAAGAGAGCAGCTTGGTTGGTATTTTGGGACTAGGTTAGTGATGTAGCTGGGGGCAGAGTTGTGGATGGCTTTGTAAATTTTTGTTAGTACTTTGAATTTTATTCGTTGGGTGAGTGGAAGCCAGTGGAGGGATTGGCAGAGAGGGGTGGAGGACAGTGAGTGGTAAGGTGGATGAGTCTTGCAGAGGCATTCATTATGGACTGAAGGGGGGTAGTCTATGTAAACGTAATCCAATGAGGAGTGAGTTGCAGTAATCGAGGTGAGAGATGACCAGGGAGTGAATTAGAAGCTTGGTGATGTCATTAGTTAAAAAGGGGCGTATTCTGGAAATGTTGCGGAGACTAAGGCGGCATGATTTGGACAGGGATTGTATGGGATTGTTCAGAGTCTAAGGTTACCCCTAGTACCCTGGAATGCGGGGACAGTGATGTGTGAGGAGAATTATGGGGTGAGCTGAGGGGTAGAGAGATAGATTTAGGCCAATATGTATTCTGCTACCTATTTTTGGTAAAAAAATCCCAATAAGCGTATATTGATTGGTTTACACAAAAGTTATATTGTGTACAAACTATGGGATATCCAATAGTTATGGAATTTTTATTTATTTTTTCACTAGTAATGGCAGCGATCAGCGATTCTTAGCGGGACTGCAACATTGTGGCGAACGAATCGGACACTAAGTGACACTTTTTTCGGGACCAGCGACACCAATACAGTAATCAGTGCTAAAAATATGCACTGATCACTGTACTAATGACACTGGCTGGGAAGGGGTCTATGTTCTCCCCTCTCAGAACTGCCTCTATGTGGAACAATCGTGGGTGGCTGGTGGACATCGCGTCCACCAGACACGCTCATTGGTTCCCCCTCTGTCCAATTAGCGCGCACCCCCAGAGGCTACCGCACAAAGCGTTGTACAGGTATGTCGTTTCTCGCAGCCGGGCCGCCTTGCCGCAGTAAATGTGTGGAAGGCGGTCCGGAAGTGGCTAACTCAATGTATTGGTACAGGTTACAATAAATGATGGATTGAGCATAAATGAGCACACAGAAGGTAGGTTCACATAAAGTCCACTAGACAGTATAATCGCAAGACCAAAGTAACTTAGAACAGAGTTCTGTACCACTAGACTGGAATCAACTCATAAATCAGCAAAGTCATTTTTGTTTAACACTAGAGCCTTCTCCATGCTAGGAATGTTTCGAATATGAGGATCTTCTTCAATGAGAGGGTGACAATTGGCCCATCAAATCCTTTATATTCAGTCTCGGTTTAACTACATTTTTAGTTTAATTGTTAATCAAAAATGTGTAATATTTGTTGTTGGCCAACATAGTACAAAAAACTTGGTGCTTCTTTCACTTCACAAGCTCCCTACAGCTGAAGTATATATTCAGTATTTATGATCAGCATAATTACCAACACATTAGCAGCACATAAAGTTAACCAACTTTGCAGTAAAGTCAATTGGTAAGATATTTTGGACTGTGTTATACTACTGGAGCACCCACAGGAAAGGAAAATATACCCACATTATACTTATTATGAGTTATATGGAAAGCTTCATTGTGAATCATCTGTTTCCTTCTCTTCCAGATGTCAAAAGAGTTTTGAAGAAGGATCATGTGTTTTCCAAGAAAAAGATATCCGTGTACCCTTACTACCCATTGTTGGGTATAACACTGTATGGGAGGGACAGACCTGGTATAGAAATACCAAAGCCTATAGAGTTTAATATCAGTCCATACATATTGCAACATATCTGTAATAATAAAGAACTAAAGAACAACATAGATGTGAAGATGAAGGATAAACACTGTGAGATCAAATGGCCAGATCAAGACTGCCAGAATCCTGTCCTTCAACTGATCTTCCCTCCCACATTGTCCACCCATCTCAGGTCTGTGGCAAAGATTGTACCGAGATGGAAGGAAGATGTTTATAACGAATTCTCACTTCTCATAGAAAAGTTTAGAGTATTGGAATATAAAATGGATCAGTCGGTCTGGGAAGCTATTAGAGAACATGTCAGCAGCTCCACCTATGAAGGAGTACTCCTCAAACCTGACTGTGGTCGAGAAAAGGTTTTCCTGGTTGGATCGTCCAATGATGTTACAAGAATTGACCCAACATTCAGACAGCTGGTAGAGGAAAACACTAAACAGGTGGAAAGAAAGAAACAAACCAAGACTGAGACTTTATCCATGTCTCCAGCCCTCTATCAGAATATATGTAACAGTGGCCAGAAGAAGAAGATCCTGGACCAGGTTCCAGAGCTGAAGATGGACTATGATGTGCCAAGAAAGAAGATCCGGCTATCCGGATTGAGAGATGAAGTGCTCAATGCCAAATGTGAGATACTCAACATAAAACAACAAATGAAAACTAAATCCATCCAGATGAACCCGCACCTAGTCCAGTTCCTGATGTCCACCGATAACGAGGAGATATCCTCGACGCTCTTTGTACATCACAACATTAATGCAGTGCTGGAAATTGAGGATGATGCCGTTCAACTGTCAGCTTACTCAAAGAAAGACTTGACAGAGGCTGAAGAACAGACGAACAAAGAACTAATTTGTAGGGAAGTTCCGGTTGAAGAAAAGAGTATCCTGAAAAGTCCTGGGTGGGAAAGTCTTAAATCAAATCTACTTGAATCATGTAATGCAGAGAAAATGACAGTCCTGATACTGGAATCCCATTCTGGATTGGAGGACAATGTGGTCATCGCCGGCCTGTCTTTAAATGTAGATAAATGTTACCCAAAAGTCAGCGACTTTCTAGACACTTCAATGGAGAAGAACATTAAAGTCAAATCCCTGGTAGTTATGCAGTTCCTCAAAGAAGTGAAGAAACAAATGTTGGATGGTCTGAAAAATGATAACCTGAGTGTGGTAATCCATAATAAAAATATACGCTTGAAAGGCCCAAGGCGCTATGTAGCAGAAGCCCACTCCCGTATTAGTGATGTCCTGAGTTCCCTCTGCTCCAACACACTGACCATCGATAAACCCGGAGCCAAGAAGTTTTGTTTGGAAAATGAAGACATGTATGTCACTATGGCAAAATATATATACAGATGCCTCATACATTTACAGAAAGAAGAGGAAGAAGATGAACTTGAGGACATGGAAGGATCACAACACCAAGTAAATCTCCCTAATTGAGTGGTCATCTTTGTCTATAGGCATGACTTGTGCCATCCCAAAATGTTTTCACACCAACCATCCACCACCAGGATGCGCTGCTAGCTTTTCTGCCTGATTTGGCCAAGTATGGAGGCAGAGTGCCTGTCCATATTGAAAGGCTCAGTTTTTAAGGATATCAGAAATTCTCTGTGTGTAATAATATCACTTCCAATAATTGCAGCTGCTGCTTGTGGCTCAATTCATAATGTGGAACTTCTGTAAAATATGTGAATATACTTCTATATAGAGGTATATAGAAAAGCCTAGGATATGGAAGAGATCCTAGGGATTCACCATCACTAACAGTACAAAACATTGCACCTCTTCTTCTTATTTCAGCTTTGCAGCTTTCTGTGTCTCCTCTCCAGCTCCATCCTGCTTACTGGACAGAGATTTAGGGCATCACACAATGGGGTTATTGCTCACTGATCAGGCAGGTGTTCCAGATTCTGGACAGGGGGGTATTCAGCAAGAAAATGGACGCAGGAGGCCAAGCAGGAACTGCTTGGCAATTACAGCGAGAAACCCCAAAGTTTCCCCTAATCTGGGCACATTGAAGTATTTCCAGCTATTGTACTCTGTACCCTGCACAGTCTGACCTACAGTATAGCAACCTGCAGCCAGGTGCTTGTGTAGGCTCATTGAAGTATTTCCAGCTACTGTACTGTGTAGCCTGCACAGTCTGACCTACAGTATAGCAACCTGCAGCCAGGTGCTTGTGTAGGCTCATTGAAGTATTTCCAGATACTGTACTGTGTACCCTGCACAGTCTGACCTACAGTATAGCAACCTGCAGCCAGGTGCTTGTGTAGGCTCTTGACGTATTTCCAGTTACTGTACTGTGTACCCTGCACAGCACCTACCCTGTACTGTTGCACCTACAGTATAGCTACCTGAAGACAAGTGCAGGGGTTATCATACTAACAATACTACAGGCAGGCAGTTGATTCTGCTGGCTGCAGTATAATCGATTATATACATATCTATATATATATATATATATATATATATATATATATATATATATATATATATATAATATAATCTATCCCAGTTTTGTGCAGCTCACTGCAGGCCAATAGTATGTCTGGAATGCCAACGAGGAGAGGCAGACAGTCACAAGCCAATAAAAGAGGGCAAGCAGGCTCTGTGTCTAGAGGCAACAGTGCTGGTCGTGGACACAGTGCATCCCCATCAGCACATGGCCGTGGGACACGCTTGGCCTTTTTTTCGGCAGCTGGCCGTGTTCAGCCCCAACATGCGGAAGACTTGGTCGAGTAAATGACCAAGCCATCCTCATCCTCCTCATCCTCTCTCAACCATGCCCAGGGTACTTTGTCTGGCAAAGCAGCTGCCAACGCGGCCTCTTCCCACGGCCCAATGGCATCAGTGATTCCTTCCCTAGCCCCACCATGTCCTCCTGAGGAGTACTTCGAACTGTTTGACTACAGTGTTGGGTACATGCTCCAGGAGGATGCCAAGCATTTTGAAGGCTCTGATGATGATACTGAGCTAGATGAAGGCAGTAATGTGAGCACGGACAGAGGGGGTGCCCAAGAAGGACAGCAATCTGGCAGTCATGTTCCCCCTGCTGCAGCATACTGCCAGGTTTGAGAAAAATAAGGGAAAATGGGGGGGAAAGGGGACAATTGGGACTTTATATGAAACACAACACTAGGACAGGCTGAGTCATCAGGTGTAGAAAAAATGTAGGTTTTATTGATAGGTAAATTACAGTATCATCAACATTACACCCAACATGTGTGTACGTAGTCAATATTGTATTAAAATCACACTGATGGCTAAAATGCCCATGGTAAATGCATATTTGTTGTGACATGTCAAAAAGTTGTGAATGTCCAGTTGTAATGCTCAACGCGTTTCGTGGAAGTTTGTCTACTCATCAGGAGAAGCTATTTGGAAATATCTAGAATATAGTGTAAAGTAGTAATTAATAATATTCAATTACAACAGGAAGAGGGGAAGCAAATCCGCTAGTCCTAGCACTCTTACCTGTGGACATGTCACAACAAATATGCATTTACCATGGGCATTTTAGTGTTTTAGCCATCAGTGTGATTTTAATACAATATTGTTGTGTTTCATATAAAGTCCCAATTGTCCCCTTTCCCCCAATTTTCCCTTATTTTTCTCATATACATAGGGATGGAGACCTGTGTACTGGATGGTCATGGTCTCATATAAAGTCCCAACCTAAACTTTTTGTCTCAAATACTGCCAGGTTTGCTCCAGTGATGAGGAGGGAGGGGATGATGAGGTCACTGACTCAATGTGGGTGCCTGATAGGAGAGAGGAGGAGGCACATCACCAACGAGGCAGGATGCCCTCCAGGGGCCAGTCTACGGGCAGCACACTGACTGCATCACACTGCAGAGCTCCGCATGTGCAGGCGCGTTATTCCAAAAGTTCTTTGGTGTGGGCCTTTTTTGAGACGAGTGCATCAGATCGCACTGCTGCTATTTGCAACGTATCTCATGTGGCCAAAACATCTCCCGCTTGGGCACCACATGCTTGACCAGACATATGTTGACCTGCCATGCAGTTCATTGGCAAGCATACCTAAAAGACCCACACCGAAGAACAAAGAGGACCTCTCCTTGCTCCTCATCAGCTGGGATCTCCAACCCCACTATACCTTCAGTCCTCTCTGAGACCTGCACTGAGAGGAATGAAGGTGTAGAATTAGGTGTGTCACAGCCAAGTACTTGCGGGCAATCTGCTATCCGTACACCGACGTCAGATTGTATCAGACAAATTTCCCTGCCCCAGCTGCTGCCCCGCAGAAAGACGTTCACTCCGAGCCATCCACATGCCCAGCGGTTGAATGCTAGCTTGGCAAAATTGCTAGCACTTCAACTGCTACCTTTTCAGTTGGTGGACTCTGCCCCCTTCCGTGAGTTTGTGGAATGTGCGGTTCCTGAGTGGCAGGTTCCCAAACGCCACATTTTCTCACGAAAGGCAATTCCAGCTCTCTACCGGCATGTGGAAGGCAATGTCTTGGCCTCGCTGGACAGGGCGGTCAGCAGTAATGTGCATATTACCGCTGACTCATGCTCCAGCAGGCATGGACAGGGACGTTACCTAAGTTTCACGGCGCATTGGGTGACTTTGCTGGCAGCTGGGAAGGATGCAGGACGAGGTGCAGTAGTGTTGGAGGTTGTTCCGCCACCACGCCTCCAAAATGCCACTACTGGTGATTCTGACACACCTCTCTCCTCCACCTCCTCTTCTTCTTCTCCTCTTCTTCTTCCCCCATGGCCTCTTCCTGTGCTTTGTCCTTGGAACCAGCGGTGCTCTGTAGGTGTTCAAGGGGCTACGCAAGTACGCAGGCCAAAAGATGCCATGCGGTGCTTGAGCTGGTGTGCTTGGGGGACAGGAGCCACACTGGAGCAGAGGTTCTGTCAGCTCTGCAGGGGCAGGTTCGGAGGTGGTTGACGCCACGCCAACTTAAGGCAGGAATGGTGGTTTGCGACAATGGCACCAACTTCCTCTCCGCCCTCCGACAGGGACAAATGACCCATGTGCCCTGTTTGGCTCACGTCCTTAACTTGGTGGTACAGCGGTTCTTGGGCAGGTACCCGAGCTTACAGGATGTCCTGAGGCAGGCCAGGAAAGTCTGTGTGCATTTCCGCCGGTCGTATAATGCCAGTGCTCGGCTGGCAGACCTCCAAAAGGAATTTAACTTGCCCAAGAATCTGTGACATACCCACCAGGTGGAACTCAACATTGGCCATGCTGCAGCGGCTGCACACGCAGCCGAGGGCCATCAATGAGTACCTGTGCCTCTATGGCACCAGGACAGGGTCAGGGAAGCTTGTTTTTTTCCCCCACGCCAGTGGGCCATGATCAGGGATGCAGGCACTATCCTGTCACCATTTGAGGAGGCCACGAGGATGGTGAGCAATGACAGTGCATGCATCAGTGACACTGTCCCCCTTGTCCACCTGTTGGAGCACACGCTGCGTGGAATAATGGACAGGGCACTTGAGGCAGAACAGAGGCAGGAAGAGGAGGACTTCCTTAGCTCTCAAGGCCCTCTTTATCCAGACAGTGTTCCTGCGTGCCCGCCGATCACACAGGAAGAGGACCAGGAGGAGGAGGATTGTGTCAGCATGGAGGTGGAGCCCAGCACTCAGCATCAGCAGCAGTCTTTAAGGGATCATTTACAGTCCCAAGAAACCCATGGACTTGTACGTGGCTGGGAGGAGGTGGCTGCGGATCATGTCATCCTTAGTGACCCAGAGTACTCCGGGCAACCCTCCTTGATCCACATTACAAGGGTAAGGTTGCGGACCTTATCTTGTCATCGCAGAGGGAGCAGAGGATGAAACATCTTCGGGAGGCCTTGCAGAAAGGTCTGTGCAATGCGTTCCCAGAGACTGGGAGGTTACAAACTCCTGTTCCTGGACAACGTGTTGCTGAGGCTTCGGTCAGTCAAAGAAGATGCGGTGGAGAAAGTGGCCGTCTGACCGATGCGTTCAGACAATTTTTTAGTCCGCAGCCCCAAGGTAGGATCAGTTCCAGCAACCATCGCCAGCGTTTGTTTACATGGTGCAGGAATACCTAGGGGCAAGATCTGACTTGGACACCTTTCCCACCGAAAATCCTCTGGGTTACTGGGTCTTGAGGATGCATCACTGGCCAGAGCTTGCACAGTATGCAAATGAGCTACTGGCCTGTCCTGCATCCAGCGTTCTTTCGGAACGCACATTCAGTGCTGCTGAAGGCTTTGTAACCGATCACAGGGTGCGTCTGTCCACCGACTCGGTCGATCGACTGACCTTCATAAAAATGAATCAGTCTTGGATCACCACCAGCTACCAAGCACCTGATGCTGATGTAATCGAATAATTTTTTTGGAAATGTCAGATCCCTTCAAAGACTGCCTATGCTGATGCTGAGAGACTATCCTGTTATGCTGAGTAATTATCCTCTTCCTCCTCAATGATCATGCTGATAGCCTGTAAGGACAATTTTGGTTCTGGGTGCCGCCACCAGTGCCTAAGACCCAATTTTTAAGCCCCTGTTTAACAGGGGCATGTAATTGCAATTTTTGATGCAATTCTTTGCAGAAGGGCTAGTCCCTGCGCTCCAACTAGAGTATCTGTGAGAGGTTGCAGTGTTGTGGTACCAGCACCAGTGCCTAATGCTCAATTTTTAAGCCCCTGTTTAACAGGGGCATGTAATTACAATTTTTGATGCAATACTTTGCAGCAGGGCTCGTTCCTGCGTTCCAACTAGAGTATCTGTGAGGGGTTGCAGTGTTGTGGCAACAGCACCAGTGCTTAAGACCCAATTTTTCAGCCCCTGTTCAACAGGGACATGTAATTAGAATTCTTGATCTAATATTTCACAGCAGGGCCCGTTTCTGCGCCCACCAAGTGTAACTGAGGATTTACAGTGTTGTGGCACCACCATCACCAAAGGCCCAATTTTTCTGACCCTGTTCAACAGGGGCATGTAATTACAATTCTTGATCTAATATTTTCACAGCAGGGCCCTGTGAGGGCTTACAGTGTTGTGGCCACAGCAAAACCTAAGGCCCAAATTTCTGCTGAGTATATAGGGCAGGCCCCTACTTTCAAACATCCAACTTACAAACGACTCCTACTTGCAAACGGAAGGAGACAACAGGAAGTGAGATGAAATCTACCCCTAGGAAGGGAAATTCTCTCCTGTAAGAGTTAATATGGGAAAAACGTTTCTCCTTTCCACTGATGCTTTATCACCAATCTTTGTTTCACTAAAAACCCCAAATTTTCAAAAAACATTTGTCATTGGGACAAAAAGTGAGGTGAAATCTCCTGAAGAGGAGCACAGACAGCAAATCAAATGTCACAGGGGTGATAACCCTTCCCTATGTTTTCCAAAAAGCTTAAAAACAGATTTTTTGGCTGGAGCTACACTTACAAAATGTACCAGTTCAAAATTACAAACAGATTCTATTAACAACAAACCTACAGTCCCTGTCTTGTTTGCACCGCCTGTATACTGCTGTCCAGAGTATATAGGGCCTGGGGGCCCCACACCTTTCCTTTTTTAATTTGGGTGCAGGGTTCCCCTTAATATCCATACAAGACCCAAAGGGCCTGGTAATGGACTGGGGGGTACCCATGCCGTTTGTCTCACGGATTTTCATCCATATTGCCAGGACCCGACATTACATTAAAGCCACAAGCAGTTTTAAATGCCTTTTTTTTCTTTAAAAATGTCATTTTGTGCAGGGACTGTTCTAAGCACGGGAAACACGCGCCACTTTACAGGCATACTATAGACACCCCCCAGGTATGATATTTGAAGGAATATTTCACTTTTTTTTTACTTTAAGCATCATAAAAATCACTGCTCCCAAAAAAACAGCCGTTTTTAAAAGTTTTTTTTGCATTGATGCATGTCCCCTGGGGTAGGACCCGGGTCCCCAAACCCTTTTTAGGACAATACCATGAAAATTAGCCCTTAAAATGAGCACTTTTGATTTTGAACGTTCGAGTCCCATAGACGTCAATGGGGTTCTAACGTTCGTGCGAATTTTCGGTCCGTTCGCAGGTTCTAGTGGGAACCGAACCAGGGGGTGTTCGGCTCATCCCTATTTGTAACCTCCCAGTCTCTGGGAACGCATTGCACAGACCTTTCCGCAAGGCCTCCCGAAGATATTTCATCCTCTGCTCCCTCTACGTCGGCAAGATAAGGTCCGCAACCTTACCCTTGTAACGTGGATCAAGGAGGGTTGCCAGCCAGTTTTGATCCCTCTCCTTGATACCACGAATACGAGGATCCTTCCACAGGCTTTGCAGGATCAAGGAGGCCATGCAGCGCAGGTTTGCTGAGGCATTCGGTCCTCTGGGTCACTAAGGACGACATGATCCCCAGCCACCTCCTCCCAGCCACGTACAAGTCCATGGGTTTCTTGGGACTCTAAATGATCCCGTAGCCTCCCTGGCGGTTTTCCCGAGTGTGGCTCGGGGTTAAAATTCAGTACCATTAGCGGTAACCCCGAGCCACACTCGGGATCGCATTGCAGGATCCTAGGGCGGCTTTACTTACCTTGTCCCTGGGATCCTGCGATGTCCCCCGCAGTGTCCGAGGGCTCCGTCCTCCTCCGAAGCCTCTCCGTGCCAGGCTCCATTCCCTGCGAGCGGCGCGACGCACGGGGGCGGAGCCTGGCGGCAAATTCAAAAAACTGTCAAAATCATAACACATACAGTACTGTAATCTTACAGATTACAGTACTGTATGAAATGATTTCACATCCCTTTTGTCCCCAGTGCTCTGGCCCATGCCCTGCATGCAGTTTTACATGATATACACTGTTCTTTCTGCCTGGAAACTGGAGATTGTCCATAGCAACCAAAAAGTGTCCCTTTACGTCAAAAGTGGCTTTAGACCAGCTAGAAAACAGCGATAATAAATTAGAACACTTGCAGAATTGAGCGATAGTGAATTGTGGGGAAATTTATTTTATTACTATTTTTTTAAATTTTTTTAAATTATTTATTTTTATTTATTATATTATAATTTATGTTTTTGTGTTTCAAACTTTATCATACCCGGGATATCTACTAGACTCTGGTTTGGACAGATTTAAGTGTGTTATTGTTAAGATTTACAGACCTACAATATAAAACGCCAAATTTCCATGCAAAATAATGGTACCGCTTTCAGCACCTAAAATCCGAAATAATCATACCGCCAGGGAGGTTAAAGACTGCCGCTGATGCTGAGTGCCAGGCTCCACCTCCATGCTGACACAATCCTCCTCTTCCTCCTCCTCCTCCTTGCCCTCTTCCTGTGTGATCAGCGGGCACGCAGGAACACTGTCTGGATAAAGGGGGCCTTGAGAGCTAAGGAAGTCCTCCTCTTCCTTCCTCTATTCTGCCTCAAGTGTCCTGTCCATTATTCCATGCAGCGTGTGCAAGGGGGACAGTGTCACTGATGCATGCACTGTCACTGCTCACCATCCTCGTGGCCTCCTCAAATGGTGACAGGACAGTGCCTGCATCCCTGATCATGGCCCACTGGTGTGGGGAAAAAAAACAAGCTCCCCTGACCCTGTCCTGGTGCCATAGTCGCACAGGTACTCATTGATGACCCTCTGCTGCATGTGCAGCCGCTGCAGCATGGCCAATGTTGAGTTCCACCTGGTGGGCATGTCACAGATTAGGCGGTTCTTGGGCAGGGTAAATTGAAGTATTGGCGTATAACACGCACACGCTATTTGCACCCGATTTTCATGGTGAAATGGAGGTCAGCCAGCCGAGCACTGGCATTATATGACCTGCGGAAATGTACACAGACTTTCCTGGCCTGCCTCAGGACATCCTGTTAGCCCGGGTACCTGCCCAAGAACCGCTGCACCAAGAAGGGCGGAGAGGAGGTTGGTGCCATTGTCGCAAACCACCATTTCTGGCTTAAGCTGGCATGGCATCAACAACCTCTGAACCTGCCCCTGCAGAGCTGACAGAATATCTGCCCCATTGTGGCTCCTGTCCCCCAAGCACACCAGCTCAAGCACCGCATGGCATCTTTTGGCCTGAGTGCTTGCGTAGCCCCTTGAACGCCTACAGAGCACCGCTGGTTCCGAAGACAAATCAGCACAGGAAGAGGCCATAGAGGAAGAAGAAGAGGACGGGGTGGAGGAGAGAGGTGTGTCAGAATCATTAAAGACTGCTGCTGATGCTGCTGATGCTGGCATTTTGGAGGCGTGGTGGCGGAACAACCTCCAACACTACTGCACCTTGTCCTGCATCCTTCCCAGCTGCCAGCAGAGTCATCCAATGCGCGGTGAAACTTAGGTAACGTTCCTGTCCATGCCTGCTGGACCATGAGTCAGCGGTAATATGCACCTTACCACTGACCGCCCTGTCCAACGAGGCCAAGACATTGCCTTCCACATGCCGGTAGAGAGCCGGAATCGTCTTCCGTGAGAAAAAGTGGCGTTTGGGAACCTGCCACTGAGGAACCGCACATTCCACAAACTCACAGAAGGGGGCAGAGTCTACCAACTGAAAAGGCAGCAGTTGAAGTGCTAGCAATTTTTCCAAGCTAGCATTCAACCCCTGGGATGTGGATGGCTGGGAGCGAACTTCTTTCGGCGGTGCAGCAGCTGGGGCAGGGAAAAATGCCTGGTACAATCTGACGTCTGTGTACCGATAGCAGATTGCCCCCAATTACTTGGCTGTGACACACCTAATTCTACTCCTTCATTCCTCTCAGTGCAGGTCTCAGAGAGGACTTAAGGTATAGTGGGGTTGGAGATCCCAGCTGATGAGGAGCAAGGAAAGGTCCTCTTTGTTCTTTGGTGTGGGTCTTTTAGATACACTTGCCAGTGAACTGCATGGCAGGTCAACATATTTCTGGTCAAGCATGTGGTGCCCAAGCGGGAGATGTTTTGGCCACGCGAGATACGCTTGAGACATATGTTGCAAATAGCAGCGGTGCGATCTGATGCACTCTTCTCAAAAAAGGCCCACACCAAAGAACTTTTGGAATAATCCGCAGAGACAGCAGCACCCTGCACATGCGGAGCTCTGGGGTGTGATGCAGTCAGTGTGCTGCCCTTAGGCTGGCCCCTGGAGGGCATCCTGCCTCGTTGGTGATGTGCCTCCTCCTCCTCCTCCTCCTCTCTCCTATCAGGCACCCACATGGAGTCAGTGACCTCATCATCCCCTCCCTCCTCATCACTGGAGCAAAGCTGGCAATATGCTTCAGCTGGGGGAACATCACTGCCAGATTGCTGTCCTTCTTAGCAACCCCTCTCTCTGGGCTCACGTTACTGCCTTCCTCTAGCTGGGTACCATCATCGGAGCCTTCAAAATGCTGGGCATCCTCCTGCAGCATGTACCCAACACTGTGGTCAAACAGTTCAGGGGACTCCTCAGGAGGACATGGTGGAGCTAGGGAAGGAGTGACTGATGCTATTGAGCCGAGTGAAGAGGCCGCGTTGGCAGCTCCTTTGCCAGACAAAGTACCCTGAGCCTGGGTGAGAGAGGATGAGGAGGATGAGGACGGCTTGGTCATCCACTCGACCAAGTTTTCCGCATGTTGCGCTCAACGCGGCCAGCTTCCGAAAAAATTGTCAAGCGTGTCCCACGGCCACGTGCTGATGAGGATGCCCTGTCTCCATGACCAGCACTGTTGCCTCTAGACACAGAGCCTGCTTGCCCTTTTTTATTGGCTTGTGACTGTCTGCCTCTCCTTGTTGGCCTTCCAGACATACTAATGGCCTGCAGTGAGATGTAGCTGCACAAAGCTGGGATATATATATATATATACTGTATTTATTGGCGTATAACACTCACTTTTTCACCATGAAAATCGGGTGCAAATAGCGTGTGCGTGTTATACGCCAATACTTCAATTTTAGCTGCCTCGGTGGGGACAGGGAGGGGGGCGGAACGAGCGCCGTCAGATTATATACAGTGAATCTCCTGTTTACTTGGCAGCCTCTGTAATAGAAAGTCCCATCTCCTGGGCCGCCATTGGACCACTGTTCTGTCTATCATAGGAGATTCTCACTGTATGTAATCTGTCGGCAATCGTCCCGCCCCCCTCCCTGTCCCCTCTAGGCTGCAGATGAGCATCGATCAGGCTGCACTGCGGCAGTGGTGAGATTGCTGCAATGATGGTGGTGGTGAGGCTGCTGCATTGATGGCAGTGGTGAGGCTGCTGCATTGATGGCAGTGGTGAGGCTGCTGCATTGATGGCAATGGTAAGGCTGCTGCATTGATGGCAATGGCGAGGCTGCTTCATTGATGGCAATGGTGGGGCTGCATTGATGTGGACTAATGAGGCTGCATTGATGGCACTTGTGAGGCTGCAGATGGGCATTGATCAGGCTGCATTGATGGCAATGGTGAGGCTGCAGATGGGCACTGACCCTTATTTTGCTTCAAAGTTCCTTATTAAAAATTTAAGTTTTTTTCCTGAAACTTCCCTCTTAAAATGAATGTGCGTGTTATACGCCCGTGCGCGTTATACGCCGATAAATACGGTATATATGTATATATATATATATATATATATATATATATATATATATATATATATATATATGATATTGCAGCTAGCAGAATCAACTGCCTGCCTGTAGTAATATTAGTATGAGAACACCAGCAATTGTCTTCAGGTAGCTTTAGGTGCACACTGTGCAGAGGACACAGTTCACTAACTGTAAATACTGTAGCTGCCTTCCTGTGGCATTAATAGGAGCATAACAACAGCAATTGTCTTCAGGTAGCTTTAGGTGCACACTGTGCAGAGGACGCAGTACACTAACTGTAAATACTGCAGCTGCATGCCTGTGGTATTAATAGGATCAGAAAAACACCACCAATTTAATTCAGGTAGGTTTAGGTGCACACTATGCTGAGGACACAGTGCACTAACTGTAAATACTGTACAGAGGTGTATTTAGGTTTTGTGCTGCCCTAGGCCTGACTAAACTTGAGCACCCCCTAATTGAAATACAACCCACCCTTTCCTGTCAATGCCATGCCCCTTCCTGTTTAAGACCCACCCTGTCATCTATAAACCACACCCTTTCCTCTTTAGGCTCCACCTTTTCTTCTTAGAGCTCCACCTCTTTCTCTCTGTACGTTAACCACCTCCCACCCGGCCACTGCACATAAAAAGCAAGGTGGTCATTTCCTTGTCCTGAGTGGACGTTCAGGAATGTCCCTCAGAACAAGTGCTCACAGCACGGCTACAAGGCACGCTGCAGCTGGATCCTGTGATCATTATGATCACAGAATCCAGCTGAGCAGAGATCGGGATATGGGTGCTGTGATCGGCCCTCCTGATCACGTGACGGCTGTGTCTCATCGCAGCCGTCACAATGTAAACAGAGACGCATGTCTCTGTGACAGTTCTCCCCGCCGAGCTCAGTGCAGTGGGGGGGAGGGGGAATCTGCAGATCTGTGACAGCTCTCTGTGCGAGAATGATTTTACACAGAGAGCTGCTACAGATCACCCCACAACAGTACACCAAGCACCACTGTCACCCCTGTCCCCATACACATGTCAGTGTCCCCATAAAAACATCTGTCTGTCCCCCATCACTGCCAACACCAAATAAACACAGATTTGGGTTATTTTTACCAAAGAAATGTAGCAGCATCATTTTTGGTCAAAATACTTATTTAAAAAATTTTATAACAGAAACTAAGAAAAATGCTTTTTTTTGAAAATTGTCAGTCTTTTTTTTATTTGTAGCGTGAAAAATAAAAATCCCAGCAGTCATTAAATACCACCAAAGAAAAGCTCTATTTGTGTGAAAAAAATGATAAGAATGTAATTTGAGTACAGTGTTGCATGACCGTGCAACTGTCATTCAAGTGTGACAACGTTGAAAGCTAAAAATTGGTCTGGGAAGGAGGGGGGTGAAAGTGCCCAGTATTGAAGTGGTTAAAAGTGGGTACCAAGTGCAGCCTCATCGGTGCCCATCAAATCAGCCTCGTCAGTGCCCATCAAAGCAGCCTTGTCAGTGCCCATCAATGCAGCCTTGTCAGTGCCCATCAATGCAGCCTCGTCAGTGCCCATCAATGCAGCCTCATCAGTGCCCATCAATGCAGCCTCATCAGTGCCCATCAATGCAGCCTCATTAGTGCAGCCTCGTCAGTGCCCATCAATGCAGCCTCATCAGTGCCCATCAATGCAGCCTCATCAGTGCCCAGCAAAGCTGCCTCATCAGTGCCCATCAAAGCAGCCTCATCAGGGCCCATCAAAGCAGCCTCATCAGTGCCCATCAAAGCTGCCTCATCAGTGCCCATCAATGCAGCCACTTTAGTGCTCATCAGTGCAGCCTCGTCAGTGCCCATCAATGCAGCCTTGTCAGTGCCCATCAATGCAGCCTTGTCAGTGCCCATCAATGCAGCCTCGTCAGTGCCCATCAATGCAGCCTCGTCAGTGCCCATCAATGCAACCTCATCAGTGCCCATCAATGCAGCCTCATCAGTGCAGCCTCGTCAGTGCCCATCAATGCAGCCTCATCAGTGCCCATCAATGCAGCCTCATTAGTGCAGCCTCGTCAGTGCCCATCAATGCAGCCTCATCAGTGCCCATCAATGCAGCCTCATCAGTGCCCATCAATGCAGCCTCATCAGTGCCCAGCAAAGCTGCCTCATCAGTGCCCAGCAAAGCTGCCTCATCAGTGCCCATCAAAGCAGCCTCATCAGGGCCCATCAAAGCAGCCTCATCAGGGCCCATCAAAGCAGCCTCATCAGTGCCCATCAAAGCTGCCTCATCAGTGCCCATCAAAGCAGCCGCATTAGTGCTCATCAGTGCAGCCTCGTCAGTGCCCATCAATGCAGCCTCATCAGTGCCCATCAATGCAGCCTCATCAGTGCCCATCAATGCAGCCTCATCAGTGCCCAGCAAAGCTGCCTCATCAGTGCCCATCAAAGCAGCCTCATCAGGGCCCATCAAAGCAGCCTCATCAGTGCCCATCAAAGCAGCCTCATCAGTGCCCATCAATGCAGCCACTTTAGTGCTCATCAGTGCAGCCTCGTCAGTGCCCATCAATGCGGCCTTGTCAGTGCCCATCAATGCAGCCTTGTCAGTGCCCATCAATGCAGCCTCATCAGTGCCCATCAATGCAGCCTCATCAGTGCCCATCAATGCAGCCTCATCAGTGCCCATCAAAGCAGCCTTGTTAGTGCTCATCAGTGCAGCCTCGTCAGTGCCCATCAATGCAGCCTCGTCAGTGCGCATCAAAGCAGCCTCATTAGTGCAGCCCCATCAGTGCCCATCAATGCAGCCTCATCAGTGCCCATCAATGCAGCCTCATCAGTGCCCATGAAAGCCAGTGTGAATTGAGCCTAAGCCTAGGTTCACATTGGAGCAATTTGTCATGCAATTTAAGGGATCAAATTGCATGAAAAGTCGCAGGCTATTGGAGGCAATGGCACTGTTCCAATGGGTGCGACACTGATTTTGCAGCGTTGCACCGATTTGCAAAAGTAGTTTCTGTACTACTTTTGCTGATTTTCAGGTGCGACTTCAATAGACCTCTGTGAATGAAGCCACACAAATGTCTATCAAGTAGCACCTGAAATCACGCTGACCTTGCTGCTTTGAAATCGCGCTACTTCAAGTGAAATAGTGTGATTTCAAAGTAGCATCAATGTGAACTGGGGCTTAGAGATACAAGGAGCTATGAAAGGTTAACCACATATACAAACAGACACTAAGGTGTTAAATGCCATTGATTCCAGAATCACCAGCCTGCAGATATTGAGCTGTAAAGAGTTAACCATATATGTAAGCAGCAGTGTACATGTGTCCATTAAAGCAGAGTAGTAAAGCATAGCAAGGACACAAAGGGTTCATTATCAGAGAGTCCGTATTTCAGATAACAGGGAGATGATAGGAGAAACTAAGTCTGAGCACAGATAAGCCCTGTGTGAGGTTTTCAAGGAGAGACAGCGAAGAGGATCAGTATTTTATTCTCACCCTCCAGGATATGCAGACTGTAGCTGAGTCTGCCCACTGAAGCCACAATCTCAGTGACCCCGGAATCACAACACTGGAGAAGACTGAGAAGATGCTGACAAGTTCTCTCTCTCTCTCCTGTCTGTGCAGAGGGGAAGGGGAGGGGGGGGGATCTGTGAGCACACGCCGTGTGTGCTCCATGTAAGAGACGCTCGGCCAGCAACTTCCTGCAGTGAATGGACTGACTCGGGAAGCAGAGGGGGGGCTTTTTTTGTGCGGGGGGGCGGTGCCGGCCGACGCCCCCCCCCCTCCCCCACAAAGTGCCGCCCTAGGCCTGGGCCTTGTTGGCCTAGGCCAAAATACAGCACTGATACTGTAGCGGCCTGCCTGTGGTATTAATAGGAGCAAAACAACAGCAATTGTCTCCAGGTAGCTTTAGGTGCACACTGTGCAGAGGACGCAGTACACTAACTGTAAATAGTGTAGCTGCCTTCCTGTGGTAATAATATAGGATTAGAAGAACACCACCAATTTAATTCAGGTAGCTTTAGGTGCACACTGTGCAGAGGACGCACTACACTAACTTGTAAATACTGCAGCTGCCTGCGGTACTGTACTAATAGGATCAGAAGAACACCACTAATTTTCTTCAGGTAGCTTTAGGTGCACACTGTGCAGAGGACACACTACACTAACTGTAAATACTGCAGCTAATAGGACTAATAGGATCAGAAGAACACCAGCAATTTTCTTCAGGTAGCTGTAAATACTGTAACAAGACAAGCCTGCCTGTCAGTAGGAAGAGAATAACAGGAACGGATCTAGCTAAACTGAATACAGTGTATATATATATATATATATATATATATATATATATATATATATATATATATATAATATATATACAACACCTAGGATGTATATATATATATACACAATACACTGTAAGTGCAGCTGACTCACCTACTCTATCTAACTTAAATCAAATTACACTGTCTCTCTCTCTCTCTGTCTCTCAATGCCAGAACACACTACACAGGGCCGACGTGTAGGCGGCCTTATATAGTGTGGGGCGTGTACTAAACCCCCTGAGCCATAATTGGACAAAGCCACCCTGGCTTTGGCCAATTACGGCTCTCTGTACAGACGGCGCTGTGATTGACCAAGCATGCGGGTCATAGTGCATGCTTGGCCAATCATCAGCCAGCAATGCACTGCGATGCCGCAGTGAATAAAGGGCCGTGACACGCCACACGAATTTGGCGCGAACGGCCCATATCGTTTGTAATTCGGCGAACGGCCGAACAGACGATGTTCGACTTGAACACGAAGCTCATCCCTAATGATGAGCAATGCTCTCACCAGATTTATAATGATTATTTGGACTCTTTTCAAATTCAAACAACTTATCTCTTAGGCAATTCATTTTTCAATTAATATCACTTGGTAATGCTTATCTTCTCTTTCCATGGCAGACGGATGTCCTTGTGAACAGTGTAGGAGCCAATCTGGACCTGAATAGTGGTGCCGTATCCAAAGCCTTGCTGAGTCGGGCAGGCTCTAATATGCAGCAACTCCTGAACAATGCAAGTCTCGGCACTCAGAGGGCACCAGGATCCGTGTTCAGCACTGATGGCTGCAATCTCAACTGTCAAGAGGTTCTTCATGTTGTGGCCCCTCAATGGGACAACGGACAAGGAACATCGGAAACGGTACCTTCAGGCCTGCAGAGTGTGGTGGAAAATACATTGAGGCTGATTTACTGAAGGACTAAAGCCTGTTCACTTTGTAAAGGGAGTTTTCACTTAGCTAAGGGCATGTGGTGAAAATGAAAAAACTGGATTTTTGCTTGAATGCGATTGGATGATTCAGTCAGCACAACTTCAACTCATTCACTAAGCTAAGTGAAAATTCACTCCTTTAGAAAGTCAGCCTCATTGTGTAGATAAGGACTATGATGAGGTATAACATCAGGAAATCACTGACCTTTTGTAATATAATACATTTCAGATTACCAGTCCTTAGTCTCTGCATTCATTTTCTATTTTTACAGGCTTTTTTCTTTTATTTTTCCCTACTGATCCTGCCAATAACACACTTCCTGTCCTAGGATGACAACCCTCACTCATCATATTGAAGCTATTAAGACAAAGGGGGTTATTTACAAAAGGAAAATCCACTTTGCACTACAAGTGCAACTACAAGTGCAAAGTGCACTTGAAATTGCACTGAATGTGCAGTTGGAAGTGCAGTCCCTGTAGATCTGAGGGGGACATGCAAGGAAAATAAAAATCAGCATTTTAGCTTGCACATGATTGGATAATAAAATCAGCAGAGCTTCCCCTCATTTTAGATCTACCGCTCAGATTTACAGCGACTGCACTTCCAAGTGCATTTTCAGTGCAATTTCAAGTGCACTTGTAGTGCAAAGTGGATTTGCCTTTCGTAAATAACCCCCACAGTGTTGTCATCCTAAGACAGGACTACAGAACATCTTGACCTCTTCTCCACAACATAGGGGAGGTGTTCTGTCGTCATCAGAGGTAGCTCAAAAAAAGGGTAGCAAAGCCAGCGAGAATAGGAAGTTATCAGCTTACAAAATTTCTGGCAGGATCAACAGATTTTTTGGGCACTTATAGAATATGTGTAACAAAATGCTATTAATTAGATATTTAACAGACCAAATAATAATAAATAATAGAAGTTTATTGTCAGGGTTCATATACTTCATGTGTTTAGTTGTGGCTGTAAGGAAATGTTTTAGATTTATTATTATTATAGGGTTGTGGATGGTACAGTGGGCGGGGGGAGCACAGGTAGAAATAGGAGGGGAGGGCATGGATAGGTGCATACATTCTTCCTGCCTGTAGGTGGCACTGTGCTAATGCCACAAGGGAAGCTGATTCTGATAAAAGAAGTTGTCCCCTTATGGACTCTGCCAGCCTCTCTGGGAGGGTTGGTGTCTGATTTGATGACAAATTTCCATGAGAGTTTAGGCAGAATCTTAATGAGGGAGCCTTTAAATTAGGGATCCCTCATCATTTGGATTCTCTTTGAGCAAGTGGCCAGTTAGGGAAAGGAACCCACAGGATGGGGATGTGCCTAGCATAGGGAATGGCTCCTGGTGAGTAGGGATAGCTCAAAGGGTTACTGACCAGTGTTGGAAGAACTTTCTCAGGACGTCTCTTAGTGAGCAAGTTCAGTTGCGGTTATACAAGTTTCTGCCACCCTTCCAGCAAAGGTTGTCCCCGGTGACCTTACTATGAATTATACTACAGATAGTTGTGTTAAAAAACTGTTTTGTTCATCAGTGTGCCAGAACATTATTTTATTGTGATCATCATAACTCTGAACAATCTTTATAAAACCTCTCTGGTAATAAAGGCCCTGTCTGTAGTTCCTCCCGAGCAGGCCCAGGCTATGAGTATTGGGGGGGGTTAGGGGGGCACATATTGTACCAGAGCCCATTGCACAGAAAATATCTAGTGGGTTGGCGGGGATCCGAAAATTTTTATAAGGAATGAATGATCTCCTTCTGAGTGAACTCAATCCAACAAATCTGTATTTTCTTATAGTGTTCTTGTCGGTGTTGGAGGGATGAGGTTAGATCTTCCATATATTGCATTTTAGATATGGTGATGCCAATTAGAGATACATCTTTTATATGGCCATATTCTCTGATCTTGTGAACTTTGATAAACTCAAGAATGCTTTTAGTCATATCAAGTGATACACATTTGTCAAAAGAGATAACAATTTTCTCATTCAAAGTGAGACATAACTAAAGTGTATGTTGGAGAATAAGATGGATCTTCTAGACCAGTGATCTCTAAACTGTGGCCTGCGGGACAGATGAGGCCCTTTGCTTGCATATATCTGGCCCTTGGGGGAACTATTCCTCCCACTGATACAATGTACTATTCTTGCTGCTGTCACCAATGATGGGGCACTATTCCTCCCCCTAATACCAATGATGGGGCACTATTCCTCCCACTGAAACCAATGATGGGGCACTATTCCTCCCCCTAACACCAATGATGGAACACTATTCCCCCCTCTAATACCAATGATGGGGCACTATGCCTCCCACTGATACCAATGATGGGGCACTTTTTCTTCCACTGACACCACTGGTGGGGCACCATTCCTCCCACTGATATAAGGTACTATTCTTGCTACTGACACCAATGATGGGGCACTATTCCTCCCCCTAATATCAATAATGGGACACTATTCCTCCCCCCAGTCCCCCTTTTCTGTAGTGTAGGTAAATTGTCAGACAGGAAGGGAAGAAAGCGCCAAATGGTCATAGTGTGTAGCACAATTTATTAAGTAAAATACCATATAAAACAAATAGAACTCACAAGCGGGTGAGGGGGGAGAGAAAGAATGAAAGTCCGGAGTGGATAGTAATGAGCTGGGAGCTGTGTGGTAGTCCTTGGTGGAGAAGAAAGCCGGCTGGGGTGAGCAGCAAAATGAGCCTGGAGTCCGTGCAGGGAGACCGGCGTCAGGCTGCCCTGTGTGGCCGTGATGGTATATCTAGAAATCAGCCTCACGAAGGAGGCATGGTTAAGCTTCTGAAACGCATCCCAATTGGCTTACACAGCGGTTGGACTGACAGCTCCTTTCACTACTCCAGCTGGACACATCGTCCTTGGGTGGAGATTGGATTCCTTGATATACCATCACGGCCAAACAGGGCAGCCTGACGCGGCATCAGAGGGTGTGTGGTCATACGTATACGTCACCATGTGGCCCCGCCCTCAGCTATAAAAGAACTGTCACAGAGAAGAAGCTCGCCCATGGAGGTGAACGGTTGTGGCTTTATTTTTTCTTTTTCGGTCCGTCAGGTGGCGTGAACTTACATTGTGGGACTTTTTTTTTTTTTTTTTTGCCACTTCAGTCGACCTTTTCGAGGGGATTTAATCAACTTTATAGATCATATTGTACAATCACCCTCTCGGTATCTCATCATCGTAGCCTTATGCCATAAAAAAAAAACAAATAACTTTAATATACAAAACATTGCACCTCCCTGTGAACAATAGCTGGCCCCAATCGCGTACTGAATCTCCTCTCTTCATTTATCCCCCCCCCCACCCATCCCCTTCCTCCCAACCCAACCCATTTCCCCTCTTTTCAAGGCCAATTTCTCTTCAACTCTCCGTTTCTAATTCAAGGCATTCAATTCTTTAGCATATCTCCAGGTTTTTTTTAATTTTTTCCAACCTTCCCAAGCCTCTAAGTTCCCACTGCCTGCTTCCTCTGTAGTGTTCGCCAGAATCTCGTTGTTGTATGTTTCCTCTATTGCGTCAAACCATTCCCATGTCTCTGGGCCCTCCTTCCTCTGCCAACCCTTCGGTATCAATCTCTTTGCAGCATTCAAAAGAAACGGTACCAGGGTCTGCTTATATTTATTTGTTTCTCCCACCCACCTCTATGCCAGTAATTTTTTTTATTAAAGCAAGAGTCCTCTTCCAAAAGATTTTTATTTTTGGGCGATTCCACCAGATGTGGCCCATTGTTCCTATAGCTTGGCAGCCACGCCAACAGAATGCCGAAGCAGCACTCTGGTATTTACTTAATATCTCAGGGGTTATATAGCTTCTGCTTATACATTTATAGTTCATTTCTGCTGAACGTATATCTAATGTTAAATTAAAGATCCTATCTAGAATTTTATTAATTGTGTTTTTATCTTTCTTCGTGCCCAAATCCCTCTCCCATTTCTCGATGAATGGTGGTATCTCCAATTTTTCTGTCCTCATCAGGATTTTGTATATTTTCGAAATTGTGTTTCTGGGGTCTTCAAGATCGCATAGCTTTTCCATCTCTGTCAGATCTTCCCCAGACCTGATGGGATGTGGTAACCTACTCACGAAGTGTTTTAATTGGAGGTATCGCCACTCATCTATCCTACGTGTTCCCCTACCTTGTCTGAATTGTTGAAGTGTTATTATTTTACCATCTTTAACTATTTCTCTTACCTGTGTTATCCCCCCAAATGCCTCCTTTCCTCCTACACTTTCTGTACCCGGTGCAAAATATTCATTTTCTTTAAGTGCCAATAATGGTGAGTTATATTTCCCTATCACTTTCTTGTATATCCCATCCCAAACTTTAAAAACATTTTGTGTAATAACGTGAGTATTATCTAAAGTTCTAGAATGTGGGGGATTCCAAATAATATTTCCTAAATGTGCTTTACTAAGTGTATTTTCTATTTTTACCCACCTTTTTTCATTATCTCTTTTTGTCCATTCCACTAATCTTGATAGGACTATGGCTTTATAATAATTCCGAACGTCTGGTACGGCCAGTCCGCCATCTACTTTGCTTTGTTTTAATGTCTGGAAGGAGACTCTTGGCCTTCTATTTTTCCAAATGAAATTCATTATTATCTTTTTTAATTTTGTTAAGTAGTATTGGGGGAGTGGGACAGGGATCATCTGGAATTGGTACGTTATTTTAGGGAGCAGGACCATCTTTGTGATATTAATGCGGCCTATCCATGAGAGGGGTTTACTGGCGAGTCTCTTACAGTCTAATCTGATATCATCCAGTAGGGGAATATAATTTATGTTATATATCTTCTCTATTGAATTTGTTAATTTAATTCCCAGGTACTTTAATTTCTTGGTCCACCCGAAGTCAGATATCCTCTTCACATTCTTTACCTCTGTTTTGTTTAGATTAATATTTAATATTTCAGATTTTGCTGAGTTTATTTGAAAGTTGGAGAGCTCTCCATACTTTCTCAAAATTTCCACTAATTTGGGTAGGGAGGTCATTGGTTTTGTTATATAGAACAGCACATCATCAGCAAATGCTGCGATTTTGTGTTTGTCTTCCCCCACCTTTATGCCTCTTATGTCAGGGTCTCTACGTATTGTTGCCAGGAGTGGCTCGAGGGTCAGGACAAAGAGCAGCGGGGATAAGGGACAACCCTGTCTCGTGCCGTTTCTCATCTCAAAGGGTTGAGACTTCAACCCATTGACTTTTATCATGGCCGTGGGGTGATGATACAGCGTTTTTATCCGCCGGATCATCTTGGGTCCTATTCCAATGGTCTCCAAGGTTTGAAACATGAACCCCCAGTCTACTCTGTCAAAAGCCTTTTCGGCGTCAATTGACAGTAGTAGTCCTGGGGGTCTATTCTCCCTCAGCCTCTGCAGCAGAAGAAGGGTCTTAACCCCATTGTCCCTCCCTTCCCTTCTGGGGACAAACCCCACCTGATCCGGGTTAACCAAAAGGTTCATAGACTCTTTTAACCTTTCTGCCAAGACCATCGCATATAACTTTGTGTCAGTGTTGAGCAGAGAGATAGGACGATAGCTTGAACAGAGTGTTTTCTCTTTGCCCTCCTTCAGGATGATTGCGATGGAGGCCTGAAGGGCATCTCTGCTCATCTCATAGCTATTCCCCAGACCATTCATATAGTGGCAGAGTCTTGGGATTAGTATCTCTTTAAATTTTTTATAATACAACAGTGTGAGCCCATCCGGGCCAGGACTTTTCCCGGAGGCCCCCCCTGTTAATGCCCTTCTAATTTCGTCTTCCGAGATTGGCGCCTCCAAGAGTTCCCTGGTTGAGTCTGAGACTGTGGGTAACTTAGCTTTCTTTAAAAAATTATTATTTTTCTCTCTCCTGTTTTTAGAGTGGGGATCATGTGTGTTAACAGAATACAAGCCTTGAGGTTCATAGACTCCTTTAACCTCTCTGCCAAGGCCTTCGCATATAACTTTGTGTCAGTGTTGAGCAGAGAGATAGGACAATAGATTGAACAGAGTGTTTTCTCTTTGCCCTCCTTCAGGATGATTGCGATGGAGGCCTGAAGGGCATCTCTGCTCATCTCATAGCTATCCCCCAGACCATTCATATAGTGGCAGAGTCTTGGGACTAGTATCTCTTTAAATTTTTTATAATACAACAGTGTGAGCCCATCCGGGCCAGGACTTTTCCCGGAGGCCCCCCCCTGTTAATGCCCTTCTAATTTCGTCTTCCGAGATTGGCGCCTCCAAGAGTTCCCTGGTTGAGTCTGAGACTGTGGGTAACTTAGCTTTCTTTAAATCATTATTATTTTTCTCTCTCCTGTTTTTAGAGTGGGGATCATGTGTGTTAACAGAATACAAGCGTTGATAATAATTCTTAAAAATTTCTGCTATCTTTCTAGATGAATATTCTAGATGACCATCTTTAGTGTGAATTTTCTCGATAAAATTTCTAGTTTACTTCTTTTGTACCATTTTTGCCAAAAATTTACCGTACTTGGTTTGTTGCCCCAGTGGTATCTGTCCCTTATGAATCTACTGTATGCTCTTCTAGAATCCAGCTCCAATGCCTTTTTTAGCTCTGTCCTTTTAGTTATCAACTGTTGGTATACCTCACAGGGTTGCTGTCCTGGTTGTTTTTTATGTTCCTTTTCCAGCTTATCTACTTCCCCCGTTAGATTTAGGATTCCCTCTCCTCTCTCTCTTTTCTTCCTAGCCCCCATCTTAATTAGGACCCCCCTGATATAGGCTTTATGTGCCTCCCATAATGTAGATCCTGAAACTTCTCCGTTGTCATTTACTAGGAAGTAATTCTCCAGTTCCTTTCTAACCAAGGCGTAACCCTCCTCCTCCTGAATCAATTCCTCGTTAAGGCACCACTGACCCCGGGTCCCCACCCCACCTCCTATTTTCATTTCCATGATCATAGGGGCATGATCTGAAAAGGTTATGTTACCTATCTTAGAATCCACAACGTCATCTATTTCTCTATGTTCTATAAAGCCAACATCAATCCGAGAGTAAGAACCATGCACAGGGGAGTAGAACATATAGTCCCGTCTATTTGGGTGTTGGACCCTCCAGATATCTACCAATTGGTACCTGGATAGTTTTTGTTTCAGTACCTTTAATTGGCTATCATTCACCTCCTGTGCACGGGCCGTACTGTCCATTCTTGGGTCCATACAGAAATTAAAGTCCCCCATCAGAATCAAATGTCCTTTCCTAAATTCCATTAATTTCTCTAGGATGTGCCCGAGATATTTCATTGGATTTTTATTAGGTGCGTAAACATTAGCCAGGGTGTATTCCCCTTCATTTAATCTGCTTCTAATAAAGAGGAATCTACCCTCTGGGTCCACTAATCTATCCTCCAGCACAAAGCTTGTTCCTTTTGCGAACCCAATGGCCACCCCTCCAGTTCTACTTGAAATGGTGTCACCTTGGTACCAGGACGGAAAATCACTTGAATATAATCTTAGCTTTGATTGTTGAGTGATATGTGTCTCCTGGAGAAACACCACATCGGGGCCTAATATTTTAAGCTCATTAAAAATGTTTCTTCGTTTTTTAATCATATTTAGGCCTCTGACGTTGTATGTTATAAATTTTAACATGGACCTAGCTATCTTTCTGCTCTAATGGATAAACCCTTTTTCTTTTGGCCTTCGAGAGATTCCCCAGCTTAATTTTATGACATGAGTGTCTCCCCTTCCCTTGCCCTCCCCCTTCCCCCCAAGTCATCACGCCCCTATTCCCCTCCACATCACCCCCCCCCCCCTTTGACCCCTTCCCACCCCCATCTCCCCCATTCCCCCCGCCCCCCTTTCCCCCCCATCTCCCCCCCTCCCCCTCGCTCCGGTCCCAAGTGGACCCCTAGACCTTCGAGGGACCCGCAAATCGTGAGCCTCTCTCGGTCGCCACCTCCAAGGGTGGAGCTCTCGATGTGTATCATGACGAGCCGCCGTTTAACACGCCGACCCGTTGGGCTGACCAGCTCCAAACAGCTCATTTACTTTAGCAAATTTCATCTCTCCCCAACCCCCCCCCCACTCAGCGCCCCAACCAACCCCCAGAGATTTTACATAGACCCCATTCCTAAATCTACCCACTGATCATTAAACCAGTCCAGCAGCGGGGGAGCTTGGATACCCAATCTCTCACAGAAGTCCTCCAGTTCTTCTGGAAATCTAAGCCTTGCTGTTCTGCCATCTTTACTTCCTAGTAAGCAGGCAGGGAACCCCCACGTATATTTTATATTTTGCTTTATCATTTGGTCTAGGAGGGGCTTAAGGTGGCGCCTTCTCACCAGAGTGTCCTTAGCTAAATCAGCGAAAACTAGTATCCTTGCCTCCACGTATTGAAGTGGGGTTTTCCCTCTTAACTTTATCCATAGATTTTCTTTATCTTCATAGAATCTGAACCTCACTATTATGTCCCGGCTTCTTTCCATTCGTCTAGTATCAAACCTTCCTACCCGGTGAACCCGCTCAATTTTTGGAAAGTCTCTTCCATCTAATTCCAGGATGGGGGTAAAGATTGCCGCGATGGTCTTCCTCAGATCTTCACCCCTCATTTCTGGTACCCCTTGGATTCTTAGATTTTGTCTACGATTCCTATTTTCCTGGTCTTCTAATCTATAGCGTATTCTTATTTGGTTTTGTTGAATGATTTTAAATTGATCTTTTAAGTCAGAAAGGTCCCGCTCATGTTTGTCTATTATGTCTTCTGTTTTCTCAACTCTGGCCAATATATTCCCCAGATCTGTCCTTAGGGCATTTATTTCCAGTTTAATTGAGGTTTCTAATGATTTAAACATTTCAGAAATTTCATTTTTCGAGGGGTATTGTATATCCAATCTATGTTCTTCCAATCTAGTTGTCTCTAGAGTATTCTCTGCTGAAAGCTCATCTCTGGAGTGATCGGGCGTCTGAGCTCCCCTATTATTCTCCCCCGTCTTCCCATCCGCCGTATTTAACTTTTGGGGCTCAGGGTGGGTTTTTCCTGGGCTGTCTCCCCAGGTCATGTATTGCTTAATTGAGCTCCCCGTGGCTGTGCTCCCTGCGGTGTTGTCTTTTGGGGTCTTAGGTACCCCCCCCTTCCTGGTTTTTGTCGCAGCTCTGCTCATGGTGTATTTCCGTATCCTGGGAATGTTTTATATATTATATATTATAGTTTTATATTCCTGTACCACGATTTGGGATGACCTATGGGTTCTTAGGGGTATTCTGGGGTTTTCTACTACTGCCAGAGAGAACACACATTAACCCCGGGCTTTTTATTGGTACTTTGTTACACTAGGATTACAGCCATAGACATTACTCAAACAGATAGTATCACTAGTATTGCGGTCACAAGCAGCTTAGAGGTAAGTGATCACCATCAACAGCAGCCACTCAATCCACAGAATACCAACAGAATGCCAACAGTAGTGTTCCAATAGTCTCTTTCACCGTTTTTAAGAGAGAAATATATAGCTCATACCTTCAGCCTTTCTTCATCTTTATTTAACATAGAGAGCGCTGTTTATTCTCTTACCTCTTGAGCTGGGTTCATGAGACAGTTCTTATCCCAGTCCCTAAGTCAGTGTGTGCGGCGTCTTCTGGAGAGGATATCGTCTCTCTGTTACTGTCAGGCTCAGGTGCTTGTGAGCCGCTTCATCCTCTCAGTGCTCCGCTCTGTGTCCCTGTCAGCAGGGATGATTTTTAGATCCAGAGCTCTTTCACTTCACTACTGTGATACAGAGAGGGGGGAGAGAGGGGAGGGAGGGGGAGGAGGACCGAGAGACGCAGGACGGACAGCAGGGATCGTCACGGCACCGCGGCCGCATCTACTGCTTCCCACAGAGAGTCTGTCTGTGTTTGCACAGAACGGCACTCGGAATCCCCTCTTCTCCCTACCTTCCGCTGTGCCGTTCGTTTGTTCGTCCACGAGGCGCTCAGTGCCGGCCAGCCCACACACCTCCATCTCCTCCCCTCCCATCCGACGTCCTACGTCATGACTACTCCGTCCCCATTTTTTTTTTTTTTTTTTAATAAAGGACTTGTCCCAAGCTATCTCTTGTCTTTTTTCCATTTTTGACACTTTTTTTGTGAAATGGTAGGGGTGCAATGTACCCCATTACCAATTAACATAGTGGGGGAGGCTGGGACCTGGGGGTCCCCTTGTTAAAGGGGCTTCCAGATTCCGATAAGCCCCCCGCCCGCATACCCCCACAACCACCGGGCAAGGGTTGTGGGGATGAGGCCCTTTCCCCCATCAACATGGGAACAAGGTGCTTTGGGGTCAGACCCCAAAGCACCCTCCCCATGTTGAGGGCATGTGGCCTGGTACGGTTCAGGAGGGGGGGTGCTTTCTTGTCCCCCCTCTTTTCCTGTGGCCTGCCAGGTTGTGTGCTCGGATAAGGGTCTGGTATGGATTTTGGGGGACCCCTACGCCATTTTTTAAAAAAATTTGGCATAGGGTTCCCCTCAAAATTCGGGTCTGGTATGGATTTTTGGGGGAACCCTACGCCATTTTTAAAAAAAAATTGTCGCAGGGTTCCCCTTAATTTCCATATCAGACCTGAAGGGCCTGGTATAGATTTTAGGGGGACCCCCACGCAATTTTTTTTTACATTTTGATTCGGGGCCTGGTAATAGACTGGGGGGAACCCATGCTCTTTTTTTTCAATGAGTTTTATCTATTTTGCCGGGACCCGACAATGCATTACAGCCATGATAAGTTTTACATTTTTCCTTTAGAAATGTAATTTTGCTGTGGTACTGTTCTAAACACGGGAAAAATACGCCACTTTACAGGCATACTAAGGACATCCCCCAGGCACGATATTTAAAGGAATATTTCATTTTTATTGTTTCACTTTAAGCATCATTAAAATCACTGCTCCCGAAAAAACGGCCATTTTTATAACTTTTTTTGCATTGATCCATGTTCCCTGGGGCAGGACCCGGGTCCCCAAACACTTTTTATGACAATAACTTGCATATAAGCCTTTAAAATTAGCACTTTTGGTTTTTCATGTTTGTGTCCCATAGACTTTTTTTTTTTTTTTATAAATATTTTTATTGCATTTTTAAAACAAACAATACATACACAACTCAAAAACGATGGTGCCTATACAAGGTATCATACACATCACATGGCGGAATACTATAATTTGCATTTATCATAGATTGAGCTAAACCCATGGCTCGCTTCTTGTATCTCTTTAGAGGTCACTTGAGATGTCAAGTCCCCCCTCCCAGGGGGGACTTGACCCCAACCCCCAATACTTTTATTATTCTCAACCTCCATCATGTTATTTTAGAGACTCAGCAAGCTGTTTCCACTTCATCCAACCATGTACGCCAGACTCTATCGTACTTCATCGGGCACCCTCTATTGAAGTATGTGTCTTTATATAAAGGAAGGTTATTATTAACCAGACTTTTCCATTGTGTCAAAGAAGGGGGGGTGGGCTTCTTCCATTGTATGGCAATGTTTTTCCGGGCATAGAATAACAATAACCCGACCAATGTGCGTTTTGCTATTGTTGGTACAAGTGTTTTTCGATTAGCCCCAAAAGACAGACTTCCATGACATGTGGTAATGTAATTGATGCTACTCTATTTGCCATGTCAATCACCTCACTCCAATATTGCTGAATTTTAGGGCAATGCCAGAAAATATGAGAGAAATCTCCTGGGGAGATTCCACATCTCCAACACACTGAGGAACATGTAGGGTTCATTTTATGGAGTCTATGTGGAGTAAAGTACGCTCTATGCACTTAAATTGGATCAGCCGATCCCGCATAGAAACTAGAGAGCTGAAAGGAAAATCCCAGACATCATCCCAATCATTATTGTCCAGTGAGGGTATGTCAAGCTGCCAGCGAGACCAGAGTTTATCTAGAGGTGGGAGAGACACATAGACCAAATGCGCATATAACTGTGAGGTAGGTTTCTCTGCACACTTAGTTCTGAGTGTCTTCTCCAGCCCCGACTGAACAATGATGCAGGAAGCGCATGGAAACTGCGCAGCGAAAGCATGTGACAGTTGGAGATAACGAAATTGGTAATGATGAGGTACGTTATATATAGAAGAAAGGTGTGAAAGGGGAGATAATGACATTTGTGACACTATGTGGGAAAGAATTTTTATACCATATTTGGTCCATGCGAAGGGGTCGGGAAGTTTGTAAATGTGTGGCAGAGTAGGGTTCAGCCAGATCGGGGTGTTAGGAGAGATCTCGGTTGATTTGTACTTTTCTATACCTAGGCCTGCCTGCCAAGCCCGCAGGGTGGTATGCATAGAGGGTGTCAAAGGATATGGGGCTTGAGAGCCTCTGAATATCAGAAATTGCAGGGCTTCCAAGGAGCCCACTATCATGGCCTCTAGAACTGTGGATGAGTTAGTTTTGTCGGGGTGCAGCCACCAGGCCGCTGTCACCAGTTGGGTAGCTAGAAAATATTTATAACAATCAGGAAATGCCATACCGCCCTGCATTGATGGCCGCATCAAGGTCGACAGCCGATACCTGGGTGGTGAGGATCCCCAGATAAAGGATGAGAACAATTGATTCCGTTTTTTAAAAAAGGATTTAGGTACCCACTGAGGGGAGTGACGGAACAAATATGTGAGTTTGGGGATAATTTTCATTTTAAGGAGATTTAGTCATCCCCAAAATGATAGAAGTAAGTTACTCCACGATTTAAGTTTTGTCTTAGTGTCCAATAGTATAGGGGTAAGGTTAAGTGAGATGAAATCTGATGCTTGTGTGGATATATGAACCCCTAGGTACTTAAAAGTTTCCACCCATTTTAGTGAACAGTCTGGGGGGGAAGTAGTTTTAGCCGCCTGGTCTATCGGAAAAAGTATGGATTTGGACAAGTTAACCTTTAGTCCGGTGACTCCTGCGAAAGTGTCCAACATGTTCAGAACACCCTGCAAGGACGGACCAGCATCATTGAGGAACAGTAGCATGTCGTCCGCGTACAGGGCCAGCCTCTCCTCCAGTAAGCCAATACGAAGACCTCTAATATGTGGGGATGTACGTAGCGCCTCCGCCACCGGTTCAATAGCTAAGGCAAATAAAGCTGGAGAGAGAGGACAGCCCTGCCGGGTTCCTCTAGTGAGCTTAAGGGGAGCTGATAGTCCACCCCCCAGTCTCACCGATGAAGTGGGGCATTTGTTCAATACCTGGAGCCATTGAATAAACAACAAGGGAACCCCCATTCTACGCAATGTTTCCTAAAGAAAAGGCCACTCTACGGTGTCAAAAGCCTTTTCTATGTCAAGTGAGGCTATAGTTCTCGAACCCGTGTTGTGGTGTTGGGCATGTATATTGGTATATAATCTTCTGAGGTTGACATCAGTGGATCTATGGGGCATAAAGCCAGTTTGATCCGAATCAATGACTGAAGGTAGTAGGGGATATAGTCGTAGAGCAAGTAATTTGATCAAAATTTTAAAGTCGTTATTTAGCAGTGCAATTGGCCGGTATGAGGCACAAGAGGTTGGATCTTTAGAGGGTTTGTATATTAAAGTCAGATATGCATGATACATTGAGTCGGGTAGTTTGCCATGTTTTAAGCACCTATTATACAACTGGGCCAACAGGGGTGCCAGGCGGTCTCCATGCGACTTATACAAGTCAATCGGAAGGCCATCTGGCCCCGGTGCCTTACCAGTGGGGAAGGATTGAATGGCGTTCAGAACTTCTAGGGCTGTAAATGGCCTAACTAGCGTCTCGCGCTCCTGGTCTGAGAGCCAGCCCAGTGCCAAGCGATCTAACAGGTCCCGCAGCCGCTTGGGCTGAAAATCAGAGGGCAGCGTGGAGGTATACAACCTTTCGTAAAAAGCAGTAAACGTTTGCAGAATCTCCGAGGGGGAAGTCACCGTGTCCCCATCAGAGGTCCTCAGGTTGGAGACAAGCGTGAGTGGTTGGTCATTCTGCGCCAATAGGGCCAGCAGGCGACCGTTTTTGTCGCCCTGTTCAAAAGTTCTTTGTCTGCCCCTATGAGCTGCAAGTCGTGTAACCTCTGTCAAGTGAAGATTCAGTTCTCTCTGGGCTGCCATAAGTGAGTCAAAATGAGATGGTGTGGGATCTGAGCTGTATGTAGAGGTATGATTTGTCACAGATTGTTGTAATAGTTGGGTCTCCTTTAATTGTTTCTTTTTAATATGGGCAATAGATGAGATATATTGTCCCCTCGTATATGCTTTAAATGCGTCCCAAGTGATTTCCGGGGAGGAGGATCCAGTGTTTCGCTCCCAGAAATCTGCTAACAAGGGGGGTACAATTTCAGTTATTTCCGGATGGGAGACCCAATGAGCCCCCAACCTCCACAGTGCAGCACTCCGGGATGCAGGAGAGCGAAGCGTCACTACCAATGGGCTGTGATCAGACAATCCACTTGGTAAGTAAGATGCCTCCAGCACATCTGCCAACAATGGGGGATTAGAAAAGGCCAGGTCTATACGGGATGCAGTTTTGTGGGATGCTGAAAAACACGAATAGATTCTTCCACCTCCAAATCTCTTCAAGGGCTACTGCCTGAGCCCAAACAGAGAGATCTGCGCAATGATGCTTTGGTGGAGCAGGTCTATCCAATTCTGGGGACATGATAGCATTAAAGTCTCCCATAATTAGAATTTTCCCAGGGCAAAAGGGTGCAATCTTTTCCATAACCGCATATAATATTACAGGTGAGAAAGGTGGAGGGATGTACATATTAATGACAATATACCTGTGAGACCAGAGTGTAAATACAACAATAACAAATTTACCCTGTGGGTCCGTGTACACCTCTTCAATCACACATTGGAAGTTCTTGTGTATAAGGATCGACACTCCCCTTGCATATGTAGAGTACGTGGCATGAATAGCCCTCTGTATCCACGGTTTTTTCAATGTCAGGATTTTAGTGCCCATAAGATGGGTCTCTTGAAGAAGAATGAGTTGGGGGAGGGGGATTTTAGGTATTGGAAGAGGAGAGCTCGCTTGAATTTTGATCCAAGACCTCTGACATTCCAGGAAAGGACCGTAAAGGAATCAGCAAGGGGATTAGCCATCTATATTAAAAGGTGAGAACCAACTAGGATGAGTGGGAGAGTGAACCGGGGAGCGAACCATTAACAGCAAAATCCCAGACAGAGCACACCATGTGTTAGCAGCATTTAAACTTATCCAAAACCTTGCACCAAAAAAGAAAAAAAAGAAAAAAACCCTTAAAACAGTTTAAAACAGACCCAGGCACGATGTGCCTTTCCTACTATGCCCCATCTCTCTTCCAAAACGAGGGAGAAGGATGGGGATAGTTTTACCCCTAAACAAAAAGAAACTTTAGAACTGTAGTGGCAACCTTAACTCAGTGCACTACACTAACATGCCAGTCTAGAATCAGAGTGTAAACCTCCGTCAGTTCCTGTAGCTGGTGAGTCTCAAAGAACAGGTATCCAGGAGTGGATTATGACCATCCACCAGAGTCTGCCTACAGGGAACATGGGTGTGAGTGGTGATCTCTGGATCGATGAAGGGGGGGGCATCTCAGGAACCAGAGCGCCTGCGGACGGATCACCGTTTAGCGGTCAAAAAACCGAAACAAAAACAACAACAAAAACAAAAGTCTGTATAATAGCCGCTGGAGCTCCTCAGGCAGGAGATGCTAGCTTTAGTTCCATCATCAAAGGGTACCGAGTAGAAGGTTAGGATAATGGCGAGGTACAGTAGTGCAAAAAGATGTAGGAACCGAGAATGGATTGTGCTGGAAATCAACAGGGGACAGAAAAGAGGATCTTTATAGGAAGGCGGGGTATCAAAGTTTCAGTTGTTGATATGACACTAGCGGGTATCCAACCACGTCGCATCGGCTTCGGGGGTATCAAAGAAGCGGGTGGTGTCACCGTCAGTGATCCTCAGTCTGCTGGGATATAGAAGGCCAAAATGTATTCCCTTTTCTCGGAGTCGGCGTCTGACATCTGTGAAAGATTTGCGGCGCTGCTGCGCCTCTTGGGAGAAATCTGGAAAGAAAGACAGTCTGGTGTTTTCATATTTGATTTCCGGCATGGTTCGGGCCGCCGCCAAGATACGGTCACGATCCCTGTAGTTTAGTAAGCGTAGCAGGAAGGGACGTGTAGGGGCCCCGGTTCTCGGAGGGAGTGGTGGGACTCTGTGGGCTCTTTCAACTACAAAAGTGGGTGGCATATTGCCCAGAGTGTCCCATAGACTTTAACGGTGCTCGTGTGTTCTGCCAAATTTTTTGCCTGTTCGCATGTTCTGGTCGAACCGAACTGGGGGTGTTTGGCTCTTCCCTAGCGGGCACCATCAAATGTGGGAGGTCAATCGGCCACAGGTCAGGGAAACTCTAGCAATATTTGAAGGAGTCCTAAGCTTCCATGGAATCATGGCTAAAAATGACTGGTCTGGAGGTTGAATATTCTCAGGTGGCCATCAGGGTGGTGAGGTGTCCAGCTTCTCATCCCCAGCATGCACAGAGTCATCATTAGGTGCATTGAGATGGTACTGGAGCTGTGTAGGACCTGTTGGGAAGAGTTCCATCTGAATAGCAATAAAGAGGTGAGGAATTTGGACCTTGTATCCTGCGGGAATGTCAGTTAACAAAGAATGAGTGATGTGATGGCAAACAGCGAGCTTTACTTGGACAGGATACACACACAGGATGATACACTTGTTGGTTACAAACTGGAATGTTACCAGCAGAAACCTGAATTACATGAGATTCTTTATACAACCCCTGGCAAAAATGATGGAATCACCAATCCCTGAGGATGTTCCTTCAGTTGTTTATTGTTGTAGAAAAAAAGCAGATCACAGACATGGCCAAAAACTAAAGGCATTTCAAATGGCAACTTTCTGGCTTTAAGAAACACTAAAAGAAATCAAGAAAAATAATTGTGGTGGCCAGTAACAGTTAGATTTATAGAACAAGCACAGGGAATAAATTATGGAATCACTCAACTCTAAAGAAAAAAATGATGGAATCATGAAAAACAAACAAACAAAATAACACTCCAACACATCACTAGTACTTTGTTGCACCCAGTAGCGTAGCGTGGGTTGTCAGCACCCGGGGCAAGGCAAGTAATTTGCGCCCCCCCCCCTAACCTGCAGACTTTTATCACTCCCCGAGTCCCTTCAAATACAATAGTACTGACCTACCTGATTCCTATACTGACCATTACACACTACACTGTCCACTATACTATACTGTCCACTACACTAAGAACTACACTGACCACTATACTGTCCACTACACTGACCACTATACTACACTGACCACTATAGTGTCCACTACACTACACTGACCACTATACTGACCACTACACTGAGAACTACACTGTCCACTACACTATACTGACCACTATACTACACTGAGAACTACACTACAGTGACCATTACACTGTCCACTACACTACACTACACTACACTGTCCACTATTATTCACTGTCCACTACACTGACCACTACACTACACTGACCACTACACTACACTACACTGACCACTACACTACACTGACCACTACACTATACTGACCACTACACTGTCCACTACACTACACTGTCCACTACACTGTCCACTACACTACACTGACCACTACACTATACTGACCACTACACTGTCCACTACACTACACTGACCACTATACTACACTACACTGACCACTACACTATACTGACCACTACACTGTCCACTACACTACACTGACCACTACACTACACTGACCACTATACTACACTGTCCACTAACTACACTGTCCACTACACTACACTGACCACTACACTACACTGACCACTACACTGTCCACTACACTACACTGTCCACTACACTGTCCACTACACTACACTGACCACTACACTACACTTACCACTACACTACACTGACCACTATACTACACTGTCCACTACACTTCACTGTCCACTACACTTCACTGTCCACTACACTACACTTACCACTACACTACACTGACCACTACACTACACTGACCACTACACTGTCCACTACACTACACTGTCCACTACACTACACTGACCACTACACTACACTGTCCACTACACTACACTGACCACTATACTACACTGTCCACTACACTACACTGTCCACTACACTACACTTACCACTATACTACACTGACCACTACACTGTCCACTACACTACACTGACCACTACACTACACTGTCCACTACACTACACTGACCACTATACTACACTGTCCACTACACTACACTGTCCACTACACTACACTTACCACTACACTACACTGACCACTACATTACACTTTCCACTACACTACACTGACCACTATACTACACTGTCCACTACACTACACTGTCCACTACACTACACTTACCACTACACTACACTGACCACTACACTACACTGTCCACTACACTACACTGACCACTACACTGTCCACTACACTGCCCACTACACTGTCCACTACACTACACTGTCCACTACACTACACTGACCACTATACTACACTGTCCACTACACTACACTGTCCACTACACTACACTGTCCACTACACTACACTTACCACTACACTACACTTACCACTACACTACACTGTCCACTACACTACACTGACCACTACACTGACCACTACACTACACTGTCCACTATACTACACTGACCACTATACTACACTGTCCACTATACTACACTGTCCACTACACTACACTGACCACTATACTGTCCACTACACTACACTGACCACTACACTGACCACTACACTACACTGACCACTACACTACACTGTCCACTACACTACACTGACCACTACACTACACTGTCCACTACACTACACTGACCACTACACTACACTGTCCACTACACTACACTGACCACTATACTACACTGTCCACTATACTACACTGTCCACTACACTACACTGACCACTATACTACACTGTCCACTACACTACACTGTCCACTACACTGACCACTACACTACACTGACCACTACACTATACTGACCACTACACTGTCCACTACACTACACTGACCACTACACTACACTGACCATATGTATACTACACTGTCCACTACACTACACTGTCCACTACACTTACCACTACACTACACTGACCACTACACTACACTGTCCACTACACTACACTGACCACTACACTACACTGAACACTACACTGTCCACTACACTACACTGACCACTATACTACACTGTCCACTACACTACACTGACCACTACACTGTCCACTACACTACACTGACCACTATACTACACTGACCACTATATTACACTGTCCACTACACTACACTGTCCACTACACTACACACTATACTATCCTGCCTAGTCTTCCTATACTGACACTACATATACGGCGCCTGTCTCTTCTCTCCCCCCCTCCTCACCTTCTTGTCTTGCATTGGTCTGGAGGATAGGAGGAGGAGGAGAAGAAGACAGCGGCCCCGGTGGCTCACACTCTCCAGTGCTTGTCTCCCCTGCGCTCCGGCCGCCATATTCAGTGTTTCCCGGCGCACTGTGATTGGGCGTATGGGGGTCATGTGCGGAGGCGGGACTTCAGGAGCAATCGTGATCGCGGATAGGCCAGACCCACGCCGCACATGACCCCCATACGCCCAATCACAGGGCGCCAAACACTGGACATGGCGGCGGAGCGCGGGGGACACAGCAAATTAAATTAGGAGGAGGCAGCCAGTAGTGACACTACTGGCACGAAATTGCGCCCCCCCAAATGTCGCACCCAGGGCCACGGCACCCCCCGCACCCCCCACGCTACACCACTGGTTGCACCACCTCTGGCTTTTATAACTGCTTGCAGTCTCTGAGGCATTGACTTCATGAGTGATAAACAGAACTCTTCATCAATCTGGCTCCAGCCTTCTCTGATTGCCAAATCATCTTTGCAGGTTGGAGCCTTGTCATGGACCATTTTCTTTAACTTCCACCACAGATTTTCAATTGGATTGACATCCGGACTGTTTGCAGGCTATGACATTGACCTTATGTGTCCTTCTTCAAGGAATTTTTTCACAGTTTTTGCTCTATGGAAAGATGCATTATCATCTTGATAAATGATTTCATCATCCCCCAAACATCCTTTCAATAGATGGGATAAGAAAAGTGTCCAAAATGTCACTGTAAACCTGTGCATTTATTGAAGATTTAATGACAGCCATCTCCCCAGTGCCTTTACCTGACATAAAGCTCCAGATCATAATTGACTGTGGAAATTTGCATGTTTTCTTCAGACAGTCGCCTTCATAAATCTCATTGGAACGGCACTCAAACAAAAGTCCCAGCATCACCTTGCCCAATGCAGATTGGAGATTCATCACTGAATATGACTTTCATCCACAGTCCACCATTGCCTTTCCTTAGCCCATTGTAACCTTGTTTTTTTGTGTTTAGGTGTTAGAGATGGCTTTCTTTTAGCTTTTCTGTATGTAAATCCCATTTCCTTTAGGCGGTTTTTTACAGTTCAGTCACAGATGTTGACTCCACTTTCCTCCCATTTGTTCCTCATTTGTTTTGTTGTACATTTTCTGTTTTCAAGGCATATTGCTTTAAGTTTTCTGTCTTGACGCTTTGATGTCTTCCTTGGTCTACCAGTATGCTTGCCTTTAACCACCTTCCCATGTTGTTTGTATTTGGTCCATGTTTTAGACACAGCCGACAGTGAACAACCAACATCTTGTGCAACACTGCGTGATGATTTACCCTCTTTACCTTCATACTAACAAGCAGATTTCATCTCATGCAGGTGTTATTAATGAAAATTTACAGGGTGATTCCATAATTTTTTCCTCAGAATTGAGTGATTCCATAAGTTATTCCCTGTGCTTGTTCTATAAATCTAACTGTTACTGGCCACCACAATTATTTTTCTTGATTTCTTTTAGTGTTTCTTAAAGCCAGAAAGTTGCCATTTGAAATGCCTTTAGTTTTTGGCCATGTCTGTGATCTGCTTTTTTTCTACAACAATAAACAACTGAAGGAACATCCTCAGGGACTGGTGATTCCATCATTTTTGCCAGGGGTTGTAGAAGGTATCATTGTAGTGCACAAGATTATAGAAAGCTTCTCCATCATCCTACTAGACCCTGGCCACCTCACTTCCAAAGTCACATTAGTTGTATCTCATAAATGTTTTTCTTGCTGTATAATGGACAATTTCTTGTGTTATGTATTTACAGACATTTACAAGTCAAATGGAAAAATGCACTGATGCTGCCACTAGCGGGGCCACCAACAGACAATCTGCTGGGATGAGTTCAAGTACGTTTATGTAATATGAATCTATGTCTGTATAGGGAGTAGGGATGAGCCGAACACCCCCTGGTTCGGTTCGCACCAGAACCCACGCAAACAGGCAAACAATTTGTGCGAACACCTTTAAAGTCTATGGGACAAACAGGAAAAATCAAAAGTGCTCATTTTAAATATAACTTATATGCAAGTTATTGTCAGAAAAAGTGTTTGGGGACCTGGGTCCTACCCCAGGGGACATGTATCAATGCAAAAAAAAGTTTTTAAAACGACCGTTTTTTCAGGAGCAGTGATTTTATAAATACTTAAAGTGAAACAATAAACATTAAAATTTTCTTTAAATATCATGCCTGGGGGGCCTTAGTCTGCATGTAAAGTAGCGCATCTTTCCGGTGTTTATTACAGTACCACAGCAAAATGACATTTCTAAAGGAAAAAATATCGTTTAAAATTGCTTGCAGCTGTAATGTATTGCTGGATCCCAGCAATATAAATAAAAAAACATTGAGAACAACGGCGTGCAGTCCCCCCAGTCCATACCAGGCTCTTCACGAGCGAATGCCCCCCCCCCTGAACCCCTACCAGGCCACATGCCCTCAACATAGGGAGGGTGCTTTGGGGTCCCCCCAAAGCACCTTGTCCCCATTATTATGGGGACAAGAGCCTCGTCCGCACAACCCTTGCCCGGTGGTTGTGGGGGTCTGCAGGTGGGGGGCTTATCGGAATCTGGATGCCCCCCTTTAACAAGATCCTTACCCCCCCATGTGAATGGGTATCGGGTAGATTGTACCCCTACCCATTTACCAAAAAAGTGTCAAAATATAAAAATGACAGGAGACAGTTTTGGACAATTCCTTTATTTTTTTTTTTTAAAAAGTGTCCCGCGATGTTCAAACATCTTCAATCACGGTGCCGACGGACCCGAAAAATATATTAAAAAATTATTTAAAAAAAGCTCCACCTCAATGGGAGGCTTCCCAGCGCCTGCTGTCTCTTGGCTGTGACAGCTGTTATATAGGCAGGGGGGCCTCCCAGTGACATAACCGGGTGACCATGCCCCCTTCTGAAGTCATGTGGCATCAGAGGGGGTGGGGTCACCCATTTACGTCACCGGGTGGCCCCACCCTTGCCTATATAACAGCTGTCACAGCCAAGAAACAGCAGTCACCGGGAAGCCTCCCATCGAGGGGGAGTTTTTTATTTTCTTCTTTTTTTCGGGTCCGTCAGCACCATGATTTAAGATAGATGAACATCGCGGGACACTTTTTTTAAAAAATAATTTGTCCAAAACTGTCTCCTGTCATTTTTATTTTTTGACACTTTTTTGGAATTGGTAGGGGTACAATGTACCTGATACCCATTCACATAGGGGGGGCTGGGGGTCCCCTTGCTAAAGGGGGCTTCCAGATTCCGATAAGCCCCCTGTCCGCAGACCCCCACAACCACCAGGCAAGAGTTGTGGGTAGGGATGAGCTTTATGTTCGGGTTGAACATGAGTTCGACTCGAACATTGGCTGTTTACCCGTTCATCGAAAACCGAACATTATGGGGTGTTCGCGCCAAATTCAAGCCCCGCATAATGCCCCATAGTGCACTGTGGGAGCGCAGTGCATTGCTATATGATGATTGGCCAAAGCATGCACCATGACCTGCATGCTTTGGCCAATCCCAACGCCCTCAGCTAAGAGAGCCATAATTGGCCAAAGGCAGGGTGCCTTTGGCCAATCATGGCTCAGGGGGACTAAGTCTATGCCCCACACTATATAAGGCTGCCTGCACATTGGCCCCCTGTAGTGTGTTGTTGGCGTGGATGGAGAGAGAGTGTCATTTAGATTGAGCAGGCAGGTTATTCAGTTAGCTGCAGTGTATTTAATATATATATACAGACAGTCCCGTATATATATACAGGCAGTCCCCTACTTACAAACATCCGACTTACAAATGACGGAAGGAGAGAACAGGAAGTGGGATGAAATCTACCCCTAGGAAGGGAAATTCTCTCCTGTAATGCCGCGTACACACGGTCGGACTTTCCGGCATACTTGGTCCGGCAGACCAGAGTGTGCCGGACAATCCGCCCGTGTGTGGGCGCCGGCGGACTTTTCCGGCGGACTTTTTCCCAAAAGCCCGCCGGACCTAGATTTGAAGAAAGTTTTAAATCTTTCCGCCGGACTCAGTTTCGGGCGGAAAGTCCGCTCGTGTGTGTGCTGGTCCGACGGAAAGCCCGCTCGTGTGTATGCTGGTCCGACGGACCAGATACGACACGAGGGCAGGGTATTGCATCTCGCGCTCGCTGCAATAGGAAAAACAAATTTTCCTATTGCGGCGAGCGCGGGGCATACCAGGCCCTTAGGTCTGGTATTGATTATAAAGGGAACCCCCTACGCCGAAAAAACGGCGTGGGGTCCCCCCTAAAATCCATACCAGACCCCGATCCGAGCACGCAGCCTGGCCGGTCAGGAAAGGGGGTGGGCCCTGCGGGCCCCCCCCCCACCCCAAAGCACCTTGTCCCCATGTTGATGAGGACAAGGGCCTCTTCCTGACAACCCTGGCCGTTGGTTGTCGGGGTCTGCGGGCGGGGGCTTATCGGAATCTGGGAGCCCCCTTTAATAAGGGGGCCCCCAGATCCCGGCCCCCTCACCCTATGTGAATGAGTACGGGGTACATGGTACCCCTACCCATTCACCTAGGGAAAAAGTGTAAGTAATAAAACACACTACACAGGTTTTTAAAATATTTTATTAAACAGCTCCGGGGGGGGATCTTCCTCCGGCTTCGAGGGTCTTCTTCCGGCTTCGGGGGTCCCTCCGCTTCATCTTCTCCCAGCGTCCGGTTGGTTCTTCTCCGCTCTCTTCTCTCCAGTTCTTCGGCCGGCTCCTCTGCTGTCTTCAGGTAGCTCTCTTGCCAGCAGAGGTCCGGACTTCTTGTCTTCTTCTCTTCTCCAGATGTTGACACGACGCTCTCTCCGGCTGGACTGCTCTCCGAGGGCTGCGTTGTGACTTATATAGGCGGAGACCCCGCCCCCTTTTGATGTCACAGTCCCTGGGCATGCTGGGACTGTGACGTTTTAGGGGGCGTGGTCACTGGGTGATGTTGCGTGTGTGGGCAAGTCCGTCCGTTTTAAAGTCCGGCGCACCTGGCGGACAAAGTCCGTCGGAAAGTGTGCCGGACCAAGTAGGATAGAAAGTCCGACCGTGTGTACGCGGCATTAGAGTTACTATGGGAAATAGGTGTCTCCACTGATGCTTTATCACCAATCCATGTTTCCCTAACAGCCCAATGTTTTAAAAATCCAATTGTCATTGGGACAGAAAGTGAGGTGAAATCTTCTAAACAGGGGCACAGACAGCAAAACAAATGTTACAGGGGTGATAACCCTTCCCTATGTTATCCAAAAAGCTTAAAAATAGATTTTTTTGGCTGGAGCTACACTTACAAAATGGACCTGTTCCGAATTACAAACGGATTCAACTTAAGAACAAACCTACAGTCCCTGTCTTGTTTGTAACCCGGGGACTGCCTGTATGTATATATATATATATATATATATATATATATATATATATATATATATATATATATATATATATATATATATATATATATATATATATCCACTGCATCCAGTTTAGCTATATCTGACTGCAGGCCATTCCTGGTGACTGGTGTACTTTTACTAATATACTTTAGGCAGGCAGGTTATTCAGTTACTCAGTAAGCTGCAGTGTATTTAATATATATATATACAGCCAGTCCTGCATGTGTGTGTACATATATATATATATATATATATATATATATATATATATACATATAAATATAAATATATATACATACATATATATATATATATATATATATATATATATATATATATATATATATATATATATATATATATATATATATATATATATATATATATACACACACTGCATCCAGTGTAGCCAAGCCTATATCTGACTGCAGGCCATTCCTGGTGTACTTACACAACCTAACACAATAGACAAAAACCGCCACTCACTCCAACGGCAATACTCTTGACCTCGTATTCTCCCATCGCTGCACTCCCTGCAATCTCTCTAACACACCCTTTCCTCTCTCTGATCACAACCTTATCTTGTTCACACTCTCCTTGTCTCCTACATCCTATGCTGCCAATCCACTACCCGCAGAAACCTTTGCAACCTCAACCCTTCCCTTCTTCATTATGCTACTGATGGCCTTTATGACAAAATCGCACCCCTGTCCTGCCCAGACCTAACCACTTCCATCTACAACACCACGTTGTCATCCTCCCTAGACATACTTGCTCCTCTTTCTACACGCAGAACCAGGCCCCATCTGCCACAACCCTGGCAAACAGACAACACCAGAAGTCTCAAGAGACTAGAGACTGTAAATCCAGGGGTGTAGAGAGGGGGTGGTTAGGGGGGGCTGAAGCCTCGAATGTGACCACGAAAAGCCCAAGTCTATGGAATGCTGCATTCCATTGTTAGCCCCGAGCGCCGGCCGACGGGACCAATCTGATTGCGAGTGCGGCCGAAAGTGGCCGAGTGCGGCCAAAAATGGCCGAGTGCCGCAGGTCCCACCTTCTGGAGCCTGCAGCGCCAATGGCAGGACCGCGGGACATGTGACATCCATCTTAGCCTGCAGGCTCCAGAAAGCGGGAACGCTACATCCCCGCTCGGGCGGGCGGCTCTTCTCTCCTCCTTGGCTCGGCTCAGCTCCTCTCTGATGGTGACAACTGACAAGTGACTGACTGCCTGCTGTGACCGCACACCACAGCTGAGCTGAGGTAGGTCAGACACACAGTGAATGAATGAATGAATGATTTGTATAGCGCTGCAAATGCGAACTGAATCGCCTCAAGGCGCTAGATCTGTCCTGTGTTGTCCATCTTCTTAGAAGAGGTAGGTCCTGAGTTTCTTTCTGAAGGCCTGATGGTTTTCTCCCATGCGAATGTGGGTAGGTAGAGTGTTCCATAGCCGTGGTCCTTGGACTGCAAATCTTCGTTCTCCTTTTGTTTTGTAGCAGGTTTTTGGAATAAGGGGGAGGTTTTGGTTAGCCGATCGAAGACTGCGATTGGGTGTGTAGCGCTTTATTTTCTCGCATAGGTATTGAGGAGCGTTTCCTTGTATACATTTGTGAGTGAGGCAGAGGGTCTTGAAAGCGATTTGATTCTTTCTGGTTAGCCAATGTAGGTTCCTCAGGGAAGGGGAGATGGATTCCCAGGGTTTTTTTCCTGTTAACAGTCTTGCCACCTTGTTTTGGATGAGTTGCAAGCGCGTAAGCTGATATTGGGGTAATCCTATGTAGAGGGAGTTTGCGTAGTCGAGTCTGGAATTGATGATTGTTCCAACTACTGCTGCTTTGTCCTCTCCTGGGACGAAGGGGATGAGTCTACGTAGCAGGCGGAGGAGATGGTGAGATCCGCTGACTACTGATCCTATTTGTGCATCCATTGACATTTCTGAGTCAAAAATGACTCCAAGACTCTTGGCTTTGGTGCTTGGAGAGATGGTCTGTCCAAAGATGGTGGGCGGTGTCCATGGGGTCTTAGTTTTAGAATTTTGGTTTGCGTGTAGGAGAAGAAGCTCTGTTTTTGATCCGTTGAGTTTGAGAGAGCTAGTGGTCATCCAGTCGTCTACAAAGTGAGGCATTTTTCTAGTCGCTGATGATGGTCTTTTTCTCCAGTGATGCGAAAGTAGAGTTGGGTATTATCAGCGTATGAGTGGAAGCAGAGGTCTGATTTTCTGATGATTTTGAGGAGTGGGCGGATGTAGATGTTGAAGAGCACTGGTGACAAGGGTGAACCTTGAGGGACTCCACAAGAGATTGCACAGGTTTCAGAGGTGAAAGCTCCTAGTTTCACTGTCTGAGAGCGATTTCCTAAGAAGGATGCGAACCATTGTAAGTCTGAATCTGTGACTCCTGCTACTTCTGTGAGGCAGATGAGTAGAGTATTGTGGTCCACTGTATCGAACTCTGCACTGAGGTCCAACAATACCAGGAGACATGATTCTCCATCATCGGCTGCTTCGAGGGCGTTTTGAGAAGTGCCGTTTCTGTGTCATGGCCTGGGCGGAAGCCTGATTGCCGAGGGTCCAGGAGTTGGTGTGTGTCCAGGTGGTGTTGTAGCTGTTGTACTACTTGGAGATGGCGTTAAGGCTTGTTATCGGTCTGTGATAGTTAGGGTCCTTAGGGTCGAGGTTTGGTTTCTTTAGGAGGGGTTTGACGATGCCATGTTTGAGGGCCATTGGAACAGTCCTTTCTTTAAACGACTGGTTAATGAGGTGTGTTATAGTAAGAGCCAAGATGTCGGAACATTCTTTCAGGAGTTTTGTGGGAATGATGTTGTTTGGTGATGTGCTGTCTCTGAGGCTTCTGATGATATTTTTGGTGGTGTCAGTGGTGATTGGAATCAGCGAAAAATTTGGTGCTTGTGTGATGATCGTATTGATTTTTTCTTTTTGCTTTAGTTGAATGAGGTTGGATGTTTTTCTTCTGTTGAATTGTTTTCCGGATGTTGTCGATTTTATCGATAAAAAAATCCGATAACTCATTGCAGAATTCTGGGGTTTCGTTTCCTGGGGGCTCTAAGCAGGCAGGGTTCATAGTCTTGGTAACTATTTAGAAGAGTTCCCGAGGGCGGTTTAAGGCTGTTGAGATGGTGTTTGAGAAATGTTCCTTTTTTTGCTTTGAATATTGCTCTGTAATATTTCTCTGTGAGTGCTTTGTAGTTTGTGTGGTTTTCTTTTGTGGCGTTTCTTCTCCAGGCTCTTTCAGCTCTTCTGCGTTCCTGCTTTAGTAAGTAAGAGTGCCATTAAACCATCCAGAGTTTATTTTGTGGATGTGTGTTCTATGTTTTGGAGCCACTGAGTCCGCTGTTTGTAGTAATGCCTTGTTTAAGGAGTTGAGTGTTTGTTCAGTTGAGTTTTTTAAGTTTGGCATTGCTATTTTGTTTGATAATGTGGTTTTGAAGCGTTCGGAGTGTAGTTTCCTCTGAGATCTTGTCCAGCATGTTGTAATTGCCTGTTTCCATTTTTGGAGGGTGGTAGCGATTTTACATTTGATAGCGTGGTGATCCGTCCATGGTAGCGATAGGTTGCCGAATATGTTGACGCCCATATTTTGTTTGAAGATGAGGTCCAGAATGTGTCCTGAACCATGTGTAGGAGCATTTATCAGTTGCTGAAGACCTAATTCTTCCAGTTGGTTAATGCAGGTGGTAGCGATAGGGTCTTGGTTGGAGTTTGCCCAGTGTGTGTATGTAGGTCAGTGTATGTAGGTCAATGTATGTAGGTCAGTGGTCAGTGTATGTAGGTCAGTGTATGTAGGCCTGTGGTCAGTGTATGCAGGTCAGTGTATGTAAGTCAGTGTATGTAGGTCAGTGGTCAGTGTATGCAGGTCAGTGTATGCAGGTCAGTGTATGTAGGTCAGCGTATGTAGGTCAGTGTATGTAGGTCAGTGTATGTAGGTCAGTGGTCAGTGTATGCAGGTCAGTGGTCAGTGTATGTAGGTCAGTGTATGTAGGTCAGTGGTCAGTGTATGTAGCCTCTACAAATCTGCCCTTATCAAATACAACTCCTGCCTCCACACTGCTAAACAAACCTACTACAACACTCTCATCCAAACCTCGTCAACTCTTTTCTACCCTTAATTCCTTACTTCACCCCCCACTGCCACCACCCACCAACTTGCTTACCACTCAATAGATTGCCAACCATTTCAATAGCAAAATCGACACCATTCGCGAGGAGATATCCAGCATATCCAGCTGGATATCCTGCATTCAAATTCCTCTCCTACCCAACACATCGGGTCCAACACCACACTCAATACTGTCACGTACCTGGTAGGTTTTGAGCCTGAAGTGCAGAGAGAGACCTCCCCTACGGCTCCCACTCTCGACCCTCTGGAATGGGAACAGAGGACACAGGAGTAAAGAGTGGTACGGGTGCCTGGCAGGATCAACAGTCACCCAGAAGTCCTGGAGTGGTGGGAACTCAGGAACCAGGAACTGAAGAGAAGACTGGAGACTGGAATGCAGACTGGAGCCAGGAACAACAGCAGGTAAGTAGGCAGAGAACTGGAGTGCTAGACTGGAACCAGGAACCACAGCAGGTAACAGACTGGATACTGGAGCGCTAGATCGGAACCAGGAACAAGAGCAAGTAGCAGGCTGGACATTGGAATGCTGGACTGTAACCAGGAACAACAGGAGATAGCAGACTGGATACTGGAGCGCTGGACCGGAACCAGGAACAACAGCAAGTAGCAGGCTGTATACTGGAATGCTGGACTGGAACCAGGAACAACAGGAGATAGCAGACTCAGCAATAAAGTCTATGGATAACATGTTCCATGGCCTGTCTGGGACAGGCAAAGATCTTAGTAGCCCCCATGCCTTGGTTTTGTAACCCTTGTTCCTAATACAGGTTGTACAGGATTCCACAAATCTTTTGCAATCTTCACGTAACTGAGGCCACCAAAAGGTACGCTGTACCAGATTGGTGGTCTTAGTTATACCAAAATGCCCAGCCAGTGCATGGTCATGACAAAGTTCCAATATAGGTACTCGTAGATTTTCAGTAATATAAATCTTACTTTCGTGCCAAAGTAACCCATCCTTAATCTGAAGTTTTGGCCCAGCAGAAGATCCCAGTCCCACGGAAGCTTGCTTAATTTGGGAAAGCAGGTCTCCCTGAAGCAGAAGAAAATTCCCCGGGGACAGGATGGTGTCCGGAGGGGAAATTTCTTGGGGTTTGTGGAACATCCTGGATAGGGCATCGGGTTTAGTGTTTTTGGAGCTGGGGCGATAAGTGACATGAAAAGAGAACATGGAAAAAAAGAGAGCCCACCTGGCCTGTTGTGGCTTCAGCCTCTTTGCAGATCTCAAATACTCCAGGTTCTTATGATCTGTAAAAATTAAGACTGGATGAGAGGCTCCTTCCAGGAGGTAGCGCCACTCCTCTAATGCTGATTTAATTGCCAGCAACTCTCTGTCTCCTACATTACATCATTTCTCTCTGCCGTGGACAATTTGCGAGAGAAGAAGGCTACCGGGTACAGCAGGGCCTTGGTTCCCTGTCTTTGGGACAACACTGCTCCTACCGCAATTTCAGATGCGTCTACTTCAAGTACAAACGGCAGAGAGGAATCTGGATGTTTTAATACAGAGGCAGAAGTAAAGAGGGCCTTGAGGGTCTCAAAAGCCTTTTGGGCTTCAGCAGACCAGTGAAAACGTGTTCCCTGTTTAGTTAACTGGGTAATGGGCGTGATAATGGCTGAAAACCCCTTAATAAATTTCCGATAGAAATTGGCGAATCCAACAAATCGTTGGATTCCCTTTTTGTCTGTTAGAACCGGGCAATCTAATATTGCAGCGATCTTTTGAGTATCCATCCTAATGCCCTTACTAGAGATGATTAACCCCAAAAATGGTATACTTTCCTGTTCAAATTCACACTTCTCTGCCTTTGCATATAAACCATGCTGTCGAAGCTGAGCCAACACACTTATGACGTGCCTGCGGTGAGATTCAAGGGAAAAAGAGAAAATTAGTATATCGTCTAGGTAGACGATGACAAACAGACCTAGAAAATCTCGTAAAACATCATTGATGAAGTACTGGAACGTAGCAGGGGCATTACACAATCCGAAGGGCATCACCAAGTATTCAAAATGCCCATAACGGGTACGGAAGGCAGGCTTCCATTCGTCTCCGCCCCTGATACGGACCAAATTGTAGGCTCCGCGGAGGTCAAGCTCAGTGAACACAGTGGCAGTTCCAAGTCTTTGGGACAATTCTGGTACCAGAGGAAGAGGATAACGATTCTTTACTGTAATTTTATTTAGCTCACGGTAGTCCATGCATGGTCGAAGGGTATGATCCTTCTTCTGTACAAAGAAGATGCCCATGCCTGCTGGAGACGTGGACGGGCGAATAAAGCCTTTCTTTAAGTTTTCATCGATATACTCCTTTAAAGCCCCTTGTTCTACCTCTGTTAAAGGAAAAATCCCTCCGAACGGAATCTCTGCTCCAGGGAGCAATTAGATAGGACAGTCATAGGCCCGGTGGGGAGGCAAGGCCTCTGCCCCTGTTTACTAAACACATCTAGTAAGTCATGGTAAACTTCGGGAATACACTGGTGCAGGCTGGAATCTGTGTCTAGGCATAGCAAGGTAGTGGCCCTATGAGCGTCTTGAAATCCACTGAACTGCTGACAATAGGAAGAAGAAAGTGTGACCTCTCCTGTGGCCCAGTTGATGTCAGGATTGGTAGTGGCCCTATGAGCGTCTTGAAATCCACTGAACTGCTGACAATAGGAAGAAGAAAGTGTGACCTCTCCTGTGGCCCAGTTGATGTCAGGATTGTGTGCTTGTAGCCAAGGCATGCCAAGGATTATGGGAAACAAGGGTGAAGAAATGATATCCAAGCGTAGCAACTCTTGATGAGAGTTAAATATAATATATATATATATAATATATATAATATATATAATATAATATATATTGGAGCAGTCTCTTGAGTGACAGGTCCGGATTTGATGGCGGTCCCGTCAGCCAGATGAATGGAGAGTCCATGGGCCTTAGACAACAGAGGAATCTAGTGTTTTGCAGCAAAAGAAGAATCCATGAAACAGCTGCAAGCTCCGGAGTCAATAATGGGGGTTATTTGCAGAGTCTTTCCTGGGAGCTGTAATAAGATAGAGAGAGCAAGGTGAGAAGTGCTCTTGGCCAGGGGAAAAACATAGTCAGTAGACAGGGAGAGACACTTACGGAGTTTAAGAGGACAGTTCCTGACGTAGTGTCCAGGTTCCCCGCAGTACAGGCACAGATTATTCATCCGTCGACGTCGACATTGAGAGAAGGCCGAAGGACCCCCAACTGCATAGGTTCAGGGGGGTTAAACGTGGAGGTAGATGGTGCTGGTGGAGTATGATTTGGAACTTTGGGAAGCATCCAGGTTGGGTGAGAAAATCCTGTAGCTTTTTCCTTTTTCCGCCCTACGTTCCCTTAAACGTTGATCGATCTGAATGGCCAGATCGATCAAAGCATTCAGAGTCTGTGGTATACCAACCCTGACTAACTCATCCTTTAAAGAATCAGAAAGTCCCATTCGGAATTGATAGCGGAGGGCCGCATCATTCCAGTTTGTGTCTGCGCTCCACCTTCTGAATTCAGCCACATAATCCTCTGCTGCCCTGCGTCCCTGCTGAAGGGTATGCAGTGCAGTTTCCGCAGTCACAGAAAGCGGGGGGTCTTCATACAACTGGGCCAATGCGTCGAAGAAGGTGGTGAGGTTGGTCAGAGACACATCTTTTTGTTCCAAGAGACGATGGGCCCAGGTTTGGGGGTCACCTGTAAGTAAGGAAATCACAAAGCCCACCTTGGTGGCCTCCAGGGAAAAGGTAAGTGGCTGAAGAGCAAAAAGTAGTTCACAGGAATTGCAAAAAGCCCTGAATTTATGTTGGTCTCCGGAGAATCGTTCAGGTGTCGGAACTCTGGGTTCCGGAGGAAGCATCACCACCGTTGGGGGAGGCCCAGCCTGAGGAGGTGGAAGCAGGAGGGACTCCCTGGACCCCAGTAGGGTTAGACAAAGTTAATACCCGTTCTTCCAGCCGGGTGTATCCTTGCTGTAGATTCTTGACTGATTCAGTCAATCCTGCCAGGAGTGCACATAGTTCCTCCATGGGAGAGGTTCCCTGCTCAGGCTCAGACATGGCTGTCTGCTACTGTCACGTACCTGGTAGGTTTTGAGCCTGAAGTGCAGAGAGAGACCTCCCCTACGGCTCCCACTCTCGGCCCTCTGGAATGGGAACAGAGGACACAGGAGTAAGGAGTGGTAAGGGTGCCTGGCAGGATCAACAGTCACCCAGAAGTCCTGGAGTGTTGAGAACTCAGGAACCAGGAACTGGAGAGAAGACTGGAAACTGGAATGCAGACTGGAGCCAGGAACAACAGCAGGTAAGTAGGCAGAGAACTGGAGTGCTAGACTGGAACCAGGAACCACAGCAGGTAGCAGACTGGATACTGGAGCACTGGACCGGAACCAGGAACAACAGCAAGTAGCAGGCTGGACACTGGAATGCTGGATTGGAACCAGGAACTACAGGAGATAGCAGACTGGATACTGGAGCGCTGGACCAGAACCAGGAACAACAGCAAGTAGCAGGCTGGATACTGGAATGCTGGACTAGAACCAGGAACAACAGGAGATAGCAGACTGGATACTGGAGCGCTGGACCAGAACCAGGAACAACAGCAAGTAGCAGGCTGGATACTGGAATGCTGGACTGGAACCAGGAACAACAGCAAGTAGCAGGCTGGATACTGGAATGCTGGACCGGAACCAGGAACAACAGCAAGTAGCAGGCTGAAAGCAGGTATCAAGCAGAAGGGTAGTCAGGCAGGCCGGTGGTCGGTATCAGGCAGACAGCAGAGGTACCAAGGATCAGACAGGAGAATGGTCAGTCAAGCCAAAGGATAGCTGGATAGTCAAACAGGAAGCCGGGTCAAATAACAGAAGGTTTCAGATCAGATCAGGTTTTGGCACACAGAACGCTGTAGCGCAGACAGCGGGGACTGAGTGTGACAGGCAGGTTTAAATAGCCCGCCTGGCGCCAACAGGGGTGCGCGCGCTTGCGATAGCGCCCGTGTGCACGCGGTAGCGCCCCGCGGCCGCACTCCAGTGAGCCTGGAACGCCGATTACTGGCAGGATCTTCCTGACAAATACTCTCCTCCTTTTGCCCAGTTACCACAGATGAAGTTGATAAACTCCTCTCCATGGCCCACCTTACTACCTGTCCCCTGGACCCTGTCCCCTCTCAATTCCGGCGACCACTCTATCCTCAACTCCCTAACCCACATCTTCAACCTCTCCCTTTTCCTTCCCCGCTTAAACATGCTCTATCCCCATACTCAAAAAACCCTCACTAGACCCCACCTGTTTGAATAACTTAAGGCCCATCTCCCTGCTCCCATTTGCCTCCAAGCTCATCGAACGCTTTGTCCATGACCGAATGAATCGCTACCTCACGGACAACAACCTTCTCGATCCCCCTACAGTCTGGCTTCCGCCCACAACATTCTACTGAAACTGCTAAAAACTAAAACTCACCAATGACCTACTAACTGCTAAAACCAATGGCCACTACTCCATACTCATACTTTTAGACCTCTCTGCTGCCTTTGACACAGTTGACCACCAGCTCCTCCTCAGCAAATTACACTCCCTTGGCCTCCTGGTTCTCATCCTACCTATCTCAGCGCGCTTTCAGTGTCACTTACAACTCCATCTCCTCCGCTCCCCTTCCTCTCTCTGTTGGGATACCCCAAGGCTCCGTCCTTGGGCGCCTCCTATTCTCACTCTATACCTCTTCCCTGGGCCAGTTGATAACCTCCCATGGCTTCCAATACCACCTCTATGCCGATGACACCCAAATCTATCTCTTCACTCTTCAACCCACCCCCTCGATCTCCTCACGGATCTCAAACTTACTGAATGACATATCAATATAGATGTCACACCACTTCCTCAAACTTAATCTTTCTAAAACTGAGCTTGTAATATTTCCCCCTTCAAGGTCCCCCCCCCATGACTTTACCATTAAGATCAACAGCACAACCATTGGTCCCTCCACACATGCCAGGGTGCTGGGTGTAATCCTTGACTCTGACCTCTCCTTCAGCCCCCACATCCAATCACTGGCTAAATCCTGCCGCCTTAACCTCCGCAACATCTCCAGAATTCAACCCTTTCTGACTAATGACACCACAAAGAAACTTATTCACTCCTTGATTATTTCCTGCCTTGACTACTGCAACTCTCTCCTTAATGGCCGACCCTTACACAGGCTCCTCCCCCCTTCAGTCTATTATGAATGCTGCTAGACTAATACACCTCATTAATCGATCCGTGACTGTCGCCCCTCTCTGCCAATCCCTTCACTAGCTTCCCCTCCCCCACCGTATAAAATTCAAAATGCTAACCATAACATACAAGGGCATTCACAACATCGCCTACATCACCAACCTCATCTGCAGATATCACCAAAATCGTCCCCTCCACCTCCCAGGACCTCCTGCTCTCTAGCTCCCTTGTTACCACCTCCCATGCTCTCCTTCAAAACTTCTCCAGAGCCTCTCCCATCCTCTGGAACTCCCTGCCCCAGTATGTCCGATTAGCCCCTAACTTGTCCACCTTTAGGAGATCCCTGAAAACTCATTTATTCAGGGAAGCCGATCCCACACCCACCTAACAACTGTCCCCGAGCCTCCCCCATCAAATCATTCCCCGCATCTAATACCTTTTGTACCACCATCCCCTCCCTTTAGAATGTAAGCTCTACGAGCCGGGCCCTCCTGTACATTTTGTATTGAACTGTACTGTAATTGTGTTGTCCCCCCTATACATTGTAAAGCGATGCGTAAACTGTTGGCGCTATATAAATCCTGTATAATAATAATAATAATTAGACTTTTTCTAATATACTTCAGGAGGTGTACACAGTACACAGTACCGTGCACCCCTATTGCAGTTGCTACCACTTTTCTGGTGGTGTAGACAGTACACAATACAGTGTAGTGTGGTGTTGCAAAACAAAATCCCCATCATGTACGGAAGGCCACCAATTAGAGGCAGGCACTCACAGACCACTAAAAGAGGGCAAGCAGGCTTGTCTCTACAGTCAACATTGCTGGTCTTGGACATGGTGCATCTTCTGCAGGTGGCCGTGGGGCAAGCTTGTCCTTTTTTATGCTGCTGGGACAGGGACAGAAAAATTGGGCCTTTGGTGGTGGTGGTGCCACAACATTGTAACCCCTCACAGATACTCTTGTTGGGCGCAGGAATGGGCCCTGCTGTGAAATATTAGATCAAAAATTGTAATTACATGCCCCTGTTAAACAGGGACAGAAAAACTGGGCCTTAGGCAGTGGTGGTGGTGCCCTAAACCAAAAATATTGTTGTAAGCTAGCATCATAAATATTGAGGAGGAATAGGATAGGCAGTCTTCAAGGGATCCCACATCCATAGAAAAATCAATCAGTTACAGCAGCATCAGGTGCTTGATAGCTGCAGCTGATCCAAGGCTGATTGATTTTTATGAATGTGAGTCTGTGGACAGGCGCACTCTGTGATCCATTACAAACCCTCCAGCAGCACTGAATGTGTGTTCAGAAAGAACGCTTAATGCAGGACAGGCCAGTAGCACAATTGCATATTGAGCAAGTTCTGGCCAGTGGTCCATCCTCAAGACCCAGTAACCCAGAGGATGCTCTGTTGGAAAGGTCTCCAAGTCTGCTCTTGCCCCTAGATATTCCTGTACCATGTAATGCAGACGCTGGCGATGGTTGCTTTAACCAATCAGACCTTGGCGCCGAGGATTGAAAAATTGTCTAAAGGCATCCATCAGCCGGCCACCTTCTCCACTGCTCTTCCTCTGACTGAACGAAGCCTCAGCAACACGTTGTCCAGCACCAGGAAATTGTAACCTCCCAGGGTCTGGAAATGCATTGCACAAACCTTTCTTCAAGGCCTCCTGAAGATGTTTCATCCTCTGCTCCCTCTGCGAAGGCAAGGATGAGTTTTGCAACCTTACCCTTGTAACGTGGATCAAGAAGGGTTGCCAGACAGTAATGATCCCTCTCTTCGATACCACGAATCCTAGGGTCCTTACGCTGCATAGCCTCCCTGATTCTGCAAAGCCTGCGAAAGTTTGCAGAGGCATTCGATTCTGAGTCCTCTGGGTCACTAAGGATCACATGATTCGTAACAACCTTCTCCCAGCCATGTACAACTCCTTGGGTTTCTGGGGACTGAAAACCACCCCTTGAAGACTGCTGCTGAGTGTTATCCTCCACGTCCATGCTGACACAATCCTCCTTCTCCTCCTCCTCCTCCTCTTCTTCTTGTGTATTTGGCGGGCCTGCAGGAATAATATCTGGATAAAGGGGGCCTTGAGAGGTAAGGAAGTCCTCCTCTTCCTCCCGCTGTTCTGCCTCAAGTGCCCTGGCCATTATTCCATGAAGCGTGTGCTCCAACAGGAAGACAAGAGGGACAGTGTCACTGATGCATGCATTGTTGCTGCTCACCATCCTCGTGGCCTCCTCAAATGGTGACAGGACAGTGCATGCATCCTTGATCAGTAGCCACTGGCATGGCGAAAAAAAGCCAAGCTCCCCTGACCCTGTCCTGTGCCATACTCACACAGGTACTCATTGATGGCCCTCTGCTGCATGTGCAGCCGCTGCAGCATTGCCAACGTTGAGTTCCACCTGGTGGACATGTCACAAATGAGGCGGTTGGTGGGCAGGTTGCATTCCCTTTCAATGTCAGCCAGCCGAGCACTGGCATTGTATGACCGGTGGAAATGACCACAGACTTTCCTGGCCTGCCTCAGGAGTTCTTGTAAGCCTGGGTACCTGCTCAAGAACCACTGCACCACCAAATTCAGGATGTGTGCCAAACATGGAACATGGGTCAAGTGTCCCTGTCAGAGGGCGGAGAGAAGGTTGGTGTCACTGTCGCATACAACCATTCCTGGCTGAAGCTGGCGTGGTGTCAACCACCTCTGAGCCTGCCCCTGCAGAGCTAACAGAATCTCTGCCCCAGTGTGGCTCCTTTCCCCTAAGCAGACCAACTCATGCACTGCATGGCATCTTTTTACCTGAGTGCTTGCGTAGCCCCTTGAACGCCTACAGAGCACCGCTGGTTCAGAGGACAAATCTGCAGAGGAAGAGGCCAAAGAGGAAGAAGAAGAGGAGGGGGTGGAGGTGAGAGCTGTGGCAGAATCACCACTAGCATTTTGGAGGCGTGGTGGCGAAACAAGCTCCAACAATACTGAACCCTGTCCTGCATCCTTCCCAGCTGCCAGCAGATTTACCCAGTGCGCCGTGAAGGAAAGGTAACATCCCTGCCCATGCCTGCTAGACCATGAGTCAGCAGTAATATTCACCTTACTGCTGACTGCCCTGTCCAACAAGACAAAAACATTGCCTTCCACAGGCCAGTAGAGAGCTGGAATGGCCTTCCGTGAAAAGAAATGGCGTTTTGGAACCTGCAACTGAGGTACAGCACATTCCACAAATTCACGAAAGGGGGCAGAGTCTACCAACTGAAAAGGCAGTAGTTGCAGTGCTATCGATTTGGCCAAGCTAGCATTCAGGTTTTTGAGAGGAGGATAGTAGGGTTGGATATCCCAGATGAGGAGATAGGAGAAGTCCGCCTTTTTCTTTGATGTGGGACTTTCAAGTGCTGTTGCCAGCGGACTTGTTACCTTATGAGTTTATGTGAAATCTCCATTAATAGCTGTAAAATATTGTAATTATGAATATATTTAGTTTAGCTTGTATCTATGTAGGGCGGAACATATTATCTTCACCGAAATCTCTGGTAGACCAGACAAGTCGGTGCCTAGGCTTGTGTATACAAACAATGGGATCCAAACCTCACTGTTTTACACATACTCACGTCAAAGGATCCCATGCTGGGATATGCAATGAAGGGAGGCCAACCCTTAATCAATACTTAACTTCCTGGGAAAATTCAAGTTAATCTCCTGCTCAGAATAGTCACAAAGATTTGCATTCTTGGGTGCTGACTTATGCAAAGTATAGGGATTGGAGATGTAGCCAGGCCTTAACCAGGAATAGGGATCACCAATCAGAGCCACGCTATTCCAACCAATAAGGCATCAGCATGTAATGATATACACAGACTAGATGGGAGGGAAACGCACACTTTTTTATGGGAGAGCAAGCATCAGAATGGAACCTTGGTGCAAAGGGTAATTATGGGAAAGGTCTGCATTTTACTTGTAACTAAATATGTTTGTAGATTAATGTTTTAAGGAATATACTCTGTATTCCTTTATGTAATTCTCTTATATTCACCTAATATTTTATTCCTTGGTGTAGAACTATAGATAGATGGTTGTGTATTAGATAGACTTTTAACTACTCACCAATAAATGTTGTTTTTGTGTTAAAGCTAGCGCAATTGGTTAGGACAAATTCTCCCACCTCAGTGGTGCCATCAATCACTGCATGGGATGGAAGAGTGACTTCCCACCCCCCCAGAAATAGTGATTAAATTTAAGGAATACTATGAAGAGCTGTATAGATCCCACCAGGGAGGGACGGAGGACGAGGGGGGGGGGGGATAGAACTGAATTGGATCACCTTATTACGCTAGAAGAACTCCAAAAGGTTATCAATGAGATGGCAAGCCAAAAAACACCGGGCCCAGACGGTCTGGCGGTGGAAATATACCGACAATACGGGAGGGTTTTGTTACCTGAACTGTTGAGGGTATTGAATGTCTCAATGATAGAAGGCACCCTACCCCCATCAATGATGGACTCCACTATTATAACCATATATAAAGAGGGCAAGGATCCACTTGATGTGGCCTTATAGAGACCCATAGCGCTTTTAAATACAGATACAAAAATTTTTGCAAACATTTTGGCAGCACGGCTGAACAAGGTTATTGTGAAACTCATTAATTTCGACCAATCAGGTTTTATGCCAAGAAGAACTACGAGCATAAATATTAGACATCTTTTTTTGAATCTACAAGCCCCAATGGAACAAGATGATGAGAGAGCTGTTCTCTCGTTAGACGCCGCTAAGGCCTTTGACTGCTTGGAGTGGCAGTACTTATGGAGGGTTATGAAAGCAGCCCAGCTTGGACCAAGATTTATTGGGTGGGTTAAAATACTATACGGTGCCCCTGGGGCTAGAGTCAAGGTAAATAATGAACTATCGGATAGATTTAGCTTGGGGAGAGGGACGAGACAGGGTTGCCCCCTGTCCCCCCTCCTCTTTGCCCTCGCGATAGAGCCCCTAGCTGCTACCCTTAGAGCCTCAGGACGGGTGAGGGGGTTTGAAGTGGGAGAACAGGAAGACAAACTCGCACTGTATGCAGACGACCTGCTGCTGTTTCTGGGGGATATGCGAGAATCTCCCAGGGAAGCAATGGGGATCATTAATCATTTCGGAGCAATGTCTGGGCTGAAAATAAATTGGGCAAAATCTTCCTTGCTGCTGGTTGACCCACTACGTGCCCCTTTACCAGATGAGGTTTCCCAGATTCCAGTGGTGAACAAATTTAAGTATCTAGGTATAACCATATCCGGAGACCTTTCAAGTTATGTCTTGGATAACATTGTCCCATTACTGACTAAATTTAGAGCTAAAACAAAAATTTGGAAAAATTTGCCAATCTCAGTAGCAGGACAATGTAATTTAGTTAAAATGATTTGGATGCCGCAGCTTCTTTATGTGCTGCACAGCTCCCCGATATGGCTGTACAAAAAATGGTTTCAGAAGATTGATAGCCTGTTTAGAGAGCTGATTTGGAGGGGCAGAAAGGCTCGGATTCGGGTGAGTGTCCTTCAACGCCAGCAGCAGGAGGGGGGAGTAGCCCTCCCAACAACCATTTAGCTACTTTTTAGCCTTGTCAACTTCAGCATGTTGGTGGGTGTAACCTAGCAGAGCAAGGGCCAAGGAGAGAGAGGCTGTTAAAAAAACACTCCACATGACTCGATTGTCGAGGCGTTGGAGGCTGGCTCCTTCCCATCAAAAATGCCCACTCTGAACCCTATGGTTAAAGTCTGGGACACAGCAAAAACAAATTTGAAATATGAAGGCCTCACTGAGTTTACACCAATATGGGAAAACAACAAATTGGAAGAACTGCAGAAGATCGAGACGATGGAGGATTGGAGGATGGGAGGAATAAAGTTTGTCTCTCAACTATACACAAATGGATCCCTTAGGTCCTTTCAAGACCTAAGAGACCAATATGCCCTTTCAAACAAATCCTTTTTTAACTATTTACGAATCAGGCACGCATTCGTAAATAGTAACAATTCAGGGAAAAGACTATAGAATGGAATGCAATTCCTGTACTTAAAGATCTGGTAAACAGTGAAATAGGGAAAGGCCTAATATCAAAACTATATTTACATGTCAATTAGAAAAAAACGAGTGAGGCGGAACCCCCCCTATATAGGGAAAAATGGAAAAAGAAGTGGGGAATATCACCGTACCCCAGTGGAATAGAATTCTGGAATTGGCTCAACAGTTTCTTTGTCTCCCTCCCAAAGGATGTCACATTTGTTTATGCTTTATAGAAGCTACTATACTCCTTTAAAACTTTTTCGGTTTGGCTGTCGACCAGACTTGAACTGCCCTACGCAGAGGTGGACATGCTCCACATGTTTTGGAGATGCCCGAAACTGTTCCGCTATTGGACTAGAGTAATAGAACACATTGACTGGCTTTTTGGTACCTCCACTGAAAGAGATGCAAAACGATGTCTGCTGGGATTGGTGGAGGGAGGGGGGAAACTGGGAAATAGACAAATGGCGGTCTCAAGATGCTTATTCCAGGCAAGGAATCTGATTGCTCGTAGATGGCAGTCGGCGACTCCCCCTTCTAGTGAGGAATGGTTTAATATTATGAATACCGTTATTCTTAAAGAAAGAACGGTATACATAAGACAGAGAGCACTCTGGAAATACAACCTGTTCTGGAAACTTTGGTGGGATGTAAAGGAAAATGATACATAGAAATCTAGATGCCCGATAAAAAATAGAGAGAGAGAAATGTTGTTAAAAGGAATAGTCCCCTGTGAGTTTGTGGTATGCTTGGCTGGAAAAAAAGCTTTCACTAATGGTCAGAGAACTCTCATTTAACCCAAATCATATCTGAGAGATATTAAATCTCAAATATAGTATTTGGGAAACAGACTGCATTGGAGGTTGTCATATGCATGTGGTGCCCAGGCCGCTGCTGTTGTGGCCACGCTTGATCCGCTTCAGACATAGGTTGCAAACAGCAATGGTGCATTCTGCTGCACACTTGTCCAAAAAAGGCCCACACCAAGGAACTTTTCAAAATCAGCGGGGAGTCAGCAGCGCCCCGCACCTGCGGAGTGATGCAGTAGGGTGGCTGCCCTTAAGCTGCCCCCTAGAGGACATCCTGCCTCATTGGAGTTGTGCCTCCTCCTCCTGTATTCTATCAGGCACCCAAGTAGAGTCAGTGACCTCATCATCCCCTCCCTCCTTGTCACTGGAGCAAACTTGGCAGTATACTGCAGCTGGGGGAACATGACTGCCAGTTTCTTGTCCTTCTTGGGCACCCCCTCTCTCTGGGCTCACGTTACTCCCTTCATCAACCTGGGTACCATCATCGGAGCCTTCAAATTTCTGCGCATCCTCCAGCAGCATGTACCCAACACTGTGGTCGAATAGTTTGTGCATGATGGTGGGGCTACGGAAGGAGCGACTGTGGACAAGGAGTCGGTGGAATAGGCCGCTTTGGCAGCTGCATAGGAAGGAAAACTATTCTGAGCCTGGGTGACAGAGGATGAGGAGGATGAGCTTTGTTATCCACTCCACCAACTCTTCTGTATGTTCTGCTCAATAACACGGCCAGCAGCAGAAAAAAAGGACAGGTATGGCCTACGGCCACCTGCAGAGGATGCATCATGTCCACAACCAGCACTGTTGACTGTAGACACAGAGCCTGCTTGCATACTTTAGTGGCCAGTGATCGTCTGCCTCTCCTTGGTGACCTTCTGGAAATGATGTATATTTTGTTTTGCAACACCACACTACACTGTATTGTGTACTGTGTACACCACCAGAAAAGTAGTAGCAACTGCACTACAGCTGCACTGTATTGTAATTACAATTATTGATCTAATATTTCACAGCAGGGCCCATTCCTGCTCCCAACAAGAGTATCTGTGAGGGGTTACAGTGTTGTGACACCACCACCACTGCCTAAGGCCCTATTTTTCTGCCCCTGTTTAACAGGGGCATGTAATTACAATTCTTGATATAATATTTTACAGCTGGGCCCATTCCAGCGCCCACCAAGAGTAACTGTGAGGGCTTACAGTGTTCTGGTACAACCAACACCTACTGTAAGGCCCAATTTTCCGCAGAGTGTATAGGGCAGGTCGTATAGTATATACAGACGGTCCCCTATTTTCAAACATCCGACTTACAAACGACTCCTACTTACAAATGGAAGGAGAGAACAGGAAGTGAGATGAAATCTACCCCTAGGAAGGGAAATTCTCTCCTGTAAGAGTTAATATGGGGAAAAAGGTGTCTCCGCTGATGCTTTATCACCAATCCTTGTTTCCCTAATAACCCAAAATTTTCAAAATCCAATTGTCATTGGGACAGAAAGTGAGGTGAAATCTTCTAAACAGGGGCACAGACAGCAAAACAAATGTTACAGGGGTGATAACCCTTCCCTATGTTATTCCAAAAGCTTTAAAAATAGATTTTTTGGCTGGAGCTACACTTAACAAATGTACCTGTTCCAAATTACAAACAGATTCAACTTAAGAACAAACCTTCAGTGCCTATCTTGTTTGTAACCCGGGGACCGCCTGTATACCGCTGTTCAGAGTATATAGGGCCTGGTGGCCCCACACCTTTCCTTATTTTAATTTGGGTGCAGGGTTCCCCTTAATATCCATACAGACCCAAAGGTCCTGGTAATGGACTGGGGGGTACCCATGCTGTTTGTCTCACTGATTTTCATTCATATTGCCAGGACCCGACATTACATTAAAGCCGCAAGCAGTTTTAAATTACTTTTATTCCTTTAGAAATGTCATGACTGCTGAGGCGCAATGGGCCTAGGTCCCAATTAACATAACACCATGGGATCAAATCTCCACCACCCCTTGCCCTTTAACCCTTCAAATAAGACACTTACAACCATTAGGTTGGAAAGGGCAAGGCCACAGCTTTATTAACTCCAACACATAACATGTAAACATATTTAACCAGTGCCAGTCACAGTCGTACTGTGAGCACTCAACCAAAAGAGGTAAGTGGGGTCTGTCCTTACCATAAGTGCTGGACAGACAGCCTACTTCCAATTTTCCATCAAGGGCATAGCCCATTACAGCAACATTAACTGCTGGCAAGGTCAAGAAAACCGACATCTGCCCGTCAGTTATTAGCTGACGGGCGCCCGACCGCAGCCAGCGCCTGTTCGACACCTCGCTGTAGGCCAAGGTTCAATATGTCCAACCCCAATGTCGTTAATGTGAACACCATCCGATCTCAACAGATCATCAGCAATGTCCCGCTTGATAGCAGAGATTAAGTCCACCGAATGTGTATAATCCCCATCATTCCCTACAGCGTGAAGAATCAAGATGATGGGGCCAGACACGTGGGACCGAAGGCGCAAAACACTCTGGAAGGACCTGAGGCCAGCGTAAGGGGAAGACCAAAGAAACTGGGTGGAAGCGCCCCCCCCCCCCCCCCCGCAAGGTACAAAACAGCCCTTCTGCCCTTGCCAAAGCTGTCGGTTTTTTTTTTTTTTTTTTTTTGACGTGCACAACAAAAAACGACATACAGCACTCAGAGAAGGTAACGTCCTCCGCCTGGCTGCCGCCGGCCAAGGACGTGGATTTCAAAACCAGTTCGCAATACAAAAAAAAAAGCCCTGAAAAAACGCCCACGAGAAAGTCACTTGGAAGAGAAGGGTCTAAATGGGGAAAAAACAAACGGGCGAAACAGAGAAAGGGTACCGGAGAGAATGGTGGGGGAAAAAAACGGGCACCGGGAATCAGGGGAATGGGTCGCACGTCACCAAACCCGCGGGCCCGACGGACAGGGAAAGCTTTTGTGATGAACTCCCACCCCAGGGGCTGGAACCAGAAAGACAAAGCAGCCATAGCCAATAAAACCGTGAAACCAGAAGAACCTTATTTAGTAGATAAACAAGGTAAGAAAATAAAGCCATCCGTCTTTTCTATGAAATGGAAAAAACTCACCGCCCGACACCTAGACCCATTTATCCCACACACGACAGTACGCCGCAGACAACCGCGGGGTAAGCGACGCCCGGAGGAGGTCTAGCAAACATCGGAAGCAAGGTTCCACAAGTAGGCCAGACAGGAGAGGCCCTCGAGGAAAGCCGACAGGGCGAGGGCACGGAAACGATCGAGCTGTGAACGAGAGAGAACAAGCATCGGCAATATAATTTGCGGTTCCAGGGACATGCCTAGCTATAAAACATGCGTTAAACTGAAGGCACTTTTAAAACCAAAAACGCAGCAACAACACGACTGGAGGGGATCTGGCGGACTGTCGATAGATCACCTGCACCACGTTCATGTTAACGGACCAGAAAACCACCTGGCAATTGCGCAACCACTCGCCCCACAGCTCAACAGTGACGATAATCGGAAAGAGCTCTAGCAGTGTGAGGTTGCGCAAAAGATCCATGCGGGCCCATGAGGCCGGCCAACACTGAGCAAACCACTCCCTTGAAAAAAAAAAAAGGGGGGGGGGCACCGAAACCACAGGAGCCTGCCGCATCACTGCATAGCTCCAGCTATGAGTTCAGTACCTCCTCTAGCAGCCAACATGACTGGCCATTTTAGGACTGGAGAAAAGATAGCCACATCCCCAAGTCATCCAGCATGGGCTTGGTGATGCGGATATAATGGTGGGGGGATTCCTCCTTGTTGATGCCGTCATTGATTGAGGAGCCAGAAGGAAAGGACAGGTGATGGACAAGGCGGTCTTTCCCTCAGCCCTTTTGGGGACCACGCCGAGGTGGGGGGGGAACCTCAGGTTGTGGAAAGGGGAAGATCAAACGGGGCTGCCAAATCCTTCTGGAGTTTCTCGGCTACGATGGACTCGACGGCTGTTTGTTGTTTTTTTTTGTTTTTGTTTTTTTTTAAATTAGGTGCCGTGGTCAGCACTTCCGGAGGAGTAAGGGGATACAAAAACCACGGTCCAAACCCTCCAGCAGGATCAAGGCCTCTCTATAAAGGGGGTACCTGTCGAGCCAGGGAAGCATCTCAGGGACGATCACTAGAGTCCTCCGGTTTAGAAATGTAAAGCTTAGCCCCGACCGGGAAAGAGGTTGTGTCATGGTTATGCAATAGAGTTTTGTCTGTTAGCTTACCTGTCTCCATGTGTTCATCTCTAGAGACCAGATGACTCTCACCTGACTGCTTTTATATCTCTCCTCTAGCATGGCTCCTATCAGAAAACTCTATAGTAACCACTGCACAGCAGGCCAGCCCTTCTGATAAACCTTTGTGTGTTCAGGCTTCCTGTTTCCTGCCTGCCATGTGCTCTACGTTTGTTTCTGTTACCAACCTTGGCGTGTTCTCAACTATTCCTGTCTGCTCGTGACCCTGACCTTTGGCGTGTCGCTGACTATACCTGTTTGCCTGTGACCCTGATTCCCTTAATATCCCTATCCTCCTGTTGCCTACTGTGGGTGTGAGCTGGGGGACCCTGGGGGTCGCGACCTGGAGCCAGTTGCAGCCCAGTCCATCCTCACCACTAGAGGCTCTGGTGAACACCTGCTGGCTCTTTGACTCCGCGCCCCAGGGAATCTTACGCTCTAACCCCGGTGGGATCCGTGTTGGTGTTCCAGCGGCCCTGACTTCCTTACCACCCTGACTCCCATCCGCAGCAATCAGCCATAGGGTCCACTACCTTGCGGTGCATTCCTGATCCCAACGTTGTGCATCTGTCACCTAGCCTCAAGGTGACCTGACAAGTTGTTTTCCCTTTTGGAAACACCGGCTGGTTGGGTGAGCTCCCCCGCAAAGTGAGAACTCGTGCTTAAAACGGCACGCGGTGTACCACTTGCAGTGGCTCTCATTGAACAGCCAGCATAGGCCTTTTCCGGGGGACGCCGACACTCCGGAGGGGGCGCCGGCTGGGGACCGAAAGGACGAAGGCCTGCGGGGCACATAAGCAATAACCACAGGCTACCGTCCTGGCAATCAAAACAAAACTCCTTCCGTGATGCCATTTTTTTTTTGGGGGAAACTGGGTGTCATAGTGGAACTGGCCCCCGTACACTTTGTAGGCACCCTAAATGAAAGAGGGATGCAGCTAAATCCCAGAAAACGCTCGCAAAGCACTCCGGCGTAAGCACAGAACCCCTGCAGCCAGTTCCCGAGGAAGCTGCTCAGATTTTTCACCCTGTGCCGCCACGTCAACCCGACGGGATATGTCGATCGCCTCACGGTCGGGGGGGGGGGCTAAAGCAAGGAAATCTATAAATTTGCGACGCCAGATTCTATCCTTGACGTCTTCCGACAGGTGCATGCCAGTAGGCGAGACCGACCACAAAGCGCCACCCACTGAAGCCGAAAGGAATGACGGGCCCGACACACCCATGTGAGACAGGACTGATTTTTTACGACCGTACCAATGTGTTCGGCCAGCGGACCCGATGCGGCAGCGTCGCTGGATCTACCCCAAATCAACTCACAATCATACTCACTGATACGCGGGTTTGCAGCTGAAGAAGGGCGACCAACAGCAGGTCCAGGAACGCCCGTTGCAGGATCGTCTGTGGGAAGAGCCGGCAGGGTGCCTCGATAACCCTCATCTTGAGGACAGTTGATGTCTGGCGAGGCTGAAGGATGCTGGCGGAAGAATAGGTCCTGAGGCGGCGGTCCGGCCCCCGACCCTGAAGAGCCCGGGGGGGTGATGACGGCAGCCAAGCGGCCTCTGGAGCAGCCGTAGACCCCGGATGGAGGGCTAGCAGTGGGTGCAGCCCCACCTCCTGGACATGGCGTGGGCATCTCCCGCCCTGCCGGGCGTGGGAAGATGGTGCCATGCCATAAGCAGGGACGAGGCTGCAGCGGCAGGCCACCAATGGGAATCTCCCAACCTGCTGGGCGCAGGGAGATGGTGGGGGGGAGGCTATGGCAGCGGACGTCCGGTAGGAAGCTCCAGCCCACCCGGGGGCAGGGAGCTGCATATGGTCAGGGATCCGTGAAGAGGGAACAGGAACCCGTCGGCCTTCCCCCGCCCAGCTGGGCGCAGGGAGATGAGGAAATGCAGGGGGCCCGAGGCAGGGGGTGACCGGCATGGGTGACGCTGCCATCCCCCACCCATCCAGGTGCAGGGGGATGTCAGAAGCCAGGGGTCAGCGGAAAGGGGTGAGTGGCAGGTGCAGCTCTACCCTCCCCCACCCGGCCGGGCCGGGGGTATATGGCAAGACAGGGGTCAATTGCAGGGGGGGATTGTCAGATGCACCACAATCCCCCACCCGGCCGGGTGCAGGGGGATGTGTAGGTGCCAGTACAGAAGAAAGGTGGACTGCAGTAGGATTTCAATCTCCCGCCCAGCTGGGCGCAGGGAGAGATGCTGGCAGGTATGCGCCAGCAGTGACAGACTGCGTGGAGAAAGGTGGAGGATGGGCGGCCCGTGCAGAGGCTCTGGGCTGGCGTGCCCGGCATCTGACACCGCGGGATGCTCCCAGAGTGAAACCCCCCCCCCCCCGCCACGCCGATCACTGGCGGTGTCGGGGGGGAAAAACATCCATGGAGGCAGCGGGCACTTATGAGCGGCGATCAGAGGCGGGAAGCGCCGCGGCTCCCGCCCACGCCGCCGAGCGGGTGCCTGTGGAGGGGGGGCGGCATGAGTAGCCTGCACCGACCGCCGGAAGCATCTGGGGCCCCGGGAGAGGGGCGGGAGGTGTCCCGGAATGCAGTAAGCATGGCTGGCGGGGGGGACCCGCCGGGGAAAACTCCAGCTGCGGCTGGAGGCAGGGTGGGGGAGCCGGGACCAGTGACTACATGAGCCCCGGGGGGGGGGGAGTATGACGGCCTAGACGGGCTGGGGCTAAGTCGGGGAGGAGGACGGGTACGCCTCTTGGCCCTAGGAGCTGAGAGTCCCGCAGGTGGATGTGAAGAAGGGAGAGGGGGGGACAGCTCAGGGGTGAGGAGGGAGAATAGCCATCCAGCCTGACCTTGGAGAGCCAGCTCGTGGACCCTGGCCAGCAGAAGATCAGTGTCCATGGCAGAGGTGCAGGGTCCACAGCAGCTCTTCCAACTACTTCTCCGAATGAACTAGAATTCCCTGGGGGCACATGTTCCCTGAGCTCAGGCCCATCCCATCCCCCATATTTTGACCAATCATTCTCCTTGTCCCAGCACCTAGCCATGCCCCTATCAGTCAAGGCTCTCTTTCCCTAGGAGGGCTCAAGAGGCCTTCATTTTGTGAAGGGACTGTTCTAAACACGGGAAACATGCGCCACTTTACAGGCATACTATAGACACCCCCCAGGTACGATATTTAAAGGAATATTTCACTTTTTTTTTTTTACTTTAAGCATTATTAAAATCACTGCTCCCGAAAAAACGTCCGTTTTTAAAACTTTTTTTTTGCATTGATCCATGTCCCCTGGGGCAGGACCCGGGTCCCCAAACACTTTTTATGACAATAACTTGCATATTAGCCTTTAAAATTAGCACTTTTGATTTTTCATGTTCGTGTCCCATAGACTTTAATGGTGTTCGCGTGTTCGCATAAATTTTTTGCCTGTTCGCATAAATTTTTTGCCTGTTCGCATGTTCTGCCGCAAACCGAACCGGGGGTGTTCGGCTCATCCCTAGTTGTGGTGACGAGGCCCTTGTCCCCATCAACATGGGGACAAGGTGCTTTGGGGAGGACCCCAAAGCACCCTCCCCATGTTGAGGGCATGTGGCCTGGTATGGTTCAGGAGGGGGCGCTCGCTCGTCCCCCCCCCATCTTGACCTGCCAGGTTGCATGCTCGGATAAGGGCCTGGTATGGATTTTGGAACTCCCACGCCATTTTTTTTTTATATTTTGGCGCAGGGTTCCCCTTAACCACTTCAATACACTATATTATATATACTACACTTCCTGCACTGACTGAATATAGAGTCTACACCGAATATCTAGTCTACACTAAATGCAGAGTGTGTATGTGTGTGTGTATATGTGTATATATATATAGATATATATATATATATATCTATATATATATACATACAGTGCCTTGCAAAAGTATTCCCCCCTAATTGGCATTGTTTGTGTTTTGTTGCCTCACAACCTGGAATTAACATGGATTGTTTGAGGATTTGCATCATTTTATTTACAGAACACGCCCACAACTTTGAAGATGTTTTTTTTTATTGTGAAGCAAACAACAAATAGGACAAAATAGCAGAAAAAGTCAATGTGCATAAGTATTCACCCCCCTAAAGTCAAAACTTTGTAGAGCCATCTTTTGCGGCTATCACAGCTCCAAGTCGCTTTGGATAAATCTCTATGAACTTGCCACATCTTACCACTGGGATTTTTGCCCTTCATTCCTCCTTGCAAAACTGCTCCAGCTCCTTCAAGTTGGATGGTTTGCGCTTGTGAACAGCAATCTTTAAGGAGGAAGTAAACCCTGAAGAGTTTACTTCCTCTTTGTTTCCCTGCAAAGGTAAAGCATAATGGGCTACGATGCATCGCATCGTAGCCCATTATGTGTCACTCACCTGACAAGGGAGCCTGCGATGTCACCACTGTCCCTCCTCCTACGAAGCGTCCATCTTTTTTCTGGGTATCGCGGCTTCGGCGATGTGATTGGCCGGAGCCGCGATGGCATCACTCCCGCGCATGTGCGCTGGTGCCGCCACTAACGGCTTGATCGCCGTTAGAGATGGCACGCTCAGTGCGCCTGCACTCTGTTGTCTACGATGCATGCGCCGTAGACATCAGTGCCTGTCTTTTGGAAATATCTCCTAAACCATGTAGGTTTAGGAGATATTTCTTGCACCTACAGGTAAGCCTTAATCTAGGCTTACCTGTAGGTAAAAGTGGTCTGTAATGCCCCGTACACACGGTCGGACTTTGTTCGGACATTCCGACAACAAAATCCTTTGATTATTTCGGATGGATGTTGGCTCAAACTTGTCTTGCATACACACGGTCACACAAAGTTGTCGGAAAATCCGATTGTTCTAAACGCGGTGACGTAAAACACGTATGTCGGGACTATAAACGGGGCAGTGGCCAATAGCTTTCATCTCTTTATTTATTCTGAGCATGCATGGCACTTTGTCCGTCGGATTTGTGTACACACGATCGGAATTTCCGACAACGGATTTTGTTGTCGGAAAATTTTATATCCTGCTCTCAAACTTTGTGGGTCGGGAAATCCGATGGAAAATGTGTGATGGAGCCTACACACGGTCGGAATTTCCGACAACAAGGTCCTATCACACATTTTCCGTCGGAAAATCCGACCGTGTGTACGGGGCATAAGGGTTTACAACCACTTTAAGTCTGACCCCAGATTTTCTATTGTATTGAGATCTGGGCTTTGACTAGGCCATTCCAACACATTTACATATTTCCCCTTAAACCACTCAAGTGTTGCTTTAGCAGTGTGTTTGGGGTCATTGTCCTGCTGGAAGGTGAACCTCTGTCCTAGCCTCAAATCACACACAGAGTGCTATAGGTTTTGCTCAAGAATATCCCTGTATTTAGCACCATCCATCTTTCCCTCAACCCTGACCAGTTTCCCAGTCCCGACTGCTGAAAAACATCCCCATAGCATGATGCTGCCACTACCATGTTTCACAGTGGGGATGGTGTTCTTTGGGTGATGTGATGTGTTGGGTTTGAGCCAGACATAGCGTTTTCTTTTATGGCCAAAAAGTTCAGTTTTAGTCTCATCAGACCAGAGCACCTTCCTCCATACATTTTGGGAGTCTCCCACATGGCTTTTCACAAACTCAAAACGTGCCCTTTTGTTTTTTGCTGAAAGTAATGGCTTTCTTCTGGCCACTCTGCCATTAAGCCCAACTCCTAGCCCGGTCCGTGAGTTTTGGTGTGCGGCCGTCTCTTGGCAGGTTTGCTGTTGGGCCATGTTCTTTCCATTTGGTTATGATAGATTTGATGGAGCTCCTAGGGATCATCAAAGATTTGGATATTTTTTTATAACCTAACCCTGACTTGTACTTCTCAACAACATTGTCCCTTACTTGTTTGGAGAGTTCCTTGGTCTTCATGGCAGTGTTTGGTTAGTGGTGCCTCTTGCTTAGGTGTTGCCGCCTCTGGGGCCTTTCACAAAAGTGTGTCTATGTAATGACAGATCATGTTATACTTAAAGATTACACACAGGTGGACATCATTTCCCTAATTATGTGACTTCTGAAGGTAATTGGTTGCACCAGAGCTTTTTATGGCTGTAACTCCAAACCCTTCATCAGAGCTTAAAAAATAAATAAGTATCATGAGCAATGAAAACATAACTGCTGTCTGATGATTAAGGTGGAAATACTTATCTCTGAATGTTGAACAGTTGTGCTATTACTGGCTGTCAGCTCTTTTACTGCCAGAAGCCCAATTTGTGGGTCTTCCTAAGTAGTAGATCAAGCAGAGCTCTGTTGCTCCTGCCCCATTTGCTTTGACCGTGCATCTGAGACCTGCCTGTCAGGTGCACTGTTATCACCATCATCGATCGAGTCTACTCTGATGCCCCCCCCCCACCATTCTGCTGTCACTATGCATTTCAGGCACATCTCTTGGGGCCCTTGACATCATTATCACTGATCTTATGTGCTTTGTTGGTCCTGCCCCCCTCTACTGTCAACATGCATCTTGGCTACACCTGTCAGATGCGCTGATGTCATCATCACTCGTCTACTGTGCTCCATCGCTCCCGCCCTGTCTGCTGTCCCTACACATTTTGAGTGCACCTGTCAGATGCAGTGACGCCATATCTTGTCTACTCTGTCCAGACCCCACTGCTGTCACCGTACATCTCGGCATGCTTTTTAGTTAGGCTGATGTTAACATCACTGATCTTGTCTGCTGTGTTGCTCCTGCCCCTTCTGCTGTCATGCACCTTGGACTCACTGACGTCATCATATATGTAGTGTGCTCTGTCACACCCGCCCCCAATGCTGTCACTGATCATCTCAGACATGCCTTTTCGAGCGTACTGACTTCATTATCTCTGATCAAGTCTACTCTGCTACTCCTGCCCCCTTGTTGTGAGAGTGCCTTAGTGTAAAGGATTTCCAGGCAATTTCTTTAATGCAATTGGTCTCCGGTAAGCCCCTTGTGCCAGGGACAAGTGCTGTAAATCAATGCACATTAATTATTCATCTCCTACAGAGCAGTGTGGTCAAACAGCAGTAGGGGGAGGAGGGGCGTGATGTCAACCATGCTAGATCGGAATACACAGCACCTACCAAAACGCTGCATGTACTTTTTCCCCTACACAAAGAAGATATGCTGTATATGGTGAGATTTCTTCTTTAAAGGAGAAGTCCAGCCTGAGCTCGTTTGGCTGGGCTTCTCCTACGGGTCACAGGAGTGCAATTAGTTTTGCACTCCTATGAACAGTTTTCAGCAGAAGTCTGCTCTCTGCTGACATCACACAGATCGGTCCAGGCACCGCGCCATCCCAACTTTGGGAGTCTTGATCCACCAGTTGCCGGGACTGACACCCGTCTCAGCCTCTCAATGAGCCACTCCCCACCCCTCCACAGCTCAACGCTCCAATGAGTGTGGGGGAGCAGAGCAGGAGAGCCGCTGACTGACAGGCAGCTCTCTGCTCGGGGAGCCGAGAATACCGAGCCGTCGGCGACGTTCGATGGCTCAGTTCTCAGTGAAGAGGCGGCAGGGGCAGTCTGATGCTGCATCCACCGAGGTAAGTATAAATCTGGGAAAAAAAATTCCCATACTTCTCTTTTAAGAGAATAAAGAAGATACAGTGCATGCAGAGTCAGTAATGAGCTGGGGTCAACTACTAACTCCCAACAATATACAGATTTTACAGTCCATGTTACAGTATCTTTCCATAATTCTCTTAAGCCCTGATGAATGAGTTACGGTCCCAGAAACGCGTTGGTTTTACAAAACAATCTATCATTGGAATAAACTTGCATTTGGAATTGAATATCATGGCATGTCGCTTCAATTGTACACTCACTTAATCCTATCACAACTCAAGGTTATCATGGAAGTCCAATATTCAGATTCCTTATATTTATACCATTGCCATGCTATTAAATGCCAACAATAAAATCAAACAAACACAGGGGCACAGTCTGGTCTCTCAGTGATTGGGTTTATATCTACTTTAATCAGTTAACTTGATACAGAACATCCTCAGAGTTCCTCAGCTGAAATCCATGTCACCCAAACCTGGTCTACATCGCGTTCATAAACTATTTTTTCACAATTTATATTTTTTTATACTTTATAGAGCAGTCTGTGATGCCATTGTCTCTTTTCTTCCTCTGTAGACTTTTTTACACCACCAAAAGCCCCAAAGCGAGTTCAGAAGCTCACTGCCTTTCAGTTGATGGACGGCATTGAGCCTGTGGTGTTCAGCTTGTGTGCCGAAGATAAAAGTAATGTGGACAAGACGAAGGCTTGGCTACTGCAGCTGATCGACAATGAGCAGGCAGAGAAGGTGATCACAGAGGAATGTATCTCCGAATTAGAAGAAGCCGATGTGCAGAAGATCTCCGACCTCCAGAAAAAGTTTCAGGTCTCCGTCATTTACAAACCACCCGACCCCTCCATCCGGATTGTGGGCCTCACCCGGGACGTCCTACCTGTGTCCGGTGAGATTGAAAAGATTATAAACCGGGTAAAAGACAGAAAGAACCGGGAGCGGGCAGCGGAGCTCACCGGGAAACTTGTGGAATGGAGATATGACAATAGAGGAACTATGGTTCCCTTCGACATGATGACAAACCTGGAGCTGGAAGAGGCAAAAAATGACAACAAGGCCAAGATCACAATTGAGATCCAAGGACACCAATATACTGTCAGTGTACAAGGAGAAACGGCCACGGGCAAGCATGGGAACCAAATTCAGATCCAACGTGTTGTGAAACATGGTAATAATGCTTTTATTGTTTAATTGCACCAACATATTCCACAGCATTGGGGTTCATCTGCAGGGAGAAGGATCAGAAATGATCAAGATAGATATGATATATTGGGTGCAGCATCTTCCAAAAGTAAATTCTGTGTTAATTCTTCCATTGTAATTTATAAAATCAACTAAAAACTACAGCTGGCATTGCCGGGGATAGTCACCTCAACCAGGACAGCTGTAGCATCTTCCACAGGAGATACTGGATTGTCATGGGCTCTCCCTTTACTAGTGGTGACTTGCCTATAGCTGCACCCAACAGCACACCAACACACAAAGGGAGATGATTGGGTTTCAGTCACTTTACTCTTTCTGAAGTTGATTTGCTCAACCACCTGTGGGGAGAGGATTAGAGGTACAGAATACTTAAAAACAGCAAAATATCCCAGACTTTTCTATGTCATCAATGGTCATGGATGGTGGTTAAGTAGCAACCACCCAGTAATATTAAAGTTGATGATGGTCCTAATGTTTTGGCCTCCTAGTAACAAATCATTCCTCTAAGAGCAGCTATTGGCCTATTTCTATCAATAGTACCCTTCCAATGACACTAGATCATTTACAAGTGGCTATTGTTGGCCTACTTCTAGATTATTAGGACCATCAATAGCAATTGATCATATGACCCTATGCAGGCAGTTACAGGTACCTTTTTAAGGGCTGAGTAGTGAGGCCTCCATTAAATTATCACTCGGGAGCAGGGTAACCCAAGCTCTCTTGGACCTCCTTCTGCGTAGTGGACTCCACTGAAGATGCTCCAGCCAGCAGCCCTCTTCCTGATCCCCCAGCCCCTAACACAGGTCAAGTTACATAGTTATTCTGCCTGAAAAAAGACACAAGTCCATCTAGTTCAACCAATAAAATAGAAAAAAAAAAATACAATCCCATATACACAATCCTATACTCAGTTGATCCAGAGGAAGGAAAAAAAACAGCAAAGCATGATCCAATTTGCTCCAGCAGGGGGAAAAAATCCTTCCTGATTCCCCCGAGAGGCAATCAGATTTTTCCTGGATCAACTTTACCTGTAAATGTCAGTACCCAGTTATATTCTGTACATTTAGGAAAAAATCCAGACCTTTCTTATAGCAATCTACTGATCTGGCCAGAACCACCTCTGGAGGGAGTCTATTCCACATTTTCACAGCTCTTACTGTGAAGAAACCTTTCCGTATTTGGAGATTAAATCTCTTTTCCACCAGGCGTAAAGAGTGCCCCCTTGTCCTCTATGATGACCCTAAAGTAAATAACTCAATACCAACTTCACTATATGGACCCCTATGTATTTATCCCTTTCATCCCTTAGCCTATTTCTGACATTTGTTACTTACAAGTTAAAATCCATATTTTTGCTAGAAAATTATTGAGAACCCCCTAAAATTGTATATATTTCTTTAGCATAGACCCTAGAGAATAAAATGGCGATCGTTGCAATATTTTATGTCACACTCTATTTGCACAGCGGTCTTTCAAACATAATTTTTGGGGAAAAAATACACTTTCATGAATTAAAAAAAATAATAAAGTTAGCCCAATTTTTTTGTATAATGTGAAAGATGATGTTACGCCGAGTAAATAGATGCCTAACATGTCATGCTTTGAAATTTCGCACACTTGTGGAATGGCGACAAACTACGGTACCTAAAAATCTCCATAGGCGGCGCTTTAAAAAAAATTAATGGTTACCAAGTTAGAGTTACAGAGGAGGTCTAGTGCTAGAATTATTGCTCTCGCTCTGACTATCGCGGCGATACCTTACATGTGTGGTTTGAACACCATTTACATATGCGGGCGTAACTTACGTGTGCGTTTTCTTTGCTGCGCAAGTATGCGGGTGCTTTAACATTTTTTAAATTTTATGTATTTTTTTTTATAATTTTTATTTATTTATTTATTTTTACATTGTCACAAAAAATTAATAATGATTTTGATCACTTTTATTGCTGTCACAATATAAACATCCCATGTGACAGTAATAGGTGGTGACAGGTACTCTTTATGGATGGATCGGGGTTCTAGAAGACCCCAAATCCCTCCTTTGCACTTCAAAGTATTCAGATCGCCAAAAACGGCAGTTTCTGAATACTCTTTTTTTTAAATGGCACCATTGGCAGCCGAGTAAACCGGAAGTGACGCAGTGACGCCGCTTCTGTGTTTACAGAAAGAAGATTGGAACAAAGCCGTTTCCAGGTTCCTTCCAGTCTTACTCTAGCTGGCAGAAGTGCCGGATTGTGGATCGGGTCTCCCGGTGGGACGGGAGGCCCGGGAAGAGCAGCGGAAGGCAGAGGGAACGTCCCCTCCCACTCCTTCAGGATAACAGCCGAGCGACTTTTAGCCACATCGTTTGTTATCCCTTATCCCTATCCCCGCCAGCTCTAAAAAACAGTACCGGGGTGATGCCTGCAGCTGCATATCATCCCGGTATAGCTAAGGGGTTATACATGGAGATCATATCCCCCTTTATGTATTTGTACATGTTGATCATATCCCCCCATAATCTCTTCTCGAGAGAGAATAGATTCAGTTCCTCTAATCTTTCCTCATAGCTGAGCTCCTCCATGCCTCTTATCAGTTTGGTTGCCCTTCTCTGCACTTTCTCCAGTTCCCCGATATCCTTTTTGAGAACTGGAGCCCAAAACGGAACTGCATATTCCAGATGAGGTCTTACTAATGATTTGAACAGATGATATCTCTCTCTCTGGAGTCCATACCTCTCCTAATACAAGAAAAGACTTTACTCGCTTTGGAAACTGCAGCTTGGCATTGCATGTTATTATTAAGCTTAATCTATGATCTACCAAAACCTCCAGATCCTTCTCCACCATTGACTCCCCCAGTTGTACTCCCCCTAGTATGTATGATGCATTTTCTTAGCCACCAAGTGCAGAACTTTACATTCATCAATATTAAACCTCATTTGCCACATAGTCGCCCAATCAGACAGAGCATTGAGGTCGACTTGTAAGTTGGAGACATCCTGTAAGGACGTTATTCCACTCTAATAGCTTGGTGTCATCTGTAAAGGCTGAAATCCCAGACCGTATATAATTTATAAATAGATTAAGAAGTAAGGGTCCCAACACCGAATCTTGGGGTACACCACTGATAACACTGAACCTTGAAGTTACTAATTATTATTATTATTCACGATTTATATAGCGCCAACAGTTTATGCAGTGCTTTACAATGTGGAGGGGGGACAACACAATTACAGTACAGTTCAATACAAAAGATACAGGAGGGCCCGGCTCATAGAGCTTACATTCTAAAGGGAGGGGGTGGTAATAGCTGCAGAGAATGATTTGATGGGGGTGGCTCGGGGACAGTTGTTAGGTGGGTGTGGGATAGGCTTCCCTGAATAAATGAGTTTTCAGGGATCTCCTAAAGGTGGACAGGTTAGGGGCTGATTGGACATACTGGGGCAGGGAGTTCCAGAGGATGGGAGAGGCTCTGGAGAAGTCCTGAAGGCGAACATGGGAGGTGGTAACAAGGGAGCTAGAGAGCAGGAGGTCCTGGGAGGAGTGGAGGGGATGATTAGGGTGATATCTGCAGATAAGGTTGGTGATGTAGCTGGGGGCGATGTTGTGAATGGCCTTGTAGGTTATGGTTAGCATTTTGAATTTTACGAGGTGGGGTAGGGGAAGCCAGTGAAGGGATTGGCAGAGAGGAGCAGCAGTTATGGATTAGTTAGTGGGGTGTATTAGTCTAGCAGCAGAATTCATAATAGACTGAAGGGGGGAGGAGCCTGCTTAAGGGTAGGCCATTAAGGAGAGAGTTGCAGTAGTCAAGGCGGGAAATAATCAAGGAGTGAATAAGTTTCTTTGTGGTGTCATTAGTCAGGAAGGGTCAAATTCTGGAGATGTTGTGGAGGTTAAGGCGGCAGGACTTAGCCAGTGACTGGATGTGGGGGCTGAAGGAGAGGTCAGAGTCAAGGATTACACCCAGCACCCTGGCATGTGTGGAGGGACCAATGGTTGTGTTGTTGATATTAATGGTAAAGTCACAGGGGGGGACCGTGAAGGAGGAAATATAACAAGCTCAGTTTCACAAAGATTGAGTTTGAGGAAGTGGTGTGACATCCATATTGATATGTCATTCAGTAAGTTTGAGATCCGTGAGGAGGTAGAGGGAGTGAGTTGAGGAGTGGAGAGATAGATCTGGGTGTCGTCAGCATAGAGGTGGTATTGGAAGCCATGGGAGGTTATCAACTGGCCCAGGGAAGAGGTATAGAGTGAGAATAGGAGAGGCCCAAGGATGTAGCCTTGGGGTACCCCAACATAAAGAGGAAGGGGAGTGGAGGAGATGGAGTTGTAAGTGACACTGAAAGTGGGCTGAGATAGGTAGGAGGAGAACCAGGATAAAGCAGAATCACGGAGGCCAAGGGAGTGTAATTTGCTGAGGAGGAGCAGGTGGTCAACTGTGTCAAAGGTAGCAGAGAGGTCTAAAAGTATGAGCATGGATTAGTGGCCATTGGTTTTAGCAGTTAGGGCAGTTTCAGTAGAATGTTGTGGGCGGAAGCCAGACTGTAGGGGGTCGAGAAGGTTGTTGTCCGTGAGGTAGCGACTTATTCGGTCATGAACAAGGCGTTCGATGAGCTTGGAGGCAAACGGGAGCAGGGAGATGGGTCTTAAGTTATTCAAACAGGTGGGGTCTAGTGAGGGTTTTTTTGAGTATGGGGGTAACCAGTGCATGTTTAAGCGGGGAAGGAAAGGTGCCGGAGGAGAGGGAGAGGTTGAAGATGTGGGTTAGGGAGTTGAGGATAGAGTGGGAAGGTGGTCGCAGTAATTGAGAGGGGACAGGGTCCAGGGGACAGGGAGTGAGGTGAGCACTGCTGTGCTCTAAGGAAGTGGGGACGTTCCCCTCAAAACGCGTCAGCTAGCAGTGACCCCTGCGAGTCCCTATGTGACCTCTGGTGGGTCCGCTTATTTTAGACTGCATACTGCTTTTTGAAGATTGTTTCTACTATGGGATCTTCTACAACTGTTTGTAAGTAGTTCCTTTTTATTATTGGTTTTAATAAAATTACACTCAAAGGATAATGCACATGGCTGGTGCGCCTTCTTTTTTCTTTTTTCTCGTTGTTTGCTAGGATTCCCCATCCTTGAGGGCAGCAAGGCCTGTGGCCATACACTGCTTGTCTGGTCATCCACTTGTGTGCAGGAGCGTTGTTTTTTCACTATAAGACTTTACTTTACACATGAGCTGTGTGTGGGGAACTGTGTGAAACGCTTCTGTAAAATCCAAGTATACCACGTCCACAGCCACCCCTCTGTCTAAGGTTTTACTTACCTCTTCATAAAAAGAAGTCAGACCAGAAAGGAATTGGCTAAGATTCCTAGGGCCTTGACTTGGGCCCCAAGAAGAAGAGCCCTCCTCACAGTGACATCCTCTCCAGGCAGCAGATTGGCATGGAAGAACCTTCAAGAAGGTTTCCTCAAATATTTATCCTTTTCTCCTCTGCTCACATCTCTGGTATAACACCCTCAGTGATTAGCCAAGACAGAAACAAATTGATTGACAGCAGGCAATGGGCAAATTCTCTATAGCTAATAGCAGGCTGCCTATAGGAGAATGTGCATCTACTGTACATTTTACTTGTCCGGTTTTGCTTTGGGTCCTGACTGCACATCTTATTTTTCAGAGGGGGATTTTCATAAATTACCGTCACACTGGAAGCCGATGGGTAAGACTCTTGTGATGGAGGTGGATGTCACTCCAGGAACTCATGAATATTCCACTGTACAGCAGAAATTCCAGAGAACCTGCAGAAACCAAATACTGAAGGTAAGATCTCCAATACAATGTGGTGAATGATGTCAGATGTCAGTTATGGAATTTTGGGTGGGAGTGATGGTGGTCTGCTCATGATGTGGGGACTGAACATACTAACATGACCCTGGAGACTGGTACTGAGTATGTGTTATGGAGCAAGTGGACCCTCAGTGCCACCAGGGAAAGATGTTTGACTTACCTGGAGAAGCAGGGTCACAAGGTAACAACACAGTTGGATGCTGCCAGATAAATCCCCTGGAAGAGGCTCCTCTGGTGACTTCTAAAGGGGACTGGAAATATGAAAAGTATTGAGCAGTTAGAAGCTTACCAGAGGTCCAAAGACACATCTGCAAACAAAGGGGTGCGGGGCACTTTGGTCCAAAGGCAACATAAGACAATTTGGGAACAGAATCAGACAAGATGCAACAATCAGTCAACTAATCAGACAAAGTTCAGCTCAGGACTCAGACGCTTAGTCAAAGAGTACCTATGATCAGGCAATAAGCTGGAGGTAAATATCAGATTTAGTAGCCAGGTGTGAAGGCCACAATACACTTGCTGCAGTCTATTGCATGTAGTATGCATAGTCTCCAGCAGGTGTCAGCAAAACAGCAAAAAGGGCAGACAGACTTCTCTAGGATGAAGGATTCACCAGAGGGCGTATAATCCGGGTTTAGCTTCAGTTTTGGATATAACGATATGGTGCAAAGAACTGGACGCTCCATTAACTGAATAACGACTGGCACTATGAAATGGGAAGATATAAATTTTCAATTAAAAATTCCACCCATAACATAATGTTAGAGTTGTTTGATACCTGACCTGTCCCTGTATTCTTCATAGAATCTATCCATGTAGTTGCCCACCCCATTCATTTGTTCAGATCTTCTTGCAAGGTTTCCACATCCTGCGGAGAAGTTATTGCCCTGCTTAGCTTAGTATCGTCTGCAAATACAGAGATTGAACTGTTTATCCCATCCTCCGGGTTATTTATAAACAAATTAAATAGGATTGGTCCCAGCACAGAACCCTGGGGAACCCCACTACCCACCCCTGACCATTCTGAGTACTCCCCATTTATCACCACCCTCTGAACTCGCCCTTGTAGCCAGTTTTCAATCCATGTACTCACCCTATGGTCCATGCCAACGGACCTTATTTTGTACAGTAAACGTTTATGGGGAACTGTGTCAAATTCTTTTGCAAAATCCAGATACACCACGTCTACGAGCCTTCCTTTATCTAGATGGCAACTCACCTCCTCATAGTGGGTGGAACACTCTGAAGTTTAGCTGGTAGAACATCATTAGCAGTAATCAGCATGGATTCATGAAAAATCGCTCTTGCCAAATCAATCTATTAACCTTCTATGAGGAGGTGAGAAATAATGAGTGGTGATAATTCAAGCTTTGACAGCATTCATAGACCAGACAATACACTTGGTGATTACAAATGTGAAAGTTACAAGCAGAAAAGATGGATTACTCTTTATAAAAGGTGTCCTTGTAGTATATATATACCCAATTATATATAAATATAACATTCTCATTTAAACCACAGGAATTCTGAGCACAGATGTAAATGCCTGCGAAGGGGATTTTAGAAATCATTCTACGTATGGTGTCATAAATTTCTTCACAGGCACGACCCACAAACTACCCCAAAGTGTATAAATTCATAATAGAATAACTGTCCATTTATCATTGAAGATGAAGTCAGTTCTAGTCCAGGGGAGAGGGTGTGTCCATCTTCAACGTGTTTTGCAGACTTTTTTATCCCACCCTGTGTTTATCCCAAATAACAGAAGTTGGGTTTATGGGTCCCCTCCACATTTTGGGTAAATTCCCTATTATCTTGCTACCATAAATATATTCATAAGATGTTCCACAGTTTACTGATGGTGCAGGTGGGAAAGTCTGAAATGCGTAGACGATGAACACACACTCACCACTGGACTGAATTTAAATGGGAGATACTTTTGAGGTAGTTTGAGGGTGTGGACATGTTTCTGAAAATGTACATAAAATTATTTGAGATTATATGAGATATTTGTGAAAATAAAAAAAAATTATATAAATATTTGGGTATACAGTGGGGATGGAAAGTATTCAGACCCCTTACATTTTTCACTCTTTGTTATATTGCAGCCATTTGCTAAAATCATTTAAGTTCATTTTTTTTTCTCATTAATGTACACACAGCACCCCATATTGTACACACAGCCCCCCATATTGTACACACAGCACCCCATATTGTACACACAACACCCCATATTGTACACACAGCACCCCATATTGTACACACATCACCCCATATTGTACACACATCACCCCATATTGTACACACAGCACCCCATATTGTACACACAGCACCCCATATTATACACACAGCACCCCATATTGACAGCAAAACACAGAATTGTTGACATTTTTGCAGATTTATTAAAAAAGAAAAACTGAAATATCACATGGTCCTAAGTATTCAGACCCTTTGCTGTGACACTCATATATATAACTCAGGTGCTGTCCATTTCTTCTGATCATCCTTGAGATGGTTCTACACCTTCATTTGAGTCCAGCTGTGTTTGATTGTACTGATTGGACTTGATTAGGAAAGCCACACACCTGTCTATATAAGACCTTACAGCTCACAGTGCATGTCAGAGCAAATGAGAATCATGAGGTCAAAGGAACTGCCTGAAGAGCTCAGAAACAGAATTGTGGCAAGGCACAGATCTGGCCAAGGTTACAAAAAAATTTCTGCTGCACTTAAGGTTCCTAAGAGCACAGTGGCCTCCATAATCCTTAAATGGAAGACGTTTGGGACGACCAGAACCCTTCCTAGAGCTGGCTGTCCGGCCAAACTGAGCTATTGGGGGAGAAGAGCCTTGGTGAGAGAGGTAAAGAAGAACCCAAAGATCACTGTGGCTGAGCTCCAGAGATGCAGTCGGGAGATGGGAGAAAGTTGTAGAAAGTCAACCATCACTGCAGCCCTCCACCAGTTGGGGCTTTATGGCAGAGTGGCCCGACGGAAGCCTCTCCTCAGTGCAAGACACATGAAAGCCTGCATGGAGTTTGCTAAAAAACACCTGAAGGACTCCAAGATGGTGAGAAATAAGATTCTTTGGTCTGATGAGACCAAGATAGAACTTTTTGGCTTTAATTCTAAGCAGTATGTGTAGAGAAAACCAGGCACTGCTCATCACCCGTCCAATACAGTCCCAACAGTGAAGCATGGTGGTGGCAGCATCATGCTGTGGGGGTGTTTTTCAGCTGCAGGGACAGGACGACTGGTTGCAATCGAGTGAAAGATGAATGCGGCCAAGTATAGGCATATCCTGGATGAAAACCTTCTCCAGAGTGCTCAGGACCTCAGACTGGGCCAAAGGTTTACCTTCCAACAAGACAATTACCCTAAGCACACAGCTAAAATAACGAAGGAGTGGCTTCACAACAACTCAGTGACTGTTCTTGAATGGCCCAGCCAGAGGCCTGACTTAAACCCAATTGAGCATCTCTGGAGAGACCTAAAAATGGCTGTCCACCAATGTTTACCATCCAACCTGACAGAACTGGAGAGGATCTGCAAGGAGGAATGGCAGAGGATCCCCAAATCCAGGTGTGAAAAACTTGTTGCATTTTTCCCAAAAAGACTCATCAAAAGGGGCTTCTACTAAATACTGAGCAAAGGGTCTGAATACTTAGGACCATGTGATATTTCAGTTTTTCTTTTTTAATAAATCTGCAAAAATGTCAACAATTCTGTGTTTTTCTGTCAATATGGGGTGCTGTGTGTACAATATGGGGCGCTGTATGTACAATATGAGGTGCTGTGTGTACAATATGGGGTGATGTGTGTACAATATGAGGTGCTGTGTGTACAATATGGGGTGCTGTGTGTACAATATGGGGTGCTGTGTGTACAATATGGGGTGCTGTGTGTACATTAATGAGGGAAAAATGAATTTAAATGATTTTAGCAAATGGCTGCAATATAACAAAGAGCGAAAAATTTAAGGTGGTCTGAATACTTTCCGTCCCCACTGTATGTGTTGTCAGCTTATAAGCAGCACCTGTAAAGTCCCTTTAGTTCTGTTCCATTTGGTTGCTCAATCAAAGATAGAAGTGTTTGGTCATAGTAACAATAGACATGTTTGCCGCCAACTGAAGACAATAGAACATCATCCCAACTGTGAAGCATGGTGAAAGAAATGCAAGCCTTTGAGGTAGCTTTGCTGCTTAAGGGCCTGAGCAGCACACAGCCATTGAGGCAACTATACATTCTATAACTTATCAAATTGTGCTTGATAAGAACGTGAAGCTATCTGTCCAAAGTGTGAAGCTGAATCAAAAATGGGTCTTTTGGCTCGATACTGATTCAGAGCACACAGTTCCATCAAGGAATAGCTAAAAAAAGGGATGTAGGGTTATGGATAGGAATGAGCCGAACACCTCCCGGTTTGGTTCGCGGCAGAATGTGCGAAAAGACAAAAAATTTGTGCGAACATGCTAAGACCGTTAAAGTCCCATAGGACTCGAACGTGAAAAATCAAAAGGGCTAATATCCAAGTTATTCCCATTAAAAGGGTTTGGGGACCCGGGTCCTGCCCCAGGGGACATGGATCAATGCAAAAAAAAGTTTTAAAAACGGCTGTTTTTTCGGGAGCAGTGATTTTAATGATGCTTAAAGTGAAACAATAAAAGTGTAATATTCCTTTAAATTTCGTACCTGGGGGGTGTCTATAGTATGCCTGTAAAGGGGCGCATGTTTCCCGTGTTTAGAACAGTCTGACAGCAAAATGACATTTCTAAAGGAATAAAAGTAATTTAAAACTGCTTGCGGCTGTAATGTAATGTTGCCCCTGACCCCCCCCCCCCCCCCCCCCCGTCCATTACCAGGCCCTTTGGGTCTGGTATGGATATTAAGGTGAACCCCGCACCCAAATTAAAAAAAAAAAAGGCGTGGGGCCCCGAGGCCCTATATACTCTGAACAGCAGTATACAGGCGGTCCCCGGGTTACAAACAAGATAGGGACTGTAGGTTTGTTGTTATGTAGAATCTGTTTGTAATTTGGAACAGGTACATTTTGTAAGTGTAGCTCCAGCCAAAAAATCTATTTTTAAGCTTTTTGGATAACATAGGGAAGGGTTATCATCACCCCTGTAACATTTGTTTTGCTGTCTGTGCCCCAGTTTAGAAGATTTCACCTCACTTTCTGTCCCAATGACAATTGGATTTAGAAAATTTTGGGTTATTAGAGAAACAAGGATTGGTGATAAAGCATCAGTGGAGACACCTTTTTTCCCATATTAACTCCTACAGGAGAGAATTTCCCTTGAATTTCCCCTGTTGTCTCCCTCTATTTGTAAGTAGGAGTCATGGATCAAGAAGGGTTGCCAGCCATTAATGGTCCCTCTCCTTGATACCACGAATCCTGGGGTCCTTTTGCAGGCCTTGCAGGATCAGGGAGGTCATGCAGCGTAAGTTTGCAGAGGCATTCGATCCTGAGTCCTCTGGGTCACTAAGGATCACATGATCCTCAACCACCTCCTCCCAGCCACGTACAACTACATGGGTTTCTGGGGACTACAAGCAATCGCTTGAAGACTGCTGCTGATGCTGAGTGTTATTCTCTACCTCCATGCTGACACAATCCTCCTCCTCCTCTTCTTCTTCCTGTGTGATTGTTGGGCCTGCAGGAATACTAGTATCTGAATAAAGGGGGCCTTGAGAGCTAAGGAAGTCTTCCTCTTCCTCCCGCTATTCTGCCTCAAGTGCCCTGTCCATTATTCCACGCAGCGTGTGCTCCAACAGGAAGACAAAAGGGACAGTATCACTGATGCATGCACTGTCACTGCTCACCATCCTCGTGGCCTCCTCAAATGGTGACAGGACAGTGAATGCATCCTTGATCAGTAGCCACGGGCATGGCGAAAAAAAAGCCAAGCTCCCCTGACCCTGTCCTGGTGCCATACTCACACAGGTACTCATTAATGGCCCTCGGCTGAGTGTGCAGCCACTGCAGCATTGCCAACATTGAGTTCCACCTGGTGGGCATGTCACAAATGAGGCGTTTCTTGGGCAGGTTGCATTCTCTTTGAATGTCAGCCAGCCGAGCACTGGCATTATATGACAGGCGGAAATGACCACAGACTTTCCTGGCCTGCCTCAGGAGATCCTGTAAGCCAGGGTACCTACTCAAGAACCGCTTCATCACCAAATTCAGGACGTGAGCCAAACAGGGAACATGGGTAAAGTGTCCCTGACGGAGGGCGGAGAGGAGGTTGGTGCCATTGTCGCATACAACCATTCCTGGCTGAAACTGGCATGGCGTCAACCACCTCTGAGCCTGCCCCTGCAGAGCTGACAGAATCTCTGCCCCAGTGTGGCTCCTGTCCCCTAAGCAGACCAACTCAAGCACCGCATGGCATCTTTTTGCCTGAGTGCTTGCGTAGCCCCTTGAACGCCTACAAGGCACCGCTGTTTCAGAGGAGAAATCTGCAGAGGAAGAGGCCATAGGAAGAAGAAGAGGAGGGGGTGGAGGAGAGAGCTGTTGCAGAATCACCACTAGCATTTTGGAGGCGTGGTGGCAGAACAAGCTCCAACAATACTAAACCCTGCCCTTCATCCTTCCCAGCTGCCAGCAGAGTTACCCAGTGCGCCGTGAAAGAAAGGTAACGTCCCTGTCCATGCCTGTTGGACCATGAGTCAGCGGTAATATGCACCTTACTGCTGACCGCCCTGTCCAACGAGGCCAGGACATTGCCTTCCACGTGAAAAGAATTGGTGTTTGGGAACCTGCCACTGAGGTACCGCACATTCCACAAATTCACGAAAGGGGACAGAGTCTACCAGCTGAAAAGGCAGCAGTTGCAGTGCTAGCAATTTGGCCAAGCTAGCATTCAGACTCTGAGCATGTGGATGGCTGGGACCAAATTTCTTTCGACGGTTTAGCAACTGGGGTAGGGAAATTTGCCTGCTAAAATCAGATGTTGGTGTACCGCTAGCAGATTAGCCGCAAGTACTTGGGACACCTATTTCTATACCTTCATTCCTCTCAGTGCTGGTTTCTGAGAGGACTGGAGGTATAGTGGGGTTGGAGATCCCAGCTGATGAGGAGCAAGGAGAGGTCCACCTTGTTCTTTGATGTGGGTCTTTTAAGTGCTGTTGCCAACGAACTGCATGGGAGGTCGTCATATATCTGGTCAAGCATGTGGTGCACAAGTGGCTGCTGTTTTGGCCACCCTTGTTACGCTTTAGACATATGTTGCAAACAGCAACGGTGTGATCTGCTGCACACGTGTCAAAAAAGGCCCACACCAAAGAACTTTTCAAAATAGCGCCCTGCACCTGCTTAGCTCTGCAGTGTGATGCTGCCCTTAAGCTGCCCCCTGGAGGGCATCCTGCCTCATTGGCGTTGTGCCTCCTCCTCCTCCTCCTCTCTTCTATCAGGCACCCAAGTAGAGTCAGTGACCTCATCATCCCCTCCCTCCTCGTCACTGGAGCAAACTTGGCAGTATGATTGCAGCTGGGGGAACAAATCAAATCGCTGTGCATCCTCCTGCAGCATGTACCCAACACTGTGGTCGAATAGTTCGGGGGACTCCTCCATGCATGATGGTGAGGCTAGGGAAGGAGTGACTGTTGACATGGAGCCGATGGAATAGGCCTCTTTGGCAGCTGCATTGGCAGGCAAACTACTCTGAGCCTGGGTGACAGAGGATGAGGAGGATGAGGACGGCTTTGTTATCCATTCCACCAACTCTTCTGCATGTTTTGGCTCAATAACATGGCCAGCAGCAGGAAAAAAGGAAAAGCGTGCCCCACGGCCATGTGCTGAGGATGCACCATGTCCACGACCAACACTGTTGACTGTAGACACAGAGCCTGCTTGCCCTCTTTTAGTGGCCTGTGAGCGTCTGCCTTTCCTTGGTGGGCTTCCCAGACATGCTGTAAATTTTGTTTAGCAAAACCACACGTGTATATATATATATACATGAGACTGACTGTTAGGGATGAGCCGAACAACCCTGTTCGGTTTGCACTAGAACATGCGAACAGGCAAAACATTTGTTCAAACACGTGAACACCGTTAAAGTCTATGGAACACGAACATGAATTATCAAAAGTGCTAATTTTAAAGCCTTATATGCAAGTCCTGCCCCAGGGGACATTTATCAATGCAAAAAAAAGTTTTAAAAACGTCAGTTTTTTTGGGAGCAGTGATTTTAATAATGCTTAAAGTGAAACAATAAAAGTGTAATATTCCTTTAAATTTCGTACCTGGGGGGTGTCTATAGTATGCCTGTAAAGGGGCGCATGTTTCCCGTGTTTAGAACAGTCTGACAGCAAAATTACATTTCAAAGTAAAAAAGTCATTGAAAACTACTCGCGGCTATTAATGAATTGCTGGTCCGACAATACACATAAAAGTTCATTGATAAAAACGGCATGGTAATTCCCCACAGGGGAACCCCGAACCAAAATTAAAAAAAAAAATGACGTGGGGGTCCCCCTAAATTCCATACCAGGCCCTTCAGGTCTGGCATGGATATTAAGGGGAACCCCGGCCAAAATTTTTTTTTAAAATGGCGTGGGGTCCCCCTTAAAATCTTTACCAGACCCTTCAGGTCTGGTATGAATTTTAAGGGGAACCCCATGCCAAAATTAAAAAAAATGGCGTGGGGTCCCCCCAAAAATCCATACCAGACCCTTATCCGAGCACGCAACCTGGCAGGCCGCAGGAAAAGAGGGGGGGGACGAGAGAGCATAGTCCTCAGAACTTACCTCCCTCCTCCTTGTAGTGTATGAGGATCCCCTCCAGTCCTCAGAACTTACCTCCCTCCTCCTTGTAGTGTATGAGGGTCTCCTCCAGTCCTCAGTACTTACCTCCCTCCTCCTTGTAGTGTATGAAGATCCCCCTCCAGTCCTCAGTACTTACCTCCCTCCTCCTTGTGGTGTATGAGGATCCCCTCCAGTCCTCAGTATTTACCTCCCTCCTCCTTGTAGTGTATGAGGATCCCTTCCAGTCCTCAGTACTTACCTCCCTCCTCCTTGTAGTGTATGAGGATCCCCTCCAGTACTCAGTACTTACCTCCCTCCTCCTTGTAGTGTATGAGGATCCCCCTCCAGTCCTCAGTACTTACCTCCCACCTCCTTGTAGCGTATGAGGATCCCCTCCAGTCCTCAGTACTTACCTCCCTCCTCCTTGTAGTGTATGAGGATCCCCTCCAGTCCTCAGTACTTACCTGTCTCCTCCTTGTAGTGTATGAGGATCCCCTCCAGTCCTCAGTACTTACCTCCCACCTCCTTGTAGCGTATGAGGATCCCCTCCAGTCCTCAGTACTTACCTGTCTCATTGTAGTGTATGAGGATCCCCTCCAGTCCTCAGTACTTACCTGCTGCCTCCTTGTAGTACAATATAATAATACCCCTTACCCATCCAGTACCTACCTTCCTCCTCCTTGAAGTATACGAGGATGTATCCCTGTCTGCAGTCGGTGTCTCGGATCTCACATTCTCCTCCGTTGGATTTGCTCCTCTCCTGGAAATACAGCAGAAGTTTACTCTTTAGTGTTTTTAGTTTCTCGGGGTCCTCCTTCCACTGTAGGGCCACAGGGTAAGGGTACTGGGTGTCCCCCATGGTGAAGGGGTCCCAGTCACTTTCATTTCTTATTTTCTCTTGATGGTGTCTCAGAATAGACTGAACACACAACCTGTGACCAGGGGGCGGATCCGGAGTCTCGGGAAGGGCACTGCCAGAAAATAGCCCTCCAGTGGTGAGTGTCATTAGTGCTGTGCTGAGTACAGCCCTCCAACATAACTAAACCTAATCTACAATTGTGGCTTCCACACTTATCACAGTTCTGTGCAGTTTCTGGTGTGGATCAGCTCTTAGTGCACGCTCTACTTTTTTTAACCACAAGACCTGGCCTATTTCTGACATTTGTTGTTCACAAGTTAAAATCCGTATTTTTTGCTAGAAAATGATTTCAAACCCCCAAATATTCTCTCTCTCTCTCTCTCTCTCTCTCTCTCTCTATATATATATATAATATATATATATATATATATATATATATATATATATATATATATATATCACCCTGGAGTTTAGGCAGGGAGCTCCTCACAAATTTACTTGCCAGGGAATAGTTGTCCTGGTTGATTGATGGAGATCAATTTGATTTCTCCCTAACTTTGGCCTTGTTGCACTTTTCTCCTCTACCCCTATGTGGCCAGGGTACTTGGTGGTACTAGATATGAGAAGGACAACCCAAGGTCAGGTTATGGGTATATGGGGTATCTCAGCCAATGGGCAGGGTTTTTCTAGGATCCCTTGGCCTGCTGGGAGAGCCTATGTATTTGGGTGAGGTCAGGTGATCGGGGTTTTGTACCACCTGGACGGCGGTCTGGGTGGACGTGTGTTGTATTGCCCGGGCTGCTAGGCTGAAGATTGGGCCTATCCCAGGGACATCTTACTGCCAGGCTGTCTAAGGGCCTATCCAGAAGCAAGAGAGCAGCGTAGGGTTGGGATTGTGGCTTGCAGTCCAAGCAGAAGTGACGGTTCTGCCAGCCGGAGAATAGCAGAACCAACAGAATGGGTAAAGAAGAAGCTGTCGCCACTAAGGGTCCAATCGCCTTTACCAGGGACCACAGTGAGTAACTGAAGCACTAACCGGAGCAGTATTCTCACCGAACGGCATGGTGGAGAATCGGGTAACTTCAGTGGGTATCAAGCCAGGGATCCAACCAGCGGAGGAGACACTTGCAACGCTTGTGAGTCAAACCAGGGACCAAGCAGACCAGTGGGGTAAAGTTTGAGGAGTATCTAGAGTGCCAAGCTAGGGAGCCAGCAGAGAGACAGGGGTGAAGATACTACAGTGAAGATTGGAGGACCTCAAGGGATTCAGTGGCAGTGAATCAGAGGGTCTAGTGAGAGAGACCGGGAGCTCAGTGGGCTGAAGAAGTACAAGAAGTGAAGGAACTGTTATAAGACTGTTGTCATAGGAGACAGCATTCCTACACGTGCAAAACTGGCGTCTTGCTGGATGCCTTTCCCTGCATGGCTGTCCTCCTATTGAAGTCTCGGAGTCTGCCAATTGAACTTGCAACTACTTAAGGGTGTCCTGGCCCCAACCCTCTTTCCCCCAAAAGTTTGTTAAGAGAAATAAAATCTCTTTTGCATTAAAGAAGTGTCTGGCGCCCAATTACTTTAATCACCTTGCACCCACTGTGCCTCACATCCCACCATATACAGAAGGATGTCAGCTATCTCTGGCCGAATGAGGCCTGGGACCTTGCTACATATTTTATTTTAGCAGAGACCCTCTAGAATAAAATGGCGGTCGTTGCAATAATTTATGTCACACTGTATTTGCACAGCGGTCTTTCAAACACAGTTTTTTTTTATAAAATACACTTCAATGAAAAAAAAAAACCCAGTAAAGTTAGCGCAATTTTTTTATATATAGCGTGAAAGATGATGTTATGTCGAATAAATAGATACCTAAAATGTCACGCTTTAAAATTGCACACGCTCGTGGAATGGCAACGAACTACGATACCTAAAAATCTCTATAGGTGGCTCTTTAAAAATTATTACCGGTTACCTGTTTATAGATACAGAGGAGGTCTGGGGCTAGAATTATTGCTCTCACTCTAATGATCACGAGTTCGGAGGGATGGGACGCTTTAAAAAACATTTTTTCTTATTCATTTTTTTTTTTTTTTTTACACTGTCCCTTTAAAAAAAAATTCAGGTCGCTTTTATTACTGTCATAAGCAATCTAACCATCCCTTATGACGGTAATAGGCGGTGACAGGTACTCTTTATGGAGGGATCTGGGGTCTATAATACCCCAAACCCCTCCACTGCACTTCTGCACTCTTCTGCACTGTATTCAAAACGCCAAGATCAGTGTTTTTTGAATACTATCATTTTTTTTTTTTTAAATGGGCGCCATTGGCTGCCGAGTAAACCGGAAGTGATGTTCGGGACTCTGGCCAGCTGGTGGACGTGCCGGCTGGTGGCTCGGGTCTCCCAGGCAGACAGAGGACCCAGGCAGAGCGGAGGAAGGTGGCAGAAGGGGGGCATCCCTTCCCGTTTCTTGTAATAACAGCTGAGCTGCTGCTTAGCCGCATCGGTTGTTATTACAAGAAAGCCGACCGTCAGCTCTAAAAAGAACGGTGCCGGGGTGAAGCTTGTAGCTACAGAAATCACTCCGGTACAACAACTTCAACAAGATGACATGCCGGTACGTGATTTTGCGGAAAGTTGGTAACTGCGCTGTGAACTATGCCCATAGGAGTACCTTGGTTTTGGGCTGTCTATGTTGGAGTTCAAAATGCACCCAGCTTCACCCAACTGCATTCAACTGCGTTCGGTGTGAAAGGGCCCTTATTTGGCAGTCCAAAGGTAGCAGAAACTGTGCAAAGTCCTATGCAGGAGCAGCACATGGACAAAGCTCTTCAGAACACTAGCCAGGGCTCCCTTGTCTGAACCCTCAGCTGACTATATATAGCACACCAGAAGGGGTTAAAAGCACAAGTTTGTAGATCCTTTATGCCGTCTGTACTCACAAAATGTCCAGGGACAACTGGTATTCACTCATTTGAATGGGCTGCCATGCCTGCGTTTCCTGCATGCATCATGTAATAGGCTGCGCACACCTCTGCCCATCAAGCAATGAAATACGGCCCTGTCTGCCCATTCTGCTTTTGCACCATGTGACTTGCCTGCAGTTCCTGCACCGGCAAACTTGCTGCATTTTTAGATGTTTAGGCCACGCTTATAAAAACACAGTGCGTTTGTGTGCGCAGGAACTGCAGGTAAGTCACATGGTGCAAAAGCAGAATGGATTTCAAGGCCACTGCAATTTTAAAATGCTGCATGCACCTTTTTTTTCTGCAGGAAACGCAGACATGGCAGCCCAATCAAATGAATAGTCTGCTGTGCCTGCGTAAATGTGGGCCGCCAAAACACCTACATGTGAATGTGTCATGTGACAATGGCTGCAATGTAATCTGGGGCTGTGATGTGTAAAGGGGCACTATGACATGAAGGGGACTCTAATGTAATGGGGGGCTGTGATGTGTAAAGGGGAACTATGACATGAAGGGGACTCTAATGTAATGGGGGGCTGTGATGTGTAAAGGGGCACTATGACATGTAGGGGACTCTAATGTAATGGGGGGCTGTGATGTGTAAAGGGGAACTTTGACATGAAGGGGACTCTAATGTAATGGGGGGGGCTGTGATGTGTAAAGGGGAACTTTGACATGAAGGGGACTCTAATGTAATGGGGGGCTGTGATGTGTAAAGGGGCACTATGACATGAAGGGGACTCTAATGTAATGGGGGGCTGTGATGTGTAAAGGGGAACTTTGACATGAAGGGGACTCTAATGTAATGGGGGGCTGTGATGTGTAAAGGGGCACTATGACATGAAGGGGACTCTAATGTAATGGGGGGGCTGTGATGTGTAAAGGGAAACTTTGACATGAAGGGGACTCTAATGTAATGGGGGGCTGTGATGTGTAAAGGGGCACTATGACATGAAGGGGACTCTAATGTAATGGGGGGCTGTGATGTGTAAAGGGGCACTATAATGTGGAAATGTCTGCAATGTAATGGGGCGCTGTGACATGAAAGGGAACTGAGGACACCGTGGGACTGCTGTAAAGGGGGTCTGCAAAGTTGTTTTTTTTTAGATAATTCTATGTGTGTGTCTGCTTTTTGAGATGTTGGGGTGAAGAGCAAAATTCCCCCTCCAAGAAAACTGAGCACCAGCCACCACTGGAATATACTATTGTGCTGCTAATCAGATCCAGCAAAGTTCAACCTTTTCTCAACTATTTTAGTATCTTTTTTTTAATATTTTTTTTTTTTTTTTTACAAATAAATAACGCCAACACAGGGGCTAAAACTGGCAGTCCACAAACATCCACCAATATAGTGCAGGTTACAAAACATAAAAAAATAATAATGTAGAATAGGTTCACATGTATGCCAATTGGATGAATTTTTAACAGCGTTCAATTCGCATAACATGTGAATGTGACCGGCTTTGAATGGATCGGGTTCACACGTGTGGGGCGGCCGCAGGGTGGTCTTTTCAAAGGGTCCTGTGCGTTTTTGGGTCTGGTTTAAAGTCGGGGAATAATTTGCACCTGAATCGCACCTGAACCGGAGAAAAGAAAGGCACCGGACTGCAAACCGCAGCCACATATATGTGGACCCGGCCTTAACCACTTCAGCCCCGGACCATTATGCTGCCTAAGGACCAGAGGACTTTTTCCAATTTGGCACTGTGTCGCTTTAACTGCTAATTGCGCGGTCATGCAATGCTGTACCCAAACGAAATTTGCGTCCTTTTCTTCCCACAAATAGAGCTTTTTTTTTTTTTTCTTTTTTTTTTTTTAATAATCAAAATTTTATTATTTCATTTATATATACACCATTTATACAACATTCTATACCCCTATGTTCAATCCATAAAAAAAAGAAAAAAAAGAAACATACTACACATTACATCCTTCCTCTCTTACCACAGTTTCCCCCTTGTCCTAGCAGTCGACATTTGCATATGCGGAAAAAAAAAAAAACCCTTTGTGTACTTCCGTGCTTATAATTAAAAAGTGTTTAAAAATAAAATTATAAATATAAATAAATTCCCCCTTATTCTAAATCGTGTCATTATCCCTTCAATTCATAATTATGTATTTGAAGAAAAAAAAAAAAAACCCTCCCCCCCTCCGTGTACATTTGTGCTTAATAATTAAAAAATGTTTAAAAATAAAATTATGAAATAAATCCCCCTTTATTCTAATTTGTGTCAATAGTCACTAAAATTCATAATAATATAATTGTGCAAAAAAAAAAAAAAAAACCCAGAGTAAATCGTGCTTAAAGAAGGGAATAATATCCCTATAGTTCATAATTAATATAAATCGTGTGTCTGTGTTTCCTTCCTTTCCCCCCTCTCGTCCCTTCCCCCTTTATAGAATAATGAGTGAGGGGGAAATCCCCCTCCCTTCTAATCTTCTAGTGTTCATAAATTTATTTATGTGTGTAATTCCCTTTTCCTTCCCTTTCCCCCCCCCCCCCCCTCCCCTCGCAAGAAAAAAAAAAAAAAACACACACACAAACCCCTATCTCCAGTGTCTGTCAAAACTGGGGCAAGGGGGAAATAATAAAAAATCCAAAAACCACATATACATATAACCATACATTATCTTACCCCCTTCCCTCTTTGATTAGCATTAGAGAAGTTATTTCACTATTTACTTCTACCCTCCAGGGCCATTCTTCTTATATCTCTATTCTATATGACTATACCATTTCTTCCTCCCTTCCCCATCTATATTTCCCTCTTCTAATATCTCCTTGGCGCATTGTTCCCAGTTTGCCCATGTCGTTTCAAATTTCTTTCTTTGGTTTTTAACCACATGAACCCATCTCTCTGCTTCCTTTATTATATTAACCTCATTTCTCCACTCTGTGACTGACGGAATCCGGTCCTGTCTCCAGTACTTCGGAATTAGTTTTTTCGCTGCATTTAATAAGTGTGGGATTACACTTTCTCTATACTTTTTGACAGAACCGGACGTTCCATGAAATAAATATTGTATCGGCCCAAACTCCATGTGGTCCGTCGTCATTTTCTTAATCCAGGGGGCTACTAATTCCCAAAATTGCTTAATTATTGGGCACGTCCACCATAGATGAAGAAAAGTTCCCCTCTGTCCACAGCCCCTCCAGCATTTGTCATTAGCCTCTGAAGAGATTTGTTCTATCTTAACTGGTGTCTTATACCATCTCGCTAGGAATTTATATGCCATTTCTTGCACCTTTGTACTTATGGAGGTATTAAATGTTAACGATATCATTTTATTTATTCGTTTATCTGTCCACACTTGGCCTAGCTCCCTCTCCCATTCTTTTATAAAGTTTATCTGTCCACACTTGGCCTTATAAAGTATGGAGGTTTCTTTTCTTGCTCTCCTTGGATCATTCTGTACATCCGAGATAATGTATGCCCCGCTTCTGATGTCTGTGCACACTGCCTCTCAAATGCGGTAAATGTATTTATGGGTCTTAACGGTTTTATTTTCTTAAGGAAGCTCATCATTTGACGATGTTTCCATCCTGCCATTCTTGTCTCCCCAAATTTCAATATCATCTCCGTCAGTGATAGTAAGACTCCACTTGGGGCAAACTTACCGCATCTAATATTCCCATCTTGTCCCCACGCCCCCAGACTTCCCGTCTTCTCCCCCGGGGGGAACCACGGAAATCCCTCCAGAGGAGCCAGAGGGGAGGTCTGAGGAGCATACCTGCCCTCTTTATTCATTCTATCCCATACTTCTAATGTATTCAGGGTCATTGGTGATGTCCATTGTGACCAGTGCTGGGACAAGGCCATTTGGTGCCCAGGGCGAAGATGGCAAACTGCGCCCCCCCCCCCCGTTTTTCATCCCCCCCCCCGCACAAAGTCAAGGACGTCGTATGACAACCGGCGGGCGGGAAGTGGTTAAAACGCATTTTTTTTAACACAAAGTTGTCCATTTATACAATATTTCTAACACATAACATGTACAAACCAAAAATGACACCCCAAAATAGATTCTCCTACTCCTCCTGAGTACGGCGATATCACATGTGTGAGACTTCCACAGCCTGGCCACATACAGAGGCCGAGCATGGCTGGGTATAACTGAGCAAGGCTGGGTATGGCAGAGTATGGCTGTGTATCACCGAGTATTGCAGACTATGGCTGGATATGGAAGGGTATGGCTGGGTATCACCGAGTATTGCAGGGTATTGTGGGGTATTGCAGAGTATTGCAGGGTATTGTGGGGTATTGCAGAGTATGGCAGGGTATCGCCGAGTATCACAGGGTATTGCAGGGTATTGCAGGGTATTGCAAAGTATTGTGGGGTATTGCAGGGTATTGCAGGGTATTGCAGAGTATTGTGGGGTATTGCAGGGTATTGCAGGGTATTGCAGAGTATTGTGGGGTATTGCAAAGTATTGCAGAGTATTGTGGGGTATTGCAGAGTATTGCACAGTATTGTGGGGTATTGCAGAGTATTGCACAGTATTGTGGGGTATTGCAGAGTATTGCACAGCGTTGCGGGGTATTGCAGAGTATTGCGGGGTGTTGCAGAGTATTGCGGGGTGTTGCAGAGTATTGCGGGGTATTGCAGAGTATTGTGGGGTATTGCAGAGTATTGTGGGGTATTGCAGAGTATTGCGGGGTATTGCAGAGTATTGTGGGGTATTGCAGAGTATTGTGGGGTATTGCAGAGTATTGCGGGGTATTGCAGAGTATTGCAGAGTATTGCACAGTGTTGAGGGGTATTGCAGAGTATTGCGGGGTATTGCAGAGTATTTCAGGGTATTGCAGAGTATTGTGGGGTATTGCAGAGTATTGCACAGTATTGTGGGGTATTGCAGAGTATTGCACAGTGTTGAGGGGTATTGCAAAGTATTGCGGGGTATTGCAGAGTATTGCGGGGTATTGCAGAGTATTGCAGAGTATCACAGAGTATATCTGGGTATTGCAGAGTATTGCAGAGTATTGCAGGGTATTGCAAAGTATTGCAGAGTATTGCAGAGTATTGCAGGGTATTGCAAAGTATTGCAGAGTATCGCGGGGTATTGCAGAGTATTGCGGGGTATTGCAGAGTATTGCAGAGTATTGCGGGGTATTGCAGAGTATTGTGGGGCATTGCAGAGTATTGCAGAGTATTGCAGAGTATAGCAGAGTATTGTGGTGCATTGCAGAGCATTAGGGATGGCTGAGCATGGATGGCTGGATGTCACTGAGCAGCGCTGTGGGCACTACACATCCAGCCCACAGCGCTGCGAGAGGGGAATTCTGGGAGGACGTCATAGTACGTCCTCCCAGAGTTAAGCAACCGCCCTGTAGCCGTCATTCGGCTATGGGCCGGTTGTTAAGTGGTTAAACAGCAGCGGTGGTCATTGGTCATTAACCTCGCCTCAACCTCCTCCCCTCCCCCAATCCAGCCATTTATTAATCTGTTTTTTAGTGTTTACTTACACAAGTTCAGACTCAGAAGTTCTGAGTCTGAACTTGTGTAAGTAAACACTAAAAAACAGATTAATAAATCTGAGGCTGAGGCGAGATTAATGACCAATAACCACCACTGCTGAAGATCTGAGTCAGAACACTGGCAGTGGCACACACTGGCACTGCAATCTTCTACCTTCGCTTCCTTCCAGATTGAATCCAGCAGCAGCTACTAGAGCCAGCCAGGCAGGCAGTAGCTCCTCAGCTCCTCAGCTCAGCTCGGCTCACTCCTTGAGGTGACAGCGCGCCGACACAGCTCCCGCCTCCCTGCGCTCCTCTGCGTCCTCCCACCTCGCCTCCGGCCGTGCGTGATGTCACGGTGCTGGCAGGGACTACGGGACTCCTCCGTAGGGGAGTAAACTGTAATGCTCCGTACACACGGTCGGATTTTCCGATGGAAAATGTCCGATCGGAGTGTGTTGTTGGAAATTCCGACCGTGTGTGGGCTCCATCACACATTTTCCATCGGATTTTCCGACACACAAAGTTGGAGAGCAGGATATAAAATTTTCCGACAACAAAATCTGTTGTCGGAAATTCCGATCGTGTGTACACAAATCCGACGGACAAAGTGCCACGCATGCTCAGAATAAATAAAGAGATGAAAGCTATTGGCTACTGCCCCGTTTATAGTCCCGATGTACGTGTTTTACGTCACCGTGTTCAGAACGATCGGATTTTCCAACAACTTTGTGTGACCGTGTGTATGCAAGTTTGAACCAACATCCGTCGGAAAAAATCCTAGGATTTTGTTGTCGGAATGTCCGAACAAAGTCCGACCGTGTGTACGCCCTATAACAGTGTAGTTGTATGCTGAGGGAAGGGAGGATGCAGGAGCGCACAAAGGCAATTTGTACAGTGCCGCTGGGCGCTGTAAATGCACTGGACTGTAGACAGTAGTTGTATTATTGTACACATTGACGGGCAGCGGCCGTGGCAGAACGTCACCTGCAGGCTGCGCCCCCCCCCCTATAGCAAATGGTAGCGCCCAGGGCACGTGTCCCTTCCGCCCCTGCCTTGTACCGGCCCTGATTGTGACAGCCCTCTCAATGACCCTTGGATCCATGGTGCTCCTGCCAGGTTTCTCCCCGCCATCAACATTTCTGCCTGTACCCATGGTTTTCTATTTAGGTCATGGCACCAGTCCATTATTCTAACTAGCGCCATGGCCCTATAATAGAATGTTATATCCGGGAGTCCTAAGCCACCCTCCGCTCTACTCCTTCTTAAAATATCATAAGCCAGTCTAGGCCTTTTATCGTTTCACACAAAGGCCACGAATAGCCGACGTATTTGTTTAAGGAGACTCGCTGGCAACCTGATTGGCACTGTACGCAGCACATAAACTATTCTGGGCAGTATGCTCATTTTTATAGCACTGATTCTTCCGAACCAGGTCAAGTATTTCCCCTTCCACTTCTTTAATTCTTCTGTTATTTCTTTCACTAATGAGCCATAATTATACTCCACCAGTAGTTCATAGTCTGCGCTTATCTGTACCCCCAGATATGTCAGCGACTCCTTGTTCCATATAAATGGGTATTTCTCCTTCAGTGATCTCTCCATCTCCACTGGGACATGACTAGAAAGGATGACTGATTTCTCGAAATTGATCTCACTGTATATGTACGTCATTTTTTTGAAGATGGATATCTCGGTAACGGCAGCAGCTGCTGCCACAACCGAGGTATCCATCTTTACAGCGAGCAGTTCTGTACACGATAATGGTGGTCTCTGCGGCAGGTTCGCCGCGAGATCACCGTTATCGGCGGAGGGAGAGGTGCCACCCCCCCTCCCGCCGCTCTCCCGCGCCCTCCGCCGCTTACCGGAGCCGTCGGTAGCGGCGGAGGAGATCAGGACCTGTCACTGCTGAGGTACTGAGATGAGTGAGGCCAAGATGGCCCCCACCCGTCTCTATACCATGTGACGGCCAGAGCAACGTCATTATGACGGCTCCGCCCACTTCTCTTAAAGGCACAATTTTTTGTGTCATTTTTTTAAACGACTTTTTTTTTTTTTTTTTTTTGCATTTTAGTGTAAATATGAGATGTGAGGACTTTTTGACCCCAGATCTCATATTTAAGAGGTCCTGTCATGTTTTTTTCTATTACAAGGGACGTTTACATTCCTTGTAATAGGAATAAAAGTGATCCAAATTTTTTTTTTTAAAACCGTGAAAAAATAAATAAAATAAAGTAAAATAAATAATAAAAAAAAAAAAAAAAGTTTTTAAAGTGCCCTGTCCCGACAAGCTCGCGCGCAGAAGCGAACGCCTACGTGAGTAGCGCCCGCATATGAAAACGGTGGTCAAACCACACATGTGAGGTATCGCCGTGACCGGTAGAGCGAGAGCAATAATTCTAGCCCTAGACCTCCTCTGTAACGCAAAACATGCAATCTGTAGAATTTTTTAAACTTCGCCTATGGAGATTTTTAAGGGTAAAAGTTTGACGCTATTCCACGAGCGGGCGCAATTTTGAAACGTGACATGTTGGGTATCAATTTACTTGGTGTAACATTATATTTCACAATATAAAAAAAAATTGGGCTAACTTTACTGTTGTCTTATTTTTTTATTCAAAAAAATGAATTTTTTCCAAAAAAAGTGCGCTTATAAGACCGCTGCGCAAATACGGTGCAAAAAAAAGTATTGCAATGACCGCCATTTTATTCTCTAGGGTGTTAGAAAAAAAACCATATATAATGTTTGGGGGTTCTAAGTAATTTTCTAGCAAAAAAACCTGTTTTAAACATGTAAACACCTAAAATCCAAAACGAGGCTGGTCCTTAAGTGGTTAAAGCCAGACACCCTTCCAAATTTCTGTACCTCCACCATCAATGCGGCTATAGATGTCTGGGGAGCGGAAAGAAAAAATAATAAGTCATCCGCATACGCTGCTACTTTGTGTTCCATATGGCCTATATGCGTGCCTGCTACCTCCTTATTTTTTCGAATTCTACGCATAAATGGTTCCATTACTATTGCGAATATCAAGGGGGACAGTGGACACCCCTGCCTGGTGCTGTTTTGTATGTTAAAACATTCAGATACTGTCCCATTTACCTTAATTCTTGCTCTTGGTTTCGCGTATAGTGACATAATCCAACCCAACATCCTCTCCCCCATTCCTATCCTCCCCAGTACCTCTCTCATAAAGCCCCAGTTCACTCTGTCGAAGGCCTTTTTGGCATCCATGGACAGAGTGATTCTTGGGGCTTCACCTGGGCCGTATCGCATCCAATGCAGTATATGGAGTGCGCGGGTGGTATTGTCTCTTGCTTCTCGTCCCTTTACAAACCCTGCTTGATCTAGGTGCACTAAATCTCCTACATCTTCCTGCATTCTCAGGGCCAGAATTTTTGCCAGTATCTTGGTGTCTGAGTTCAGCAGAGAGATCGGCCTGTAATTAGCACATACCTGGGGATCTTTTCCCTCTTTTGGCAAAACCTTTATGTAAGCCAGTGATGCTTCTGAGGAAAGTGGACTTCCAGCACCTATGGAGTTGAAATAATCACAAAGTGGCTTTACCAAAATTGGGAGAAATTTCTTGTAATATGTTTGTCAGCCCATCCGGACCTGGGCTTTTCCCCGGAGGTAGGGCCGCTATCACTCCGCTCAAGTCTTCCACCGTGATTGGACGTTCCATAATCTCTGACATTTCTCTAGGTAGTATGGGCATATCAGCGTTCTCGATGTAATTCTTTATCTTATTTCTCCCTTGTCCCTCGTTTTCCCCTTCAGATGGTTCTGTTTTGGAGATATTATATAGTGCCTCATAGAATTTACCAAATTCTTTTGCTATGGCCTTTGTGTCTATTATTTTCCTGCTATGCACGTGTCTTTTTATTATTATTATTATTATTATACAAGATTTATATAGCGCCAACAGTTTACGCAGCGCTTTACAATGTATAGGGGGGACAACACAATTACAGTACAATACAGAAGGTACAGGAGGGCCCGGCTCGTAGAGCTTACATTCTAAAGGGAGGGGGTGGTGGTACAAAAGGTAATAGCTGCAAAGAATGATTTGATGGGGGGGGGGGGGGGGTGGCTCAGGGACAGTTATGTGGGTGTGGGAGTCTTGAGTCCTGTTGTTTTTTAAGTTGTTTTGCCAGTAGCCTACCGCATTTATTTCCTTGTTCATATGCTCTATTTGCGAGGAACCTAATTTTGTTCTTTGCTTTATACTCCAGATATTGCGAAAGCTCTGCCCGTGCACTCTCCAGACATCTGCCATCCATTGGGTCAAGATTTCCCTTATGCTTTATTTCTAAGGTTCTGATCTTCTCTAGTAGTTCTCCTATTTTTCTTTTGCTTTCCTTCTTTATATATGTACCAAAGGCAATTAAATCCCCCCTCACAACCGCCTTGTGTGCTTCCCACACCACTTGATCTGACACACCTTCTGTTTTATTTATTTCAAAATACTCCTTTATCCTAACCCTTAGTTTCTCGACTATGTCTTCCTTATCCAACAGTGACTCGTTCAGACGCCATATTGGTTCCGCCCGAGTCATTTGAGTTGGTTGAAGGGTCAAAATTATTGGGGCGTGGTCAGACATCGTTATTGGTTCAACTGTACTTGTGCTGACATTCCCCAAGTAGAATTGATCCACCAAGAAAAGGTCTAACCGCGAATACATATCGTGTACTTTAGAGTAATAGCTATAATCCCTGGTACCTGGGTGTAAAGCTCTCCAGGTATCCACAAGGTGTTGTGAGCATAAGGTTCGTTTAACCCGCTTTATGGCTTTAAAAGACACAGCAGTTCTACCCGTAGAGGTATCTATACTTGGCTCTAACACCATATTGAAATCTCCTCCTACCACTACACACCCTTCCTTAAATTCTTCCAGTTGTCTAAATACTTTAACCAGACAGTTAGCTGTCTCAACATTTGGCGCATATATTGAAGCGAAGGTATATCGTATCCCCTGTAGCGTACCCTTTACAAACAAATACCGACCTTCTGGGTCACTTAGCAAGGTCTCCGTAATCCAAGGGCATGATTTCTTGAATGCAATTGTGACCCCTCTTGCCCTCGCTATTGGGGATACAGCATGATACCACTGATTCAGCATATTCTGGGGTAGGCTTGGGATTGAGCTGCTCTTAAAATGGGTCTCCTGCAAGAAAACAACATCAGCTCCCCAATGTTGCAGCTCAACCCATAAGCGCCCTCTTTTAATTGGTGAATTCAAACCCCTCACATTGTATGACAAAATTTTCAAAATGGCTGTCATTTTATTTCACTTTTATGGCCTCCGGTCCCTTGCCCTTGTTCTCTATCTTCTCCTCTGCCGATCCCACCCCATCATTCATTACTTTATTAAACATATTTTTATACCTAAACAATAAAAAAAAATGACAAAAACAAAAGATTTACCACATATATATCGTAAATATAGACCTTACATACTTACATCCTATCCTCCCATACCACAAACCTCTCACTAGGGGTATATCTAAAAAACGGGTATGTAGTTTGCGCGTACCCACACCTCCTGCGCGTCCGCTACCTCCCTTCCCTGCTTCCGCATTATTATTCTCCCCTTTAATTGGGGCTGACCTATTGACCTACCTAAGGCCCACATTTCCCATTACACTCTTCCTTCCAATCCCCCCCCCCCCCCCAGCACTACTCTTTTGACCCCCTCCTGAGTGGAAAGGACCAAGAAGGAAAGAGAAAAAAAAAAAGGAAAAGGAAAAAGGGGTCCTTTTAGGTCCTTTAAGTCCTTCTTTGGGCTGTTCCCCTATTAACCCTTGCCGGTACTTCTTGCCATTTCTCTGCTCATTGTAGGGGGGACCCTAGACAACTTATTCTCCAATCCACAAAGTCCACCATCAGGAGGTCTAATTTTTCCACAAATACTTTTAGATCATCCTTCGTTCGCAATGTTGCGGTTCTTCCATTCCTGGAGGCTGTTAAACTGAAAGGGAACCCCCACCTATATTTAATCTCCGCCCTCCGTAAAGTCTCCAGCAGTGGGCGAACCGCCCCCCCCCCCCCCGTTTAAAGAGAGTCCTTTTCGATATATATGGGTACAAAGCTATGTTTGAGCCTTCAAATGTAATCCTTGGGTTATCACGTGCCATCTTCATTATACTCTCCTTTACTGCATATTTGTGAACCTTGCATATCACATCTCTGGGGACATCAGTTTTTGTACTCTTGGGGTGGGCCCGGTGTATCCGGTCTATTTCTATAACATTAGGAGCTTGATCCCCTAAAATCTCTACAAACACTTTTTGTACCGCTGGGGCTAGTTCTGTCGCTGTGAATGACTCTTTCAGTCCCTTTATACGTATGTTTTGACGTTTATCCCTATTCTCGTATTCGTCCAGCTGGTCCCTGTATGCATTTAATGTTTCTTCATATTTCTTCATAGACTCTTGAGTCTCCGTCACACCCTGTATAGTAGCTTCTTGTTCTTTTTCCATCCCCTCTACTCTGTATCCCAGGTCCCTGATGTCCTCTTTTAAGCTTGCTACTGCTTGCATGCAAGATTGTTCAACTGCATTTATTAATTGCTGGATATCATTTTTAGTGGGGAGGGCCTTCAACAGACCCCAGATATCCCTTTCTGGATCTACACTCTGTCCAGTCCATCCTTGTGGGTTCCCTTCACCGTCTTGGAGGCTCTCCTGGTCACAGTCCATGACATGTCTCTGTGGTGACCCACATCTTCCCATACCCCCTCCTGTTGTATTTGAATGTTCCTGACTGTCATTTCGGTTCATATTGGGGGTTGGGTCCTCTCTTTCTCTTGCTTTCCTCCTCTCCACGTCTATGGTCTGAGACTCCTCTTGAGTCTGTCTATTATCCTCCCCCTGTGTCACTGTACCCCGGCTTCCTGTTGGTATACTATGTATAGCCGTTACTAAATGTCCATTACTGGGAGTCACCTGGCCTATACTTTTAGCCCCTATTTCCTGGGGACTCCCACCACCACTACTGGGAGGGCTTTGCTCCGGGGTTCTCCTCCCTCTTCCCGCTGTAGGAGGTCTCTTACCGTTCACGACGACACTGTCTCCTTTCGTCTGTGCATTCACCCGTTTTGTCCCAGACTCCCACTCTGTCTTTTCCACACCGTCAGTTATGGTGGCTCCGCTCTGTTTTTTGATATCCAGCCTTCCTGTTAGCTCAGGTGTGCGGGGGGACATGAAAGCCTTAATGCCGTCCATTGATTTCCTTCCTCTCCCTGCTGTTGGTTGTGAAGCTGCTTGTCTGCGGGTTGTCATCCTCGTACAGTGATACAGTGGGGACTGTGGTATATTAAAGCGATCAGCCAACCAGCCAGCCAGTAGAACAGCTGTGAGGTGGTTTAGAAAAATAGAAGGAAGGTGTCAGGCAGGGACCAGGAGAAGCCGCCAATCACCTCTCGCTTCACTCTCCTTTCTCCTTTCACTTTCGATTCGGCCGTCCATCCCTCCAGAGAGCTCCGGCGTGCACCCGCCCCACACACAGCATACGGCAGAACCGTAGCCAGACAACAGCATACAGGCAGGTAGGCAAGCCCTCTCTCTCCATGTATCTCTGTGTCACAGCGTCTCTGTATCTCAGCTGACAGCCAGACGGTTTCTCGTGTGCTTAGCCCGGGAACATGAGGGGGGGAGAAGCGCTCCCTCACTCACTCACACACACACGCCCATCTCACTCCTAATAGAGCTTTCTTTTGATGGTATTTGATCACCTCTGCCGTTTTTATTTTTTGCGCTATAAACGGAAAAAGACCGAAAATTTTGAAAAAAAATGATATTTTCTACTTTTTGTTATAAAAAAAATCCAATAAACTCAATTTTAGTCATACATTTAGGCCAAAATGTATTCGGCCACATGTCTTTGGTAAAAAAAATGTCAATAAGTGTATATTTATTGGTTTTCGCAAAAGTTATAGCGTCTACAAGTTAGAGTACATTTTCTGGAATTTACACAGCCTTTAGTTTATGACTGCCTATGTCATTTCTTGAGGTGCTAAAATGGCAGGGCGGTACAAAACCCCCCCAAATGACCCCATTTTGGAAAGTAGATACCCCAAGGAAATTGCTGAGAGGCATGTTGAGCCCATTGAATATTCATTTTTTTTGTCCCAAGTGATTGAATAATGACAAAAAAAAAAAAAATTACAAAAATTGTCACTAAATGATATATTGCTCACACAGGCCATGGACATATGTGGAATTGCACCCCAAAATACATTCAGCTGCTTCTCCTGAGTATGGGGATACCACATAAAGATGGCACAAAATCCCCCCAAATGACCCCATTTTGGAAAGTAGACACCCCAAGCTATTTGCTGAGAGTCATGTTGAGTCCATGGAATATTTTATATTTTGACACAAGTTGCGGGAAAGTGACAATTTTTTTTTTTTTTTTTTTTGCACAAAGTTGTCACTAAATGATATATTGCTCACACAGGCCATGGGAATATGTGGAATTACACCCCAAAATACATTTAGCTGCTTCTCCTGAGTATGGGGATACCACATGTGTGGGACTTTTTGGGAGCCTAGCCGCGTACGGGACCCCGAAAACCAAGCACCGCCTTCAGGATTTCTAAGGGCGTAAATTTTTGATTTCACTCTTCACTGCCTATCACAGTTTCGGAGGCCATGGAATGCCCAGGTGGCACAAAACCCCCCCAAATGACCCCATTTTGGAAAGCAGACACCCCAAGCTATTTGCTGAGAGGCATGGTGAGTATTTTGCAGCTCTCATTTGTTTATGAAAATGAAGAAAGTCAAGAAAAAACATTGTTTTTTTCTTTTTTCAATTTTCAAAACTTTGTGACAAAAAGTGAGGTTTGCAAAATACTCACTATACCTCTCAGCAAATAGCTTGGGGTGTCTACTTTCCAAAATGGGGTCATTTGGGGGGGGGTTGTGCCACCTGGGCTTTCCATGGCCTCTGAAACTGTGATAGGCAGTGAAGAGTGAATTCAAAAATTTATGCCCTTAGAAATCCTGAAGTCAGTGATTGGTTTTCGGGGTCCCGTACGCAGCTAGGCTCCCAAAAAGTCTCACACATGTGGTATCCCCGTACTCAGGAGAAGCAGCAGAATGTATTTTGGGGTGTAATTTCACATATTCCCATGGCATGTTTGAGCAATATATCATTTAGTGACAACTTTGTGCAAAAAAAAAAAAAAATTGTCTCTTTCCCGCAACTTGTGTCACAATATAAAATATTCCATGGACTCGACATGCCTCTCAGCAAATAGCTTGGGGTGTCTACTTTCCAAAATGGGGTCATTTGGGGGGGTTTGAACTGTCCTGGCATTTTATGCACAACATTTAGAAGCTTATGTCACACATCACCCACTCTTCTAACCACTTGAAGACAAAGCCCTTTCTGACACTTTTTGTTTACATGAAAAAATTATTTTTTTTTGCAAGAAAATTACTTTGAACCCCCAAACATTATATATTTTTTAAAGCAAATGCCCTACAGATTAAAATGGTGGGTGTTTCATTGTTTTTTTTTCACACAGTATTTGCGCAGCGATTTTTCAAAGGCATTTTTTGGGGAAAAAACACACTTTTTAAAATTTTAATGCACTAAAACACACTATATTGCCCAAATGTTTGATGAAATAAAAAAGATGATCTTAGGCCGAGTACATGGATACCAAACATGACATGCTTTAAAATTGCGCACAAACGTGCAGTGGAAACAAAATAAATACATTTTTAAAAGCCTTTAAAAGCCTTTACAGGTCACCACTTTAGATTTACAGAGGAGGTCTACTGCTAAAATTACTGCCCTCGATCTGACCTTCGCGGTGATACCTCACATGCATGGTGCAATTGCTATTTACATTTGACGGCAAACCAACTCTTGCATTCGCCTTAGCGCGAGAGCAGGGGGGGACAGGGGTGCTTTTTTTTTCTTTATTATTTTTTTGCTTTTTTATCTTATTTTTTAACTGTTCCTTTCATTTTTTTAAAATCATTTTTATTGTTATCTCAGGGAATGTAACTATCCCCTATGATAGAAATAGGTAATGACAGGTACTCTTTTTTGAAAAAATTGGGGTCTATTAGACTCTAGATCTCTCCTCTGCCCTCAAATCATCTGACCACACCAAGATCGGTGTGATAAAATGCTTTCCCAATTTCCCAATGGCGCTGTTTATATCCGGCGAAATCTAAGTCATGAAATGCTTGTAGCTTCCGGTTTCTTAGGCCATAGAGATGTTTGGAGCCACTCTGGTCTCTGATCAGCTCTATGGTCAGCTGGTTGAATCACCGGCTGCATTCTCAGGTTCCCTGTTGAGACAGGAGAGCCAGAGAAAAACATGGAAGACGGTGGGGGGGGGGGGCATTCCCTCCCACTGCTTGTAAAAGCAGTCTAGAGGCTAATTAGCCGCTAGGATTGCTTTTACTTGAAAGCCGACCACTGGCTGAAAAGAATGATACCAAGATGATACCTAAACCTGCAGGCATCATTCTGGTATAACCACTCAAAGTCGTGAATGGCGTACCTGAAGACAAAAAAAATGGTTAACAATAAAACACAGTAAACGGTAAAGTATAAAAAATTGCAGACCTGAAAAGCAAACATGATAAAACATAATAACAATAAAACATTGCAGAATAGAATACAGTAAAAAAGAGCAGAACAATAGAGAGAATAGAGAGAGAGAGAACAATAAAACGACAACTATTTTTTTTTTTTTATATATTTTTTTTTTTTTTTTTACACTTTTTTTTGTAACTAACTTTTATAACTGTAACCGGTTCCAGGTTCGGGTCTCTCAAAATGCGATGGCATCTTGGGAGACCCTGTGAAAGTGCGCCTAGTCTGTGCAATGCTGTACCCTACGCTAATACTCAACTAGTGAATGGTAGCATTCAAAACATTCACCAATGCAAAGACCAGGATTGTCAGGACAGGAGGGACAATAATAGCGGGTGTCACGCCTATATCCGCGCTTGCTGCAGACACAACATCTTTTTTGGGGGGGTTCGTTGGGTAGGGGTACTCGGGAGGACATAAAGAAAATGCCTCTCATGCTGCCGACTGCATTTGGTTGGGGATGTGAATGGGGGAAGTACGGGCGCTGCAGAAGTGGTGGGTTCCCAATTAGGATTGGCGAATGCAGCAGGAAGGGCACTATGGGCACGACGGGCCTGTGTTTGTCTTCTTGGTGGCAGCGGGACACTACTTGTGCTTGCCACCTCACCAGCTTGAACTGCACTTATGGGACTCGCCACGTCACCAAGTGTTACTGCAGTGCTGGTTTGACTACGACCGGGGTGTACTAGGCCGCTGGCGCTTGCCAGTTCAATAAAAAGCTACCAAAAAACTGTTAGCGATCGCAGGGATCAGGCCTGACTCTGCGAACGCTGCAGTTATGCGTTTAGTGTTTTGTAAGTGACAGTGATCGATCGATACTGCACTTGGGTGGGCTGGGCTGGGCCGGGCGGAGGGGCAAAACACAGGTGCTAGCAGGTATCTGGGCTGATCCCGCTAACACTGCGTTTTTGGGAACCCTAAACTGCTGGGGACGCTAGTATAGATCTGATCGGATCAGATATTGATCCGTTCAGATACTATACCACTAAGGGAGGCGTATGCTGCGTGCGTGTTAGCGGTACTGGCGCTAATCTGACGCTGCCTGGGACGACGCATATCACCGCCGGGCGATCAGGGGGCTAAACCTTTATTCGGTAATAAACGGCGGGTGCCCTGACACTATAAAAAATAAACGAACTAACCAGCGTCACCCGTAACAGTTATACGGTGATCAGTGGTGAAAGGGTTAATTGGGGGGCAATCAGGGGGTTAAAACCTTTATTAGGTAGTATATGGGGGTCCCTGACGCTATAAAACGCTGACGGCGAACCTAAATACTTACCTCCTTAACTAGCGTCACCAATGACTAATACAGCGATCAGAAAAATGATCGCTTAGCGACACTGGCGACGGGGCGTGATTAAGGGGTTAAAACTTTATTGGGGGGGTTAGGGGGGTACCCTAGACCTAAAGGGGGCTAACAGTAACTGTCCCACCACATTAACTATCACAAAATGACACCATGCAGTAATCAGAAAAAAAAAAAACTGCTTGGTGTCAGTGTGACGGGGGGGGGGGGTGATCGGGGGGGATTGGGGGGTAATCGGGGGGGGATCGGGGGTGTAATGTATGCCTGGCGTGTCCTACTGTATGTATGATGACATCATTTCCTCTGCCTCTGTGTGCAATACAGTGGCAGGTAAATGATCCCATTGGCCAGGAGCGATTGCGAGGGGGGGGCCACGAATGGATGGCCTCCCCCTCACCACCGATCGCCGGGGAGGATTTCTCGACCGCCGCAGGCACCGGGGGGGGGGTCCGATCGGAGATCTGAAGAAAATGCGGAAGCATTGAAATGCGTCATCTGACACGTCCATACGTCACTTCCGCTCTCTGGTTCCTGGTACAGTGTTTTCGTTCTACGCTGGTTCCCATCTGGTTCCTGTTTCCTGTTTCCTGCTACGGTCCTGGCTCCCCATGTCCCAGTAGACGCCGGCTCTCCTTGCGGACACTCGGATCACAGCCCAGCACCCACAACAGTGACACACAGACCATCCACATACTACAGCGCTGTCATCATCTCCACCGGAATCTGCACCATGCACCTTTGTAACATCTGAGGAAGACGTCCCTGGACCAACTACATGTCCTTTGCTTGTATTCATCCTGTCCTTGTGAGTAGCCATTTGGCTGGTGTTTTTATATATTTTAATAAAGCTTTTTATGATACTGCACTTAGATTGGCGCTTCTTGCCTTCCTTCCTATATTGTCTTTCAGAGTTGTTGCTTCCACTCTCAAGTAAGCTGCCGCTGGTGCACAGTATCAGATTCCTTTGAACTATAAATTTATCATTGACTATTATTTTGTCATTTCTGGACGTATTTTTGGCAGAGTTTATATTTTTGAGTTTGCATATTTAGTAATTTCAGACACACCACCCTTTTCTATCCTGGACTTTTTTTACGTTTTTTACGTTTGTGTGTATTATTCACATCCATCCATGTTTGATTGTGTTCTTGCGCCATTTATCTTTCTTGTTGCTCCGATCGGACCCCCCCACCCGCGGGCAGGCCAGGACGTACCTGTAAGCCCTTTTGGCTGCCCGTGCCGCTCTGCCGACATACATCGTCGAGCGGCAGTCGTCAAGTGGTTAAACAACAAAAAAATCTACCGCTACAAGTATGTGTGTCCATTAGAACCTTTTTAAAGAGGAGCTCCCGGCTTCTTCTAAAAAAAATAAAAAGTCAGCAGCTACAATTCCTGTACAAATCCTGTAGCTGCTGACTTTTAATATCAGGGCACCTACCTGTCCAGGGATCCCGCTGTGTCCTCACCCATGCTGATTTGGCTATTGCATGCTGCTGCCACCATATCTGGTAAGGGGATCCGGGCTGCTCCTGTTTGTAGGTTGGTGAAAAGGGAAAATCTCACACGGGTGTGTCTGTAATACCTGAATCATAATTGATTGAGGATCGCTGTGTTGGCAGCTACCGCTTTCCCTGTTCACCAACCTTCAAACAGTGGCAGCCCTGAGGAAGGAGAAGTCTTTTCCCCAGAAACGCGTTGGCTTTCAATAAACGACCACAAAATATAATCCCCTTTTTCATTTTTTTTTGCATTCCTTTGGATATTTGGCGCCCCCTTCTTCCCCCTCCCAATTACATTACATGCAGAAACAACCTCGAGGCCGTACCCAAAGGCCGCAGCCCAGACCCCTAAAAAGGGCTCCCCATCCCCTTCCAGGTGTAGTGAGGCAGAAAGCATTGGAAGAGAACTCTTCTGTCCTTCCACTACCATCACCTCGTCATCGACTCACAACTGACCGAGTCAGTCCAGCGCAATCTCCAACCCTACAGAGGACTCATCTAGAAGAGATATAAGGGGGGAGGCGGTTGTTCTGTTTCAAATGCCGTTTATACATTGACACACCTCCTTAGACTTGGTCTGTTCAGACAGTATGGTCACCTGCTGACTTGACACCATCTACAGGCAGCTCAACTCCTTAACCGCTAGCCGACCAGCCGCCGCAGTTATACTGCGGAAGGTTGGCACGGCTGCGCAAATCGCCGTAGGTATACGTCAGCTCTTTAAGACGCTATTGCAGGCGCGCGCCCCCTGAGCCAATGCGCATACCCAGAAGGCGCGATGTCCGCCTGGCTCCCGCGATCGCTCGTGACAGAACAAGAATGGGGATGTGTGTGTGTAAACACACAAATCACGGCTCTGCCAGGGGAGAAGAGACAGATCGTGTGTTCCTACTAAGTAGTAAGGATGAGCTCCGGGGTGTTCGCACACTCCACGTGCCGAGCCCGCCAGGAAGTCGGCACTGCGCTAATCACAGGCAGTGAGACATCATCCCGATGTGCGGCTGCAGAGATCGGGAACTTTCTCACTGCCTGTGATTAGAGCAGCGCAGTGCTGACTTCCTGGGGGGCTCTGCACGTGGATTGTGCGAACACCCCGGAGCTCATCCTTAGTAGAAACAAAAATATGTCTCCTCCTCTAGTCACTCCCATCCCCCCCACAGTTAGAACACACAGTGAGTAAACACATTTAACCACTTGATCACCCCCTAGTGTTAACCCCTTTCCTGCCAGTGACATTTACACAGTAATCAGTGGCTATCGCTGTAAAAAATGTCAATGGTCCCAAAAAAGTATCAAAAGTGTCCGATCTGTTCCGCCGCATTGTCGCAGTGCTGATAAAAATTGCAGATTGACGCCATTACTATTAAAAAAAATAATAATCAAAATGCCATAATTCTATCCCCTATTTTGTAGATGCTATAACTTTAGCGAAAATCAATCAATATACACTTATTGCAATTTATTTTAATTTTTTTTACTAAAAATATGTAGAAGAATACATATCGGCCTAAACTGATGAAGACATTTTTTTATTTTTAGATATTTATTATAGCAAAAAGTACAAAATATTCAGTTTTTTTTTTTGTTTTTGTTTTTTCAAAATTGTCGCTCTTTTTTTGTTTATAGCGCAAAAAAAAAAAGTGTAGAGGCGATCAAATACCACCAAAAGAAAGCTCTATTTGTGGAAAAAAAAGGACGTATATTATGTTTGGGTACAGCGTTGCACGACCGCGCAATTGTCAGTTAAAGCGACGCAGTGCCGCATCGCAAAAAATGGCCTGGTTAGGAAGGGGGTAAATCCTTCCGGGGCTAATAAAACACAGGAGCTGGATCCAACACAATTTTATCTGTAACTGCAGTACAGAGGAGGCTTTCCAGCCTTTTGAAGTGTAAGAAGACAATGACTTTTCTAAGCCATTAGGAAAATCCAACACTTACGGAGGGAACATGGAAGAAATGGGGAGGGGCTAGCTGTTGTATCAAATAAGAACTGTGATAGAGAACCTGAGAGATTATCTGGAAATGATTGATAGTGATTTCTGTTTTCAGGGCTCACAGTCCATCCAGGCGGAGAAGAAAAACTCTGGAGACAAAGGTAAGAAATCATTTATTGAGCAACACTAATATCTCTCCGCCAATAAAAAGATGAGAAAAAGAAATGTACAGCGGGTAAAATAAGTATTGAATAGACATGTGCACTGCCGAAAAATGTGTTTGTTTTCATTTTCGTTTCATTGTTTTTTGGGAGTATTTTTTTCGTTTTTAGGGTCAATTTGTAAATTCGGAAATTTTTAAATTCGAAAATTTTTAAATTCGAAAATTCATAAACTCATAAATTCGAAAATAGGAAAGAAAATTCGAAAGAATAACTAACTAATAATAATAACTATTAAATTATAGGTATTTGAATTTCCTTTCAAAGTTGGCTGTTAGTGAACGTAACGAATACAAATGTATTAGAAGTTTCAAATTATATGAATGCCGCATCTAAACAAATGGAACGGAACTAATTAATAATAATAATATTTGTTTTTGTTTTTTTTGTTTTTTTTTAGCTACTTCAGTTTTTTTTGTTGTTTTTGAGGTAGCTTTTTTTTTTTCTTTTTGCAGTCTTCCCTTTCCCCCTTTTGTATACATTTCAATGGTTTATATCATAAATAAATGCCTTTATTCTCCCAGACCTTATCATAAATAAATGCCTTTATACTCCCAAACCCACTCTACCGCATAGCCCTCCCACCCACCACCACCCCCTCCACCCCCCTATCTACCAGTCGCTTTTCCAGGCCTTTCTCTCAACTACTCTTCTGTGTTCCGATTGGGTTGTCAACTATCTCTCCTATTCCCTTGGTACAGTCGTTCTACTGCTCCCTATGCTCCCATGGCTTCAGCATATCTCTATATTTGGGAGGGATGTCTTTGGGCTGGTTACATAGAACAGGATATCATCCGCGTACGCGGCTAACTTATGTGTTTCCTCCCCCAACTTTATCCCCCTTATATCGGGGTTCTGTCTTACCCTAGCTAGAAGTGGTTCCAATGCCAACACGAATAGCAAGGGGGATAGTGGGCACCCCTGTCTCGTTCCGTTGAACATTTCAAATGGTTCTGATACTATCCCGTTTATCTTTACCCTGGCTGTAGGTCTATTGTATAGGGCCTTTATACGTTTTATCATTTTCTCGCCCAGTCCAATTTCTTCCCATGTACCCTGCATGAGGCCCCAGTCTACCCTGTCGAATGCTTTCTCTGCATCTATCGACAGGAGTAGTCCTGGGGCCCCATTGCCTTTCATCTGCTGTATTGCTAGCAGGGTCCTGGTTCCATTATCTCTCCCTTCCCTCCCTGGGATGAAACCAACTTGATCTGGGTGTTTTATTTTTTGCATTACTTTTTTCAGCCTATCCGCAAGGATTTTAGCGTAGATTTTGGTATCTAGATTTAGGAGAGAAATCGGTCTGTAACTTGAACATATCGTTCCATCCTTCCCCTCCTTAGTGATAACAACAATAGTAGCTTTTAGGGCTTCTTTACGTAATTCCTCATTCTCCCCAATCCTATTCATGAGGTAGCACATTTTTGGGATCAGGATATCTTTAAACTTTCTGTAATAGAGAGTCGTCAGGCCATCAGGGCCTGGACTTTTCCCCATCGGTGTTTCTTTTATGGTTTTTGTTATTTCTTCCTCAGTGATGGGGGTCTCTAGCTGACTACGGTAATTTGTTCCTCTGTGATTTTCTTTAAGCCGCTCTCTCTCAGGTATGCTTTTATTTTTGCCCGTTTCTGTTCAACCTCTTCTTTGGAGCCTATAGTATATAGATTCCTGAAACTTCCTGGTGATTTCCACTGACTTGTGTGCGAATTCTCCATTGCCTGTTTGTATTTTGTCTATGTAGTTTGCTGATTTTTTTTTTGCTAGAGCCTGCGCTAGATGTCTCCCCGGTTTGTTCCCGTATAGGTACCTTTCTTTTTTGACTTTATTGTACTTCATTCTTGTTTCTTGCTCTATGAGTTCTCTCATCTCCTCTCTTTTACGGCTGAGTTTTAGCAAAGTTTCGCTATTGATCTTATTCTTATGGAGCTGCTCTAATGTGTTAATTTCTTCACTCAGGGCCCGTGTTTTCTCTCTAGTGCACCTTCTTTTCACCGCCCCCTCTTTTATCATGATGCCTCTTATAAAGGCCTTATGCGCTTCCCACACCGTCCTTTTAGATACCCCTTCTGTGTTATTTTCTTTGAAATACATCTCTAATTCTTTTTTCATTCGTTCTTCGTTCTTCTATTGCTCTATCATGCAAAAGTTCCTCATTTAGTCTCCACACTTTACTCCTTGTGTTTAACTCTCCCATCTTTAGTTGTAACATCACCGGCGCATGGTCAGAAAACGTTGTTATACCGATGTTTGTGCTAACCGCTACTTCTAACAACCTAGGCTCTATTAAAAAGTAGTCAAGTCTAGAATATGACGCGTGGACAGGGGAGTGGAATGTGAAATCTCTTGTTTTGGGGTGTTGTAGCCTCCAGACATCTACCAATTGATGTTGGTGCAATTTCTGTTTTAATTTGTTCCTCCATCTCATTCCAGTCCCCTGTGCACTTGACGTACTGTCCTCCTTTGGTTCCGGGCAGAAGTTGAAATCGCCCCCCATTATAAGGCCCCCCTTCTTGAATTCCATTAAGTCAGCTAACCGCCTCAGTAGGTAGCCAATGGGGTTTTTATTTGGGCCATATATCTTTGCCAGGGTACATTCTACTCCGTTTAATTTTCCTCTCAAGAACAGGTATCGCCCATCAGGGTCCACTCGTCTCTCATCTAGATTGAATCTTACACCTCTGGTAAACCCTATGGCTACTCCTTTTACTCGGCTAATTGGGGAATCACCGTAGAACCACCTGGGGTAATCTTTTGAGCTTATTTTATTGTTATTTGTTATAGCGAAGTGAGTTTCCTGAAGTAGGACCACGTCCGCCCCAGGAATCTCAGCTCGCCCGCAATATTCGCTCTTTTCCTGGGAGCGTTTATGCCACGTACATTATAGGTGATTATCTTTAGACTCGCCATCCCTTTTTACACTTTTTGTATTTGGTCACACCACTCTGCGAGAGTAAGGGCCTCATCTTTATTCTTCCATGTTACTACTGGTAGATTCCCCTTCCCCCCCCCATCCCTGGACCCCCCCATCACCCCCCTCCCTCCCCTGCCCCCCCGTCCCAACTTCTCTTTCCCCCTTTCCCTCTTTGAACCCGTTCAGGCAGGCTGGGAAACCCCAGGAGTATTTGACTTCATGCGCTTGGAGCTAGGCCAACAGCGGTTTCAACACTCTTCTCCTGGCCAGCGTCTCCGCCGCCAGATCTGCGAAGATTTGTAAGTTCGTCTCTCCGTACCTCGCAGGTTGATTCTTTTTGATACATGTCTTCACCAGTTCTTTATCTTGAAAATTGTGAAATCTCGCGATCACGTCTCTTGGGACGTCCCCCTTGATCTCTGTCGGCTTGCGAATCCTGTGAACTCTGTCAAATTTTATTTTACCGCTTATATTGGGTGAGGTGATCATTCCCCCGAAGATTGCATTCATTTTTCCTCTTTTTCTCCCTGGATCTCGGGAAGACCTCTTATTCGAAGGTTCTTTCTTCTGCTCCTATTCTCCTGATCTTCCAGTTTGTACAGGATGTTTCTCTGTTCTTTTATGACCTCCTCTATCTGTTTTTTGAAACCTTCCAGCACTTCTCCATGTTGATCTAGCTTTGTTTCTGCCTCTTCCACCCTTTTTAAAGTTTGGTTCATGTCTTCTCGTAGGGAATCGATTTCTCCTTTTATAGAGGCTTCAAGCTTCGCGAACATTTCTGCCATTTCGCTTTTAGTTGGTAGTTGTTTATTTTGGGAATCCACCATCTCTGCCTCCAGTATCTCACCACTTGCAGCATGGATGTCTATCTCTGCTGTTTGTCTTCTTGTCCCCATCTTTGGCAGGCTCTCCGGAGCTTTACTTTTAGCTCCCGTTTGTTTACCTGGGCTTTCTTTACTACTGTCCCGTACCATATACTTCCTGATAGTTCCCGGGCTTGCGCTTGTTCTAGGCGGATTAGATGTCATCCCCTTTGTTGATTTACCTCTCATACCTTCCTTTCTATACCCTGATATTGCCGGGGAAGTGGTGCTAACAGGTATAGCAATAGGTATGGGTTTGCACGTATAGATTTATATAGATTTTTTAGGCTGGATGCGTTCAGTTTCTCCGGGCCCACTTAGCTCCTCCTCCCGCCAATTGGAACTTGGTTCTCTGTGTATCTTAATACCGCTCTTAAAGTTCACCCCCCCTTACCCTATACATAATTCGAGCATACAGAGTTAGTCCAGGGCACAGATCAAATCCAGAGTGCAAGAGCACTACAGACAGTGCAACAGGCAGTTAAGATAGAGCTGTACGGTAAAAACAGATAGAGCTGGTGAGGTACTTTGCAGGCGACCAAAACCTTGTGTGCAGACTCAGGTTTAACCCTAATTAGGCTTTTTTATGTTGTGTGTGTCCACGTATATTTATAGTGTGAAAGTTTCACTCTTGTATACATAATATGTTGGTTTTATATAACGCTGGCTGAGAATTTGCTGGGATTTACCGGGAGGCTTTAAACTCCCTTTCACCCGCCACTTTAGAGCTGTGGCTGTACCCCCACATATACCGATCACAAAGTCCCGATCACTCCTCCACCTCCAAAGCCTCCGGGGCACCTTTTGGTTTTGCTATATATGCATTCAATTTCCAGCTATTTCAAAACTGCAGGTTTTTACCGCCAGGGGCTACAGTCCATTACTTCAGACATCACTATCAGGGTATATATAAAAAAATGTTTTTTTCCTTTTCACTTACCCCGCTGGCTGATCTTGGCTGCTCCCACCTCTTCCTTGTTTTTTTTTTTTTTTAACGTTACCTCTGATCCTTCTGTCCTTCAGTATCTCTGTGTCTATTCCTCTGTATACCAAAGTCTCTGTGTCCTTATGTTCTCTCTGCCTCTCGCAGCCGCTCACGAGATCCCCTCTCACCTTATCCTCTGCTGTGGCGGCGGTCTCTTCGCTTCTTCCCGGGGACCGCGAGTCTGCTCCGCCCACGGCGCTTGTGTGCGATGTTTGGTGGGGACTGCTGGCAGCTATCGGCTCACCTCCAAGCCCCCAGCCGAGCTCCGACCCGGCCCCCACTCGCAGAGATGCACGTGGAGCAGCTGGAGGGACGGAGACGCGGAGGTGTGGAGAGCCTCCAGTGCTGTCGCGAGCCGGGTTTGAATGCGAGCCACGGGGGACTGCTGCGGTGAATGTGGAGACGCTGCGACTCAGGTGAGGCCCGCCGCTGCTATCTGGGTATGCAATATGCTGGAAACGTGGGAAGGCTCCGGCACCCAAGCTGTTCCATGCTGATCTGTGGGGGGGGGACGAGGGTAAGACACGGGGCATAAGGGGTTGACGCCTAGACTCGCATCATGGGGAGGGATACGGCCGACCTCACAGGCTTAGCAACGGCATCAGCCTGACGCCCACATCCGGCTCCTCCCTCCCTTTCATGTTTTTATTATTATTTATTATTATTAATTTGTTACGTTCCATTCATTTAGATACGACATTCATTATTTCGGATAATTCATATTAGTTATGTTCACTAACAGCCAAATTTGAAAGGAAACTCCAATACCTATAATTTAATAGTTAGTTACTATTAGTTATTTCAGATTTTAGAATATTCAAATTTACGAATCAAAAACAAAAATTAAATAATTCGGAATGAAACGACTTGCACATGTCTGATATTGAACACGTCACCATTTTTATAGGTAAATATATTGGTAAAGGTGATATTGACATGAAATTTCGGTAACAACCCATCCAATCCATACATACAAAGACACCAAAACAAATCTGTTCAGAAATGAAGTTCTGTGTAATAAAATGGAAGGACACGGGGAAAAAGTATAGAACACATTAAGAAAGGGAGGTGCAAAAAGGCATGGAAAGCCAAGACACCAGCTGAAATCTCTCAGCAATTAAAAAGCAATCCTGCCCCTTGTCAGTGCAAATTAATATCAGCCGGTTCAGTCTCACCTGATGGCCTATAAAAAGTTGTCTCATTACCAGAGTGTCACACAAGAAACATCTCATGATGGGTAAAAGTGTGTTCAGGGTCAGTCCTGGGATGGAGATATATTCCCTCCAGTGTGTTCAGGATCAGTCCAGGGATGGAGATATATTACCTCCAGTGTGTTCAGGGTCAGTCCTAGGATGGAGATATATTACCTCCAGTGTGTTCAGGGTCAGTCCTGGGATAGAGATATATTACCTCCAGTGTGTTCAGGGTCAGTCCCGGGATGGAGATATATTACCTCCAGTGTGTTCAGGATCAGTCCTGGGATGGAGATATATTCCCTCCAGTGTGTTCAGGATCAGTCCTGGGACGGAGATATATTATCTCCAATGTGTTCAGGGTCAGTCCTGGGATGGAGATATATTACCTCCAGTGTGTTCAGGGTCAGTCCTGGGATGGAGATATATTACCTCCAGTGTGTTCAGGGTCAGTCCTGGGATGGAGATATATTACCTCCAGTGTGTTCAGGGTCAGTCCAGGATGAAGATATATTACCTCCAGTGTGTTCAGGGTCAGTCCTGGGATGGAGATATATTACCTCCAGTGTGTTCAGGGTCAGTCCAGGATGAAGATATATTACCTCCAGTGTGTTCAGGGTCAGTCCTGGGATGGAGATATATTACCTCCAGTGTGTTCAGGGTCAGTCCTGGGATGGAGATATATTACCTCCAGTGTGTTCAGGATCAGTCCTGGGATGGAGATATATTATCTCCAATGTGTTCAGGGTCAGTCCTGGGATGGAGATATATTACCTCCAGTGTGTTCAGGGTCAGTCCAGGATGAAGATATATTACCTCCAGTGTGTTCAGGATCAGTCCTGGGATGGAGATATATTATCTCCAATGTGTTCAGGGTCAGTCCTGGGATGGAGATATATTACCTCCAGTGTGTTCAGGGTCAGTCCAGGATGAAGATATATTACCTCCAGTGTGTTCAGGATCAGTCCTGGGATGGAGATATATTATCTCCAATGTGTTCAGGGTCAGTCCTGGGATGGAGATATATTACCTCCAGTGTGTTCAGGGTCAGTCCAGGATGAAGATATATTACCTCCAGTGTGTTCAGGATCAGTCCTGGGATGGAGATATATTATCTCCAATGTGTTCAGGGTCAGTCCTGGGATGGAGATATATTACCTCCAGTGTGTTCAGGATCAGTCCTGGGATGGAGATATATTACCTCCAGTGTGTTCAGGATCAGTCCTGGGATGGAGATATATTACCTCCAGTGTGTTCAGGGTCAGTCCTGGGATGGAGATATATTACCTCCAGTGTGTTCAGGATCAGTCCTGGGATGGAGATATATTACCTCCAGTGTGTTCAGGGTCAGTCCTGGGATGGAGATATATTACCTCCAGTGTGTTCAGGGTCAGTCCTGGAATGGAGATATATTCCCTCCAGTGTGTTCAGGGTCAGTCCTGGAATGGAGATATCTTCTTTAAAAGTATCAGAAACTGGAACAGAGGTCACAGGGACAGGAGTAAGAGAACAGAAACAACTTCCTCAAGAATATTTTATACTCTGTTACAGACACACCAGACGATGAGGTGACTCTGGACCCCCCGTCCTCTCTGGTTCTGATTGGGAACGTCCAGGACAGCCACACTCTTGAGATGTTAAACCTCCTGGTGGAGAATACCAGTGAGAAGGTCTCGGACGTGGACTTCTATGTGGAGATAATTCCGGAGATCCAATCTGCTGTTGTCACCTTCACATGTGATATCGGTGAGTCCAGTCTTTGTGATTTGCTCATTATTTAGATAACTTACCTGGAAGGAGACCCACAGCTTCTAATATGGGCCTACAAGTTCTATTGCATGCTATCATCCAATGGCCCTTGTAAGAGAATGTTGTGTGCCATTTGCCCCATGTAGCGCCCTCTTAGTTAGGCTTCTATTTACATTTCGTTTTGGGTGCCTTCTCGAATCGGGGGAGCAGTGATTGTTTGGTCTTGTCTGTTTGGGGTTTCACAGGCTGGGAGTTTGATTGCTTCCCCCCACCTCTAGAAGAAGTTTAGGGAGGGAGAATTTAAATGACCAGCTTGAATATTGAGCAGGACCTGGCCAATCCCTGAGAAGGTGAGCCAACTTCTTGTTGGATTGCTTGCCTTAAGGGAACGGGGGCTGCTATAGGCAGAAGAAACACCAGCCAGCTATAGCTCCTGACCTAGGGATCGGACTGTGCATTACATAATCACAAGCTCACCCAATGCTACTACCTGGGCAGTCATAGACTCTTCTCAGGCTTGCTTGTTTGCTCAGGCAGTGTGTAATCAGACTTTCCAGTGAGTATGGGTAATCATAATCCTGTTACAGGGAGACCCATAGTCCTGGATATTCAGCTTATATCCTTATAATCATGTTCTGACCTCAGTGGATGGGTTCTTCAAAGCCTTTGGCCTCCTCTACAATGACCCTGATTGCACCCACCCTGCTGAATCCTGTCTTAGAGCTTTATGGCAAGGTAGGAGTATGGTGGAAGTGTACTGCTCGGAGTTCCATCATTGGCCCCCGTTGAATGACCCGGCTCTTAGGAGTCATTTCAGGTTGGGGTTGGCCGATTCAGTAAAGATTCCTTGTTGTATTACTCTTCGTCCAAGACTTTAGAAGAGGCCATGCAACTTGTCATTATGGTAGACAGAAGTCTGCAAAAGAGAGACATTCAGAGAAGGCAGCATCCCAAGTCAACTTCCCTGCTAATGTCCCAACAAACTTGGAAATGGCAAAAGTCTGGGGAGACCTAAATGTGTTTCCATAGACAACCCAGTACCTAGCCCAGGTCAGAATAAGCTTTTTGTTTATGTCCAACTTACTCTAGATTCCCCTGCTCACCAAATGTCGCTCTGGGAGTTGGGCCCACAACCTCATACATATTTGAAAAGGTGAAGAATGGCAGACTTCTGAATGAAGTCTTTAACACTTGGGAAGGACATTACGAGTACCTAGTCATGCCATTTGACCTATGTAATGCCCTAGCTGTCTTTCAGGAGTTTGTCGATTACATCTTTTGTGAGTTTTGGATTCCCTTTTGCCGACCTTTGCCCTGTACCCAGATTACTCTTTAGACTACCACCTGAATTTGATCTCAGATTGTTAACTGGACTACGCTTATCCGCTATCTGCCCTAAACTTGAACTGTACCCGGATTCCACTACTAGCCTCTGTCCACTGCCTGGTCAGCCTCAGGACTGCAAGTACCCTTCTTTATCTCAGTTGCTCAGTTCTGGTGCCATCTGGCCAGAAACTACAGTATTGTGTTCTAAGACCTGGAGGCAACCACTTGCCTACTTGCCTTAACAGAGAAACAGGGGCATTTGTAGACAAAATGTCATGAGGGCCACGGACCTGAGGTGAGACTGAAGTAGTGGGGAGGCCTTCCTTGCACCTCGGGTTCCTGAAGCCTCTGGAGATGGAGACAGAGACTTGGTGGACACCGAGTGGCACGGGTGCCAAGGGTGCGGAGCACCCGTGGCACGGGTGCCAAGGGTGCGGAGCACCGTGCAAGCCTTAGTCCGAGATCCGAGCCGAGGTCAAGTCCGCTCTGTCAATGAAGTACAAAAGGGTTAATCAGAAGAAGAATGGTCGAGATCAAAGCCGGGGCCGGTTCCAATCTGGCAGCTGAGTACAAAAGGGGCAAAGAAGTAGAATGGTCAAGGTACAAATCCAAGGTTAAAGGCAAGCAGTAATCAAATAGGTTTCCAGGTCACAACAAGTTCAGACAGATCACACACTAGCACAGGAACAAGGGGGGACTGAAGATAATCCCACATGTTTGGCAGTGTCTGGGCTGGGCTTATATTGGGAAGTTTTGAGGTCACTTCCTGTGCGCCTCCTGTGTATTTTCCCGCCTTTTTCCATCAGGTTGAGGTCACTTTCTGTGCGCCTCCTGTGTATTTTCCCGCCTTTTTTCCATCAGGTTGAGGTCACTTTCTGTGCGCCTCCTGTGTATTTTCCCGCCTTTTTTCCATCAGGTTGAGGTCACTTTCTGTGTGCCTCCTGGGCATTTTCCAGGCAGGTCTTCTGCGCAGGTGCGGGTTGGTGCACTGAGGCGTCTTTGGAGCATGCTTAGTTGGCACGGTTTTTCTCTTGCGGCAATGCACCATTGGAGCATGCATAGTAAGCCCTGGACTCTTACACAGAATAACCACCAGCCAGCTGTAGTTCCTGACCTAGGCATCAGGCTGTGTGATGCAGATACTTGGAAATTCAAAAGACACAGATATTGGCAACCCCGGTGTATATCTAGTGGGACAGCCAGCTGTACAGAATAAATGCCAGGATGAAGATGAGACACTCTCAACAGGTGGATTCTCTGTTCCTTTAGTTTATATGTAGAACTTTCCTGTTTGATTGCAGTGTTTCTTTAACTCAAGTGGAAGTATAATTAGTTATTACATTTTCCTGTGATTTTTATTTTTTATTTTTTTGCAGATCTTCTGAAATTCATCAATACATTCTCTATTGAGCTCGGAGCGGGTCACACCAAGCTGACAGCGAGGCCTCTGGAAGAATCCCGAAGTGTCAGGGTGGAGAATGTCACGGAGAACACATCTGAGGCACATCTGAGAGATTTCTTTGAGGACCCAAAACAGGGAGGAGGAAGTGTAGAAAACATTGTGATGGTACCTGAGGAAAGAGCCGCACTGATCACATTTTATGATACACGAGGTGAGTTCACAGAGCGAGTACAGAGCAGATTGAACCTTCTTACATCAGAGTTCTTATTGGTGCCTCTAAGGCTCCATGTACACGGGACGCTGAGGCAAAGTCCTCTGAACGATTTTATTTGACACTTTTAAAATGCCGCGTTTGGCAGCATTTTACCGCGTTTGCGTCCAGAAGCATTTAGTTAAGATAATATCATAAGACCCTCCCCAAGCTCAAAAAAACAGTATTATTTAACTATTTAAGCCATTTTGTGAGACCAGAGTGAGTAGCAGCAGCTGAAAGAGCAGCAGTATACTTGTATGTAGCGTGTCACTTGCCACATCGCCTGCCACAAGTTATGGATTGTCACTTGCCACACATTGCAGATTGTCCACTTGCCATGTCATCTGCCACAAGTTGTGGATTGTGCACTTGCCACGTCACCTGCCACAAGTTATGGATTGTCACTTGCCACACATTGCAGATTGTCCACTTGCCACATCACCTGCCACAAGTTGTGGATTGTCCACTTGCCACGTCACCTGCCACAAGTTGTTGTTTGTCCACTTGCCACATCACCTGCCACAAGTTGTGGATTGTCACTTGCCACACATTGCAGATTGTCCACTTGCCACGTCACCTGCCACAAGTTGCGGATTGTCATTTGCCACGTCACCTGCCACAAGTTGCGGATTGTCATTTGCCATGTCACCTGCCAAAAATTGTGGATAGTCCACATGCCACATCACCTGCCACAAGTTGTGGATTGTCCACTTGCCACGTCACCTGCCACAAGTTGCAGATTGTCCACTTGCCACGTCACCTGCCACAAGTTGCGGATTGTCATTTGCCACGTCACCTGCCACAAGTTGCAGTTTAGCCACTTGCCACGTCACCTGCCACAAGTTGCGGATTGTCATTTGCCACGTCACCTGCCACAAGTTATTGTTTGTCCACTTGCCCCGTCACCTGCCACATGTTGTGGATTGTCACTTGCCACATCACCTGCCACAAGTTGTGGATTGTCCACTTGCCACATCACCTGCCACAAGTTGCGGATTGTCCACCTGCCACGTCACCTGCCACAAGTTGCGGATTGTCCACCTGCCACGTCACCTGCCACAAGTTGTGGATTGTCCACCTGCCATGTCACCTGCCACAAGTTGTGGATTGTCCACCTGCCACGTCACCTGCCACAATTTGTGGATTGTCCACGTTCCACATCACGTGCCACAAGTTTCGGATTGTCATTTGCCACCTCACCTGCCACAAGTTGTTTGTCCACTTGCCAAGTCACCTGCCACAAGTTGCGGATTGTCATTTGCCACGTCACCTGCCACAAGTTGTTGTTTGTCCACTTGCCACATCACCTGCCACAAGTTGTGGATTGTCACTTCCAACATCACCTGCCAGAAGTTATGGATTGTCACTTGCCACACATTGCAGATTGTCCACTTGCCACGTCACCTGCTACAAGTTGTGGATTGTTCACTTGCCACGTAACCTCCCACAAGTTGTGGATTGTTCACTTGCCACGTCACCTGCCACAAGTTATGGATTGTCCACTTGCCATGTCACCTGCCACAAGTTATGGATTGTCACTTGCCACACATTGCAGATTGTCCACTTGCCACGTCACCTGCCACAAGTTGTGGATTGTCCACTTGCCACGTCACCTGCCACAAGTTGTGGATTGTCCACTTGCCACGTCACCTGCCACAAGTTGCAGATTGGCCACTTGCCACGTCACCTGCCACAAGTTGCGGGTTGTCATTTGCCACGTCACCTGCCACAAGTTATTGTTTGTCCACTTGCCCCGTCACCTGCCACATGTTGTGGATTGTCACTTGCCACATCACCTTCCACAAGTTGTGGATTGTCCACTTGCCATGTCACCTGCCACAAGTTGCAGATTGTCCACCTGCCACGTCATCTGCCACAAGTTGTGGATTGTCCACCTGCCATGTCACCTGCCACAAGTTGTGGATTGTCCACCTGCCACGTCACCTGCCACAATTTGTGGATTGTCCACGTTCCACATCACGTGCCACAGGTTGTGGATTGTCATTTGCCACCTCACCTGCCACAAGTTGTTGTTTGTCCACTTGCCATGTCACCTGCCACAAGTTGCGGATTGTCCACTTGCCAAGTCACCTGCCACAAGTTGTGGATTGTCATTTGCCACGTCACCTGCCACAAGTTGTTGTTTGTTCACTTGCCACATCACCTGCCACAAGTTGTGGATTGTCACTTCCAACATCACCTGCCAGAAGTTATGGATTGTCACTTGCCACACATTGCAGATTGTCCACTTGCCACGTCACCTGCTACAAGTTGTGGATTGTTCACTTGCCACGTAACCTCCCACAAGTTGTGGATTGTTCACTTGCCATGTCACCTGCCACAAGTTATGGATTGTCCACTTGCCATGTCACCTGCCACAAGTTATGGATTGTCACTTGCCACACATTGCAGATTGTCCACTTGCCACGTCACCTGCCACAAGTTGTGGATTGTCCACTTGCCACGTCACCTGCCACAAGTTGTGGATTGTCCACTTGCCACGTCCCCTGCCACAAGTTGTGGATTGTCCACTTGCCACGTCACCTGGCACAAGTTGTGGATTGTCCACTTGCCACGTCACCTGCCACAGGTTACGGATTTTCATTTGCCACGTCACCTGCCAAAAGTTGCGGATTGTCCACTTGCCACGTCACCTGCCACAAGTTGCAGATTGTCATTTGCCATGTCACCTGCCACAAATTGTGGATAGTCCAAATGCCACGTCACCTGCCGCAAGTTGTGGATTGTCACTTGCCACGTCACCTGCCACAAGTTGCGGATTGTCATTTGCCACAAGTTGTGGATTGTCCACTTACCACGTCACCTGCCACAAGTTGCGGATTGTCCACTTGCAACGTCACCTGCCACAAGTTGCAAATTGTCATTTGCCACGTCACCTGCCACACATTGCGGATTGTCACTTGCCACATGTTGTGGATTGTCACTTGCCACGTCACCTGCCACATGTTGCGGGTTGTCATTTGTCACATCACCTGCCACAAGTTGCAGATTGGCCACTTGCCACGTCACCTGCCACAAGTTGCGGATTGTCATTTGCAACGTCACCTGCCACAAGTTATTGTTTGTCCACTTGCCACGTCGCCTGCCACAAGTTGTGGATTGTCACTTGCCATGTCACCTGCCACATGTTGTGGATTGTCACTTGCCACATCACCTGCCACAAGTTGTGTATTGTCCACTTGCCACATCACCTGCCACAAGTTGTGGATTGTCCACCTGCCACGTCACCTGCCACAAGTTGTGGATTGTCCACTTGCCACGTCACCTGCCACAAGTTGTGGATTGTCCACTTTCCACATCACGTGCCACAAGTTGCGGGTTGTCATTTACCACATCACCTGCCACAATTTGCGGATTGTCCACCTGCCATGTCACCTGCCACAAGTTGTGGATTGTCCACCTGCCACGTCACCTGCCACAAGTTGTGGATTGTCCACCTGGCACAAGTTGTGGATTGTCCACCTGCCACATCACCTGCCACAAGTTGTGGATTGTCCACCTGCCATGTCACCTGCCACAAGTTGCTTGTTAAAATCTAACAACATAGGTCAAATTCCAATTATACTTCAGATAACAGCAATGCTCGTGGTGTATTGGATTGGATCGTTGGGCTCATTAGGGGTATATAAATAGTCTATGAAAGATTGCAAGCAATTACAAGTTTTTAAAATATTTTTTTAATGGTTTTTCATCATTTGCTATCATTTTTGAGCTTTTTAATGTAAAAAAAATAGGGCACCTTTAAAAACACTTATCAACGAAAAAGCGGCTAAATGCTGATACCGCAGCGTTTGGTGTCTGAAACGTGGAAATCTTTGGCGCCTGAACTCATTTTTTTGCCTTCAAAGAAAGGCTGTTAAACACAACGGCCTAAAAACGACTGTAAACGGAACTGTGTAGATGGTCACATAGGATAACATTGGATGAGATCAGTGGCAGTTCAAAAAAACGTCCAACTGCCTCTGAACGTCCGTTTAACAGCCTCAGTGTACATGAGGCCTTAGAAAAACCTCTAAATGGCCTGAATTTGTCCATAGGCTCATAAAAGGGTGGACTGGAATTATTTTTGCTTAACACCAAATTCCTAATCCATGTAGGAAATGTTTCCAGTATGTGGATCTCAATAAGAGGGTGACAATCGTCCCATTAAATCGTTTATGATCGGCCTCGGCACATTTTATTTAATTATCAAAAATGTGTCATATTTGTTTTTTGGTCACCATAGTACAAAATCCTTGGTGCTTCTTTCACTTCAAGCGCTCTCTACTGCTGAAGTATATACTGTATATTTATGACCAGCATATTTAGCAGCACATTATAGAGTACATACATCATTTACATCAATACCTGCCCCCACCACAATCGCATACATGTGCACACAAAATGAACCAAATTTGCAGTAAAGTCAATTAGTAATATATTTTGGACTGTCTTCACAAAACCATGCAGAGAATATACAAGCATTATACATAATATGAGTTATGATTGAAACATCACTGTGAACCATCTGTTTGTTTCCTTCTCTTCCAGATGTTAAAAGAGTTTTGAAGAAGGATCATGTGTTTTCCAAGAAAAAGATATCCGTATACCCTTACTACCCATTGTTGGGTATAGCATTGTATGGGAAGGACGGACCTTGTATAGAAATACCAAAGCCTATAGAGTTTAAAATCAGTCCATACATATTACGGCATATCTGTAATAATGAAGGACTAAAGAACAACATAGATGTGAAGATGAAGAATAAACACTGTGAGATCAAATGGCCAGATCAAGACTGCCAGGATCCTGTCCTTCAACTCATCTTCCCTCCCACCTTATCCACCCATCTCAGGTCTGTGAAAAATATTGTACCGAAATGGAAAGAAGACGTTTTTAATGAATTCTCACATCTTGTATCAATTTTCAAAGTAATAGAATATAAAATGGATGAGTCGGTCTGGGAAGCTATTAGAGAACATGTCAGCAGCTCTACCTATGATGGAGTACTCATCAAACCTGACTTTGGTGGAGAAAAGGTTTTCCTGGTCGGATTGTCCAAGGATGTTACAAAAATTGAACCGACATTCAGACAACTGATAGAGAAAACCACCAAGCAGGTGGAAAGAAAGGCGCAAACCAAGACTGAGACCATATCCATGTCTCCAGCCCTCTATCAGATTATATGTAACAGCGGCCTAAAGAAGAAGATCCTGGACCAGGTTCCAGAGCTGACAATTGACTATGATGTGCCAACAAAGAAAGCCCGTCTATCGGGACTGAGAGATGAAGTGCTCACCGCCAAATGTGAGATACTCAACATCACACAACAAATTAAAAACAAACCCTTCCAGATGAATTCACACCTTATCAAGTTCCTGAAATTAACTGATAATGAAGACCTGTCCTCTCTGCTCTTTGCACATCACAACATCAACGCAATGCTGGAAATTGATGATGGTGATATTAAACTGATGGCTTATTCAAAGGAAGACTTGACTGCGGCAGAAAACCTAATTAAGGTAAATCTGCTTCATAGACAAATTTTAGTTACAGACAAAAATCTTCTAAAATCTCCTGAGTGGAGAAGTCTCCACTCACATCTGCTTCAGGTATTTAATGCAGAGAAAATCACAGTCCTGATAGAGAAATCATCTTCTGGAATGGAGGACAGCGTTGTCATCTCTGGCCTGACTTTAAATGTTCTAAAGTGTTACGAACAAATCAGCGAATTTCTGGAGGACACTACTATAAAGACAGAAATTCCAGTTCAACCTCCAGTAAAGATGACGTTCTTCTGGGAGGAAAGAAAGGAGATGTTGGAGAAGATAAAGAAAAATGTAAATGTAACAAAGAATCAGAACAGCATCTGCCTGTCGGGACCGCGGGTGAAGGTTCAAGAGGCAGCAAATGTCATTAGGGACATTCTGTACTCACTTCATAGTGATACTCTGCGTATTGAGAAACCGGGAGCCAAAAAGTTTTGTAAGGCCAATGAAGAAGTTCATGCTGCAACCGCAAAGAAAAATTACCATTGTGTGATACGCTTAGAGGAGGCTGGTGTAGAAAATGATCCATTTGGTAAATCCCGATACCAAGTAACTCTTCCAAATGGAATGATCCTCTCTGTATATAAAGATAACATGTGCCGTCACAATGTAGATGTCATTGTTAATGCAGCCAATGAAGATCTGAAACATATTGAGGGTTTGGCAAAAGCTATTCTGGATGCAGCAGGACGTAAACTCCAAGATGACTGTGATCAGATTATCAGGAAATATGGTAGATTGTCCACTGGAGAGTCAGTAATTACTGATGCAGGGAATTTGCTGTGCAAACGAATAATACATACAGTTGGTCCCCAATGGAAATCACATTCACCCCCCAAATGTGCACAGCTTCTACAGAAGGCAATTACCACCAGTTTACAGCTGGCCTCTGAGAAGAGTCTCAGTTCAATAGCAATTCCAGCTGTTAGTTCTGGTATTTTTGGATTTCCCATAAAATTATGTGCTGAAAACATAGTGGAAGCCATACAGGACTATGTAGAGACACCGGGACAACAGAGCACTTTACAGAGAATCCATCTTGTGGACATGAAGGAGGAAACCGTCAAAGCTTTCTCTGAGGTTGCAAAGGCCAAATTTGGTAACCAAATGGGTGCTGTGCCATCTACAGCAATGGCACCCCAGCCGGTCACAAGAGTGACACAGAACCCACCAGCGCCAGTGAATAGAGGTAATGACAACACTGTGAGGACGGAGGAAGGACTGAAGACCAAGCTGCTTCAGAAAAACATTGAGGACAGTTCGGTACGTAGATATCCTAACATTTTCCTTCTAATGTGGAACTTCACAAACTTTTGTTGAGTCTTTCTTTATTGTTGCTTACATCCCCCATTTGGGAAAATTCACTTTGCTTACTGTCCAAGTTTGATGGTAAGTAAGGGGAATCTGCCCAACAGGGACACAGACAGCAATAAACTATATCATACTGTAAATTTTAAAGACTAAGTTCACCTTCGGGAACATGTTACATGTTCTTCCTGTTTTTAGGGTGGAACATGTAACAGGTTCCCACTCCTGCGGCGGCTCGTTGAGCCATGGCCTCTGTGTGACAGCAGTACAGGGAGAAGTTCCCGGTACCAGCTGTCACTTTTTGAAAAAAGTGTCTCTGTGAATGAATGAACTATAAGTACAGACAGATTACACTGACAGTCTGCAGGAGTCCTGCATGGCACTAGAGATCTGCTGATCGCTGGTTCAATGCTTTCCAGGCTCCTAAAAAAATAAAATAAATAATGCAAATTTCTTTAACCTGTGCATTTATTATTTTTTTTTAAAAGGTTAACTTATTTTTTAACCCTTTCCAAAGCAGTTTTACATGCTGTTGGTACCTTCTTTTGAAGATATTCTCTGATTGTGATGACCACACTGGATACCAAGAATATCTCCACAGCTGGACCCAGACAGCAGAGGAAACCTGACAAAAATGTTATTATTCCCGCACTTAGAAAAATAAAATATTAAACTGCTGCTGTTACAAGCTGTATATCAGCCTTTCTCAACCAGGATTCAGTGGATCTCTAGTGCTCAAGTTGTTAGGGGTTCATTGACTGATGAGCAATTTCTTCCTCTCAGACAAGTAACCACTGACACCAGTGAACTTTTTAGCTATATGTATGAAGGAGATTCTTCCCATTGACCACCAATGTAAAGGACATTTTTTTTTTCACTGTATGGAGCACTTTTTGCAGACTTTTCACCGGCCCTCCATCTTCCCAGCATCGCAGAAAAGACCTAAATCAAGATTAAAAAAATACCCCCCTCCCCATCCCAGCAGTGTCTCTGCTAACATATTACCAAGATTGTACTTTTATATCAGAGAACAGAAAACCATTAGGTTGATCATTCCTAGGCCACCCTGCCGGCCTGGACAAGTAAGTTACATTGCGTTTGATCAGGCTCAGCCTATTTCCTCATAACAGTTTGAAAAACCAGCTGTAGACCCTTGCATAGAGAGATTCCAGAAAGATACAGATGAAGCTGACATATAAAAAGTTCGGGATCAGGTAAGTTTTGATCAGGTCAACCCCCTCAAGGAAAGCTTCCATTTCTTTCAGCTAGCTACCTTGGCATTGGCATCCACCAACCTGCTTTCCCAATTTTGAAGACCTTAGTCACCAGGACCAGATTTGATGCCCAACACTGTTATTTCCTTCTGGGGTTCTGGGAAGGCATCCGGAAGTTCGAAGCTTTCACTCTCCTCAACCATCCAGAAAACTTCACTCTTCTCATGGTTGACTTTAGAGCCAGAATCCTCCATGTACTGCTCTATCACAAAGGATCGACAGATTTTTGGCACTTGGTGCATAGATATAACAAAATGCTATTCGCTGTCAGGATTTATATATTTCATGTGTTTAGTTGGGCTGAACACATTTTTCCTTATTATTAGATAGTGGAAAGGGTAAAAAAAAGACAATAAAAAAGTAGAAGATTGGGGGGGGTGGGGTGGATAGGAAGATGGGAAGGGTGGGGGGGCATTTGGTAAGGGGCAGTTGTATGGGGTTGTGGATGGTACAGTGGGCGGGGGAGCAAGTGTGGAAATAGGGGAGGATGAGTGCAAACATTCTTCCTGCCTGTAGGTGGCACTGTGCCAATGCTACAAGGAAAAAGGAATATGATGAGGGAAATTGTCCTATTATATATAGTTACATAGTTACATAGTAGGTGAGGTTGAAAAAAGACACAAGTCCATCAAGTCCAACCTATGTGTGTGATTATGTGTCAGTATTACATTGTATATCCCTGTATATTGCGGTCATTCAGGTGATTATCTAATAGTTTCTTGAAGCTATCAATGCTCCCCGCTGAGACCACCGCCTGTGGAAGGGAATTCCACATCCTTGCCGCTCTTACAGTAAAGAACCCTCTACGTAGTTTAAGGTTAAACCTCTTTTCTTCTAATTGTAATGAGTGGCCACAAGTCTTATTAAACTCTCTTCTGCGAAAAAGTTTTATCCCTATTGTGGGGTCACCAGTACAGTATTTGTAAATTGAAATCATATCCCCTCTCAAGCGTCTCTTCTCCAGAGAGAATAAGTTCAGTGCTCACAACCTTTCCTCATAACTAAGATCCTCCAGACCCTTTATTAGCTTTGTTGCCCTTCTTTGTACTCGCTCCATTTCCAGTACGTCCCTCCTGAGGACTGGTGCCCAGAACTGGACAGCATACTCCAGGTGCGGGCGGACCAGAGTCTTGTAGACTTCGTCAGTCTCTCCGGGAAGGTTGGTGCCTGATTTAATGCCAAATTCCCACAAGAGTTTAGGTGACATCTTACTGAGGGAGATTTTAAATTAGGGATCCCTCATCATTTGGACGTACTTTGAGCAAGTGGCCAGTTAGGGCTAGGAACCCACAGGATAGGGACTTGCCTAGCATAGGGGAAAGGTTCCTGGCAAGAACGGATAGCTCAAGCGTTAGGCAGGCCATACACTGAGCAAATTTTTTATCTGCAACCACGGCGTTGACAGTGTTAACAGGGGAATCCCTCCCGCTGAGCTATTGTATTCTCCTGGTGGGGAAGCGAGGGAAGCCCGCCAGGAGAAGACCGTGAGTATTGCTAGTGGCTATACCAGCCACTAGCGATAACCGTATGTAAAATCCAGCAGGCTGGTTGTACCCAAGTTTGATTCAGATACATTCAGCCTGCCCATACATGGTTCGAATTTTGGCCAGTTGTTGATGCATTATATTTTCCAAAACATAACTATATTGAGCCATAATAAAGGCATACAAAGGAATTTTTCGTGTGGATCCAAACTCCAGAGGTTCTAGCCCTTTCCTACTATATTCAAAAAAGATTTGCTGGAGTTCCTTTTTGTGTTTTAAAAAGTACATTGCACCACTGGGGTTCTAAGTTTGAATCCCAACCACTTAAACACTTAAAGCATACTTGCAATCGGGAGCTTTCCGGTCATGTGACCATTGTGACAGCCAATCACAGTGGTCACATGACCTGAATGCCCTCCTCCCGCCATCTAGAAGTTCTTTGAGGGCTGGGAGGCAGTGGCGGGAAGGTGTTGAAAACTGTTTGCCGCTGGCAGAGCTGAACCAATGGACGTCAATATCATTCCCATCTGTTGGAACCAGCAGTCTTGACTTTCATAAGATATGGTGGCATTTGTGACGTTTGAGAGTTTCCAGTTTCGTTCCAAAAACAAAGTACAGAGTCTTTAAGAAGTTAATTTGGTCCTTCATCCTAGTGACAGGGACACCATCAAGGTAATGGAAATCTCATGTTTATGGCGATGTTGTTAGTCTAGAGTTCCCCTTTTTACCACTGAGGAACCCTTATAATAATTTTTAGATTTTGAGTAACCCCTTTGAAAATGGATTAGTTGGGGGGCAGTGGGAAAATTTCCTTTACATTGGTGGCCAGTGGTGAGTGCCTCTTTTACACAAGGTTATAAAGATCAATGGTGTCATGCAACTGGCTCTGCAAAGTGGTGTTGGCTTTGGAACTGTGCAGTCAACATCAAATATGGGAGGTCAATCAGCCACAGCTCAGGGAACTTCTAGTAACATTTGAAGGAGCTCCAAGGCTCCATGGAACCCTGGCTGAAAATGACTGCTCTGGAGGTTGAATATTCCTACATGGCCATTGAGGTGGTGAATTATCCAGCTCCTCATCCCCAGAATGCACAGAGCCATTTTTGGGTGCATGGAGATGGTGCTGAAGCTGCGTTGGGAAGAGTTCCATCCGAATAGCAATAAAGAGGTGAGGATTTTGAACCTTGTACCCTTCGGGAATGTCAGTTTACAAAGAATGAGTGATGTGATAGCAAACAGCGAGCTTTACTTGGACAGGATACACAGACAGGATGATACACTTGTTGGTTACAAACTGGAATGTTACCAGAAGAAACCTGGATTATGAGAGACTCTTTATAGAAGGTATCCTTGTGGGACATAGGATTATAGAAAGCCTCTCCATCATCCTACTAGACCCCGGCTACCTCACTTTCAAAGTCACATTAGTTGTATCTCATAAATGTTTTTTTTGCTGTATAATGGACATTTTCTTGTGTTATGTATTTATAGGCATCTACAAGTCAACCGGCAGTCAACACTGTTGCTGCAATTAACTGGGCCACCAACATACAATCAGCGGGGACTGGATCAAGTAGGTTTATGTAATATGAATCTATTTCTGCTATAGAGAGTTTATGCCGCCAGCTTATTCTACATATGTTATAATGTACAAAGAAAGCTTCATATCAGATGACCAAAAGTCAGTGTACCCCACTTTTTCTCCCATGCTATTGAAAAAAATCTTAGCAACCCTAGACAGCTCTTCTGCCCCATTGACAGATTATTAAAACCTCACAGTCCATCCACATAACCAGCTTCAACACAGCTCTGCAACGCATTCCTGGATTTTTTTTCTCCTCAAAAATTTCTCTCTCCCACTACTCTCTACTTGACTCAGCATCTCTAACTAAATCGGTCTCTAATTTGAAATCCTCCACCTTTATACTTGATCTTATTCCCACCCATTTATTTAAATCCTGTTTTAGTTCTCTATGCCCCATTTTCTCAATATCATAAATGACTCCTTTAGCACCAGTTTTGTACCAACAATCCTCAAAATTGCTGCCATCACCTGGTACCCAAAAAAAAAATCAACATGGCTCTGGACAATTTAAACAACTTTCACCCAATATCTAACTTACTCTTCCTTGCCAAGATCCTTAAGTGGGCTGTAATATCTCGGTTACATAATCACCTGACTTTAAATAAACTATTTGAAACCCTTCAATCTGGTTTTCGGCAACTGCACAGTAAAGAAACCCGTTGACCTTCTGATTCCGGCTCACTAACTATTCTTATTCTACTGGATCGTAGTTCTGCCTTTGATACTGTAGACCACACCTTGAAACCATATTTGGAGTCTCAGAATTGGCTATGAAATGGAGTCATATCTTACTGATTGCTGTCACTTTGTTTCTCTTGGCCGATTCCAGTCTGAAGTTGGTCCAGTTGAGTGTAATGTTCCTCAGGGCTCAATCTTGGGTCTCTTACTTTTTAGCATCTACATGTTTCCACTTGACCAACTGCTTAGATCACATGGACTCAATTATCCCTCCCATGCTGACGACACTCCGACATACATCCACACTAAACCAGATTCTACTTTGGCTGCTTCTCTCCTATCTAACTGATTTATGATATAAAAACTTGGATGGCCCATAATTTCCTTCAATTAAACTGTGACAAGACTGAAGTCATGCTTATAGGTCCCCCCCCCCCCCCATCAATTACGTAAGGTCAGTCCTGATAGCCTATCTATAGATGGCACTGTACTTGAGCTTCAGTTTAAATTGAAAACTCTAGGGGTGAAATTTGATGCATGTACAAAATGTTGTCAGAACATATTTTTTCCACTTAAGAAACATTGCTGGGTTGCGTCCTATGCTATCATACACTGTAGCTGAAAAGCTGATCCATACATTTGTGTTCCCCCTACTTGTCTACTCCAAATGCTTTACTCCCTGGTCAAATCCACTATTAATCGCCTTCAATATGTTAAAAATTCTGCAGCCAGAATCCTGTCTAGGTCCGGTACAAGTGACCATATTACCCCGATCCTGGAGTCCTTGCACTGGCTACGCGTCAGGTTTTCACATAGACTTTAAGATCCTCTTGCTCACCTATAAGGCTCTTCATGGCTTGACACCCCATTATCTCTCTGATCTTTTATCAACTTACCTCCCCCCCCCCCTCGTAACCTCTGCTCCTCAACTCACCTACACTTGATGGCTTTACCTACTAGGCTCCAAAACTGTGGAATTCACATCCAAAGAACATCAGAGAGTAATTTTTTTCTAAACTCATTCAAATCAAATCTAAAAAAAAAATTTCTTTAGACAAGCTTTAATTTAATTGTCCCTTTTTCCTTTGTTATCCTGTGTATTCCTTGTAAAGCACTTTGAGAAGCCACCTTTAAGTCTCGGCTCACAGCAGGGGTCCGGTGCGTGCTGGTTCACCTTTTCAGGTCCGATTTCAGCCCGAATTTTGGGCCGAATTCAGACCTGGAACGGACCAAAAAACGCACCGGACCCGCTGCGGAGATATGTGAACCGGCTCCATAGAGAGCCGGTCAAAATCTCCTGCTATTGCGAATTGGATGCATCCAATTCGCAATGGTGTGAACCCAGTCTTATGGCGCTATATAATTTTCTTTTTTTATTATTATTATTATTATTATAAAGAAGAAAGAAGACTTTCCATAAGATTTTGGAGGGTATCTGTGGGAATTTGAGGCCATTTGTCTGGTCAGGTACTGATGTTGAATAAGACCTGGTTGGGCCTCACGTTGGGTGCCAAAAAAAGACCTGGCTCACCATCATTTCCATTTATCCCAAAAATGTTCATCATGTGAATGAGTATGGGGTATGTAGTACTCCTACCCATTCACTGAAAAAAGTGTCAAAAAGTAATAAAAACACAGACATTTTTTGACAATTCCTTTATTTAAAAAAAAAACATTGTCCCTCCGATGCAAATCCATTGTCAATCACGATGCCGCCGCACCGCCAGAACCTGAAAAAGTGGAAAAAAATCTGATGGCTGACTGGCGAATGCCTCCTCCACCATTTGACAGTTCTTATATAGGTAAGGGAGGGACCATCTGGCGACGTCACCTAGTGGCACCATCCCTTGTGACAGAACCGGCCCAGCATGCACCGGTCCGTGGCGTCACAAGGGGAGGCGGTGTCAGCTGTCCTCACTCTTATCTATATAAGAACTGTCAAATGGCAAGCCAGCCACTTCTTTGCCTTTTTGTTCTTTTTTTCTGTCTAGCAGTGCGACATGCACTTTGCCTCCTGAGGGAAGAGAAGATATATATGGTGAGACTTCTTTAAAAGAATAAAACAAAAATAAGGTGTATGTAGTTTCAATAATGAGTTAGAATCAACTGCTAACTCCTAACACTCCCAACAACATCCAACTATATACTGATTATGGAGTCCACATACACTATCTATCTTTGCTTCCTTCTCCTAAGCCCTGATGAAGGAGTTACAACTTCTGAAATGTGTTGACTTTGCAAACACTCTATTATTGGAATAGGAAATCACAGTTTGCACTTCTATTCTAAACTCACTTATCCCAATCACAACCCAAGGTCATCATGGAAGCCCTTCGGTGTGCAGAAGATGCCAGCTTCCATATTCACATTATTTGTATTTATTGCCATACCATTGAATGCCAACAATAGAAAACAAACACAGGGGCACAATTTGGTCTTTCGGTGATTGGGATTACATCTGATGTAATCAGTGAAGCATTTCATTAAATATCAAATGGACTTTATACAGAACATCCTTACTGAGCTGAAATCCATGTTACAAAAACCTGGTCTTCATCACAAACTATTTGTAGACAATTTATTTTTCCAGTTTTAGAGGAGTTTGTGACATCGTTTTCTATTTTCTTTCTCTGTAGAATATTTTACATCACCAAAAGCACCGAAGCCAGCTCAGAAGCTCACCGCCTTTCAGTTTGTGGACGGCATTGAGCCTGTGGTGTTCAGCTTGTGTGCCGAAGATAAAAGTAATGTGGACAAGACGAAGGCTTGGCTACAGCAGCTGATCGACAATGAGCAGGGAGAGAAGGTGATCACAGAGGAATGTATCTCCGTATTAGAAGAAGCCGATGTGCAGAAGATCTCCGACCTCCAGAAAAAGTTTCAGGTTTCTGTCATTTACAAACCACCTGACCCCTCCATCCGGATTGTGGGCCTCACCAGGGATGTCCTATCTATGTCCGGGGAGATCGAAACAATTATAAACCGGGTAAAAGACAGAAGGAACAGGGAGTGGGCAGCGGAGCTCACTGGGAATCTGGTGGAATGGCGATATGGTAATGGAGGAACTAGGATTCCCTTCGACAAGATGACAAACCTGGAGCTGGAAGAGGCAAAAAATGAGGACAAGGCCCAGATCAATATCCAGATCCGAGGAAGCCAGTATACTGTCAGTTTAAAAAGAGAAAAGGCCATAGACAATTATGGAAAAGAAATTCAGATCCAACGTGTTGTTAAACATGGTAATATGACTTTTATAGTTTATTTAATTGCACCAACATATTCCATAGCAATGTGCTTCATCCTAGGGAGAAGGATCAGAAATAATCAAGACAGATATGGTATATTGGGTGCAGCATCTTCTAAAAGGAGATTCTGTGTTAGTTCATGCATTATATTATATAAATTCACCTAAAAACAACAGCTGGCATTGCTTGAAAGAGTCACCTCAACCAAGACAGCTGTAGTGTTACTTCCACAGGAAATAGTGGACTGTCATGGCCTATAGCTGCACCCAATAGCAAGGAAGAGAATTGGGTTTCAGTCACTTTAGTCTTTCTGAAGTTTATTTGCTCAACCACCCGTGCAGAGAGGATTAGAGGTACAGAATACCCACAGACAGCAAAATATCCCAAACCTTCCAATGTCATCAACAAAAGCGGATGGTGGTTAAGTTGCAGCCACCTAGTAATATTAAAGTTGATGGTGGCCCTAATGTCTCAGGCTCCTAGTAACAAAAGGAACAGCAGCTATTGGTAAAGCTAATTCCTTCAGTAGCGCCCTCCCAAAGACACTAGACCAGTGGTTCTCGACCTCTCTAGTGCTGTGACCCCTTGATCAAATTTCCCAAGTTGTCGGGACTGCTAACAGTAAAATTATTTTCGTAGCGTAGGTTGTCAGCTCCAAAGGCAAGACAAGTAATTTGTGCCCCTAACCCACAGACATTTAGTGCTCCCTGAGTCCCTTCCACTTGTACAGTATTAATACCCCTTATGGTACATTTTAGGATGTACCACTCTTTCTCTTTGTTCTCCTTTCTTTCCCTTTTATCCCTCTCTATCCTAATTTCTTGTCCCCCCATCCCTCTCTCTAGCTGTCTTTCTTGTTCTTTCTCTTATTCTTTCTCTCCCTTTTTCTTTGTTCCTCCCCCTCTTTTCCTCTCCCTTCCATGTATTCTCTATTCTTATTCCTTCTCTTACTCCTTGGTGGGGGGGAATGGGATGAGTGGCAGTGCTGTTCTGCCTTATCCTCCCTGAATTGTGCCAAATACAGCATCTGTTAAAGGGGGGGAGTGGGGGCAGGTGCAGTCTACTTTCTCCACTGCAGGTGGTGCTCGGTCGCAGTGGCATAGCAGGTGGAGAGAAAGTCAAGGGGAAGCTATCCAATTGGATGTTGCTGCCACCTATGACTCTGCCAGCCATCTTGTGTCAGGCAGAGCCTATTTTAAGGCCCTGGCTCCCAGGCTTGGCGCACTTTATGTGAGTGGGTAGCGTAGGGACTAGTACCCTGTCTGTGAGGGATGGTACTAGCGGCAGGGATAGGTTCTTGACAAGGAGGGAAAACTTAGGGTTTGCAGCTTCTCTGGACATCTTCCCACTTGGGCATGAGACGGCCAGGCTGCACTCTGCCACTCTTAATAGGCACTGTTAGTTCAGCTGAAACTTTGAAGCTCTCTACACGTGGTTGGAATTCGTGAGTGTTCTCAGTGTGTGTGTTATTGCCGCTGCACCCCACCTACACTCTGAAGATGCTCCAGCAGGCACCCATCTCCCTTATCCTTCAAGTCCTAACACTGGTCTGGTGTAGATTCCTAGGACTTTGACTCGGGCCCCAAGAACTTGAGCCCTCCTCAGTGAAATCCTCTATAGGCAGCAGCCGAGCATGGAAGGCCTTTCTAGAAGGTTGCTGTCACAAGGGCCATGTACCTGATGTGAGACCGAAGTAGTGGGGAGGCCTCCCTTGCACCCCGGGTCCTTAAAGCCTCTGGAGATAGAGACAGAGACTTGGTGGACACCGAGTGGCAGGGGTGCGGAGCACCGTGTAAGACTTAGTCCGAGATCCGAGCCGAGGTCAAGTCCAGTTGGACAACGAAGCATAAAAGGGTTAACACAAAGAAGAATGGTCGAGATCCAAGCCGGGGTCAGTTCCAATCTGGCAGCTGAGTACAAAAGGGGCAAAGAAGTAGAATGGTTAAGGTACAAATCCGAGGTCCATGGCAAGCATCATTTAAGAGTAGTCAAATAGGTTTCCAGGTCACAACAGATTCAGACAGATCACACACTAGCACAGGAACAAGGGGGGGCTGAAGATAATGCAGCAATTTGGCAGTGTCTGGGCTGGACTTATATAGGGAAGTTTGAGGTCACTTCCTGTGCGTCTCCTGGGTATTTTCCCGCCTTTTTACATCAGGTTGAGGTCCCTTCCTGTGCATGTCCTGGGCATTTTCCTGCCCTTTTCCATGTGCAGGTTGGGGACCTGAGGGGTCTTTGGTGCATGCTCAGTTGGCATGGATTTCCTCTTGATGTAGCGTGCCATTGGTGCATGCGTAGTAAGCCCTGGACTCTTACTGAGCCCCCCCGAAGGGGCAGCCTCCGGAAGCCCGTCCAGGATAAAGCTTGCTGAACGAACTGCCGAAGAAGATCTGGAGCATGTATATGCGACTCAGGTTCCCAAGATTTCTCTTCAGGGCCGTAACCCCTCCACTGTACCAGAAATTGGCGTCCGCGCCCCCTTCTATGGCAGTCCAGGATGGCTTCCACCTCGTACTCCTCAATCCCTTTAATCATAGAGGGAGGCGGAGGACTGGCCCCACATTCCCCAAAGGGGTTCAGGGCCACGGGCTTCAGGAGGGAGGCATGGAAGACAGGGTGGATCCGGTAAGATGAGAGCAGTTTCAGTTTGTAGACGACAGGGTTGAATCGGGACAGGCCAGGGAAGGGCCCAATGAACTTAGGGCCCAATTTCTTGGAGGGACAGGCCAACATTAAATGCCTGGTAGACAGCCAAACCTTGTCTCCCGGTTGAAGATCCAGGTTTCCCCACCACCTTCGATCATAGATGGTCCTGTAATCCAGCTGTGCCTTGGCCATGGTATCCTTTAGGAACTCTAAGTTGTTGTGTAGAAACTCCACTCTGTTCCAGACAGCCGGGACCGAAGCGGAAGTGGGTAGGACAGGAGAAAAAGAAGGATGGTACCCCAGGTTGGCGTAGAACGGTGATTGCTTAGTGGTAGAATGTATTGCGTTGTACACAAATTCTGTGCAAGGAAGTAGGGACGCCCAATTGTCTTGGACAAAGGTGGATAAGCAACAAAGGTACTGTTCAAGAGTTCAAGAGTTTGGTTCGTGCGCTCCATTTGTCCATTGGTCTGAGGGTGGTAGGCTGAAGAGTAGTGGTTCTCGATGTCTAGAGCAGGACAGAGCTCCTTCCAGAATTTAGAGGTGAATTGGACCCCACGATCTGATACGATCTGATACAATATTGCTGGGGACCCCATGGAGGCGTATGATCTTGATAAAAGCCTGAGCTGTTTCTGGGGCGGAAGGAGTGGTGTCAGGCTAGGAGCATATAACAGGTGACAGTTCAGGTGTTCTGATTATGCAGAGTTCAAAGAACAAAAGCACATACCATGAGCAGGTCTGAGCAGAGCAGGTCAGCTGGGACTTGTAGTTCACCGCTGTAGATGTAGGTAGATGTCTGGTGCTTGTAGTTCACCGCTGCAGATGAAGATAGATGTCTGGTGCTTGTAGTTCACCGCTGCAGATGAAGGTACTAGTAGAATAAGGCAAAACGTAGTCTAGGCAAGCTGGGTCATACACAGGAAGATCAGAGTCCAAACGGTACCGAATCAGAAGCAAGCAAACAGGGTCAAACGAGCCGGGTCATACAAGAAATACACAGAGCAGATATCAACTGGATCAAACACAAGGTAAACTCTAACACGAGCAATGATTGAATGCTGATGCAAGTTATTTAAAGGTGAGCTGGCCAATCATTGTTGTTTCCCAGGTAAAGGCTGTGTCAGGTGAGTTGTGCTGGGTCCTAAAGGGATCCTAGTACTGACAAGTGGCAATCATAGGAATAAAATTAGCCATTTTTGTAAGGTGGTCCACAACAACAAATATGAATGTAAACCCATCAGAGGGTGGTAGCTCCTACTCCTCCTACTATGTAATCCAAGCTGATCTGTTCCCAGGGTCTGGAGGGAACAGGCAGGGGACGTAGGAGACCCCATGATTTATTCTTTTTTGTTTTGCTGTGATTGCATACCGGGCAGGAATTGACGTAAGCGTGGCAGTCTGCCTTGAGGGTAGGCCAACAAAAGGTTCACAAAAGCAGATCGGTGGTTTTGGTCACCCCGAAATGCCCTGCTAACTTGTTGTCATGGCAGAGTTTGAGCACAGGAAATCTCAGTTGAAGGGGCACAAACACAGCATGGTCGTGGAAGAAAAGTCCGTCCTTTTCTTGCAGATGTTCTGCTGAGGGCAGTTGGTCTAGACAGGAGGCCTGTTTTATCCTGGACAAGAGGTCATCTGTAATTAGGAAGAAATTGCAGGCAGGGAATATCGCGTTCGTTGTTGGCGAGTTATCTGATGTGGGATACATGTGGGATAGAGCATCAGGTTTACAATTCTTGGATCCCGGATGGTACGTGATATGCATTTGAAATCGGATGAAGAAGAGAGCCCATCTGACTTGTCTAGGTCTGAGACGTTTAGCTGTATGGAGGTATTCCAAATTCCTATGATCAGTGTAGACTAGTATAGGGTGCGAGGCTACTTCTTCCAGGGCCAGTTTAAAAGCAAGGAGTTCCCAGTCCCCTATATCATAATGCCTTTCGGCTGGGGACAACTTCCTGGAAAAGAAGGCAACAGGATGCAAGATGGCTTTGGTTTCGTGGCGCTGAGAAAGGACTGCCCCACCGCAATCTCTGAAGCATCGACCTCCAAAACGTAAGGCAGGGCTGGGTCGTGATGACGAAGGACCGGAGCAGAAGTGAATTGCTTCTTGAGTTTGTCGAAAGCCATTTGTGCTGAGGGGGACCACAGAAAATGGCTGTTTTGCTTGGTGAGTTGTGTGGTAGGTGAAATTATTGATGAGAAGCCTTTGATGAATCTTCTATAAAAATTGGCGAATCCCACAAACCTCTGGATGCTCTTATGGTCCGAAGGTACTGGCCATTCAAGAACTGCAATTACCTTCTGGGGGTCCATAGAGATTCCAGAAGTTGAAATAATGAGGCCAAGGAATTGTATGGTATCTTTCTCAAACTCACATTTTTTAAGCTTGGCGTAGAATTTATGGGCTCAAAGGTGAAAAAGGACTTTTCATATGTGGATTTGATGTGCCTTGAGGGAAGGTGAAAAAACAAGGATGTCATCTAAGTGCACTATTATAAAGAGGTCAAGAAAATCCCGAAAGATGTCATTCACCAAGTGTTGGAAGGTTGCTGGGGCGTTACAGCCCAAATGGCATGACCAAATACTCAAAATGGTGAAACCTAGTACGAAAGGCCATTTTCCATTCATCGCCCTCTCTTATCCGTATTAAATTGTAGGCCCCCCATAGGTCCAGAGAAGACCTTAGCCTTAGTAACCTCTGAATGAGCTCAGGGACTAGAGGCAATGGGTATCGATTCTTGATTGTGATACTGTTTAATTCTCTGTAGTCGATACATGGTCTTAAAGAATGGTCCTTGTTTTCCACAAAGAAGAGTCCAGCGCCAGCAGGAGAGGTAGAGGGCCAGATGAACCCTTTCCTAAGATTGTCATCAATGTATTTTCGGAGGACTTCTAATTCAGGCTCAGAGAGTGGGAAGAGCCTCCCAAATGGTATTGCAGAACCAGGAAAAAGCTCAATGGGGCAATCATACGGCCGGCGAGACGGCAGGGATTAAGCCCCCTTTTTGTCGAAACCGTCCAGGAAGTCTCTGTAAACCTGGGAGAGAAGAGTGTTGTCATCTGTGGAAAGGGGTTGAGCCACCAAACAGGCTCATTGTGGGAAACGGTGGTGTAAGCAATAGGGTGAGCTGAAAGACGCAACTTCAGTGGACCAATCAATCTGTGGCTGGTGCTGTCGAAGCCACGGTAACCCCAAAATAACCAGAAAAATGGGGGAAGAAATCACGTCCAGCCGAAGATATTCCCGATGGTCTGCTTCGGTGGTGGCCAATATGAGGGTGGTCTCATGGGTTATGGGACCCAAGGTTGGTGTGGAGCCATCTGCCTGATGAACGGTAAATGGCTGGGGCTTCTTGCATAGTGGGATTCCATACTTTTTGGAGAAGTGGATTTCAATAAAGCAGCTGCAAGCCCCAAAGTCAATATTGGCTGCTACTCGGATTATCCTTCCCGGTATCTACAAAGAGAGGCACAGAGAGTGAGATGTGAGGATTTAACAAGGTATGGTGCAACAGATGGGGGTTCGATCCACTTACTCGGCCTAATGGGAAATCCCTGAAGAAAGTGACCCGCTCCACCACAATACAGGCATAAATTGTTCAAGCGACGGCGTTGACGCTCTTCGGGTGTGAGGGGTGCACAAACTAAGCCGAGTTGCATCGGTTCTGCGTCATGAATTGGGGTTGATGTATGGGTCTCAGGGGTTCTCAGGTGCGGAGCCATAGGTACTCGTGGGAGCATCCATGTGGGACGGGCCATACCGTATCGTTTCCTACGACGTTCTCTGAGTCTGCAATCAAGTTGAATAGCCAACTGAATTGTAGGTTCCAATGTATCAGGGAGCTCCACTCTTGCTAATTCGTCTTTGAGGGGCTCGGACAGGCCCAAGCTAAACTGATGGCGCAAGGCAGAGTTGTTCCATGCATTGTCTGCAGCCCAATTGCGGAATTCCATTAAGTAGTCCTCAACAGGGCGTTTCCCCTGTTGTAGAGAGGTCAACACTGTTTCAGCCGTGGTGGTTCGATGTGGGTCATCATAGGGGATTGCCATGGAATTTAAAGAAAGAACACAGTGAGTGCAGTATAGGACTCTCCCTTTCCAATAGCTGATGAGCCCATGCTTGAGGTTCTTCTGAAAGTAAGGCTACTACGAACCCGACCTGTGTATCCTCTGAACAGAAGGTCCTAGGCTGTAAGGTAAAGTATAGCCAACAGGTGTTCCTGAAAGCCCGAAAGTTGTGGCGAACCCCTGAAAAGCCTTCAGGCATAGGAACCCGTGGTTCAGGAGCTGGAGTAGAGATGGGCTGCTCCATAGCCATAACAGGTGGTTCCACAGGGCTCAGAACTGAGGGATTGACCATTGCAGTCAGCTGACCTTCCAGTTGAAAGTACCCCTCTTGTATGGACGCCAGGTCCTGAGACACAGAGGCCACTTGTTGGCACAGGGCCTCGAAGGCAGAAACACTCCCCACAGTCTCAGACATGGCTGGAATATTCTGTCATGAAGGCCACGTACCTGATGTGAGACCGAAGTAGTGGGGAGGTCTCCCTTGCACCTCGGGTCCCTAAAGCCTCTGGAGATGGAGACAGAGACTTGGTGGACACCGAGTGGCAGGGGTGCGGAGCACCGTGCAAGCCTTGGTCCGAGATCCGAGCCGAGGTGAAGTCCAGTTGGGCAATGAAGGGTTGCCCTAAGGGTTAATCCAAAGAAGAATGGTCGCAATCCAAGCCGGGGTCTGTTCCAATCTGGCAGCTGAGCACAAAAGGGGCAAAGCAGTAGAATGGTTAAGGTACAAATCCGAGGTCAATGGCAAGCAGCAATCAAGAGTAGTCAGATAGGTTTCCAGGTCACAACAAGTTCAGACAGATCACACACTAGCACAGGAACAAGGGGGGCTGAATATAATTCAGCAATTTGGCAGTGTCTGGGCTGGGCTTATATAGGTAAGTTTGAGGTCACGTCCTGTGTGCCTCCTGGGGATTTTCCCACCTTTTTCCATCAGGTTGATGTAATTTCCTGTGCGCCTCCTGGGTATTTTCCCACCTTTTTCCATCAGGTTGAGGTCACTTCCCGTGCACGTCCTGGGCATTTTCCTGCCCTTTTCCATCAAGTCTTCTGCGCAAGTGCAGGTTGACGCACCGAGGGGTCTTTGGCGCATGCTCAGTTGGCACGGATTTCCTCTTGCGGCAATGCGCCATAGGTGAATGTGTAGTAAGCCCTGGACCCTTATGCCGCGTACACACGATCGCACATTCCGACAACAAAATCCATGTTTTTTTTCCGACGGATGTTGGTTCAAACTTGTCTTGCATACACACGGTCACACAAATCTTGTCGGAAATTCCGTCAAGAATGCGGTGACATTCAACATGTATAACAAACCGAGAAAAATGAAGTTCAATAGCCAGTGCGGCTCTTTTGCTTGATTCCGAGCATGCGTGGAATTTTGTGCGTCAGAATTGTGTACAAACGATCGGAATTTCCGACAACAGATTTTCCGACAACAGATCTCAAATTTTGTTTGTCGGAAATTCCGACGGAAAATGTCCGATGAAGCCTACACACGGTCGGAATTTCCAACAAAAAGCTCCTTGAGCATTTCCCATTGGAAAATCCGACCATGTGTACGCGGCATTACAGTTGCCCAAATATTTATCTTCTCCCCTCAACTCAAATCTCTGGAATAACACTCTCGGTGATTAGCCAAGGCAAAAAAATATTCATGATTGACAGCAGGCAATGGGCATATTCTTTAGCTTATAGCAGGCGGTCTATAGGAGATTGTGCACCAAGGTTTTACTTGTCGGGTTTCTCTTTGGGTCCTGACTGCAGATCTTATCTTTCAGATGGGAAATCTCATAAATTACCATCACACTGGAAGCCGATGGATAAAACTCTTGTGATGGAAGTGGATGTTGCTCAGGGAACTGATGAATACTCAACTGTACAGCAGAAATTCCAGAGAACCTGCAGTAACCAAATACTGAAGGTAACATCTCCAATACCTTGTGGCAATTGTTGTCAGTGATAGAATTTCGAGTGGGAGAGATAGTGGTCTGCTCACTGTGTGGGGACTGGAAATACCAACATGGCACTGGAGATTGGTGATGAATAAGTGTCATGTAGTAAGTGGACCCTCCATGCCACCAGGGAAAGACATTTGACTTACCTGGAGAAGCAGGGTCACAGGGTCATGCCACTGCTGGATGTTGCCAGATAAATCCCCTGGAAGAAGCTCCTCTGGTGACTTCCGATACAGACTGAACATTTGTACAGTATTGAGCTGTTAGAAGTTTGCTAGAGGTCCCGAGACACATCTGCAAACAAAGGAATGGAGGGCACTTCAGTCATCTCTCAGGGAAACAATAGACAATATGGGAACAGAATCAGACAGGATGCACAGTTAAATAGTCAAGTAATCAGACAAAGCTCAGTATTCAAATACTTAGTCAAAGAGTAACTATTATTAGGCAATAAGCTGGAGGTAAACCTCAGACTTAGTAGCCAGGCATGTAGGCCACACCCACTCCCTGTAGTCTAGTGCAGTGGTTCTCAGCCTCAGTCCTCAAGTACCCCCAACGGGCCATGTTTTGGTAACTTCCCTTAGATAAAATAACTCTTATCAATACCATGTCATTGATATTGATTATTGTGCAAAGTAAAGGAAAACCTGAAAACGTGGCCCGTTGGGGGTACTTGAGGACTGGGTTTAGGAACCACTGGTCTAGTGCATGTAGTATGCCGCGTCTCCAGCAGGGGACAGCAAAGAGGGCAAACAGACTGGAGGAATCCACAAGAGGATGCATAATCAGGGTTTAGGTTTGGGTTTGGTTATGACAGTAGGAGGGAATACTTCAATATAACGTTAGCCGGTGGACCGAAATTATGATCTCATTACTGCAATTGCGAAAGAATAGACACACAAACCCAGATAAGTGTTATTCCAATGTATGATAGATGTGTACAAGTTTTTATAGACAGTTGATGAGTCTTTGGTTACATAACGCAAAAAAATAGAGTCCACCGTTACATGCTCAATAGATGACAGCAGAAGGAAAATCAGGTCCGGTGTTGGCATGGGATTTCCGTAGCAATCCACACACCCTGCAGCTTGACGTCCTGTTCTAAATGTTGTTGAAACACCTGCTAACTTAAAGCCTCATACACTCGATCAGACTTTTTGACAACAAACATGCAAATTAGCTGTTATAAGGCAACGTCCGACCGTGTGTACGCTCCATCGGACAAACTTTTTTGGTTTTCATCGGACAAATGTTGGCTGTGCGAACAAAAAAACTTGGTGGCAACAAAAGTCCTACATCGGCAAGTCTGAACGTGTGTACGCAAAACCATCGGACTTTAGTACAAAGTACAAACACGCATGCTCAGAACCAATGCAAAAGATCAGACAACAATACAGAAGTTGACCAAAGGGTGGCGTCGGAGAATTGAACGTCCTCTTTTGAAGTGTCGTCGGTACGTTGAAACCTCACTCCGTTTGTGTTTGTTGGCTAAAAAAGTCCTGCCGTGTGTATGCTTAACAAGTTCATGGCCAACGCCCTTTGTACAGAAATCCATGGAAAAGTTTGTATAAAGTCCGATCGTGTGTACGAGGCTTAAGCTCGTGTCAGCTGTATACACAGACAACAAAGACCATAAAGGCCCATACACGCGATCTGACTTTTTGACAACAAACATGCAAATGACCTGTTGTAAGGCAACATGCGACTGTGTGTACGCTCCATCGGACAAACTTTTTCGGTTCTCAAATGTTGGCTGAGCGAACAGACAAACTTTCCTGCAACAAAAGTCCTACGTCGGCTAGTCCGATCGTGTGTACTCAAATCTATCGGACTTTAGTCCAAAGTACAAACACGCATGCTCAGAACCAATGCACAAGATCAGACAACAATACAGAAGTTGTCCAAAGGGTGGCGGTAATGAGCTGAAAAACCACGTGATTTGGTGAAAGTTGGCTGAAAAAGTCCTGCCGTGTGTATGCATACCAAGTTCACGGCCAACACCCTTTGGACAGAAATCCACGGAAAAGTTTGTTTGAAATCCGATCGTATGTACTCACATGCCCTGTACACACGATAGGATTTTCCGACAACAAATGTTGGATGTGAGCTTGTTGTCGGAAAGTTGGACCCTGTGTATGCTCCCATAGAACATTTGTTGTCGGAATTTCCGCCAACAAATGTTTTGAGAGCAGGTTCTCAAATTTTCCGACAACAAAACTTGTTGTCAGAAATTCTGAGCGCGTGTACACAATTCCGACGCACAAAAGTGCCACGCATGCTCGGAATCAAGCAGAAGAGCCGCACTGGCTATTGAACTTCATTTCTCTCGGCCTGTCCTTGTTCAGTTCTCATAAGTTTACATACCCTGGCAGAATTTATGGTTTCTTGGTCATTTTTCAGAGAATATGAATAACACAAACATTTCTCTCACTCATGGTTAGTGTTTGGCTGAAGCCATTTATTATCAATCATCTGTGTTTACTCTTTATATCATAATCACAACAGAAACAACCCAAATGACACTGATCAAAAGTTTACATACCCTGGTGATTTTGGCCTGATAACATGCACACAAGTTGACACAAAGGGGTTTGAATGGCTATTAACCACTTCCGGACCGCCGCACGCCGATATACGTCCTAATGGTCCGTACACACGATCCGTATATCGTACGAAAAAACTGTCGTCCGAGCAAGAATCGTACGATTTACGGATCGTGTGTGCGCTACTTTTGGTGAGCCGATCACGACAGTTCATCCGATTTATTATTCGATCGGACAAGCACGAAATGTTTCCTCATACGATACCAGATCGTACGATTTTCGTTTGGTCAGTATAGTTGTCGTCCGAAAATACAACACAAATACATTACAACCCATGACATCACTTCCGATTTTTTTTTTTTTTTTTTTTTTTTCTGTTGTACGAGAATTTTCGTGACTTTACCTGTTCAATCCCCATGCGACTATTAAGCGAAAAAAGGTTGTACGATCTGTCGTACGATATTCGGATCGTGTGTACAGGCAATAACTTTGAAGAGGAATATCGTTGTTATGGCAGCAGCCAGCTGCCATGACCCCGGTATCCTTTTTTTCGGCCTGCGGTCTGTTTTCCGATAATAGTGGTCTCTGTGGTGGATTGGCAGCGAGATCACTTTTATGGGCAGTGGGAGAGGGTCCCCCCCCCCTTTCCGCCGCTTAGCGGTGCCCTCCGCCGCTTCCCAGAGCCGTCGGCAGCAGCGGAGGCGATCGGAACCCTCTTTCTTGCTGGGCATGGAGATGAGTGAGGGGAAGATGGCCCGCACCCGTCTCCAGATCATTGCAGGGTGGAAGCCACGTCAAAACGTCACTTCCGCCCCTTAGCTCTTAAAGGGACATTTTTTTTTTCTTAAATGACAAAAAAATGTTTTTATTGCATTTTAATGTAAATATGAGATGTGAGGTCTTTTTGACCCCAGGTCTCATATTTAAGAGGTCCTGTCATGCTTTTTTTCTATTACGAGGGATGTTTTAATTTTTTTTTTTTTAAAAGAACAGTGTAAAAATAAAAAATAGAATAAATAAAAAAAAAATTAAAATTTTAAACGCGCCCCGTCCTGCTGAGCTTGCATGCAGAAGCGAGCGCATACATGAGTAGCATCCCGCATATGAAAACGGTGTTCAAACCACACATGTGAGGTATTGGCGTGATCGGTAGAGTGAGAGCAATAATTCTAGCCCTAGACCTTCCTCTGTAACCCAAAATATGCAACCTGTAGAATTTTTTAAACGTCACTTATGGAGATTTTTAAGGGTAAAGGTTTGTCACCATTCCACGAGCGGGCGCAATTTTGAAGCGTGACGTGTTGGGTATCAATTTACTCAGCGTAACATTATCTTTCACAATATAAAAAAAATTGAGCTAACTTTACTGTTGTCTTATTTTTTAATTCAAAAAAGTGTATTTTTTCCAAAAAAGTGCGCTTGTAAGACTGCTGCGCAAATACGGTGTGACAGAAAGTATTGCAACGATGGCCATTTTATTCTCTAGGGTGTTAGAAAAAAATGTATAATGTTTGGGGGTTCTAAGTAATTTTCTAGCAAAAAAAAAGTTTGTAACAAATCTCAAAAGAGGCTCGGTCCTTAAGTGGCAAGGTAACCATCCTCACCTGTGATCTGTTTGCTTGTAATTTAGTGTGTGTGTATAAAAGGTCAATGAGTTTCTGGACTCCTGACAGACCCTTGCAACTTTCATCCAGTGCTGCACTGATATTTCTGGATTCTGAGTCATGGGGAAAGCAAAAGAATTGTCAAAGGATCTGCGGGAAAAGTTAGTTGAACTGTATAAAACTGGAAAGGGATATAAAAAGATATCCAAGGAATTGAAAATGCCAATCAGCAGTGTACAAACTCTAATCAAGAAGTGGAAAATGAGGGGTTCTGTTGAAACCAAACCACGGTCAGGTAGACCAACTAAAATTTCAGCCACAACTGCCAGGAAAATTGTTCGGGATGCAAAGAAAACCCACAAATAACTTCAGGTGAAATACAGGACTCTCTGAAAACATGTGGTGTGGCTGTTTCAAGATGCACAATAAGGAGGCACTTGAAGAAAGATGGGCTGCATGGTCGAGTCGCCAGAAGAAAGTCATTACTACGCAAATGTCACAAAGTATCCCACTTACAATACGCCAAACAGCACAGAGACAAGCCTCAAACCTTCCGGCACAAAGTCATTTGGAGTGATGAGACCAAAATTGAGCTTTTAGGCCACAACCATAAAGGCTACATTTGGAGAGGAGTCAACAAGGCCTATGATGAAAGGTCCACCATTCCTACTGTGAAACACGGAGGTGGATCGCTGATGTTTTGGGGATGTGTGAGCTACAAAGGCACAGGAAATTTGGTCAAAATTGATGGCAAGATGAATGCAGTATGTTATCAAAAAATACTGGAGGAACATTTGCATTTATCAGCCAGGAAGTTGCACATGGGATGTATTTGGACATTCCAGCATGACAATGATCCAAAACACAAGGCCAAGCCGACTTGTCATTGGCTACAGCAGAATAAAGTGAAAGTTCTGGAGTGGTCATCTCAGTCTCCTGACCTCAATATCATTGAGCCACTCTAGGGAGATCTCAAACGTGCCGTTCATGGAAGACAGCCCAAGAATTTACAGGAACTGGAGGCTTTTTACCAAGAGGAACCATCTGAGAAGATAAAGAGCCTCATCCACAAATACCACAAAAGACTTCAAGCTGTCATTGATGTTAAAGGGGGCAATACATGGTATTAAGAACTGGGGTATGTAAACTTTTGACCAGGGTCATTTTGGGTAGTTTCTGTTGCCATTATGCTTTAATCCCTTCCTGCCGAGCGTACGCAGATGTGCGTACTCAGCTTTCCGGGGTTATACCGGGATGCCCGCAGCTGCAGGCATCATCCCGGTACCATTGTTTAGAGCGGGCGATCGGCTATCCGAGTATAACAACCGATGCGGCTATAAGCCGCTCGGCTGTTATACCGGAGGAGCGGGAGGGGACATCCCCCCTATAGCCACTCTTACCGGGCCTCCTGTTCCATCGGGAGGCCCGATGACCAATCGACCACCTCCGGCGGCTGGGGGCTTCTTTCCAACCTCCTAATCGTAAACATGGAAGCGACGTCACTTCCTGTTTACTCGGCTGCCAATGGCGCCGGTTTTAAAAAAAATACACAGTATTCAGAATCGCTGTTTTTGGCGATCTGAATAGTTTGAAGTGCAAAGGAGGGATGGGAGGTCTCCATAAAGAGGACCTGTCACCACCTATTACTGTCACAAGGGATGTTTACATTCCTTGTGACAGCAATAAAAGTCATCAAAAAAGTTTTTTTGTTTTTTTAAACACAATTTATAAAAATAAATAAGAAAAAAAAATTTTTTAAAGCACCCCTGTCTCCGCGAGCTCGCGCAGCAAAGAAAACGCATATGGAAGTCGCGCCCGCATATGTAAACGGTGTTCAAATCACACATTTGAGGTATTGCCATGATCGTCAGAGCGAGAGCAATAATTCTAGCACTAGACCTCCTCTGTAACTCTAACCTGGTAACCGTAAAAAAATGTAAAACGTCGCCTATGGAAATTCTTAGGTATTGTAGTTTCTCGCCATTCCACGAGTGCGTGCAATTATAAAGCGTGACATGTTTGGTATCTATTTACTCGGCGTAACATCATCTTTCACATTATACAAAAAAATTGGGCTAACTTTACTGTTTGGATCTTTTTTAAATTCTTGAAAGTGTCCCTTTTCCCAAAAATTTTGTTAAAACACTGCTGCACAAATACCGTGTGATATAAAATATTGCAACAATCTCCATTTTATTCTCTAGATTCTCTGTTAAAAAAATATATATGTTTGGGGGTTCTAAGTAATTTTCTAGCAAGAAATACGGATTTTAACTTGTAAACACCAAATTTCAAAAATAGGCTTAGTCATGAAAGGGTTAAAAAGGGTAAACACAGTTGATTGATAATAAATGGCTTCAGCCAAACACTAACCATGAGTGAGAGAAATGTTTTCGTGTTATCATTCATATTCTCTGAAAAATGGCCAAGAAATCATAAATTCTGCCAGGGTATGTAAACTTATGAGCACAACTGTATTCTTCATAGAAGACGTCCTGTATAATGGGTGGAACACTGTAGATTATTGGTAGAACATTGTATATATCTGAGCCTTTGTATGTCCTCCCAGATTCGGCGTGTACAGAACAGAAATCTCTGGCTCAACTACCAGATAAAGAAGCAGAACATCGACTCCAAGAACGGCCCCAACAACAATGAGAGAGAGCTTTTCCATGGGACCGTCTTCAACTCCATCCAACATGTCAATCAATATGGATTCCACCGGAGCTACGCAGGGAGAAATGGTGAGAGATTTCAGGAGGAACAATTAAAGATTACTGGCCAACTCTGTAAGGTTAAAAAAAATCTGGATGTCTTTCTAAATACAAAGAATGTAAGTGGCTGTTAGAGATGGGCGAACGGTACGGCCCGAGCATTAGTTCGGGCCGAACTTTTGTTGTTCGGCGAACAGCCGAACAAACTGGTCGTTCGACTGTTTGTTCGCCCCCCCCCCCCGAACCGACCACATTGCATTGTGGCGTTGAGCAGTGCATTGCAAGCCCTGATTGGCTGAATCAGGGCACAGAGCACTGTTGGAGTCAGAGTCATGATTGGACACTGTCATCGTGACTTTATCCAATCATGACTCATTCCTACCCCACAGTTTAAAAGTATTCTTTCAATGGCAGCCATTTTCAGTGTGATTTTGGTGTGGAGAGAGATAGAACAGGACTCTGTTTAGTGCTATCAGTTAGTGTGCTATACTGTGCTATTTTGCTTCAATTGTCAGTGTAGAATATTAGTTTAGTGTCAGTCTAGGGATAGTGTGAGTGTAGTGAGGAGGACCATGATTCAGCTTTGCATAGTGTGCAGCTAGAGTAGGGACAGCTCAGATAGTTTCAGTGTAGTGAGACCGTGTCAGTAAACTTGACATTAGTGTATAGCTAGAGTAGGGACAGTTCAGATGGCGTCTATTTGATTTGCGTTACTGCCAGTTTAACGCCATATCGTATTGCGTGTGTTACTGCCAGTTTAACGCCATATCATTTTGCGTGTGTTACTGCCAGTTTAACTATAGTTCTGTGTGTGTTACTACAAGTTTAACGCCATATAGTTTTGTGCGTTACTGCCAGTTTAACGCCATTTACTTCTGTGTTAGTTACTGCCAGTTTAACGCCATATAGTTCTGTGCGTCACTGTACGTTTGGCGCATTATATTGCAGTATATTATATTGTTCCATGGAGTGCGTCTGTAGTGGGAGTATTCAAATTAAAGTGCACCAAACACCTCTTTACATTGATTAAAGTGCATCTATGTACAGATTTCAATTTCTACTTTACATTTGCTTATAAGCACCGCCCCCTCCCTCCCAATAATGTCTGGGAGGACAACAAGGAGAGGCAGACGTTCCCTTGGCACTGTAAGGGGTCCAACAACAAATGTGTCCACAGGCAAAGGTGGACGTGGTGTTCAGTTCTCAGGCATGGCATCATTTCCTCTGTTTAGTGAGTTTGCCCGTGCTATCTAGCCACAGCATGCAGAGGAGGTGGTGGACTGGCTTACTAAACCTTCCTCATCCTCTGTCACACAAGCAGAGACAAGTGTGCAGTCCCCTGCAGTTGCCAGAGTGGATAAACCTGCCTCCTTGTCCACATCTATTCCTGCCATAGCCATAACATCAGCCATTGAGGAGTCAGCTGAGTTATTTGATCACAGCGTCAGCCACTTGCTCCTTGATGATGCCCAGCCATTACTGGATTCAGATCTTGGTTCTGAGGTTGAGGATGACAGGAACATAATCCTAGAGAGAGGGAGGAACACTGGTAGACAAATTGGCATTCATGTTCCCCAAGCCGCAGCATATTGCAAAGTTGTCTCCAGTGGTAATGATGAAGATGGAGGAGATGGAGATGATGATGATGATGAGGTCACTGATGCGACTTGGGTGCCAGATAGAGCAGAGGAGGAAACTAACGGTGAGGAGGCACAACCCCAAGGAGGTCGGCATCAAGAAAGAGTAGAATGCAGCCACCCTATTCCATCACATTCTGCAGCTGTTATCTCCTGGCCCACTCCCCAAACCTCAGCTGTCTGGGCCTTTTTCAGCACATCTGCAGCAGATCGCTCTGTTGCTATCTGCAAACTAGGGATGAGCTTCGAGTTCGAGTCGAACTCATGTTCGACTCGAACATTGGCTGTTCGCAAGTTCGCCGAACAGCGAACAATTTGGGGTGTTCGCGGCAAATTCGAATGCCGTGGAACACCCTTTAAAAGTCTATGGGAGAAATCAAAATTGCTAATTTTAAAGGCTTATATGCAAGTTATTGTCATAAAAAGTGTTTGGGGACCCGGGTCCTGCCCCAGGGGACATGGATCAATGAAAAAAAAAGTTTTAAAAACGGCCGTTTTTTCAGGAGCAGTGATTTTAATAATGCTTAAAGTCAAACAATAAAAGTGTAATCTAGAAAATGGGTAGTGCTGCGCTAATCCTAGGTTTTTATCAAAAAGGTGTATATTCAGTAGTATACATAAGGAACTTGAATGCGTGACTGTTTGTTAAGGTCAAATAAGCGTAAGGTGGTATTGATTAAAGGTGTGATGACTAAAATAATGATATATACAATATACAATAAGAATACCCCCTGGGATCTGGGCAGGGGTCTATATCCAGCATAAGGGGGCGGCGATAATTTTTGAGTGGAATCAATAAGATTGAGTGGGATCAGATGATAATCAATATAAAAACAGTACTAATAAAAGATAATATATAGCATAAGTAACTGTCAATAATAAATATAGTGCATAACAATTGGGAGTAAACATAAAAACAGTACTAGTAAAAGATGATATATAGTTTAAGTGACTGTCAATGATAAATAAATATAATGCATAACCATTGGGAGTAAATACATCCACAGTGGGGGGTAGCCAATGCTAATTGTGCTAGTATAAAGTGCAGCGTGACAAGCCTATTTAAGGCAGTGAGGTAATAGTGGACTGCTAATTCATACAGTGCGTCAGTGCAAAAATTAGATATAAAAAATGAATATTAAAGTGTCTCAAATCCTTGAAAAAGGTTTGGCAGGGAGAAAATCTTATAAAACCAAAAAAAACACACAAAGGTCCATAAAAATTCAACAAAATGTGACGACAACGTCTTGGCATGCACACGTTGCAGTTAAAGTGCTCAAGTGCAACACATCCAGTGCTTCTTCGTGTGACACCACTCTGGTTAGGTAGTGGCCCCTTACCTTTAGGTAATAGGGCAACAGCATGTAGCCAAAATAACTCTTTGGGATCCTCCTATTAGCTCCAGCGCGTCCCTCACCAACCTACGTCCTGGAATGGGGTTCCCTCAGGTATAGTGCCAGGGCGGGGGGTATGAGGAATGATAGGCAAAAAGGAAAAGGCCAATAGTGTAATCCCGTTTTTGGTAAATTGAACCTCTTTTATTAAAAGTATATAGGTACTCACATTTAAAATTGAACAACAGTGAATGTAGTCCGACGAGCGGCGAGCTCGTGTGCCTCTGTGGTGAATGCAGCCTGTCTCGTCCCTACGCGTGACGTCACACCACACGTGACTTCATCAGGGGATGATTACAGGCTTGAAATTGTGTCCTTAAGTAGTTCAGAATTGGCCGTTATGGAGCGGCCATTTTCCTGGAGTCTAAAGGAAGTGGATGCGGCGGCCATTTTCTCAAGGATTGTGCGCCGCTACTTCCGCTGGGGAATGCGTCTGTGTGACGCCTCAGCTGACTCGTTCGACCAATGGAGACAGTTCAAGCATGGATGATGTCTCCAAGTGTCAGCAAAGAGAGTTAATTTCTAATCCGTTAGCTGGAAACCGGCGAGGGAGCATTTAGATGGGGACAATAGAAAAGTACTAGCGCTGATTAAATTGTAGTAAGGACCAAGTGTTGGTAATAATTTAGATCTAAATGGATCTAGTGATCAGATCAAGTGCTAATTAAGTGCAGGGGACACATCCTGCAATGCTATTGGTTAAGTCTGTGATTTGAAGCCCGGGGGGAAGAAAAGCAGCAGACACCAGTGGCATAGACAATATATATACACAAACATATTAGATAAAAACAATGTATATAATAATAAGGTGAATGGCCATTAATAAATATGTACCCCTAAAATAGTGATGTGTATTAATTGTTTATTAAATAAGTAAAAATATATAAGATATAAAATACGGAAACAAGGGTGAATGGGAAAATAATACAATCTATTTATATATTGAAAAATGTGAAACAAGAAAAATCAGATGATGTGTCTTTCTTAGGGCGTTAGAATAATTGTGGCTAATAATAATGTAAATAGTACCTCTATATCTGGGTCTCTTATCTTACAGTGCATGCTGACTGTGTTTCTATTGCATGCCACCGTTGAGGGTGAGGTTATACGGACTACAGAAATGAATCAATCACAGTGTGTGTATTTCCATAAGGGCATGGAAGACACAACATTGTGTACGTTAAAAAATATTAATAAAAATATTATTATAGATATTATAAAAATATTGAGAGGGTGTTCTTTAGAACAGATAAAATTGGTAATTAAAATTGCTTAAAAGTTAAAAATCACTCAGGAAGCAGTTGAGATCAAACTCTATGTTTAGGCCACGGGGCCAAAATGTGTCTAGGGTGAAGATCCATTTGGATTCTAGTTTGCTGAGGGTTCTCACCTTGTGGCCTCCCCTCCAGTGTTTCATGTATGGGGTGATACCCCAAAACCTCAGGTGGGTGGGGTCTCTGTTGTGACAGGTTAAAAAATGTTTGGACACACAGTGTTTGTCGTAGCCATTAAGAATGTTTTTAACGTGTTCCTTAATGCGGACTCTCAAGGGTCTTTTTGTGCGGCCTACATATTGGAGGCCGCAGCTACATTCCAGTGCGTATACAGCCCCTTCGGTATTGCAACAAATGAAATCTTTAATTGCAAAATTTTCCCCCGTGCTGGTGGAGGTGAAGTCGAACATTTTCTTATTTGGGCGTTTGGTCCTAAGGCAGGCAAAACACCTTTTGCATGGATAAAATCCATTCCCAGTAAAAAAGGAAAAAGGTTTTTTGGGTGGGTCTACAACATTTTTGACTACTATATCTCTAATTGTAGGTGCCTTTTTATATATAAATTTTGGTTTTTTGGGAAGGATGTCTTGTAAAGGCTTATCTGCCAGTAAAATGTGCCAGTGGTTCTTGATTATTTTTTCAATTTTTCTATATTGTACATTAAAGTCCAGGATCAGTGGTATTCCCTCAGGTGTCTTCTCCTGCTGTTTGGTTTTCTCTTCGATCAGTAGATTACGATCCAGTTTGGAGACTTCTGTAATTTTGGTTTGGATAAATCTATGCTCATAGCCTTTCGATATGAATCTCTCGCCTAATTTTTCAGCTTGTTCAAAGTATGTGTTGATTTTGGTACAGTTTCTTTTTATACGTATCAATTGTCCTTTTGGGATGTTGAAAATCCAGTTTTTGTGGTGGCAGCTTGTGGTTGGAAGGTAGCTGTTCCTGTCTACTCCTTTAAAGTGCGTCTTTGTACTAAATGCGGATCCATTCAGTGAAATCTCTAAGTCGAGGAAGTTAATTTTTTCCGTACTGATGTCCCAGGTTAGTGCAATATTTCTGTCATTCTTATTAAGTTTAAGGAGGAATTCCGTTAGGTCTTTTTCTTCTCCATCCCACAGTATAAAAATATCGTCTATGTACCTTTTGTATATGACAAGCTGGCTGGGGCGGTCTCCAAAGACGCTATATTCTTCCCACTGTGCCATAAATATACCGGCTATGCTTGGGGCAAACTTGGGGCAAACATTATTATTAGCCACAATTATTCTAACGCCCTAAGAAAGACACATCATCTGATTTTTCTTGTTTCACATTTTTCAATATATAAATAGATTGTATTATTTTCCCATTCACCCTTGTTTCCGTATTTTATATCTTATATATTTTTACTTATTTAATAAACAATTAATACACATCACTATTTTAGGGGTACATATTTATTAATGGCCATTCACCTTATTATTATATACATTGTTTTTATCTAATATGTTTGTGTATATATATTGTCTATGCCACTGGTGTCTGCTGCTTTTCTTCCCCCCGGGCTTCAAATCACAGACTTAACCAATAGCATTGCAGGATGTGTCCCCTGCACTTAATTAGCACTTGATCTGATCACTAGATCCATTTAGATCTAAATTATTACCAACACTTGGTCCTTACTACAATTTAATCAGCGCTAGTACTTTTCTATTGTCCCCATCTAAATGCTCCCTCGCCGGTTTCCGGCTAACGGATTAGAAATTGACTCTCTTTGCTGACACTTGGAGACATCATCCATGCTTGAACTGTCTCCATTGGTCGAACGAGTCAGCTGAGGCGTCACACAGACGCATTCCCCAGCGGAAGTAGCGGCGCACAATCCTTGAGAAAATGGCCGCCGCATCCACTTCCTTTAGACTCCAGGAAAATGGCCGCTCCATAACGGCCAATTCTGAACTACTTAAGGACACAATTTCAAGCCTGTAATCAATCCCTGATGAAGTCACGTGTGGTGTGACGTCACGCGTAGGGACGAGACAGGCTGCATTCACCACAGAGGCACACGAGCTCGCCGCTCGTCGGACTACATTCACTGTTGTTCAATTTTAAATGTGAGTACCTATATACTTTTAATAAAAGAGGTTCAATTTACCAAAAACGGGATTACACTATTGGCCTTTTCCTTTTTGCCTATCATTCCTCATACCCCCCGCCCTGGCACTATACCTGAGGGAACCCCATTCCAGGACGTAGGTTGGTGAGGGACGCGCTGGAGCTAATAGGAGGATCCCAAAGAGTTATTTTGGCTACATGCTGTTGCCCTATTACCTAAAGGTAAGGGGCCACTACCTAACCAGAGTGGTGTCACACGAAGAAGCACTGGATGTGTTGCACTTGAGCACTTTAACTGCAACGTGTGCATGCCAAGACGTTGTCGTCACATTTTGTTGAATTTTTATGGACCTTTGTGTGTTTTTTTTGGTTTTATAAGATTTTCTCCCTGCCAAACCTTTTTCAAGGATTTGAGACACTTTAATATTCATTTTTTATATCTAATTTTTGCACTGACGCACTGTATGAATTAGCAGTCCACTATTACCTCACTGCCTTAAATAGGCTTGTCACGCTGCACTTTATACTAGCACAATTAGCATTGGCTACCCCCCACTGTGGATGTATTTACTCCCAATGGTTATGCATTATATTTATTTATCATTGACAGTCACTTAAACTATATATCATCTTTTACTAGTACTGTTTTTATGTTTACTCCCAATTGTTATGCACTATATTTATTATTGACAGTTACTTATGCTATATATTATCTTTTATTAGTACTGTTTTTATATTGATTATCATCTGATCCCACTCAATCTTATTGATTCCACTCAAAAATTATCGCCGCCCCCTTATGCTGGATATAGACCCCTGCCCAGATCCCAGGGGGTATTCTTATTGTATATTGTATATATCATTATTTTAGTCATCACACCTTTAATCAATACCACTTTACGCTTATTTGACCTTAACAAACAGTCACGCATTCAAGTTCCTTATGTATACTACTGAATATACACCTTTTTGATAAAAACCTAGGATTAGCGCAGCACTACCCATTTTCTAGATTTACTTACGAGGTCAGGTGCCTACCTTTAACAGTGCATGCAGCTTTTCTATTTTTAGCCGATTCCATATATGATAGCGCGGGAATAACCCATCTCTTTTTATCAATAAAAGTGTAATATCCCTTTAAATTTCGTAGCTGGGGGGTGTCTATAGTATGCCTGTAAAGGGGCGCATGTTTCCCGTGTTTAGAACAGTCTGACAGCAAAATGACATTTCGAAGGAAAAAAAGCCATTTAAAACTACCCGCGGCTATTGCATTGCCGACAATACACATAGAAGTTCATTGATAAAAAGGGCATGGGAATTCCCCACAGGGCAACCCCGAACCAAAATTAAAAAAAAAACTTACGTGGGAGTCCTCCTAAATTCCATACAAGGCCCTTCAGGTCTGGTATGGATATTAAGGGGAACCCCGGCCAAAATTTTTAAAAAAATGACGTGGGGTTCCCCCTAAATTCCATACCAGACCCTTCAGGTCTGGTATGGATTTTTTTTTTTTTTTCCAAATAACAGTTTTTATTATTGTTATCATTCTCAGTTGCAATACAGGGTAAAGAAGCATGGAAGGTTGTAAATATTATCCATCATATCTTATCCACTAATAAACATATATTTGCGAAATAAGGGTGCTAAATTCGTGTTGAGTTTCAAAGATTTCTCATCGTTTAACTTATAGTAATTCCTTTTGTAGATAGAAGATGTTAATTCAGTCAGTTGTTGTAGTATAAAGTCTATGAGAACTCAAATATTTTAAAATCTGTATTATAGAAGGATGAATAGGGAGAGAGAAAGAAAGAGAAAAGGGAAGAGAGAGGGAGATATACAGTAGGCCATCTGAGTAAGGTTGGTACCTGGTCATGGTGGGTCCTCCCGGAGATGCCACAGTTCCCAAACCCCGTTGTGAGCCTCCAGTCTGTCCTGCATCCTAGCCGTCATTTTCTCCATCAGTTCAATATCATTAATTCTCGAGTAAAGATCTTCAGGAGAGGGTGGGGAACGGCGTTTCCAATTTAGTGCTACTAGGCATCTGGCTGCTGTGAGTATGTGTCTTACTAATTTCTTATATGGTTTGCGGAGTTTGAGTGGTGATAGTCCCAGTAAGAAGAACTTTGGGGATGCTTGGACCTGTATTTCCAAGAGATGGGACAGTAGAAGTTGGACCTTGTCCCAAAAGGGGGTAATCAACGGGCACTCCCAATAGATATGTATGAGAGTGCCTTTTCCTCCCTGACATCGCCAGCAACGATCTGAGCTAGTGGGGAAAATTGCATGGAGCACATCTGGGGTCATATACCAGAAGAATAAAATTTTGTATGCGTTTTCCTTATAGAGAGTGCATAATGAGCTCTTTGCTGTTTGGTTCCATATCGCCTGCCACTGTGCTATGGGGAGTTCCTCATCAAGGATTTTCTCCCATTTAAGCATGTAGGAGTGCTTTCCCTGCTCCTCTAGGGAGATGGTATTTAAAATCTTGTAAATTCCCGATATGATTCCCTTCTGAGCATTCCCCTCCAATATTATAGTTTCAAAGGGGGTTGGGGGAGAGAACTGCAGGTTCGGGGTTATAGTTAGTGCGTAGTGTCGGATTTGTAAGTATCCGTAGAATGCCTGTTTCGGCAAATCATGTTTTGCTTGTAATTCAGAGAAAGGTAATAATTTACGGGTTCTGGGTTCCACTATACTCCCAAAATGGAATAGGTTCCTACAGGACCAAGGGTAGGACATCTGATGTGTTATGCCGCGTACACACGGTCGGACTTTCCGGCATACTTGGTCCGGCGGACCAGAGTGTGCCGGACAATCCGCCCGTGTGTGGGCGCCGGCGGACTTTTCCGGCGGACTTTTTCCCAAAAGCCCGCCGGACCTAGATTTGAAGAAAGTTTTAAATCTTTCCGCCGGACTCAGTTTCGGGCGGAAAGTCCGCTCGTGTGTGTGCTGGTCCGACGGAAAGCCCGCTCGTGTGTATGCTGGTCCGACGGACCAGATACTACACAAGGGCAGGGTATTGCATCTCGCGCTCGCTGCAATAGGAAAAACAAATTTTCCTATTGCGGCGAGCGCGGGGCATACCAGGCCCTTAGGTCTGGTATGGATTATAAAGGGAACCCCCTACGCCGAAAAAACGGCGTGGGGTCCCCCCTAAAATCCATACCAGACCCCGATCCGAGCACGCAGCCTGGCCGGTCAGGAAAGGGGGTGGGGACGAGCGAGCGCCCCCCCCCTCCTGAACCGTACCAGGCCACATGCCCTCAACATGGGGGGTGGGTGCTTTGGGGGAGGGGGGCCGCCCTGCGGGCCCCCCCCACCCCAAAGCACCTTGTCCCCATGTTGATGAGGACAAGGGCCTCTTCCCGACAACCCTGGCCGTTGGTTGTCGGGGTCTGCGGGCGGGGGCTTATCGGAATCTGGGAGCCCCCTTTAATAAGGGGGCCCCCAGATCCCGGCCCCCCACCCTATGTGAATGAGTATGGGGTACATGGTACCCCTACCCATTCACCTAGGGAAAAAGTGTAAGTAATAAAACACACTACACAGGTTTTTAAAATATTTTATTAAACAGCTCCGGGGGGGGGATCTTCCTCCGGCTTCGGGGGTCTTCTTCCGGCTTCGGGGGTCCCTCCGCTTCATCTCCTCCCGGCGTCCGGTTGGTTCTTCTCCGCTCTCTTCTCTCCAGTTCTTCGTCCGGGTCCTCTGCTGTCTTCAGGTAGCTCTCTTGCCAGCAGAGGTCCGGACTTCTTGTCTTCTTCTCTTCTCCAGATGTTGACACGACGCTCTCTCCGGCTGGACTGCTCTCCGAGGGCTGCGTTGTGACTTATATAGGCGGAGACCCCGCCCCCTTTTGATGTCACAGTCCCTGGGCATGCTGGGACTGTGACGTTTTAGGGGGCGTGGTCAACATCACCCAGTGACCACGCCCCCTAAAACGTCACAGTCCCAGCATGCCCAGGGACTGTGACATCAAAAGGGGGCGGGGTCTCCGCCTATATAAGTCACAACGCAGCCCTCGGAGAGCAGTCCAGCCGGAGAGAGCGTCGTGTCAACATCTGGAGAAGAGAAGAAGACAAGAAGTCCGGACCTCTGCTGGCAAGAGAGCTACCTGAAGACAGCAGAGGACCCGGACGAAGAACTGGAGAGAAGAGAGCGGAGAAGAACCAACCGGACGCCGGGAGAAGATGAAGCGGAGGGACCCCCGAAGCCGGAAGAAGACCCCCGAAGCTGGAGGAAGATCCCCCCCCGGAGCTGTTTAATAAAATATTTTAAAAACCTGTGTAGTGTGTTTTATTACTTACACTTTTTCCCTAGGTGAATGGGTAGGGGTACCATGTACCCCATACTCATTCACATAGGGTGGGGGGCCGGGATCTGGGGGCCCCCTTATTAAAGGGGGCTCCCAGATTCCGATAAGCCCCCGCCCGCAGACCCCGACAACCAACGGCCAGGGTTGTCGGGAAGAGGCCCTTGTCCTCATCAACATGGGGACAAGGTGCTTTGGGGTGGGGGGGGCCCGCAGGGCGGCCCCCCTCCTCCAAAGCACCCACCCCCCATGTTGAGGGCATGTGGCCTGGTACGGTTCAGGAGGGGGGGGGGCGCTCGCTCGTCCCCACCCCCTTTCCTGACCGGCCAGGCTGCGTGCTCGGATCGGGGTCTGGTATGGACTTTAGGGGGGACCCCACGCCGTTTTTTCGGCGTAGGGGGTTCCCTTTATAATCCATACCAGACCTAAGGGCCTGGTATGCCCCGCGACGGGGCTCGCAAGGTGTCAATCTCGCCGATAAAAGCGGCAAGATTGACATCCTTTTCTAGTCCCGTCGCACCTGAGTCACGTTCAAAATGAACGGACTTGTCCGTGTGTGGGCAAGTCCGTTCATTCTGAAAGTCCGCCGGAACTCCGGCGAAAGTCCGTCAGAAAGACGGGCGGACTTAGCCCGCCGGAAAGTCCGGGCGTGTGTGGGCAAGTCTGTCCGTTTTAAAGTCCGGCGCACCTGGCGGACAAAGTCCGTCGGAAAGTGTGCCGGACCAAGTAGGATAGAAAGTCCGACCGTGTGTACGCGGCATTAGACTATCTGGCACTTTGGGATTGCAGATAAAAGAGGTCATTGGTGATTTCTCTGATGATAGTTTATGAGGTCGGGCCAGTGTGCGCCAAGTCCGACGTAGCAGAGACATGGGGCCCGGCATCCGACCGGGTGGCACCTCCGCATTCGCACTCCATAGCAGGTTGTTCGGGTGTATTGGAGCTAGCCATAGCTTTTCGATTTCAGTCCATTTGTTATATGATTTATGAGTAAACCATGAGGCAATCGCTTTTAATTGCGCAGCCTGGTAATATTTAATAATATCCGGGAAAGCTAGACCTCCCTCGTTACGTGACGCCAGCATTACTGTCCTCGGTATCCTATGCCTTTTATAGTTCCAAACAAATTGGAGTAAGTCCGCCTGGAGCTTTTTCAAGTGTTTGAGTGGTATAGGGACAGGGAGGGTCTGGAAGAGATATAGGAGCTTCGGGAGAATGGTCATCTTAATAGAGGCTATGCGACCCAGAAGGGAAATATGGTGCTTTTCCACTGAGCCAGTAACGCTCTGATGGAGCGAAAGAGGGGTGGGAAGTTTTCTTGGTATAGGGTGTCGTATTTTGGAGTAATAAGGGTCCCTAGATATTTCAGAGCTGTAGTTTTCCAGCTATAATGGAAATTGGCTTTTAATAGTGCGAGTTCAGCATCAGGGATATGTATAGGGAGGGCTTCTGATTTTGATGCATTGATTTTATACCCTGAGAGAGCTCTAAAGTTATCTAATTCCCTATGTAGAACTGGGAGGGTGGTATGGGGTTGGGTCAGTGTAAGGATGATGTCATCGGCAAATAGGGAGATCTTAAATTCCCTATCTCTAACCATTATCCCCTTTATGTCCTGGTTATTCCGGATCGTGGCGGCCAAGGGCTCCACACATAGTGCAAATAGCAGGGGTGACAGTGGGCACCCCTGCCTGGTGCCATTTGCCACCGAAAATGGTGTGGAGAGAGCAAAGGGGGTTCTGACCTGTGAGGAGGGGTTGGAGTAAAGGTGCCTGATTGCTCGCATAAAAGGTCCACGAAAACCCATGTGGGTCAGCGTGGCGAACAGGAAGGGCCACCCCAAACGGTCAAAAGCCTTTTCGGCGTCGAGGCTCAGTAGCATGGAGGTGAGTCCCCCCCTGCCCGCCACGTCCACCAGATCAATCACCCTTCTGGTGTTGTCACCTGCTTGCCGCAATGGGACAAACCCCACCTGATCCCCGTGGACCAGCGACGGAAGGATTGTATTTAGGCGGTTGGATAAGAGCTTAGTGAAAATTTTTAGGTCGGAGTTCAGGAGAGCAATGGGTCTGTAATTGGCGCATAGGGATGGGTCTTTGTCTGGTTTGGGAATTAGGGTGATATAGGATCGCTGCATATCTAGGGGGATGGGGGTGTCACGGAGGAAGGTATTAAACAGCCTACACATATGGGGGAGCAACTGATGGAGGAATGCCTTATAATATTCATAGGGAAAACCATACGGGCCAGGGGCTTTATGGGATGGTAGGTTTTTGATCGTCAGTTCTAATTCTTCCTCCGAGATCTGTGCATTAAGCGACTGCAGGTCGGATAGTTGGAGTTTTGGAATACCGCTTTGTTCTAAATATTCTCGCATCTTTTGAGATAGATCTGGGGAGGGAGGGTTACTGGGTATGTCAGGGCTGTTGTACAGATTTTTGTAGAAATCTGCAAAGGTGTGAGCAATATCCACTGGGTGAGATAGTAGCTGGCCTGATTTGTTTTTAATCTGGTTCGGGGATTGCATGTGGGTGCATTCACGGAGCTTGTTAGCCAAAAGAGAATGGGCCTTATTGCCTTTGTCATAAAACATTTGTTTCAGTCTGGTCAAGGCCTTCTCTACCTGACCTAGGGCCAGATCCCGAAGAGTCATACGAAGGCTAGTTATTTTTTTAAGCAGAGGTATTGTGGGGTTAGTTTGGAGCTTGTGTTCCAGTGCTTTGAGTTCTCTTTCCGCTTTCACTTTTGCGGCTTGGGCATCTTTTTTTAGTGCTGTGGAGAGTGCTATACATTTGCCTCGGAGGACCACCTTGTGGGCTTCCCAAAGCGTGGTGGATGAGACTTCCTGATTATTATTCTCTTTAAAATAGAGCTGAAGTGTGGAAGTTAATTCTGCCTGAGAGGGCTGGTGTTGGAGGAGGAAAGTGTTAAGCTTCCAATTATAAGGTCTACGGAAGGCGGTGTCTAGATCTATGGTGATTAAGATAGGGGCATGGTCAGACCATGAAATCGGGAGTATTTGAGCCTTACAGGTGAGTTGTAAGGTGTGGTTATTGACAAAAAAGTAGTCTATCCTGGAGTGGGTACGGTGCGGGGCCGAGTAGAACGTATATTGCCAATCGCCTGGGCGGAGAGCCCTCCACGCATCAAAGAGCGCATATCGTCTGGAGATTTGTCTGAATAGTCTCGAGTCTCTAAAGACTCTGGGTGATGCTGCTTGGGGGCCCACCGTCTGGCGATCATCATAGGATGAATGGGTAAGGTTGAAGTCGCCCCCTATTACCAGAACCCTTGGTGTGACTTTAAAGAGGCGGGCGTACACCTTGGATAGGAAGCTGTGTGGTTTGGCGTTCGGTGCATACAGAGTACATAGGGTAATTTCCTGTGACTGCCATAGTCCCTGTAGGATTATAAAGTGGCCATGGGGGTCACAGTGCTGGGTCACGCAAGCGAAGGGAGCTCCCCTCTTAACAAGTATGGCCACTCCTGCCCTTTTATGGGTACCTGAGGCTATATAGATCTGGGAGTAGTATCTGGAGGCGAATGCAAAGGAGCCCCCCCTATCATAATGAGTCTCCTGGATCATAATGATATCTGCCCCTGATTGTCTGAATTCCCTCAGCGCCAGATGCCGTTTTTTATTGGAGTTTAATCCGTGTACATTTAATGAGAGAATCTTAGCCATGGCAGTGTGTGTGGTAGATGATGAGACGCTCACCTGGTGTTAATGCACCTGCATTCAAGACTGGGGCTCGGGGCGGACCCTCCCCGGGAGGAGACCACGAAGTTGCTCGAAGATGGTTGGGTAGGTTTGGTGATGGCTGGATAGGAAGGGGAAGAGAAAGGTCAGAGAGAAAGAAGAACACTGTTAGAGTGCAAAAAACATGGAAAACGTACATTCCTAATAAACCTGTATAGGCCAACAGGCCTAGGTCTGGACGGAGTCCCCTGGGCCCCCCCACCCCAAAAAAGAGGAGTGGGGAGGGGCACCGGGGAGCCCGTAGCCAGCCAAAAACAACAATTCTACAGCACATAGTCTAAGACCCTGCGCTGATATCTATCAAACTGTCTAGGGGGGGGTGATAGGGAGCGGAAGCTATACCCATCTCTCCTGAGCTCATCTGAATTAAGCCCTAGGTGATAAAGTAAAATTCAGCATGGGGGGGCAATCTCGGGGGTCCTAAACTGGAGTTGCATTACACAAACTAAAATAAACTGCAGTCTAACTTATCTTATATATTGAGCCTAAGTGCTCAGGTCCTTTAGTTATCTAGAGTCACAGTGTTTGCATCTCAGCGATTCTTTTGTTTGGTGGGCTTGCGTTGCGGGTCAGAGTCCCGGGATCGATTGGAGGAAGACACTCCCTGCCAGATCGTAGGCGGTGGTGGTGGGGTTGCGACAATGTCCCAGTCCGGTAACTTTGGTGCCGGAATTTCAAGAATGTTGCAGAAAGTACGCAGGTCCTCTGGATATCTCAGTACAGCAGATTTGCCCTGATGTTTTGCAGTGAGGCTAAAGGGAAAACCCCAACGATAGGTGATGTTCTCCTTCTGCAATAACTGTAGTAGAGGCTGGAGGAGTCTGCGTTTTTGCGGGGTGATCCAGGAGAGGTCTGGATACAGTTGTATCTGGACATCATCAAAAGTCACTTTACGCGCCAAGCGTGCCCGCTTCATGATTTCTTCCTTGATGGGGTAGGAGCTGACTCTACATATAATATCTCTCGGTTTGGAGGTGGCGCCTTTAGGGCGAAGCGCTCTGTGGGCTCTGTCCATGTCAATGTGCTTATTGGGCGGCTCCCCAATTAAATTGTTGAAAACGGATTGCAAGATTGTTTGTAGGTCCTCGGGACCCTCCGCCTCCGGGATGCCCCTCACTCGGATGTTGTTGCGGCGCCCCCGGTTGTCCAAGTCTTCCACGTGTCTTTGCATATCTCTCAGCATTTCTCTGTGGTCTGCTCCCTGCAGTTGTGTTCTATGGACTGCTAGTTTGGTTTCTTGTATCTCTTCCTCAGCCATTTCCATCCTGTCCGCCAGGTGTTTGAGTCCTGTCTGGAGTACTTGGATTTCTGTTCGGCAGGTAGATTTCACATCCTCAATGAGCTGCCTGAAATCTTCCTTTGTAGGTATAGCTTGTAAGTATGCTTGCCACTGAGGATGTAAGGGTGGGTCCATTGTGGTGCCATGATGCTGGTTAGGTGATGACCTGCCCGACGATGTGGCTTTGGGATGTGTGGTACCCCTCTCCTGGTGTAGTTGTGCACCAGTTGCTGGGGAGTCCCATGGGTCTGTCCAGGTTTCAGCTTGTCGCTGCTGGGGGGGACTTGTAGAGCTATCCCTTGCTGGGAGTGGGATCAGAGCTCCTGCCTTCTGCGCGTATGAAGGTGTAGGGAGCAGTTGGTATCTGGAGGTGCTGGAGTCTCTAGAGCGAGAGAGCCTCTGTGCCTTAGGCGGAGGGGATGTGACTGTGATGGCCCAGGTTCCATCTTGTGTTCCCTCAGGGAGCTGGTGCCCTCTGGCTGAAGGGCCTGCGGGGCTAGGTAAAGGTGGATAATCCTGTGAGAGATCTGAGGAGAGCGGGGACATCGAGGTTGTGTGGTCCTGGCTCTGAATCTGAGGGTCAGAAGCCGTTCTCAGTAGTCTCGGGAATGCTGCTGAGCACTGAGTATATGGCGGGGCGGGGGTAGGCAGCATGGCCAATGGCGGCCCGCATGGCTGTTCCCTCTGAACGGCGGGTTGCGGGGGAGAACTCACCGCTCCGGTATAGAGGTAGCGCTCCTGGAGGTTCACTTCTACCAGTGGTTGAGCCTCTGTGTGCTGGGGAAGATCTGGAGCAGTTTGTGAGGCCTGAGTGGAGCTCCGGTGCTGAGGCGCGGAAGTGACCGGCGCCATGTTGGTCTCTTCGCTCCGGGATGCGTCCGGCTGTGTAAAGAAGGAGCGGAAGTCTGTGGATGCACCCGGAGGGGGTTGTGATGATCCCCTGTGCTTAGAGGAGCGGGTGGTTCGTGACTTGCCCATAAAGCTGTGGATGGTTGCCCCCTAGAATGCCTTTCTCGCTGCGGGCTTAGAGAGCAGGGAGATCAGGCTTCCATCTTGCTCGGCTTCCGGTCACGCCCCTCTGGTATGGATTTTAAGGGGAACCCCGGCCAAAAAAAAAACGGCGTGGGGTCCCCCCAAAAATCCATACCAGACCCTTATCCGAGCACGCAACCTGGCAGGCCGCAGGAAAAGAGGGGGGGACGAGAGTGCGGCCCCCCCTCCTGAAACGTACCAGGCCACATGCCCTCAATATTGGGAGGGTGCTTTGGGGTAGCCCCCCAAAACACCTTGTCCCCATGTTGATGAGGACAAGGGCCCCATCCCCACAACCCTGGCCGGTGGTTGTGGGGGTCTGCGGGCGGGGGGCTTATCGGAATCTGGAAGCCCCCTTTAACAAGGGGACCCCCAGATCCCGGCCCTCCCCGTGTGAAATGGTAAGGGGGTACTTACCCCTACCATTTCACGAAAAAACTGTCAAAAATGTTAAAAATGACAAGAGACAGTTTTTGACAATTCCTTTATTTAAATGCTTCTTCTTTCTTCTATCTTCCTTCATCTTCTGGTTCTTCTGGTTCTTCCTCCGGCGTTCTCGTCCAGCATCTCCTCCGCGGCGTCTTCTATCTTCTTCTCCTCGGGCCGCTCGGCACCCATGGCATGGAGGGAGGCTCCCGCTCTTCTCCATCTTCTTCTTCTTCTCTTCTTCCTTCTTCTCTTCTTCATTTTCTTCTCCGGGCCGCTCCGCATCCATGCTGGCATGGAGGGAGGCTCCTGCTGTGTGACGGCGTCTCCTCGTCTGACGGTTCTTAAATAACGGGGGGCGGGGCCACCCGGTGACCCCGCCCCCCTCTGACGCACGGGACATGACGGGACTTCCCTGTAGCATTCCCCGTGACGTCACAGGGAAGTCGCGTCAAGTCACCGTGCATCAGAGGGGGCGGGGTCACCGGGTGACCCCACCCCCCCGTTATTTAAGAACCATCAGATGAAGAGACGCATCACACAGCAGGAGCCTCCCTCCATGCCAGCATGGGTGCGGAGCGGCCCGGAGAAGAAAATGAAGAAGGAAGAAGAGAAGAAGATGAAGAGACGAGCGGGAGCCTCCCTCCATGCAATGGGTGCGGAGCGGCCCGAGGAGAAGAAGATAGAAGACGCCGCGGAGGAGATGCTGGATGAGAACGCCGGCGGAAGAACCAGAAGAGCCAGAAGAACCAGAAGAAGAAGATGAAGATAGAAGAAAGAAGAAGCATTTAAATAAAGGAATTGTCAAAAACTGTCTCTTGTCATTTTTAACATTTTTGACAGTTTTTTAGTGAAATGGTAGGGGTAAGTACCCCCTTACCATTTCACACAGGGGGGGGGCCGGGATCTGGGGGTCCCCTTGTTAAAGGGGGCTTCCAGATTCCGATAAGCCCCCCGCCCGCAGACCCCCACAACCACCGGCCAGGGTTGTGGGGATGAGGCCCTTGTCCTCATCAACATGGGGACAAGGTGTTTTGGGGGGCTACCCCAAAGCACCCTCCCAATGTTGAGGGCATGTGGCCTGGTACGGTTCAGGAGGGGGGGGGCCGCACTCTCGTCCCCCCCTCTTTTCCTGCGGCCTGCCAGGTTGCGTGCTCGGATAAGGGTCTGGTATGGATTTTTGGGGGGACCCCACGCCGTTTTTTTTTTTTTTTTGGCGCGGGGTTCCCCTTAAAATCCATACCAGACCCTTCAGGTCTGGTATGGAGTTTAGGGGGAACCCCACGTCATTTTTTTTTTTTTTTAATTTTGGCCGGGGTTCCCCTTAATATCCATACCAGACCTGAAGGGCCTTGTATGGAATTTAGGGGGACTCCCACGTAACTTTTTTTTTTTTAATCTTGGTTCGGGGTTGCCCTGTGGGGAATTCCCATGCCGTTTTTATCAATGAACTTCTATGTGTATTGTCGGCAATGCAATAGCCGTGGGTAGTTTTAAATGGCTTTTTTTCCTTCGAAATGTCATTTTGCTGTCAGACTGTTCTAAACACGGGAAACATGCGCCCCTTTACAGGCATACTATAGACACCCCCCAGCTACGAAATTTAAAGGGATATTACACTTTTATTGTTTGACTTTAAGCATTATTAAAATCACTGCTTCTGAAAAAACGGCCGTTTTTAAAACTTTTCTTTGCATTGATACATGTCCCCTGGGGCAGGACCCGGGTCCCCAAACACTTTTTATGACAATAACTTGCATATTAGCCTTTAAAATTAGCACTTTTGATTATTCATGTTCGTGTCCCATAGACTTTAACGGTGTTCGCGTGTTCGAACAAACTTTTTTCCTGTTCGCATGTTCTGGTGCGAACCGAACAGGGGGGTGTTCGGCTCATCCCTACTGCAAACGGTGTCTCAGGCACATCAAACGTGGCAAAAACACCAACCATATACATATCATTGCAATTTTTTTTGCCTTCATCAAGAGCACCTCTATAGGGTTAAGGTGGGAAGGCGCCCCCGACACCCAAAGAGTAATTTTTCTGCACCTGTTTGACAGGCGAATATCATTGCAATTTTTTACAGCAAGGCCAATTCTTGCTTTCATCAAGATTATCTCTATAGGATTACGGTGGGAAGGCACCACCGACACCCAAAGACCAATTTTTACGCACCTGTTACTTCTATACAAAGTCAAAGTGACACCAGAATGTATCCAAAATATCTCTAATCTTGTTCCCAGTGCACTACATTGTGGCCTCATCATACACACTGGCTCCCCAGCTGTTGAGCAAAATAAAGGCAGCTTGCAGGGAAAATGTCATTTTTTTTTTGGCTTTATAAATGCAATTATTGCTGCAGCAGATTCTAGACATGGTACAGATCTGCCACTTTTCAGGTAGACTAAGAGGACCCCCAGGCACTATATTGGAAGGAATTTTTCATTTTTAGGCTTTCACTTTAAAAATCAAAAAAATCACTGCTCATTTAAAAATGACGTTTTTCACAAACTTTTTTTTTTTTTTTTGATCCATGTCCCCCAGGCCAGGACCCGGACCCCTATAACCATTGTATGCCCAATTACTTGCATATAAGCCTTCAAAATGGGCACTTTTGATATTCGACGTTCGGATCCCATTGACTTTATTGGGAATCGTTATTCGGGTCCAAACGTTCGCGGTGTTGGGAAGTTCTGGTCCGAATCTGAACAGGGGTCCGTTCAGCCCATCCCTAGTGGCTGTTAATATCAATAAGAAATAAGATGTTAGACTGATGATCCAGGGAGTCGCAGAGAGCCTTAGGGGATCAGAAAGTATTTTCTCTGTTGCAGCAAATTGGATCAAGCTGTATAAGGCCTTTCTGTGGATCTTCTGCAGGTTCTGAGGATGCAGGATCTTCATTTATTTATTTTTGTCTATTGGTTGAACTCAGTGGAGTTGTCTTTTTTTTTTTTTTAGACATAGGTAACTCTGTAGATGACTTCATGCTGGGCACCATAGCTGACTCTTCCATATACATTCCATAACATATATCTCCACCAGGTTTTGTCTCTATCTGTGTCCCTGTTGGGGAGATTCTGTCTCACTTCCAAGCATGATACCCAAGACACCCTATCACTCCTCGGACACATAGGTTTTCACCAAATGAGGGTATGGTGGGAAATCTGCAGTGGTGCAGACAGTAATAAAAACCTTTGAATTACCCTGTTTCCCCAAAAATAAGACCTAGCGTGATTGTCGGTGATGGCTGCAATATAAGCCCTACCTCCCAAATAAGCCCTAGTTAAAGTCCTTGTAGGTCTTATCTTCAGGGTAGGGCTTATTTTCGGGGAAACAGGGTAGGGAAGGAGAAAAGAGCACCATGAGACCTCTAATAGTCCAGATAGAGTTTATGGGTTGTAGAGTTTTAAGAAAACTCATACGCATTTCAACGGTGTAAAGACCCACTTTATCAGGACTTTATACTTTTAGCTAAAGGGAATCTGGCTCCAAGATAAAATCCTGTTATCAGTCATTGGAGCAGATTTATATTTTATTGATTTTTTTTTTGGATTCAGATTCACTTCAGCTAAAAGTCTAAAGCCTTGATAAAGGGGTTCTTTAAACCCCCAAAACATGTTATGCTGCGTACACACGATCGGACTTCTTGTTGGAAAAAGATATGACGGCTTTTCTGACGGAATTCCGCTCAAGCTTGCCTTGCATACACACGGTCACGCAAAAGTTCGCTGGACTTACGACCGTCAAGAATGCGGTGACGTACAAACAACACTACGACAAGCCAAGAAAATGAAGTTCAATGCTTCCGAGCATGCGTCGAATTGTTTCCGAGCATGCGTAGGAATTTTGCGCGTCGGAATTGCCACAGACGATCGCATTTTCGGATAGGAACTTTTCCCGACCGAAAAATTGAGAATATGCTCTGTCTTTTGCTGGCTGGAATTCGGCCAGCAAAAATCCGATGGAGCGTACACACAGTCGCATTTTCCGATGAAAAACTCTCATCGGTCTTTTACGGGCCAAAATTCCGATTGTGTGTACGCGGCATTAGAGTTCATTCGAAAATAAAACTCCATCTGGACTATCAAAAATCTAGTGTCTCTCTCTTATTTTTCTTTATAAAGACTCTACCCCAATAAATCAGCCTTTGGCCACTTGACTACTGCCTGGATCCTACAAGGTTCTCACATCCAACTGGTATACCTACCTATAAAAGAGTGCGGGACCTCACAACCTTGTTACCCTATCAGGTATTAAAAACCAGACAGAGGCTATTACTATCCCCACACTCCATCCATAACTAAGCTGGGCTTTATTATCTCTCTAATACCGGGAGTTACCACCGAGTGTAGTACAGTAAGACCTCCTTATCATGTCCTGTGTGTTGTGAGGTGCAACCTAAGGCCCATTCACACCAAGTCCATAGAGCTGCATTTCCCAACACAGGACCGACACTATACCAGACTGAAATCTATTGTTTCCAATTCTTCCACACCAATGTTCTACATGAAAATGGAACATTCTGAATTTTTAATGCTGTGCAACACGATGGGATTCCAGTCTCCACTCGCACCTTCTGTCCTGCTGCACCTCATCTCTGGAATTCTCCCTTTAAGTGATATTAATGTTTGACTTTTCTTTCTTTTTTGAACAGCGGCTGCTTATGGAAATAGAACTTATTTTGCAGTAGATGCAAATAAATCATTCCCCAAACCTGATGTAAATGGAGAGAGACACATGTACCTGGCCCGGGTTCTCACCGGACTCTACTGTGCAGGACACCAAGGGATGGAAACACCTCCAGCCAAAAATACAGCCGACCCCACCGACCTTTTTGACAGCGTGACGGATGACGTCCAGAATCCTTCAATGTTTGTGATATTTAATGACATCCAGGCCTATCCCGAATATCACATCATCTTCCAGTGATGATCTATGACTGTGTCCGGGGATCACACAAATCTCCGGGACAGACTCCTGAAAATATCTGTATTTGTGTCATTTGGTCTTATTGGCAGGACTGTTAGACATCTTGGGGCCCCGTACAGCCTACCTGTCAGGGCCCCCCCGCAAAAATATCCATAGTTTTACTAAAAATACATGAAAATCATCATTAGAGGACACAAACATAACTTACAAAATTCCTGCTAAATCCAAAAGGTAAATCTGTATTGTGTAATACATAAAGCTCACATGGGCTCTGTGTCCTGTACAGAGGTGAATAATCTGTGTTTGTTTTTTGTTTTTTTTCAAATGTGGACATTGATGCCAGGGTGAAGATGACAAACTGCCCCCCCCCCCCCAAAGTGTGGGTATCCTGTCTCAGCATAAACCCCCCACACTCAAAAAAGAAAAAAAAAAAAAACACTAATCAGCACATCCACTAAGAATAAATTCTGTCTGCAAGTCAAAATTCTCCCCAAACAAAAATGCAAATATTCCCCCTCCTCCAAGTTCAAATCCCCCTCTCAGCTCATATCTTTGCCCCCCCCCCCAATTCCACCTCCCAGCTCAAATCCCACCGCAATCCTCCCTCTAACAGAAATCTCCCTCACCCCAAAGAAAAAAGAAAATCACCTGCTTAGCACACATCATCTTCTTCCTAAATCTTCCATTCTAACACAAATCTCCCCCCTCCCAGCACAAATCCCCCCTCCCCCTTTCCAATCTTCACCCCTCCAGCACAAATCCCTTCTTCCTAGCAAAAACATTCCCCCCAATCCCCCTTCCTGGCTCAAATCTTCCAACCCCCCCAGCGCAAATACCTTCCTCCTAGCAAAAACATTCCCCCCAATCCCCCTTCCTGGCTCAAATCTCCCAAATCCCCCCCCCCCAGCACAAATCCCCCTCCCCCTCTCCAATCCCCCCCAGCACAAATCCCCTCCTCATAGCACAAACATGCCTCCCAATCCCCCCTCCTGGCTGCCAGCACAACCCCCCCTCCAATCCCCCTCCCAGCGCAAATCTCCCAACCCCCCAGCACATATCTTCCCCCCCACACCCCCCAAATCCCCACTACACTTTCCAGCCAGCACAGAAAGCTGCCCATCCCCCCACTTCCATAAACGTCTCAAGCACACACTATTATTCCCCCTCTGTGTACAATTTGCCTGTAAGCTCAAAACCTCCCCCCCCCAACATACAGGGGGGAAGCCACAACAATGCCAGGTGGAGGTGCGCTGTCTTTTGCCCTCCCCTCCTGTACAGAACATCGGTCATACAGCACATGAGACAGGACCGCTCTTAGATTGCATCGGAGTTTGATTACCGCCCCCTATCCACATTTCCTGTTGCTGGGAGATGAGCAACCTTGGAGGAAATAAGGGGCGGTAATCAAACTGTGTGTGTACAGTCCGATTCGATCTATGATCGATCTTGTCTCATGTTCTGACAGGAGGGGAGAAGCCAGAGAACACAACACAGCGCACCTCCTCCAGGTCTCCCCTCTCTGCCTCTTCTCCTTTCACTGCTCCAGGCTGCCTTTCCCATTGTCCAGGCTTGAGGAGGAGGGGGATGGCCTAGCCCCCCATTGTCTATATTCTCTGGGATCTCCATGGCTCATTGCTCCACAACTTCTCATGTGCTTCACTCATCCTCTGGGACTCTGATCTTCACTCATTCTCTGGGACTCTGATCTTCACTCACTGAGCCTCAGACAGGGGAGAGCCGACTGCTTCTGGCAGGGGAGAGGATGGGAGGGGTGGAGTGGAAGACAATCAAGGTTGTCCCCATGGTATCACCAGTTGCACATTTCCAATAATAGTGTATTATAGGTGACATGGTGGTTCAGCAGAACTTCATCCTCCTTTAGAAACCATGTGACTACACAGCACCACCTCCATGTTCCCAATAATGAATGGAAAGAGTGCATGGAGGAGCCATGATGGTCCATCAGTCTTCCATAGAATAGCCATGGCTGGGGTTGTCTCTTCTCCCAGAAAATTCAAGCCATATCAGTGATGAGATGGTTCACCAATGGACGGTGACAACAGATAAAGTGCTGTTTATTTGGTTTGTGACGTGAGTGACCACACATCGCTCTATGGACCCAATAGATGAGGCTCTGATGGAGGTTCTCTCACCCTCTCAGCTCCACCCATCACTTGGAGAACCAGTGACTCCGCCCTCTGGCCTCTCACAGCTGACTTCAGCCGATGATCGTTTTCTCCTCCATGTATCCGATCTACTGAGATATATCCATCCTCTACACTGCAGACACTACACTTCTCTATTTTGCCCTACTTCTCTTTAGACTGTAAGCTCTTTGATGCAAGACTCACTTTAGACACAAACACCATATAAAAAAGCCTTTTCAGTTTAATGGAGGGCAATACAAATAATAAGTATCCTTAGACTAATAATTTCTTGGATCCTCTGGGAAGAATATCCAAGTTTTGAAGTGCAATTATTGTTTTGCAGCCTTCAGGGCCTAGTCACACAATTTTGCTGCAACACAGACAGTTTGTGTGTCCAGGTGCATTGCAGCTGGTTGCATTAACCAAACTATATATAAGGAATGGGCTGCAACATACCCGAATGGCAGAAAAATTTGCCATGCTGCATTTTGCAATACAACACATGCACTGTGGTACATTCTAAAGGTGAATACTAAATTGATTAAACCGCGCTCCTTCCCTAATAAAGTGCAAACATGCAAAAGTGATTTCAACTGAGCACCAACATGATAATATAATAATAAGTGTATAAAAAGTCCAAACACAAAAATAAGTTCAGTAGTGCAAGTAGTGAATATTCAAACAATGTATCAAAGTCTTCAGACAATGTATCAACTTCTTCAGATCTTGTACAAAATCTTCAAATCCCTGCTGAACAGAAGGTAAATTTGACTGAAATATCTTCCACCACCATCCCCTGTCACACATCCTACTCCCCAGACTTCCATGACCCCTATTACAGGCAGTCATAAAGCACATAGGGGTATATTCAGCAGGAGTTGTGTACAATCCCAATGTTGATCCCAGCGTTTAACCGACCTCCAGGACACACACACCAAAGTGAATCCAGATCTTTTGAGCACGTTCCCAGGAACAAAAAGATTTGAAGGAGTTATCCAATGGTTAGTGGGAAAAACTAAAAAGAAAAGGCTTCCATAGTGAAGTATGTCAGAGTTTTATTCCAAAAAAACAGATAAAAACAGCAAATTCTTGCAGCTTAGAAATCCATGTGCATGGAAACCCCATGGTGTGTTCCAGCTGCACTTCAAAAACAGCGAAGATGACGTATCACAATCAAGCACCCTACCAGTTTCATTGGTACAAACCAACGTCTTCAGGGGTCATGACGATCTGGATTCATTTTGGTGTGTGTGTCCTGGAGGTCGGTTAAACGCTGAGATCAGCATTGGGATCGTACACAACTTCTGCTGAATATACCCCTATGTGCTTTATGACTGCCTGTAATAGGGGTCATGGAAGTCTGGGGAGTAGGATGTGTGGTGATGGTGGTGGAAGATATTTCAGTCAAATTTACCTACTGTCCAGCAGGGATTTGAAGATTGTGTACAATATCTGAAGAATTTGATACATTGTTTGAATATTCACACTATTGAACTTATTTTTGTGTTTGGACTTTTTATACACATATTATATTATCATGTTGGTTTTCAGTTGAAATCACTTTTGTATGTTTGCACTTTATTAGGGAAGGAGCGCGGTTTAATCAATTTAGTATTGATTTCTACTTATCCATTTTTCTTTTCTACAGCGTGCTGCTCCTTACCAACTTTCACCTGTTTTATTATTCTAGTTGCCCTAATCATCCTTCCACTTTGCACTGGTTCTGGGGTTTTTAACTCCTCATTCACATTTTTACATTCTAAAGGTGAGTTGAGGTGCCATTAAAACCAAACACGTGTGTGATGAGCTTCTACAATGTGCCGGAGGGGATGAGCCCTGAGAAGCAATATGAAGGCTCCATACGGCCAGCCATTGGGGTCTTATTTATATTGAGGGGGGGGAGGGGGGGGGGATCCAGACAGCTCCTATGAGCCAATCAAATTGCAACTTTCATTCTTCCCCTATCAATTTTCAGTGCAGGTTTGAATTTGATTGGTTGCCATGAGTTGTCTGCAGTGGCTCTTTCTATATATGACCCCTCAGTCTGCTACAATGTAACAAGATAAATGGAAATTAATAAAATGGTTACAAAGTGCGCTTCTGATCATTTCTGATTTCTGATCATTTACTTTCATATTCACATGTCAGATTCTGATCACATTATTCTGAATATTAACATTTAATACTATTTCTGGGGACCAACAACCAACCAACCAGATGTTTAGGATAAGATTCAACTACCCCAATTATTTAGAGTTAGTGGGGGGGATTGTCCAAAGAGGACTGCGTTGTGTTTATAATGGTCCTAGGGGTATATTGATACAGAATGTTATACTCACCAAAATCCCACTGGCAGTGAATCTTCCTGGTGAGTAGGTTTTCAAATACAGTGATTGATGTCTACACTGGTCTGGTGACACTGGGACTGGTGCTGCCATTATCAAGGATGTTGTTGCTGGCATGCACTGGTCTGATAACACTGAGACTGGTGTGGCAGTAATCATGAACACTGTTGCTGGCTTGTACTAGTCTGGTGACACAGGACTGGTGGTGACTATCGGGAATACTGTTGCTGGCTTACACTGGTCTGGTGACACAGAGACTTGTGTGGCAGTGATGTTTTACACTGGTCTGTTAACACTGGGATTGGTGTGATGGTGATCAGGAACACTGTTAATGCAGGGGCCTTGCTAGGGGGTGGCTTTTGGAGCTATAGCCCCGAATCTGGGGCCCATAGCCCCGAGTCTCTCAGATATGGCCGTGGTCATGGCCTCTCTGCAGCCGGGCCGTGAGTGCGGCGGGCAGCACCGGAGAACGGGTAGGCAGCACGGGAGAGCCCGGCAGGCAAGAGAGCAGAGAGATTACATCATCTCTCACCACCCGCCCTGCATCACTGCTGTTCCGCTGTCACTGCCTGCCCTCTCTCTGGTGACCCTGATGTAAGGAGCGGCTCTCTGGGGATATATATACACACACACACATATTATATACATGTGTACGCCCGCCCAAGCGTATGACTTTCTTTACTTCGCTGCTGTGGGCTCTAGCCCCAGATCTTTTGTAGACCCAGCAACGCCCCTGGATTACACTGGTCTCGTGACACTTGGACTGGTGTGGCGGAAAACAGGGACCCTATTGTTGGCGTACTCTAGTCTGGTGACACTGTTACTTGTATGGCAGCAAACAGGTACACTGTTGTTGGCTGCACTGGTCTGAGGACTTTGAGACTGGTGGTGTGGCGGTGATCAGGAACACTGTTGCTGGCTGCACTGGTCTGGTATGGTGGCAATCAGGAACACTGGCTGGCTTACACTTATCTGGTGACACTGGGACCAGTGTGGTGGTGATTAGGGACACTGCTGTCGGATTACACTGATCTGGCAACACTGGAACTGGTGTGGCAGTGATCAGGAATATGTTTGATGGCTTACACTGGTCTGGTGACCCTGGAACTGATGTTGCAGTGGTCAAGAACACTGTTTAAGGTTTGCACTAGTCTGGTGGCAAAAGGACTCATATGGTGGCAATCAGGAACACTGTTGCTGACTGCACTGGTCTGATGACTCTGGGACTGGTGTGGTAATCAGGAACACTGCCGCTGGTTTACACTGGTCTGTTGACAATGATCAGGGACATTGGCTGGTTGCACTATCATACAGTGTCCTCATCTGTATCACGAGCCACCCTACTTAGGTGTCCCCATAGTAGTAAGTGGTTAAAAAAATTGTCACCCAATGTAAATCTAATGTTAATCACATCATCCAGTGATATAGATCCAGCAACAATCACAATGAGCGACACCTCAATGATCCTCCACCTCGACTATGCTACCCCATTGCTATTTCTGTGGCAATTGACAGTATTGGCATGTTTGGTCAATGGCGTCACCTTTGACCCCCGGACTGTTAGTTTACAAACAGATGTCGGTGGGATCTGTCATTTTGTGGTGGTATCTTTGGCTTCATTTTCTTGGAACAAAATAGAAGCAGCCTCCTGCACTCAGGTGTGATGCTCACATTTTAGATGCACTCTCACTATTCCAAATCCACGTCTACTCTCCGATGTTCACCACGCCTTGCTGCCCTCCTCAGACCGGGGTAGTCCTAACACTCTGTATACAGAACAAAGGGAGGGCGCACCAGCCTAGTGCACAACTTTCAACACCGTTTAATAGAAAAGTGGAAATAGGCGATTTTACTGTCAACCCATAAAAGAACGATCATCACAAAATTTCAAATACAGGACCTTTGAAACTATCATATTGCATGACAAGTTGCACTGGTGTGACCAGGGGCTAAAAGGGTTAAGGCTCGGAGCATCTGATCACAACACTCTACTATCAAATTTAAAGACATTGCATGAGCTTGTTAGCCCCCCTTAGCTGTGAGATCAGCTTATAAGGCCTCTTGAGCTCTGTAGGTGATGACGTGTTTCGAGGGGAATCATTATTCATACTCATTGCTTCACGGGAAACTGCCACACAGGTCTGCAGACGATGACGCATTTCAAGTGGAGTCCCCTCTTTATCAGAGCTCTAATGAAGAGGGGACTCCCCTCGAAACACGTCATCACCTACAGAGCTCAAGAGGCCTTATAAGCTCATCTCACAGCTAAGGGGGGCTAACAAGCTCATGCAATGTCTTTAAATTTGATAGTAGAGTGTTGTGATCAGATGCTCCGAGCCTTAACCCTTTTAGCCCCTGGTCACACCAGTGCAACTTGTCCTGCAATATGATAGTTTCAAAGCGCATGACAAGTCGCACCCTATTGTCCGCAATGGAAGCGGTCAAAACAGTGCAACTCCAACGCCATCGGAGTAGCTCCAGTTCTGAAAGTAGTTCTACTTTTTGCAAGTTCAGGTACGACTTGCATAGACTTCTCTGCATGAAGTCGCACAGTTGTCTCCCGAGTAGCACCTGAAGTACTACTACTTTTAAATCACTTGAAGTAGCATGATTTCAATATCGCGATCGGTGTGGCCGGGGTGTTACTGTCACCACTGTAAATACTATGGCAGTGGCTTTAGGGGGTTTTACATACCCTCCCAGCAGCCGCTGGATTGGTCCACCCTTCGGTAGCAGTCAGTCAAACTTTCCCAGGTTCCTCAAGCCCATCAGCAGACTCAGGACCAGCATGGCAGGTGGAGGGGAAAAAGATCAATGAATGTCCATTCACCGATCTCCTCTTCCTGCACATGACCTGGATATGATGTGTAAATCATCTCTTCTGGGTCCTGATGTGACTTTCCCCAGACAGTAAGTCCAGGGAAGAATCTTACAGAGCATGATGTGTACTTCATTGGAGGGCAGGAGAAACATCGGGGGTCTTTTATACCCCTGATGTCTCCTTAAAGAGAACCTGTCACCAAAAAATGCATCACATAGGAGACCTATATGAAAACATATGTACATATACTGTATATTCATATAAAACTTATATGGATGTATTTAAGTAAATTAAATTGATAAGTTGGGGGCACTTACATGCGAAAACATTAATTGCTGTACACATGTTACGTATTGCCACGCATGCCAGAGTGATCAATAATCCTCGGCCCATTACTGTTAATCCTAAACTGATGACCTATAGAGGGTTTCTAAAGAATTGCCTATGAAAACTATCGGGTATTGAAGTTTGTCACCATTTCATGGTGAGGTTTGACATGTTGGGTATCTATTTACTCAGCACATCCTCATCTTTTATATTTTACCAAAAATTGGGGAATTTATTGCGTTTGTGTGCTCTAAAATTAACTTTAGTGTATTTTTTACTGATATTTTCCATAAACCAATGTGCTAATATGACATAAAAATTGGAACTACTATCGTTTTATTCTCTAAGGTGTCTGCTTTCAGAGAATACATCATATTTGGGGGGGGGGGGGGGGTGTTATGTAATCTTCAGGCTCAGAATGACTTTTTATTTTAAATCACATGTGCAAATATGGCTTTGACAGTTTTAGGGATACACACTAAAACAGTGAAGTGGGAAGAGTACTGAGGGGGCTCACAGATGGATCTATAGATGATGCAGCTGACCATCAGTGGTGGGAAGTCATGGACCTTGCTGAGGAGTGGGTGAGGCTGAAACTGCTACTTCTGTAGCCAATCATCTGTTGTAGAACATTAGAATCATTTTTTTTATTTCTGTGTAAATGTTATTATTCACCAGTATTGTAATGGGAAGCTTCATGTGAATCTGTGATTTGTCTAGAGTTGTGTTAAAGGGTGTAGAGGAATATTTTAACTTTCCCAAGAGGCTGCTGGGAGTTTGTAGTCACTCATAGGAAGATGATTAATTCATGCAATGGACAAACCTATAGGTCAGTAATGGCAAACCTTCACCCCAGATGTTTTGGAACTACATTTCCCATGATGCTCAACTACACTGCAGAGTGCATGAGCATCATGGGAAATGTAGTTCCAAAACATCTGGAGTGCCAAGGTTCTCCATCACTGCCCTATAGTAACTCTTCTCGTATAGTATCTCTTCCTCTACACTAACTTTTTCTCTATAGTAACTCTTCTTCTATGGTATCTCTTCCTCTATAGTAATTACTCATCCTCTATAGTATCTCTTCCTCTGTAGTATCTCTTCCTCTGTAGTATCTCTTCCTCTATAGTATCTCTTCCTCTGTAGTAACTCTTCCTCTGTAGTATCTCTTCCTCTGTAGTATCTCTTCCTCTGTAGTATCTCTTCCTCTGTAGTATCTCTTTCTCTGTAGTAACTCTTCCTCTGTAGTAACTCTTCCTCTGTAGTAACTCTTTCTCTCTAGTAACTCTTTCTCTCTAGTAACTCTTTCTCTGTAGTAACTCTTCCTCTGTAGTAACTCTTCCTCTGTAGTAACTCTTTCTCTGTAGTAACTCTTTCTCTGTAGTAACTATTTCTCTGTAGTAACTCCTGCTCTATAGTAACTCTTCTTGTATAGTAACTCTATAGTATCTCTTTCTCTATAGTAATACCTACTGTATAGTAACTTCTTGTATAGTATCTCTTCCTGTATAGCATCTCTTTCTCTATACTATAATTACTCATCCTCTATAGTATCTCTTCCTCTGTAGTATCTCTTCCTCTGTAGTAACTCTTCCTCTGTAGTATCTCTTCCTCTGTAGTATCTCTTCCTCTGTAGTAACTCTTCCTCTGTAGTATCTCTTCCTCTGTAGTATCTCTTCCTCTGTAGTATCTCTTCCTCTGTAGTAACTCTTCCTCTGTAGTAACTCTTCCTCTGTAGTATCTCTTCCTCTGTAGTATCTCTTCCTCTGTAGTATCTCTTCCTCTGTAGTAACTCTTCCTCTGTAGTATCTCTTCCTCTGTAGTATCTCTTCCTCTGTAGTATCTCTTCCTCTGTAGTAACTCTTCCTCTGTAGTATCTCTTCCTCTGTAGTATCTCTTCCTCTGTAGTATCTCTTCCTCTGTAGTATCTCTTCCTCTGTAGTAACTCTTCCTCTGTAGTAACTCTTCCTCTGTAGTATCTCTTCCTCTGTAGTATCTCTTCCTCTGTAGTAACTCTTCCTCTGTAGTAACTCTTCCTCTGTAGTAACTCTTCCTCTGTAGTAACTCTTCCTCTGTAGTATCTCTTCCTCTGTAGTAACTCTTCCTCTGTAGTAACTCTTCCTCTGTAGTAACTCTTCCTCTGTAGTAACTCTTCCTCTGTAGTAACTCTTCCTCTGTAGTAACTCTTCCTCTGTAGTAACTCTTTCTCTGTAGTAACTCTTCTTGTGTAGTAACTCTATAGTATCTCTTTCTCTATAGTAATACCTACTGTATAGTAACTCTTCTTGTATAGTATCTCTTCCTGTATAGCATCTCTTTCTCTATACTATATTTTCCTCTATAGTAACTCTTTCTCTGTAATATCTCTTCCTCTAAAGTAACTCCTACTCTATATTAACTCTTCTTGTATAGTATCTCTTCCTCTATAGCAGGGATGTGCAATTAGCGGACCTCCAGCTGTTGCAGAACTACAACTCCCATGAGGCATAGCAAGACTCTGACAGCCACAAGCATGACACCCAAAGGCAGAGGCATGATGGGACTTGTAGTTTTGCAACAGCTGGAGGTCCACTAATTGCAGATCCCTGCTCTATAGTAATGCCCCGTACACACGGTCGGACATTGATCAGACATTCCGACAACAACATCCATGGATTTTTTCCGACGGATGTCGGCTCAAACTTGTTTTGCATACACACGGTCACACAAAAAATCCAAAAGAAAATCAAAAGAAAATCCGATTGTTCTGAACGCGGTGACGTAAAACACGTACGTCGGGACTATAAACGGGGCAGTAGCCAATAGCTTTCATCTCTTAATTTATTCTGAGCATGCGTGGCACTTTGTGCGTCGGATTTGTGTACACACGATCGGAAATTCCCGACGTACGTGTTTTACGTCACCGCGCTCAGAACGATCGGATTTTCCGACAACTTTGTGTGACCGTGTGTATGCAAGACAAGTTTGAGCCAACATCCGTCGGAAAAAATCCTAGGATTTTGTTGTCGGAATGTCCGATCAATGTCCGACCGTGTGTACGGGGCATAACTCTTCTTGTATGGTAACTCTATGGTATCTCTTCCTCTATAGTAACTTTCTCTGTAGTATCTCTTCCTCTATTGTAACCCTTCCTCAGTGTGTAGTAACTCTTTCCCTGTAGCATTTCTTCCTCTATAGTAACTTTTTCTCTATAGTAAGTAACTCTTCCTCTATAGTATCTTTTCTTGTATACTATCTCTTCCTCTATAGCAACTCTTTTTCTTCTTTGTCATTGCAAGTAAATAATGTATTCCAAGCAGAAGCAATGTGCTGCTATTGAGATGTTGATGAAGGAGGGGTGCAGGCTGTCTGACATTCACAAAAGGCTACAGAATGTTTATGGAGAGGACACCATTGATGAGCATTGTGCACAGATGGATGGAGAAATTGAAATGGTGTCATCTCCATAAACATTCTGTGGATGTCGGACAGCCTGCACCCCTCCTTCATTAAGAACTCAATGACATTCACATTGCTTCTGCTTGGAATCCATCATTTACTTACAATGAAATATGAAGACGACTTACTATAGAGGAAGTTACTCTACCAACATGTGACATTTGAATGGCCTATGGAAGGTAATAAAAAAGTTATGCCCACTTTTGCATTACTTTTGATTCAGCCATTGTTTAATATAATTTGTAGTCAGAGTCTTCACTTGGAAATGCGATGCCCCTAACTACCAAGACCTGAGGTGTGCCTTGGCCTGGCTGGTCAGTATGCCTAAAAGCGGGCATACCCTGAATGAATATGTATGAAATGTAAATGAAATGATGAAAGTATGGGGGGAACGAGTGGGTGGGAACCCAGAAATGAGCCGACTAAGGATCTGAAGGAGGAGGAGGAGGGATATAAAGCCCTCAGACTCCTCCTACAAATTCAGGCTAACCTTCCAACGTAATATAATATAACATATCCAGAATAAATGTATATAATATAATACATGCAGAATTGGTTTAGATGGGTGCAGGTATGGAGATGTGAGTGGAAGCGGCTGACAGCCCGGTACATGACTCTGGACACACAGAGAACAGATCGAGAAACATTTGATGCAAAATAATTTATTCAGATAAATGTAAGTGGCTCAGAAATGGACGAGGTCTATTATTACAGACTGAGGTCTTTATCCTTATTAAATACAAACTGTAACTAAGTCATAGCAGATTTCATTATTATCGGCAGTAGTATTCTTTATGACGTCATACAGGAAAATCTATATACAGAAGAAGGTCTGCTGGGCCAGCATCACCTTTGTCCAGGTATGGAGACACATTGCAGGTAAATTGTCCTGAGCGGGTTCATATTTGGGACAAAATATCAGAATGGATTATAGAAAAGACAGAAATAACAATCCGGTCCTGTATGGATGGGCACTGAGGCTTTGTACATGATTGGCGCTGTACACAGAGAGCCCACATGGCCTCACACTGCCAGGGGATGTTGGAAGACCGGCCAAAAGCATCAGATGGAGCCCAATTAATTCGTTTTTTGTTTTTTTTTTTTCTTCTTCGTTTTTCGGGTCATTCGTTACGATAGCAATTTCGTAAATTTGGAAATTAAAAAAAAAATTCGTAAATTTGAAAAATCGGAGTTCAAAAATCCGAAAACCCAAAAATTCAAAAATCTGAAATAATAACTAACTAATAATAACTTAACTTTTACTAACTATTAAATGATAGGTATTGGAATTTGCTTTCAAATTTGGCTGTTAGTGAACGCAACGAATACGCATTTATCCGAAGTTACGAATTATCTGAAATAACGAATGCCGTGGCTAAACAAATGGAACGTAATGAATTAATAATAATAATAAATAACAATAATAATAATAAAAAACTTTTTATTATTATTTATTAATAATTCACTCCGTTACATTTGTTTAGATACGGTATTCGTTATTTCGGATGATTCGTAAATTCAGATAAATTTGTATTCGTTACGTTCACTAACAGCCAAATTTGAAAGGAAATTCCAATACCAATAATTAAATAGTTAATAACTAACTAATAATAACTTACCTATAATTTAATAGTTAGTAATAGTTAAGTTATTATTAGTTAGTTATGAACTATTAAATTATAGGTAGTGGAATTTCCTTTCAAATTTGGCTGTTAGTGAAAGTAACGAATATGAATTTATCCGAAGTTACGAATTATCCGAAATAATGAATGCCATTTCTAAACAAATAGAACAGAATGAATTGATAATAATAAATAACAATAATAATAAAAACTTTTTATTATTATTTATTGTTAATTTGTTCCGTTCCATTTGTTTAGATACAGCATTCATTATTTCAGATAATTCGTAACTTCGGATAAATTCATATTCGTTACGTTCACTAACAGCCAAATTTGAAAGGAAATTCCAATACCTATAATTTAATAGTTAGTCAGTTATTAGTTAGTTATTATTTCAGATTTTAAAATTTTCAGGTTTTTGAATTTCTGAATTTCCGAATTTCCAAATTCCGATATTAATCCAAATTAACGAATTTGTCGAAATTCGTTAAAAAACTAATTTGGAACGAAAGGAATTGGACATGTCTAGTGTCGGGCCAATTAGCTCATCATAGCAGGCACTCTGGGTGGGTCATCCATTGGGGAGCACCGTTCAATGCCGATGTGTACAGGACCTTACACCCAACCAGATCATCATTCCAAGCATATACTGGAAAAAGAAATGGCTGCACACCACAACTGGTCCCGAATCCTTTTAATTGAAACGTCTCAAAGTGACACACACCGGACACTGACAGGTACAGATGAATGACGCATTTTGCACAAAGAAGCTGTGCTTAATCCCAAGCACAGCACAGCTTCTTTGTGCGAAACGCGTCAATCATCTGTACCTGTCAGTGTCCAATGTGTGTCACTTTGGGACGTTTCAATTAAAAGGATTCAGAACCAGCCGTGCTGTGCAGCTATTTTTTTTCCAGTATGTGCTTCATGCAGGCAAGCCGGGGCGAGCACCCATGTGCGGAGTCTAACCAGCATAACTGCCTCACCGGGAGCAGCGTGCCTTCTGTTTTTTATGAACAGTACCTTTGACTTCATCCATCTACACCCCAAAAATGAAAAAAATAAGTCCCTCCTCCGCTCCCACCCACTGGGCCCCTCTGTTGACCTGATGGGGCCCCTGGAAAAGTTATTTGAGCCCTGGTAAGCAGGTAGGAGCGGGGGGGTGTGGTCTAGTAAAATCCATCTATTAATTTAGGCAGAAATGAACAATGAAGCTGCCCCGGGGCCCCCCGGTTTAGCTGATGGGGCCTTGGCCCAGTATAGCAGGACCGGTTGTACTGCCTTATCAGTGGCCCTGTACATATAAGGTTTTTTACAGACTTTAGGAGCAGCAGAGCAAGTGGCGGCTGGTGCTTAATATTTTGGGGGGGCGGCATGGGAAGGCAGCGATCGAATAGTAAGGCTGCGAGCGATCAGTCTGGCCTTACCTTAAGAGGCTGCTCCTCCCTCCCCCCTCCCATGGGAGGCAGGTGGGAAAGCAGCATTCAGACAGGAAGGTGGCAATCAGTCTGGCCTTACCTTAAGAGGCTGCTTCTCACTCCAGATTGCCGAGGGAAGAGCTGCTGCTTATCCTCCCAGTCCGAACAGTAAGGAGTCCTGAGACCCAATTGGCTGGGAGTCCTAAGACTCCCTGGCCAATCAGGTCTTAGGACCCGCTTCCTGATTGGCTGGACGAAAAAGCAGGAAGATATTAGCAAATATTAATTTGCTAATGTCACACAACTGGGTGGGCTCAGAGCGCAGTGCTCTGTGCCCCGGGCCCACCCTTTTGTGGAGCCAATTAGGGCCTCAGGCTCTAATCATGTGCTTAAAAAAAAAACCCCATGCAAGTAGATTAGGGGCCGGGTGCATGGATTAGGGGGGCAGCGCCCCTCTGCCCCTAATGAAGTGGCCACCACTGAGCAGAGCTTAGGGGCAGTTAAAGGTCCCTCTCATGAACGCAGAAGAATTGCGTTCAGGAGAGGAACGGTTTGGCAAAAAACATAAATGCAACAAAAACACGATGCCTCTTTTTTTGCCGCATTTACATTTTTTCTGCTGCCAGGAGATACATTTAGGCGTGGCCGGTGTACACGTAGTCTGACAGCAGAGGGCGATGTTTATTGTTTGTGGTAACATTGTATAAATAACTCTTTGTTTTGATTTAAGAATCAATTTGATTCTCTGAATGAAGTTCTGATACAATGTAGCGATATTCCTTCATAAGATTGCCGGGAAAATTACAAATGTATCTAATGATTTGGTGTCTCTTTTCTATCCACACGTCATGTAGATCTTTTGGATGTCCTTGATGTCTTCAGGTAGAAGTACTATAGGGAAAGTTCTAAAGACATTCGGTCATTGTATTGATTTTTACAAAACTACAAAGGTGATTGATATTTTGTTAAATCTTCTGGATTTCTAAATCTCTGGGTTGTGATGAACGGAAGGTGAGAGGAACATAAATAATGGTGCCATGGAGTCAGGGAGCCATATTATAAAATCTATATATTATTATTATCATTATTAATATGAATATTATTATATTGAAGGACTTTTAATGTCAGTTATTAAAACCAGCTGCCTGTAAAATGTCTGTCACCTGTATCACAATGGAAGTGTTTTACAAAATCTTCCTCTGAATTCCCTTCGAATGGCGGCACTGCTGCACCACAAGGCTCAGAATCACATTAACTGGAAATATTGGTTTAATCCAAACAATGGTTGCTGCCATTTGAAATGACAAATAAAAATAAATTACTGGGAGGATCATATCAGTTCCTTTACATGTAGTAGGACTGTGGTCTTCACATTATTCGGAGTGCAGTGATTGGTCCCAGCAGAGGTGTGGAGATTGCGCTCACATTCCCCGTACAGCAGGCTCAATTAGTGGTACTGATGTTCCTTCATGTCATACCCACTGTAAGGACTTATTGTACCCGCCAATAAGCTCAGCGCACACAGAAGACCATCAGAGAACATGTTGTTATCCATAGGGGGGGTTGTCGTCATGCTCCTAGTAGTTCCTGTCCTTCCTTCCTTCCATCTCATACCATGGATTCTGGAGAGGAGAAAGGCAAAGATCAGAATATTCCTCCAAGAATCTTAGAATTTACACAATGCCAAAAAAAATCCCCAGTAACATCAAAATAACAACCCTCTTCCCCCCATGGAGGTTCTAAATGAGATCCTAAAGAGTCAATCTCCTCAAAATTGACATTTTAGTGGTGAGAGTCTGTCTGGGGGCTCCCATGATGGACATTTTGCCTTCTAGTGGACTGAGGTGTCTAAGATGGACATGTGTTATGCTGCGTACACACGGTCGGACTTTTCGGCTACAAAAGTCCGACAGCCTGTCCGACAGACTTTCGACGGACTTTTGTCGGACTTTTGGCGGACTTGCGGCAGACTTTCTTACGAACTGACTTGCCTACATACGATCACACAAAAGTCCGACGGATTCGTACGTGATGACGTACACCGGACTAAAATAAGGAAGTTGATAGCCAGTAGCCAATAGCTGCCCTAGCGTGGGTTTTTGCCCATCGGACTAGCATACAGACGAGCGGATTTCTGGGTCCGGCGTAGTTATGACGTAAAGATTTGAAGCATGTTTCAAATCCAAAGTCCATCAGATTTGCAGCTGGAAAAGTCCGCTGAAAGTCCGCTGAAAGTCCGGGGAAGCCCACACACAATTGGATTGTCAGCCAGCTTTAGTCCGTCGGCGTCCGTCGGACTTTTGTAGACGAAAAGTCCGACCGTATGTACGCGGCATTACACCATGAATTGTATTCTCCCAAACCCTCTACAGCCTGTGACCGGTATGAGATCTACAATGGTGGGCCCAGGATTTGTAGAAGATACCAGCTCATGGGTCACGCAGAAGAAGAAGAATGGGGTGTTTGTAGTCTCTTTCTGGAAAAATGTTTCAATTTTCTCCTTGACGATTCCCCATCTGATGTAGTTGGCACAATTCTCTCTTCTTCTTACCTCATCGTAATCCCGTTTCGGCATGGAGCGCCTGTACTCCTCCTCCTCATCTTCATACATATTGGAGGCTCGGTTCACCTGGCCCACGTCCGACTTCATCTGGACTTTGGGGAACAAACTCCCCGGAGCCGGGCTGCTTCTTGATAGTTTGTCATTGTCAATCAGTTCTGCCCGCTCGCCACTCTTTCCTTTCTTGGACCTGCAAAGCACAGGGTGAGAAATGGGGTCACTATCACATGTACCATGAAAAGACTGATGATGGATATATATTACAGGAAAACTCTCCATCCACACTTGTACGACTCCAAAATTGTGACTTTGGAGTGCAGCTTTGGTGAAACTTTTTGGAGGCTCCATTCACACTTGTGCGACTTGTCTTGCAACGGTGGACACTAAAGTCACATGACTGTGAACATAACTGTTCAAATGTGTGTGACTTAAAGTCACAGCAACTTTAAAAAGGTTCCTGCACTACTTTGTTCTGACCTTCATGCGACTTGAGTCCCATAGACTTTAATGTAAACCCTCAAAAGCCGCATTAAAGTTGCACCTGAACATTATACATGCAACAGTTGTCCATTATCATTGGTCAAAGCCAAAGACACATCCAAGCAGTGGCTTCCGCTCCATTAGGGGAGCAGGAGTGCCGCCCCACTAATTCATGCGCCCAGCCCCTAATCTACATGCAGGGAGCTGGACGCATGGATTCCAGTGGGTTTTTTTTTTTAAAGCACGATTGGAGCCTGAGGCTCTAATTGGCTTTAAAAAAGGGTGAGATCAGGACGCAGAGCACTGTTCCCTGAGTCCACCCAGTTGTGTGACATTAGCGAGTTAATATTCACTAATGTCTTCCTACTTCTCCTCCTGGCTAATCAGGAAGCAGGTCCTGAGACCCAATTGGCCAGGGAGTCTTAGGACCCCCTTCCTGTTTGACCATAGGGAGATGCAATGGCCCCTTGGCACTGATCACCGCCTTCCTGGCTCCATAGAGCCCATCCCATCGTCCTAGCAGAGCCCATAGCAGAAGCCCAGGCCAGGAGCGTGTATTGGCCACCGAGGAGGAGATTGCAGCAGCAGATGGGAGTATTAGCAGGAGCCGGACCAGTGTGAGTACAGAAACCGCCCTGGCCGGGGGGGAGGGTGTGGCAGCGTTATGAGTGAGTAAGGGAGGCTGCCCCTCCCAAAAAAAATATTGAGCACCAGCCGCCACTGCATCCCATCCAGAGTTGCACTCCAAAACTTGTGCAACTTCTACACAACTTTGGATGGGAGCAACTTGGATGCGACTTCAAACATATTTAAACAGTTGTCATTGAAAAACATGGGGTGTGACTTGTCATGCGACTTTAGTGTCCAAGGTCGCATGAAAGTCGCACAAGTGTGAATGGAGCCTAATTGCCTCACACTATAGTTATTACACAAGATGGTTTATCATTGAATCTTATGAAGGAAAGGTGTGGACGATATTTAGGGTTGAGCAATTGGTGGTGGTCAGAGAATGGGAAAGCCCATATGCTGGGCAAGGCTTGGACACAGCAGAATGGTGGAGATGGGGTGGGGGGTTCAGGCCCGCAGGAGGACCCCCAAGAGAGAGACTGCTGGTAGTGCTGAGTAGGCAATATTCAGGTCCAGGTTCCCCACCAAACTGCCCTCCATATTGGACCCAAAGAGCATTGCTGAACATCACCTAGAAAGTTCTGTGAGCATTTCACCTGGGTGGAGTCTGTCATCGGTCAGAGACCCGGCCAGGGGTTACTCCACCATTATTCTTACCCAGGATACAAGGCATGGTGCGGTAAAGAGAGCTACTGACTGGTGTCTATGTATTAGTCCCTGGGGAGGGCACTGTGAGGGGGGGGGCCTTCTCTGCTGAGATCACACAGAACCTCGTCATAACTGGAGCCAATGTTGTGACAATGTACAATGAAGGATAAAGGGGACCTTGTCATCAAACAATTGCAGCTAAAAGCTCATAAAAATTCTTTCTTTCAGTATTTTTCCTTTCCATAGAAATGTTATATTTTCTTGAAATGTCCTTCTGAACATGCTACATAATTGGACTACGTTAGGAAGAGTCAATTTTCTGGCACAGACCCCTCCATTCTTGTATATCATAGCCCTCTCCTCTTCTGTAAGTCTAATTACTGTCTGTGCTGGCCCATCTCCTCTGTCCCTCCCCCTCATTTCCCTACAAAACCTTTTATGTAGCTGCAGGGAGGGAGTGAAGAGGAATACTATAGAGTGGAATTTGTGTGACAGCCCTGCCGGGGCTTACAGGTACTGTATAGAATACGAAGAAAATACTTTGGTCATCAATTTAAGATGCTTTCCGGTTGGGAAATATTAACATTTGAGTTCTTGTCATGGCTGGTCTGCTCACCTCACTGACACCCCAATAACGGCCCCCAGGAGGCCGAGCACAACGGCCCCGAGAACAGCCCCAACGATGACCAGGATCAGCAGGTAGTCTGTGGAGAAAAGGAATCACTGATTATATAACGATATGATACATGAGTGGCTGGTGGGGGGGGGGGGTAGTTCCTCCAGTATATGGGGGCCCTTTCAGACCGTAATCTGATCTGCAGACATCCAGAGGTGTACTGGAGAAGGGGAGCTGGGGGCATTCAAGGGAAAACCAGAGAAGGGGAGCTGGGGGCATTCAAGGGAAAACCAGAGAAGGGGAGCTGGGGACATCTAGGGGTGTGAGCGCTAGTGGGGGTACTGGGGACATCCAGGAGAGGACTGGGGAATGGGGCCCACAGACAGCCAGGGGAGGACTAGAAGAAAAGACTGCATACAGCTGGGGATGGACTAGAAAAAGGGAGCTAGGGGCATTCAAGGAAGGACTTATGGGGGGGGGGTCTGGGGACATCCAGGAGGGGACTTGAGAAAAGGGGCTGCAGACATTCAGGGGAGGACTGAAGAAGGGGGGCTGGGGGCATTTAAGGGAGAACTGTAGAAGAGGGGCTGAGTTAGGACATATAGGAGTGGGAGGACTAATGGGGGGACGGGACTGGGGACATCCAGGGGAGGACTTGAGAAAGGGGGCTGCAGTCATCATTCAGGGGAGGACTGAAGAAAGGGGGCTGGGGGCATTTAACGGAGAACTGGAGAAGAGGGGCTGAGGACATATAGGAGTGGGAGGACTAATGGGGGGGGGGACTGGGGACATCCAGGAGAGGACTTGAGAAAGGGGGCTGCAGACATTCAGGGGAGGACTGAAGAAGGGGGGCTGGGGGGCATTCAAGGGAGAACTGGAGAAGAGGGGCGGAGGACATCTACGGGTGTGAGGACTAGTGTGGGGTGGGGGCTGCAGATATTTGGAAAGGACGGGAGAAGGATTTAGGGGGGAGGGCAGGAGAAAAAAGGCATCCAGAGGAGGACTGGTGAAGGCACATCCAAGGGAGGACTGGTGATTGGAGGACGGGGGACATCCAGGGGTGGGAGGACTAGATAAGGGGGAGGGCTGGGGATATCCTGGATGTGGCTGCATATAGAGGGGGCTACAGACTTCCAGTAGTGGGAGGGGACTGATGTCACTGCACTGTCATGACTGCCACCTACTTATAGAATTCAGCTGATGGAAACTTACTGTCTTTACATTCCTCTCCAGAATATCCAAAATCACATCTGTAAGAAAAGACAATAAAGGGACATCAGACAAATGATAGGATTGGCCAAAAGAAGTTCTAAAAGACCCCAAATCTCTCCTCTACCTTTGAAAGCAACAGATCGAAAAAAAAAAAGTTTTATCTTTTGCTTTAAGGAAAAAAACCCAACATGTTTACATGGCCCGAGAACTAGAAGTGACACCATGACGTCGCTCCGGTCCTCCTAGGGCATAGAAATGAGCGGTGGTCATCTTGCCGTCGCTTATCTCTATGGCAAGCCACCCCCGGATGGTTGCCGGGCTCAGCAATCAGTATCGTACACCCAGGAACCACTGGGAAGCGGCAGGAGGGTGGGGTTTAACCTCCCCTTCTAAAAGTGATCCCACGGCGAATCCGCTGCTGGGACCACTTTTATCTAAAAGCCAGCCACCTAAGGGAAAAGAAAATACCGGGGTTATGGCATCTAGCTGCAGCCCTAACCCCGGTATTTAATGTCAAAGTAATAAAGTAAATTCCCAGTTAGGCGGTCGGCAAGCAGTTCTGGCCCTGGCTCCCAGTTTTGGTGCGCATTTCATGAGTGGGCAGAGTTGGTACCCTGCCTGTTAGGGACAGCGTTAGCGGTAGGGAAAGGTTCCTGATGAGGAGGTAAAGTGTAGGGACTGCATTTCATCTGAACATCTTCCCGATTGGACTCAAGAATGCCAGGCTGCATTCTGCCCTCTTTACAGGCGCTGCCAGTCCAGCTGAGCATCGCTCCATTCTCATTGTTAAAAATCGTGGCTGCACCCAGTTGGGCGGTCTTCACTCCGGTTTCTGTTGTGAACTGTTTTTGCGTACTTCAATATACCCGTATTGGACCCATCTGTGTGAATTATTGCTGCCGCACCACACTGCACCCCACCTACAAGACTCTTTGGCCAGCATTGAAGATCCAAGACAAGACACGGGTGGTGGGATAGGTGCCCATGGTCTTCATGCAGCTTTAAGGACCCGTTCACACCTAGCGGTCTATTGTAGGCAGGGCCGCTGATATGGCAGTACAGCTAGTCCTGTTGTACCGGGCCCGGCCCTATCAGCTCAACAAGGGGGCCCGGGCACCTTCACAGTTTCTTTTTTGCAAAATACAAGACAGAGCTTTCTAAAGCCCAGTAGGTGCAGCAATCTCAGTTTGATCAGATGCTTTGGTCTAACAGACCCCAGATCTCTCCATAAAGAGGACCTGTCATGGCTCATGCTATTACATATTTAAAGCTGGGACAAGGGAGGGGCCAGTGGTGCGGTCAAGGGTGGGTCAGAGGGGGCATTGAAAGGTAGGGTGTATGGGGCCCCATGATTACTAACAGTGACCTTGATTGTAGGGCATTAGCACTTGTTATGTCGTGCATTAATGTGCATTGTGCTAAGGCGGTCCAATCATTCAATCGAGCTGCCAATGCACAAAAGCCGGACATGCGCTATTTTTTCTGATGCATTGCACCACAACACACAGTGAGGCATTGCTTTCCCTTGTGGTGCACTGCAACCGCATGTGCATTGGAGGTGCATTGCTCTGGTATGTTAGGGTTCCGCCGAAAATGCACCGCATTGGACAGGTCTGAATAGGCCCTAAAGATGTTCCTCTTCCCCATTGCAGAGAGCTGACCTCTCCCTGATCACATGATTCAGATTAGTAATACACCTTCCTGTGCACCTGGAGGGTGTCAGTGTGTCAGTTAGCAGTTGTCGGGGTCTCCCTGCTCTCCAGTATCTATATCCTCAGGTAGGTGACAGTGGGTCACATTCATTACCCAGAGGGCCTCTCATTGCATGTCACATGGTGTCAGGACTTACGTTTTACATCCGCCATCCTTGGATTTATAGCCCGGTAGACAGACACACTGGGGGGCGGAACCGACGTCTCCTTGCTTGCATTGGCGCCCAGAAGATGCCGTGCAGTCTGAAGCACATTCTGCAACACATGAATGAAGACATTGCGTCATGCGTGATGTCACAACGACAGTCGGCTACATTGTTTTATTATACGTCTGTGGGGGAGGCTGCTGGAGACAAGCAAATCGATTAGTGAAGTGGTTGAAACTATTTCCTGGGAATGGCAATTCAGTTTGTGAATACCGATCGTCTGATGAATTGAACGCTTCTCTGAGGATTGGACGGCTGGAAAATTTTAATTCACCAGACATCCCCATTGACAAGGTCCAGGGTCTCTATAAATCAGATGCACCCATTAATAGGGTCCAGGATTCTCCAGAAATCAGATGCCCTCATAACAAGGTCCAGGATCTCCAGAAATCAGATGCCCTCATAACAAGGTCCAGGATCCCCAAAAATCACACACCCCCATTAACAAGGTCCAGGTTTCCCAGAAATCAGACACCCCCATTAACAAGATCCAGAATCCCTGGAAATCAGACACCCCCATTTACAAGGTCCAGGCCCCCCTGAAATCAGACACCCCCATTAACCAAGTCCAGGATCCCCGGAAATCATACACCCTTATAAACAAGGTCCAGGATCCCCAAAAATCAGACATCCCCGTTAACAAGGTCCATGACCCCCAGAAATCAGACACAGCCACTAACGAGGTCCAGTATGCCCAAAAATCAGACACCCCCATTAACAAGGTCCAGGGTCCCCAGAAATTAGACATCCCCAATAACAAGGTCCATGACTCCCAGAAATCAGACACCCCCACTAACGAGGTCCAGGATCTCCAGAAATCAGACACCCCTTTAAGGAGGTCCAGTATCCCCAGAAATCAGGCACTTCCATTAACAAGGTCCAGAATCCCCAAAAATCAGACACCCCCATTAACAAGGTTCAGGATCCCTAGAAATCAGACACCCCTATTAACAAGGTCCAGGATCCCCAGAAATCAGACACCCCCATTAAAGAGGTCCAGCATGCCCAGAAATCAGACACCCCCATTAACAAGGTCCAGGATCCCCAGAAATCATACACCCCCCACTAACACAGTCCAGGATCCCTAGAAACCAGATACCCCCATTAACAAGGTCTAGGATCCCCAGAAATCAGACACTCCCAATAACAAGGTCCAGGATCCCCAAAAATTAGACACCCCCATTAACAAGGTTCATGATCCCTAGAAATCATACACCCCCAGTTAAAAGGTCCAGCATCCCCAGAAATCATACACCCCCAGTTACAAGGTCCAGCATCCCCAGAAATCATACACCCCCATTTACACAGCCCAGGATCCCCAAAAATCAGACAGCCCCATCAACATGGTCCAAGATTCCCAGAAATCAGACACCCCCAAAAACAAGGTCCAGGACCCCCAGATATCATACACCCCCATTAACATTGTCCAGGATTCCCAGAAATTAGACACCCCCATTAACATGGTCCAGAATTCCAAGAAATCAGACACCCCCATTAACATGGTCCAGGATTCCAAGAAATCAGACACCCCCATTAACACCAGGATCCCCAGAAATCAGACACCCCCATTAACAAGGTCCAGGGTTTCAAGAAATCAGACACCCCCATTAACATGGTCCAGGATTCCAAGAAATCAGACACCCCCATTAACATGGTCCAGGATCCTTAGAAATCAGACACCCCAGCTAACATGGTGCAGGATTCCCAGAAACTGTGTATAGGGTGCCCCCCGTGATGGTTTTGTATCATTACATGTATCTTACCTCTGCAGGTGGTGATGATCGGCTGTGAGGAGTATAGCCCAGATTTACATGTACATTCAGCGTTTTGTCCGGAATTGTATAGTGTACAAGTCGTTGTTGCATCATCACAGTACACTCCAGAAGAGCAGATTGTTTTATCTGGGAGAAGATGAGATGAATCAGTATATCGTTCCATGACGAGCTCTGTGCAGTCTACATTATAAAGGATAATATTCTGGGAGTGCATAGCTGGGAACTTGCTGGATGTAACTGGAATTTAACTCTGGTTGCCAGGTCATTAACAGAGTTCTTACACAAAAGGGGATGGTGGAGGCCCCATGCAGGGAGCAGGGGGATAGTTTGGGAGAGGGAGAGAACAGGATGGTCTGTGACACTCCTTTATTAAGGAGGTCATCATCACCCCAACATGAAGTCTTCCTTCACTTCAGTTCAAGAGGTAGGCAAGTAGCGGTGCAAATAAAAGTCCTGAACACTTATGCCAATTAAATGATAACATTTGGACATTTTGTGTTTGTTGTTTTAAATAAGTTCATAAAGCTTGAGCCAACGCGTTTTAGGGATTATACTTCCTTCTTCAGGATTTTGTGCCGCATCAGTAAAAGCTTTGGATATTGTTTTATTAACTTTTATATACCAAGAAACACAATATATTTGCTGGAACTTTTTTTAGATGTCTTTTCACTGCACTCCTCACTTACCTCCATAACTCATCTGGGCCTGAAGAGGCCCTCCACAGATCACCCACCACCGACAATGTTGCAGCACTACCTCACCCACCCATGACAAACATTTCTGACACTTACTAGCATATGATCCAAAATTATTGGTTTGCTGGATGTAGTAAAGTACGGCTTCATCTACTGCAGTTTTGGTTACAGTGCCCGGTCCAAAATAGTTTGACACCTGCGCGACCACTGTGTTGGTGTTTCGAGCATTTTTTGTAGTAGCCTGCCTGGAAAATAGAATAATGATGTCAGAGGTATATGAATGATGTCACAGATATATAGGTTATGTCAGAGATATATAGATGATGCCAGAGATATATGAATGGTCAGAGATACAGTGGATATAAAAAGTCTACACACCCCGGGTGTTAAAATGGCAGGATTCTGTGATGTAAAACAATGTGACAAAAATAAATAATTTCAGAACTTTTTCCATCTTTTATTGTGATCTATAAACTGTACAACTAAGTTGAACAACAAACTGAAATCTTTTAAGTGGAGGGAAGTAAAAATACAATATGGTTCCATAAGTCTGCACACCCTTACACTAATACTTTGGTGAAGCACCTTTTGATTTTATTCCAGCACTCAGTGTTTTTGGGGGATGAGTCTATCAGCATGGCACATCTTCACTTGGCAATATTTGCCCGCTCTTCTTTGCAAAAACACTCCAAATCTGTCAGATTGCGAGGACATCTCCTTTGCACAGCCCTCTTCACATCACCCCACAGATTTTTATTGGGATTCAGGTCTGGGTTCTGGCTGGGCCATTCCAAAACTTTAATCTTCTTCTGGTGAAGCCATTCCTTTGTTGATTTGGATGTGTGCTTTGGGTCGTTGTCATGCTGAAAGATATAGTTCCTCTTCATGTTCAACTTTCTGGCAGAAGCCTGAAGGTTTTGTGCCAATATTGACTGGTATTTGGAACTCTACCTTGACTAAGGCCCCTGTTCCAGCTGAAGACAAACAGCCCCAAAGCATGATACTGCCACCACCATGCTTCACGGTGGGTATTGTGTTCTTTTGGTGATGTGCAGTGTTGTTTTTGTGCCAAACATATCTTTTGGAATTGTGACAAAAAGTTCAAGCTTGGTTTCATCACACCAGGACACATTTTCCCTCATGGTATTGGGAGACTTCAGATGTTTTTGCAAAATGTAGCCGGGCTTGGATGTTTTTCTTGGTAAGAAAAGTCTTCCATCTTGCCACTCTACCCCATAGCCCAGACATATGAAGAATACGGGGGATTGTTGTCACCACACAGCCAGGACTTGTCAGATATTCCTGCAGCTCCTTTAATGTTGCTGTAGGCCTCCTGGCAGCCTCCCTGACCAGTTTTCTTCTCATCTTTTCATCAATTTTGGATGGACATCCAGTTCTTGGTGATGTCACTGTTGTGCCATATTTTCTCCACTTGATGATGACTGTCTTTGTGTTCCATGGTATATCCAATGCCTTGGAAATTCTTTTGTACCCTTCTCCTGACTGATACCTTCTAACAATGAGATCCCTCTGATGCTTTGGAAGCTCTTTGAGGACCATGGCTTTTGCTGTAGGATGCAACTAAGAAAATGTCAGGAAAGACTTACTAGAACAGCTGAACTTTATTTGGGGTTAGTCAGAGGCAGTTTAAATGATGGCCGGTATGTACTGACTCCTATTTAACATGAGTTTGAATGTGATTGCTTAATTTTGAACACAGCTACTTCCCCAGTTATAAGGGTGTGCACATTTATACAACCACTTTTTTTTTTTTACTTCCCTCCCCTAAAAGATTTCAGTTTGTTTTTCAACTGAGTTGTACAGTTTATAGGTCACATTAAAGGTGTAAAAAGTTATGAAATGATTTATCTTTGTCACATTTTTTTACATCACAGAAACCTGACTTTTTAACAGGGGTGTGTAGACTTTTTATATCCACTATATATATGGGTATTGGAGATATATGGATGACGTCAGAGATATATAGATGATGTCAGGGATATAGGTATGGTGTCAGAGATATGTGTATAGATGTCATAGATATATCGATGTCAGATGCATACATATATGTATGGGGTGGTCAAAATTCTTGGCACCCTTTCAAAATTGTGGATAAATAAGATTGTTTCAAGCATGTGATGCTCCTTTAAACTCACCTGGGGCAAGTAACAGGTGTAGGCAATATAAAAATCACACCTGAAAGCAGATAAAAAGGAGAGAAGTTCACTTTGTCTTTGCATTGTGTGTCTGTGTGTGCCACACTAAGCATGGACAACAGAAAGAGGAGAAGAAAACTGTCTGAGGACTTGAGAACCAAAATTGTGGAAAAATATCAACAATCTCAAAGTCACAAGTCCATCTCCAGAGATCTAGATTTGCCTTGGTCCATAGTGCGCAACATTATCAAGAAGTTTGCAACCCATGGCACTGTAGCTAATCTCTCTGGGCGTGGACGGAAGAGAAAAATTGATGAGGTTGCAACGCAGGATAGTCCGGATGGAGGATAAGCTGCCCCAAACAAGTTCTAAAGAAATTCAAGCTGTCCTGCAGGCCCAGGGAGCATCAGTGTCAGCGCGAACTATCCGTCGACATTTAAATGAAATGAAATGCTATGGCAGGAGACCCAGGAGGACCCCACTGCTGACACAGAGACATAAAAAAGCAAGACTACAGTTTTCCAAAATGTACTTGAGTAAGCCAAAATCCTTCTGGGAAAACGTCTTGTGGACAGATGAGACCAAGACAGAGCTTTTTGGTAAAGCACATCATTCTACTGTTTACTGAAAACGGAATGAGGCCTACAAATAAAAGAACACAGTACCTACAGTGAAATATGGTGGAGGTTCAAAGATGTTTTGGGGTTGTTTTGCTGCCTCTGGCACTGGTTGCCTTGAATGTGTGCAAGGCATCGTGAAATCTGAAGATTACCAAAGGATTTTGGGTCGCACTGTAGAGCCCAGTGTCAGAAAGCCTGGTTTGCGTCCGAGATCCTGGGTCTTCCAGCGGGACAATGACCCCAAACATACGTCAAAAAGCACCCAGAAATAGATCTCAGCAAAGAGCTGGCCAGCAATGAGTCCAGATCTAAATCCCATTGAACACATGTGGAGAGATCTTAAAATTGCTGTTGGGAAAAGGCCCCTTCCAATAAGAGAGACCTGGAGCAGTTTGCAAAGGAAGAGTGGTCCAAAATTCCGGGTGAGAGGTGTAAGAAGCTTATTGATGGTTATAGGAAGCGACTGATTTCAGTTATTTTTTCCAAAGGGTGTGCAACCAAATATTAAGTTAAGGGTGCCAAGAATTTTGACCAACCCATTTTTGGAGTTTTGTGTGACATTATGTCCAATTTGCTTTTTTTTCCCTCCATTTTTTTGTTTTGTTCCAATACACACAAAGGGAATAAACATGTGTATAGCAAAACATGTGTTACTGCAATACTTTTCTGTGAAAAATGCTTGATTTTCTGGAAAAATTTCTGGAGTGCCAACAATTTTGGCCATGACTGTATATATATATATATATATATATGGTGTCAGTAATATATGGATGGTGTCAAAAGATATATGGATGATGTCACAGATGTATGGAATGTGTCAGAGATATGTGGATGGGCGAAATCTGGGTATTTTTTTTGCTAATTTAAATAATATACATCAGATCTACCCAATCCAACAAAAGCAGATGCATGTGCCTGTCTCTCTTAGGATCCAGTATGTGCCTGCCTGGGGACTTGCTTCCATAGACCATCCTGGTCAAGCCTTCTGTCAAGCAGACCATGTCTCCAGCTACACGGGAACATCGGGCATCTTCAGTGTGAGTTCTGATCCTTCCTGCATTTCCCCTTTGATGTGCACTATTGCTACTGAATGGACTGTGCTGTGCCCTATTGCTGCCCTGTGGACTGTTAACCCTTGCTGTACCATATGACTGCTCTGAGGATCACCTCCCCTATATTATGTCATATTGCTGCCCTGCCACTGAACTAAACTGCTGACCCTTGCTGTACCATATTACTGCTTGGTGGACTCCCATGCTGTACCATATTGCTGCCCTGTGGGCTATCTCTCTGTGCTGTGCCCTGTCATCCCTCCTGTATACCCAAGCTCCCCAATAAACACCCACACATTGAGCTCGCTCTCTCCTAATAACCACCCTCAGTACTCTAGTACTTCTGTCCTCTCTATACAGTCCTCGGTGTTCTATCATCCTCTAATATCCATCCTGTACAGATCAGAGAGGATTGAGGAGAAGTCCACACTCACCTTATTTCCAGGATCGCGGTATTCAGGTAAGTGGTGAGGTTCACAAAACATTCCCGAAACTGGAGAGGAAACAGAAAGATTTCAGTATAGAGAGTCAGAACATCACTACAGGGTGACAGTGTGCAGGGTCATAGTACACAGAGGTACCGGCACAGTCCGGGGTCACAGTACACAGAGGTACCGGCACAGTCCGGGGTCACAGTACACAGAGGTACCGGCACAGTCCAGGGTCACAGTACACAGAGGTACCAGCACAGTCCAGGGTCACAGTACACAGAGGTACCGGCACAGTCCGGGGTCACAGTACACAGAGGTACCGGCACAGTCCAGGGTCACAGTACACAGAGGTACCGGCACAGTCCGGGGTCACAGTACACAGAAGTACCGGCACAGTCCGGGGTCACAGTACACAGAGGTACCGGCACAGTCCAAGGTCACAGTACACAGAGGTACCGGCACAGTCCAAGGTCACAGTACACAGAGATACCGGCACAGTCCGGGGTCACAGTACACAGAGGTACCGGCACAGTCTGGGGTCACAGTACACAGAAGTACCGGCACAGTCCAGGGTCACAGTACACAGAGGTACCGGCACAGTCCGGGGTCACAGTACACAGAGGTACCGGCACAGTCCGGGGTCACAGTACACAGAGGTACCGGCACAGTCCAAGGTCACAGTACACAGAGGTACCGGCACAGTCTAGGGTCACAGTACACAGAGGTACCGGCACAGTCTAGGGTCACAGTACACAGAGGTACCGGCACAGTCCAGGGTCACAGTACACAGAGGTACCGGCACAGTCCAAGGTCACAGTACACAGAGGTACCGGCACAGTCTAGGGTCACAGTACACAGAGGTACCAACACAGTCCAGGGTCACAGTACACAGAGGTACCGGCACAGTCCAGGGTCACTGTACACAGAGGTACCGGCACAGTCCAGGGTCACAGTACACAGAGGTACCGGCACAGTCCAGGGTCACAGTACACAGAGGTACCGGCACAGTCCAGGGTCACAGTACACAGAGGTACCGGCACAGTCCAGGGTCACAGTACACAGAGGTACCGGCACAGTCCAGGGTCACAGTACAGAGAGGTACCGGCACAGTCCAGGGTCACAGTACACAGAGGTACCGGCACAGTCCGGGGTCACAGTACACAGAGGTACCGGCACAGTCCAGGGTCACAGTACACAGAGGTACCGGCACAGTCCGGGGTCACAGTACACAGAGGTACCAGCACAGTCCAGGGTCACAGTACACAGAGGTACCAGCACAGTCCAGGGTCACAGTACACAGAGGTACCGGCACAGTCCAGGGTCACAGTACACAGAGGTACCGGCACAGTCCAGGGTCACAGTACACAGAGGTACCGGCACAGTCCAGGGTCACAGTACACAGAGGTACCGGCACAGTCCAGGGTCACAGTACACAGAGGTATCGGCACAGTCCAGGGTCACAGTACACAGAGGTATCGGCACAGTCCGGGGTCACAGTAAACAGAAGTACCGGCACAGTCCGGGGTCACAGTACACAGAGGTACCGGCACAGTCCGGGGTCACAGTACACAGAGGTACCAGCACAGTCCGGAGTCACAGTACACAGAGGTACCGGCACAGTCCGGGGTCACAGTACACAGAGGTACCGGCACAGTCCAAGGTCACAGTACACAGAGGTACCGGCACAGTCTAGGGTCACAGTACACAGAGGTACCAGCACAGTCCAGGGTCACAGTACACAGAGGTACCGGCACAGTCCAGGGTCACTGTACACAGAGGTACCGGCACAGTCCAGGGTCACTGTACACAGAGGTACCGGCACAGTCCAGGGTCACAGTACACAGAGGTACCGGCACAGTCCAAGGTCACAGTACACAGAGGTACCGGCACAGTCCAGGGTCACAGTACACAGAGGTACCAGCACAGTCCAGGGTCACAGTACACAGAGGTACCGGCACAGTCCAGGGTCACAGTACACAGAGGTACCGGCACAGTCCGGGGTCACAGTACACAGAGGTACCGGCACAGTCCAGGGTCACAGTACACAGAGGTACCGGCACAGTCCGGGGTCACAGTACACAGAGGTATCGGCACAGTCCAGGGTCACAGTACACAGAGGTATCGGCACAGTCCAGGGTCACAGTACACAGAGGTACCGGCACAGTCCGGGGTCACAGTACACAGAGGTACCGGCACAGTCCAGGGTCACAGTACACAGAGGTATCGGCACAGTCCAGGGTTACAGTACACAGAGGTACCGGCACAGTCCGGGGTCACAGTACACAGAGGTACCGGCACAGTCCGGGGTCACAGTACACAGAGGTATCGGCACAGTCCAGGGTCACAGTAAACAGAGGTACCGGCACAGTCCGGGGTCACAGTACACAGAGGTACCGGCACAGTCCAGGGTCACAGTACACAGAGGTATCGGCACAGTCCAGGGTCACAGTACACAGAGGTAACCCAATGTAGGAAGACACCGGCATAATGGTGATATAACATTATATAACAAAATAGCATTAATAAATACTCACATTGTTTATCACGTCTTTATAGACAGCTGCGTATTGTGGAGATGTTGGGTCTGAACTGAATTCTACACCGGTAATTGTCACCTCACCATAGAAAGCGTCGCCTACAACCGAACCAAATTAGATATTCAAGTTTTATGTTCTTTAAAAGAAAATCATTTGTACATCTCTGGTTTGGGGATTGTTTATTCCCCCAGTTCAGATTTGCTCAATTATGGGAGGTGAGGAGGAGGAATGAATGCACAATGTAAGGGAGTGAGGACCCCGCAATGTAGAGCAGGGTTTCTCAACCAGAGTTCCATGGATACCTAGGGTTCCTCCAGAGGTTGTTAGGGTTTCCTTGAGCAATGAGCAATTCCTGCCTCTCAGATAAGTTCCCACTGACACCATTCATCTTTTTAGCTATCTGTAAGGGGAGAATTCTTCCCAATGACCACAAGTGTAAGGAGCTTTCTTCCCACCACCTCCACATTAATGTATCATGAGCTGTAGATACAGTAATCATTAGCGGGGTATACAACAGATACGCTGCGCTAAGGTGAAAATGTCAATCTGGAGATTATTAATGCATATGAGGTATGAAAATACCGCATAAGCGGCTTATCCAGCCACAGCAAGGCACAAAAGATATATATATATATATAAAAAAAAGTGATTATAAGGTGCAATGTGTAAATAATATACTAGATGTATACCATTAGAATAAGAGTAGCGATGATTAAAGAACTATCTGTATATATAATGAATGAAAAATTATTTATATAATCTGAAATTTACGGTGTAAAAAATATATAGATAATATCACAGTGATAAGTGCAAAAAATACAACAAAGTGCCAAGTGCCACACAATGAGTGTGAATATCAAATCCAAGATGTGATACGTGATTATTAAAGTCCAATTTATGAAAGAAATGCACATAAAGTCCATAAAAACAGTTCATAAAAAATCCAACGTGCGTGCATTAATCTTAGTGCTCAGAATTCCATGCTCAAGTGCCATCCAGTGACCCCCCGGGGACAGCCGCTCACCTCAGAGCGTGCGACTCAGCTGTGAGACTGAGTCTAAACACGCTTATGAGCCATCCCACGGCTCAGTGATGGAATCCAGATACACAGTTTTCAGCAGCAGCTCCACAGTTAGGAATAAAGGAAAAGAAAAACTTTCTTTACAGCGGAGTTCCACCCAAAAATGGAACTTCCGTTTTAAGTGTTGGTGACCCCCTGATGTGCCACATTTGGCATGTCATTTTTTTTTTGGGGGGGGGGGGGCGGGTACCCTGTTTTTAGAGACACCCAGCTCCCATTACCTCCCCTGGCGCCGGAAGGAAGATCACCTCTCCCCCCTCCCTCCCTGCAATCTTCTGAGACACGTCACAGGTCCTAGAAGATTGCCCGACCAATCACAGCGCACAGCGCAGCTCGCGCATGCGCAGTGCGCACTCGGCTGTGAATCCACAGCCAGGCACCCACAGTTAGAATGCTGACGGAGAGGAGGGGGAGAGGTGTGGGGCTTCGTGCGCCCGCATCGCTGGACAGGTGAGTCAGCAGCTACAATTTTTGTAGCTGACGACTTTTAAATGGGTGGAACTCGGCTTGAAGTCAGTTGCCCCTCCATATTGTGAGGTCATATTGGCTGGGAATGTGAGAAATCTGATCGTTTGATAGTCTGACAATCTTACCTTGATGGCACGACAATGTCGAGTTGATAAAAGCAAAGCCCAGCGGGCAGCGGCAGACGTAGTCATTGGAGAGCTGAACACACTGAACGTCCCCACAGGGGTTAGATGAGCATGACATGGGATCTGTGTGCAGAAGACATGGACCCAATTAATACAAAGTAACAATATCAGGAACAATGTATATACACCGTACACCTAACAATGCCCAGAAGAGGTCATCTGGTCCCCCCCCCCCCCCCCATGTTTATTATAAATTAGTCTACCAGTGTCTAGAAATATTTAAAAAATATAAAATGAAAGTGTTTGCTACCCCAGCATTTCATATTCCTGATATGTGGTGGCTATACCATGTCCTGGTATGAAGAAGTCTCCTCTTCTCTTTGTATTGCTTCCTTTGTGCAAAATCCCTGCCAGTCCCTCTGCTTTCCTATTAGAAACTGACCACACTAAGCACGAGAGCACAGTGTGGTCAGTTCTCTAGCTATGCTGGGAACTCAGGCGGCTCTCCTCCAATGATCAGACTTGTCCTGACACCCCCCCCCCCTCCCGCACAGCCATTCACTGGGAAGCTCAGTGTGCTGCTGCTTCTCCTCCCCCAGCTCTTATGCAGCTGAGAACAGAGGGAATGTGATCACTTATAACAAAGGAAAAAAACTAATTATAATTTTTTTATATTTATACAAAAATGTTTTGCCCCTTTATTTCAGTTTTAAACTGAATAGATTGTTTTGCAAGGTGATAGTTTACAATCACTTTAAAGACAGAAGGTGCATTCTATGCGTTAAGATAAAAAGCCTTCTGTGTGCAGCTCCCCCCTCAGCCCCCAAAAATTTACCTGTACCTGAGCCTGTCTTTATCCAGCGATGTTGAAGGGGGGGCAGCAGACAGGCCTGACAATAGACCCGCCGTTGCTCCAGCCCTCCACCACACACCAGACCCCCCCCAGTCACTGGCTCACTTACCCTGTGCAGCTCATGGCTCAGCAGACACACAGGGAAGGTGTGAGGAGTGGGGGTGCCTGCTGCTGGTGGGGAATAAACTGAGCCGGGCAGAGCAGAGGGGAGGAGAGCGGCTCTCCCCCGTGCTTGAATCCATTGGCGGTGGCTTCCCCCTTCCATCTCCTCCGTGTCCCCCCTTCATCTTCTCCTCCCAGCCAATCAGGTCTTTGGACTCCCAGCCAATGGGGTCTCAGAAGCCAATTCTTGATTGGCCGGGAGGAGAAACAGAAAGACATTAGCGAATATTTATTTGCTAATGCCACACAAGTGGGTGGGCTTGGAGCGCAGTGCTCTGCGCGCTTCGAGCCCACCTTTTTTTGAAGCCAATCACATGGTTCTAAAAATAAAAATAAAAACATTGAAATCCAATGCGTTCAGCGTCCTGCATGTAGATTAGGGGACCTAACGCATGGATGGGGGGGCCAGTATGCCCCTGATGGACGGGCCGCCACTGGCACTCAGATGTGAACAGGGGACATTGAAATGAATGGGATTTTGTTTGTTGAGTGTCTTGGAGCTTTGAGCTACAAATTGCTCAGGTGTAATAGTTTATCAGGTCCACCATCTCTAACCCCTTCCCCCAAAAGGGTGTACCCATACGTCTTCTGGTTGAAGGGGTTATACGGGGGGGGGGCATAGCTGCAGATGCGATCACAACCGCGGTATTGCGTTTTCCTGCTTGTGATGCTGTACAAAGTAAAAGCAATCCTGATGAGACCAAGATAAACTTATTTGGTTCAGATGGTGACAAGCGTGTGTGGGGGCAACCAGGTGAGGAGTACAAAGACAAGTGTGTCTTGCCTACAGTCAAGCATGGTGGTGGGAGTGTCATGGTCTGGGGCTGCATGAGTGCTGCCGGCACTGGGGGGCTACAGATCATTGAGGGAACCATGAATGCCAACATGTACTGTGACATACTGAAGCAGAGCATGATCCCCTCCCTTCAGAGACTGGACCGCAGGGCAGTATTCCAACATGATAACCACCCCAAACACACCTCCAAGACCACCACTGCCTTGCTAAAGAAGCTGAGGGTAAAGGTGATGGACTGGCCAAGCATGTCTCCAGACCTAAACCCTATTGATCATCTGTGGGACATTCTCAAACGGAAGGTGGAGGAGCGCAAGGTCTCTAACATCCACCAGCTCTGTGATGTCATCATGGAGGAGGGGAAGAGGACTCCAGTGACAACCTGTGAAGCTCTGGTGACCTCCATGCCCAAGAGGGTTAAGGTAGTGCAGGAAAATAATGGCGGCCACACAAAATATTGACACCTTGGGCCCAATTTGGAGATTTTCACTTAGGGGTGTACTGACTTTTGTTGCCAGCGGTTTAGACATTAATGGCTGTGTGTTGAGTTATTTTGAGGGGACAGCAAATTTACACTGTTATACAAGCTGTACACTCACTACTTTACATTGTAGACAAGTGTCATTTCTTCAGTGTTGTCACATGAAAAGATAGAAGGAAAGATTTACACAAATGTCACTGAGGGGTGTACTTACTTTTGTGAGATAATTTGTTCCCTATGAAGAGTTTTCAGAGCCATAGTTTGGTGCTGTTCCAGGAATGTGTGACATGTTAAATGTCTTTTTACTCGACATAACATCATCTTTTACATTGTACCACACAATTGGCCAATATATTGTGTTTTTTGTGTGTTAAAATTCACCAAAGTGTACTTTTTCCTTAAACAATTGCATTTGAAAAAACTGCTGCACAAATACCATGTGACCAAAAAATTGCAACATCCACCATTTTATTCTCTAGGGCCTCTGCATAAAAAGTATACAATATTCGGGGGTTCTAAGTAATTTTCTAGCAAAAAAAAACTGTAGATTTTTACATTCATGTGAGAAGTGTCAGAATTGGCCTGGGGCTGAAGTGGTTAAAAGATACAGAGGGTCCTATAAACTCTCCATGGGGCAGCATTATAATAGTGAAGGTTGTTACATTTATATTAGTGAGACAAATAAACAAAGATTCACAATGGAAGTTCCTGTTCCATTTATTATGCGTGCCAAATGTTGCAGTTTTTTACGCGCCATAAAATTGGGTGAATGTTCTTTGGACGCACAGAAAAATCTCATTAGTTTTCCTAACAATAGGTGGCGCCAGAGCGCCATTATAAACTCTAATCACTGCAACATAATAAACAACTTTATTTATATTTTCTATTTATTTTTTTGCAACAATTTTGACCCATCATTTCCCTGTTTCTCTCTTTGCACAATTACGAGTTTATCAGGTCCACCGTCTTTAACCACTTCAGCTCCGTAAGATTTACCCCCCCTTCATGACCAGGCCATTTTTTGCAATACGACGGCACTGCGTTATTTTAACTGAGAATTGCGCGGTCGTGCGACGTTGTACCCAAATAACATTTATGTCCTTTTTTTCCCACAAATAGAGCTTTCTTTTGGTGGTATTTGATCACCTCTGTGTTTTTTATTTTTTGCGCTATAAACGAAAAAAGGCCGACAATTTTTAATAAAAAAACATTATTTTTTACTTTCTACTATAAAACACATCCAATAAAAAAATAGAAAAAAAATAGAATTTCTTCATGAATTTAGGCCAATGTGTATTCTGCTACATTTTTTTTGTAAAAAAAATCCCAATAAGTGTATATTGATTGGTTTGCGCAAAAGTTATACCGTCTACAACAATGGAATATTTTTATTGAATTTTTTTTTTTTCGTTTTTTCTTTTACTAGCAATGACTATCGGCAATTTTTAGCGGGACAGCAACATCGCAGCGGACAAATTGGACACAAAGTGACACTTTTTGAGGACCAGTTACGCTAATACAGTGATCAGTGCTAAAAAACAAAATGCACTGTATTAATTACACTGGCAGGGAAGGGGTTAACATCAGAGGCAATCAAAGGGTTAAATATGCTCCTAGGGGGTGGTTTCTATCTGTAGGGGAGGGGCTTTGACTAGGGGAAGGCAGAGATCCGTGTTCCTGCTTAGCAGAAACACAGGATCGCCATCTTCCCCTCTCACAGAACGGCGGTCTGCCTTGTTTACAAGTCCCCAGACCGAGTCCACGAAATCCCGTACAGGTAAGTGATTTTGCGCAGGAGGGCCGCCCTGCCGCAGTATATCTGCATGGGGCGGTCCATAACAGGTTAAAAGATACAGAGGGCCCTATAAGCTATCAGCGGTGCACCATTATAATAGCGCAGGTTGTTTCATTTATACTACTGTGCCAAATAAATAACGAATCGCAGTGCGGCGCGTACGTCAGAAATAAGAAATTCCCTCTTTGCCACATTTTGCAGAAATGTTGCAGTTTGCATTCTATGTAATTGAAAAGATTTCATATATTTTGGTCGCACAGAATAAGCGCATTCATGTGGCCAGCAGTAGGTGGCGCTGGACTCATAAATATAAACTATAATCACTGCAACATTGTAGATCATTTGTTACAATTTTTTTTTGGACAATTTCACACATAATTTCTCATTCGGCGTCGCCAATAGGTAATTGTTACAGATTGTTTGATACAAATTCATTTTATTAACACACGGGGAAAAACAAAACTACAAAATGTCACCTCTGATTGGTTCTCCAAAACTCAGCCATCAACAAACGTTATACAGATGACTAAACTCTGCTCTTAAAGTGGACCTGTCATTGAATCTCACACTACCGGAGTCGATAGGTCACGTGGCAGCAGTACGTTTGGCCACCAACATTGCTGCTCTATCTGTCCTTTCTAGCAGTCTGCGCCCTGAAATGTGACATTTCTTAATAAATACGCCTGTCATGGAGTTTAGAATGGATGAAAATCCATGTGAAAGTTTCAATGTATAAAAGCCCCGCTGAAGGCAAAAAATGCCCCCAAAACATGTCATATAATTCTTTCTATCAAAATAAAGTACCTTTGGATGAAAACCTTGCCTGCCCCTCCTGCTCGGTGCTGAGTGCTTCCTCTAGTGATTTTCTTGTTTTAATTGGTCTCGGGTCACCTCTGGAGTTTAGTGAGTCCTGGATCACCTCTGGAGCTCAAGGAGCCCTGAGTCACCTCTGGAGCTCAATGAGTCCTGGGTCACCCCTGGAGCTAAGCAAGTCCTGGGTCACCTCTGGAGCTCAGTGAGTCCTGGGTCACCTCTGGAGCTCAGCGGGTCCTGGGTCACCTCTGGAGCTCAGTGAGTCCTGGGTCACCTCTGGAGTTTAGTGAGTCCTGGATCACCTCTGGAGCTCAAGGAGTCCTGGGTCACCTCTGGAGTTTAGTGAGTCCTGGATCACCTCTGGAGCTCAAGGAGTCCTGGGTCACCTCTGGAGCTCAATGAGTCCTGGGCCACCTCTGGAGCTCAGCGAATCCTGGGTCACCTCTGGAGCTCAGCGAGTCCTGGGTCACCTCTGGAGCTCAGCGAATCCTGGGTCACCTCTAGAGCTCAGCGAGTTCTGGGTCACCTCTGGAGCTCAGCGAGTCCTGGGTCACTTCAGGAGCTCAGCGAGTCCTGGGTCACTTCTGGAGCTCAACGAGTCCTGGGCCACCTCTGGAGCTCAGCGAGTCCAGGGTCACCTCTGGAGCTCAGGGAGTCCTGGGTCACCTCTGGAGCTCAGCGAGTCCTGGGTCACCTCTGAAGCTCAATGAGTCCTGGGCCACCTCTGGAGCTCAGCGAGTCCAGGGTCACCTCTGGAGCTCAGCGAGTCCTGGGTCACCTCTGGAGCTCAGCGAGTCCTGGGTCACCTCTGAAGCTTAGCGAGTCCTGGGCCACCTCTGGAGCTCAGTGAATCTTATGCCGCATACACACAGGTGGACTTTTTGACCGGACTGGTCTGACGGACCTTGCAACGGACTTTCAACAGACTTTTGATGGAGTTCCGACGGACTTTTGAATGAACGGACTTGCCTACACATGATCACACCAAAGTCCGATGGATTTGTACGTGATGACGTATGACCGGACTAAAATAAGTACGTTGATAGCCAGTAGCCAATAGCTGCCCTAGCGTGGGTTTTCATCTGTCAGACTAGCATACAGACAAGCGGATTTTTCGACAGGACTAGAGTCCGTCGGAAAGATTTGAAGCATGTTTCAAAACTAAAGTCCGTCAGATTTTCGACTGGAAAAGTCCGCTGAAGGTCTGATGAAGCCCACACACGGTCGGATCCATCAGACCAGTCCGGTCGAAAAGTCAGCTCGTGTGTACGCGGCATTAGGTTCCCTCTGGAACTTAGTGAATCTTAAGTCAACTCTGGAGTTTAGCGAGTCCCTGGCCAGTTCTGGAGCTCCATGAGTCATGGGCCACCTTTGGAGCTCAGTGATCCCTGGGTCACTTATGCAGCTCAGTGTGTCATGAGTCACATCTGGAGCTGAGTCCCTTGTGATTTCTGGAGCCCACTTAGTCATGGGTCACCCCTTTAGCTCAGTGAGTCCTGGACCAGTTAGAGCTCAGTGAGTCCTGGGTCACCTCTGGAGCTTAGTAAATCCAGGGTCACCTCTGAAGCTCAGTAAGTCGTAGATCACTCCTGAAGCTCAACGAGTCCTGGTCACCTCTCGAGCTTTGTGAATCCTGGGTCACCTCTGGAGCTCAGCGAGTCCTGGGTCAGCTCTGGAGCTCATGGAGCTCTGGGTCACCTCTGGAGCTCAGCGAGTCCTTGACCACCTCTTGGGCTCTGTGAGTCCTAGCTCACCAGTAGAGCTTAGTGAGTCCTGGGTCACCTCTGGAGCTCAGCAAGTCCTGGGTCACCTCTGGTGCTCAGCAAGTCCTGGGTCACCTCAGGAACTCAGAGAGTCCTGGGTCACCTCTGGAGCTCAGTGAGTCCTGAGCCACCTCTGGATCTCAATAAGCTCTACCTGGTAAAGAGAAATAAACACAACTCTAGTATTTTATACTCACTGGCTGTTGTTGTGGTCACTGCCACCTCTGTGGTGTCTGGGCTCGGCATGGTAACATTTGGGTTGCTTGTGATTCCTGTATCATTTGAGCTGCTTGTATCCTGAGTGCTGAAGCTGGTAGTGTCCTCTTCTGTTGTGTTTCCACTAACACCCGGAGGTGTGGTCACATTGTTGTTTGTAGCATTATTGCTTGTTGGGGCAGATACAGTGGTGGTGGTAGTAGTTGATGTGGTAGTAGTTGATGTGGTAGTAGTTGATGTGGTAGATACAGAGGAGGTGGTATTTGCGTTAGATGTAGAATTTGAGTCTGTAGTAACAATACTACTAATGGTGGATGTAGGCACAATAGTGGTGGCTGGAACAAAAGACAAGAAATATTAATGGAAAATGATGTTTATTTCCTCCTATCTATGTAGTCAGTCACACCGCCCTATAGACCAGACCTGCTCGGCTTGTAGCTCTCCAGCAGTTAAGGAACTACATATCCCAGCATCCCAAACGTCTAAGTGGTGGGGAGTCCTGGGATTTGTAGTTAAATATAGAGCTCTACAATTACAAATGACTTCTTTTAGCATCAACGCCATAAACATCTCTTCCACCATCTAAACCAGGAGTCTCCAAACAAAGGGCCAATTTACTGTGCTTCAGAATAGAAGGGGGCAGACTGAGGCCAATGGAAGTAGAAAATGTCCCGGCATTGGTGGGAGTGTACAATTCTCCAAACATGTTGGTCAGTGTGAGGAGGAATAGTGCCCTATCTTTGGTATCAATGGGTGGAATAGTGCCCCATCATTGGTGTCATTGGGAGAAATAGTGCAGCCTCAATAGTATCAGTGGGAAGAATAGTGCACCATCATTGGTGTCAGTGGGAGGAATAGTGCCCCATCATTGGTATCAGTGGGAGGAATAGAGTCCCCTTTGGTTGGTGTCACTGGGAAGAATAATGCCCCATCGTTGGTGTCACTGAGAGGAATAATGCCCCATCATTGGTGTCACTGGGAGAAATAGTGCAGCCTCATTGGTATCAATGGGAGGAATAGTGCACCATTATTGGTATTAGTGAGAGGAATAGTGCCCCATCATTGCTATTAGTGGGAGAAATAGTGCCCCATCATTGGTATCAGTGGGAGGAATAGTGCCCCATCATTGGTATCAGTGGGAGGAATAGTGCCCCATCATTGGTATCAGTGAGAGGAATAGTGCCCCATCATTGGTATCAGTGGGAGGAATAGTGCCTCATTATTGGTATCAGTGAGAGGAATAGTGCCCCATTGTTGGTATTAGTGGAAGGAATAGTTTCTCATGTATGTGAAGGAATAGTGGCCCATCATTGGTATTAGTGGGAGGAATAGTGCCCCATCATTGGTGTCAGTGGGAGGAATAGTGCCCCATCATTGTTATTAGTGGGAGGAATAGTGCCCCAAGGGCCGGATAAATGCAAGCAAAGGGCCACATCCGCCCCCACGGCGGGCCACAGTTTGGAGACCGCTGATCTAGACAAAATGTAACATTTTCCTCACTGGAACCTTCCTGAGACCCCAGAAACATATCAAGTACAAACCTTTTACTTGTTTTGGGGATAAAGGTTTTTTTTTTCTGTTTATTGTTTGTTTTTGTTGGTTTGTTTATTTTCTGTTGTTTTTTTTTTCCTTCTGTTTGTAAATAGTACCCTATAGAAGACCTCCACGGAGCGCACTCAATAGCCAAATAATTTATATCTATAGGAGATCCAGGATATTAAAGGCCAATTCACCGTGAGTGACGCTCCTCCACCTCATGTTCCCAATCAATCTACAGCCTCTCTCTACCTTTGTAACAAAAAGGAACGCTTTACATAAGAGAACATTAATAAAGCTAATAATCATTATATTATAAATATATATATCTACAGCTCACCAGATATAAGTACGAACAGTTCATTGTAGGTTGAGGAATAAATAACAGAATGAGAAATGTGACAGATTTGGCGTATTTGACACCCGGGGCGACTCTACACAACAAAATTATTTTCAGTAATATTAATAAAATTAATTAAATATTTGTAATGCCAACAATGAGATTGTACTGCTAGTTTAAATTGATGGTTACTAGAAAAGTGACTCCTTTTATGGTGATCAGTAGGAAGAATGTTCCTTACATTGGTGATCAGTGAGAAGAATGTTCCTTACATTGGTGATCAGTGAGAAGAATGTTCCTTACATTGGTGATCAGTGAGAAGAATGTTCCATACATTGGTGATCGGTGAGAAGAATGTTCCTTACATTGGTGATCAGTGAGAAGAATGTCCCTTACATTGGTGATCAGTGAGAAGAATGTTCCTTACATTGGTGATCAGTGAGAAGAATGTTCTTTACATTGGTGATCAGTGGGAAGAATGTTCCTTACATTGGTGATCGGTGAGAAGAATGTACCTTACATTGGTGATCAGTGGGAAGAATGTTCCTTACATTGGTGATCAGTGGGAAGAATGTCCCTTACATTGGTGATCAGTGAGAAGAATGTCCCTTACATTGGTGATCAGTGGGAAGAATGTCCCTTACATTGGTGATCAGTGGGAAGAATGTCCCTTACATTGGTGATCAGTGGCAATGCTCCCGAAAAAGTATTTGTTGGTCAGTGGTAGTCTATTTAAGAAGCAGAAAACAGGAGAACCGTCGTTGGGAAAGGCTCATCTAAGAGATCCAACAATGTAAAATAACAACTAATTCCCTCTAAGTGTTGCCATTGGCAGGAACAATTCTTCATATCAAGGCGTTGTCCCTGTCTACATCAGCAGTGATATTAATAATGACCAGCAATGCCCTATCCGCATCAGAATCCCACCCCCCAACACCACCACCATGTCTGGTAATAGATTTGGAGGACCCATCTTACCTCCTACATAAGCCAGTAGAAGTCCGCAGGTCACACAGATGGACTGAATCCCCCTCATGGCTCCTCTCTGACTCCTCACTCAGAAATGATTCGATTTCCTGGGATTTTCATTTTAAGCTGCGCTCAGGTCCAGAGTCCGCTCATTGACGTCAGATGCTAATTGGACTCCGGTTGATAATTAATGTCTGTGTATGGAGGAAGTATAGATTGTCTCTGCTGGGAAAGGTGTGGCAGAGGTGAAGCAGATTGCTGTGACACTAAGGCCTGTTGGTTTGTCAGTTTTAGAATTGTGGGATATAAGTGTAAAATCCCATAGCAACCAATGAAATGATCCGTTTTTATATTTTGCTACTTATATTATACAAAACTTGTTGGAAAGTAAAGGTTTACAGAGTTCAGAAATGGCAGCGAGATCTATAAGAGATGAAGATTCTATGAAGATGAATGACGAATACACAATATTGTATCCTCATCTAGCTGACACATCCCATGTCATCAGTGGAGCAGCAGTGTCACTTCTGCAGTTGTCCTCCTGCTCTGTACTCTGAGGTCAGATAATTACTCTGGAAGAGCTGTTCTCTCTCTGTATTACTTAGCTGTCAGTGTGACATCCTGGTCCTGTATAGTACAAGAGACAGCCGGGCCATGCATATGCAAGAGATGCTCCTATCCCAACTGGCCCCACCACCACCACAGCACCCGAGGCCTGACCCCATGTGGACTGAAAACTAACTGTGGCATCCAGGGCCCTCATTAGTCCCAATAAGCGACGGGACAAGATCATCCAGTGCCAAGAGGAGAGATGCCAAATTGCACCCCCCCCTTTAATTATGTGCAAGCTTATGAGGAGGAGGGGGAGAGAGAGCACAGCCCGCACCTCTTCCCAGCTCTCTCCTCCTCTCCTTTCCGCTTCAGCTGTATCAATGCCAATGGTCCCAAAAATGTGTCAAAATTGTCCGACGTGTCCTCCATAATGTCGCAGTCACGATAAAAATCACAGATCGCCATCATTACTAGTAAAAAAAAAATTATTAATAAAAATGCCATAAAACTATCCCCTATTTTGTAGACGCTATAACTTTTGCGCAAACCAATCAATATATAACCAATACACTTATTGCAATTTTTTTAACCAAAAATATGTAGAAGAATACATATCGGCCTAAACTGAGGAAGAAAAATTTTTTGTTATATATTTTTGGGGGATATTTATTATAGCAAAAAGTAAAAAATAATATGTTTTTTTCAAAATTGTCGCTCTTTTTTTGTTTAGTGCGCAAAAAATAAAAACCTCAGAGGTGATCAAATACCACCAAAATAAAGCTCTATTTGTAGGGAAAAAAGGACGCCAATTTTGTTTGGGAGCCACGTCGCACGACCGCGCAATTGTCAGTTAAAGCGACGCAGCGCCGAATCGCAAAGAGTGCTCTGGTCTTTGGCCAGCCAAATGGTCCGGGCTGAAGTGGTTAACATTACTGTAAAAATATATATTATAATGCAAGGTGGAAGAATTCAGTTTAAACCCAAAGCATATTGAAGCTAAGGAAAATGGAAACAGTTAAAATAACTTGAGGTAATTCTAATATTAGAATAGAAATCCTATAATTGTGCAAGTATATAAAGCATGAAAAAAAAAGGGGGGGGGGGGCAGAAGGAAAAGAAATAAGACTGAATTCTTATATATCACCCATATGGAATAAATATCCGTCTGCGATGTCATCTTCTTCAGACGGTGGTGAAGCAAAGTGCTTCCTTTTATGAGGACTAAGTGGGGCTTGAGATATTTGAGGTGCTGGGGAGTCTCGAATAACCAGGGTCTGTGAGAGAGATGTGGAATTACACATATAAGAAGTTCCTTTATAAGTAAAGCGAAGGGAGAAAGAAAATCCCCAATGATAAGTTATTCGGTGATATTTAAGAACTTTAAAGAGAGTTAGTTGCGATATATTTATGACCCTGGAAGAGGAAAGAGTCTTTGTTTCTAGCAGCTTCCATTATTTGTTCTTTTGTGTGAAAATAATGCATTTTTCTAATTCTATCTCTAGGAGGTCCATCTTCTTTATGTACAGATAAAGTTCTGCGTATTCGATCTGTTTCCAATCATTCTATTGGAATGGAAGGAGCAAGTTCTTGAAACAGTGCTGTAATAGTTGACTGTAGGTCCTCTATTTCTTCAGGAATGCCACGAATGCGTATATTCGATCGTCTAGCCCTGTTCTCAAAATCTTCCAGTCGAGTTTGAAGTGTAGAATAATACTCTTTAAGGGATTCTAATTCCTCTGTATGAGCTGTGATAGAGATGTCAATCTCATCCACTCTCTGCTCTAGTATAGATGTGCGTCTGCCTACCTCACGGATCTCCTGCGTTCGTGTATCAGTAATATCATCTCAGGTATTCTCTAATGCTTTGTGTAATAACTGTTCAAATTGGGAAAGCAGGTCTGAACCTATTTGATTATTATGTAGAGTAATAGGAGACAAATTTAAATCATATTCAGTCTCACCACTTTGCGCTGAAGAGGGAGACCTGTGATGCTGCTGGTTACCAGTCTGTGAGGAGAGATGTGATGGGTACCAGTCTATGAGGAGACATGTGATGGGTACCAGTCTGTGAGGAGACCTGTGATGGGTACCAGTCTGTGAGGAGACATGTGATGGGTACCAGTCTATGAGGAGAGATGTGATGGGTACCAGTCTGTGAGGAGACCTGTGATGGGTACCAGTCTATGAGGAGAGATGTGATGGTTACCAGTCTATGAGGAGAGATGTGATGGTTACCAGTCTGTGAGGAGACATATGATGGGTACCAGTCTATGAGGAGAGATGTAATGGGTACCAGTCTATGAGGAGAGATGTAATGGGTACCAGTCTATGAGGAGAGATGTGATGGGTACCAGTCTGTGAGGAGAGATGTGATGGGTACCAGTCTATGAGGAGAGATGTGATGGGT